>JAOCZM010000120.1:0-1200000 GCA_026122235.1 Vinca minor
CTGCTTCGTTTCGAATTACGCGTACTTGATGTAGGGCTCGAATTTTTCATACCAGGCCTTTGCCCACGAAAACCCATAGCCATTACATGGCCTTCCTCCATACATTTAACGGTTAGCGAACCTTGTCTCTTTGTCCTTTGGAATTAATCGTTCCCACGATTAAGACTTTGTGTATGTACTCGTGGTTAATTTCATTGTGCTTTATGTGATTTTAGCATGGCCTACTATACCCCTTGTTTTACATATTTTGGTTGTACTTTTATAATACGGCTGCGAGCCGTTTTCAATGTTGTAAAAATTGTAATCGCTTTATTAGATTAGCTTTTCTTGCTTTACATTGAAGGCTGGGTATGCCCATGCAAATATGTAACAAAGTCGAGGCTGCTGGATCGAAGACTTTATCCATGAGATGGATACTCGACTTAGATTGACCACTCAGCTCCACAAGGCTCGTGGGAGTCATCATAAGATTAGTCCATGCTATCTCACGTTTAATTATTATGCTTTATATCTCGCATGAGATGCTCGTATGAATGTATTACAGCGCTTTATTGTCTTATTCAAACCGAACATTTTAACTAATTCTTAAAATGCCTACAATAATCTAAGCACTCATTGAGTTTGGATCATCATTCTGTCTACTTGCCAAAAGCAACGGGACAAGTGGTTATCTAAGCAAAGAGAGATGGGAAAATAGTGATTTCCATAAGTTTAGACATGGTTCAACTTAGCTAGGCCAACAAAATAGTTTTGGGCCTAGGGCATAAAATGGGAAAAAAGTCGGGACATATAGATGTCATTCCCATTAAGATGATTTTTACTTTAATTGTGGGTGTTAAGCCAAAGCTTTCCTATAACTATTGTAAAATGTTTTTTCCCCACTATTATCAAGTGTTGAAATTGTGGAAAATGTTTTTGCTCAAAAACTAATAACTTTGCAATTAACTTAATGTAGATAATGGCAACCAATACACCACACAATTCATTGCGATCTGTCGCTGAGAAGGAAAAACTAAAGCGGGACCAATTTCCTTGATTGGGTCCGCAACTTAAGAATTGTCCTTAAGCGAGGAAAAAAAGTTATGCGTTCTTGGAAGCGGACATTCTCGAAACGACACGCAAACAATGCCCCCTAGAGTTGAAAAGAGATGCTTGGAAGAAGCATTTCGATGACTCTAACGATGTGACTTGTCTCGAGTTAGTCACTATGAGCACTCGACCTTCAAAAAGCAGTTTGAAAGAGTTGAGGCTTTCTAGATGATGGGCCAGCTCAAGGAAATGTTCCAAGAGCAAGCTCGTCATGAAAGATTCCTCACTACTAAGGCGTTGAATAGTTGCGAAATGGCCCCCCGGCATCTCTGTAAGTGCACATGTTCTAAAGATGAAGGGTTATTTTGACCAACTTGACAAGCTTGGAGCTACCAGTAGGTCATGACATGGCCACAGATATGATCTTGGGCTCACTCCCACTGGGAGTATGACCAATTCGTTATGAACTTCAACATGCATGCCATGGAGAAGACCATACATGAAATACACGGGATGCTCAAGCAGTTGAACTCGAACATTAAGAAGACCCACGAAGTCTTAATGGTTCAAAAAAGGGAATTTCAAGAAGAAAGGCAAGGGAAAGCCCATGGCCCAGAGAGGCAAAGGCAAAGGCAATGACAAGCCCAAGCCCCAGCCCAAAGCCAAGGCACCAAGGAGGGAGTTTGCTTCCATTGCAATGAACCGAGTCATTGGAAAGCGGAGCTGCAAGCTCTATTTGGAAAGAGAAGAAAAAGGGAAAGGCGGTTTGATTGTCTCTCCGGGTATTTATGTTATTGAAATTAACAAGTCTGCTCCTACTTCATGGGTATTAGATACCGGTTGTAGATCTCACATTTGTGCAAATGTGCAGGGGGTTCAAAAGAGTAGATCACTGGCAAAAGGAGAAGTGGACTCGAGAGTAGCGAACGGAGCAAGAGTTGTTGCTTTGTAGCTACGGGACATTTAATTTAGTTTTGCCAAGTGGCCTTATTATAGAACTGAATAATTGTCTTTATGTTCCAACTTTGAGTAGGAATATTATTTCAGTTTCTTGTTTGGATATTGATGGTTTTGAAATTAATATTATGAATAAAATTTGCACCGTTCATAAAGATCGTATCTTCTATGGAGATGCCTCTTTGATGAATGGGCTTTATGTCCTTAACCTCGATGATTCCAATAAAAGGCCCATCTATAACATTAATACTAAGAGGTTTAAGTCAAATGAATTAAACCAGACCTACTTTTGGCACTGTCGTTTGGGCCACATAAATGAGAAACGCATATCAAAGCTCCATTCAAATGGAATTTTGACATCATTTGACTTAGAGTCTTATGAGACTTGTGATTCTTGCTTGTTAGGCAAAATGACTAAAGCTCCCTTTACTGGACAAACTGATAGAGCTTCCAATTTGTTGGGCCTCATACATACAGATGTTTGTGGACCAATAAACACTAGTGCTAGAGGAGGGTTTCAGTACTTCATCACATTCACAAATGATTTCAGTAGATGTGGCTACGTCTATCTAATGAAACATAAATCAGAATCTTTTGGAAGATTCAAAGAATTTCAAATTGAAGTACAAATTCAACTTGGCAAAAGTATTAAAGGTACTTGATCGGGATCGAGGTGGCGAATACCTTAACCAAGAGTTTGACGAACATCTTAGTGGTTGTGGAATTGTTTCACAATTAACTCCTCTTGGCACACCACAATGGAATGGCGTGTCGAAACGGAGGAATCGCACCTTATTAGATATGGTTCGATCTATGATAAGTCAAACAAGTCTTCCAATTTCCTTTTGGGGCTACGCCTAGAAAGCTGCTGCATTTATATTAAATAGAGTTCTTTCTAAAGTCGATTCGAAAACTCCATATGAGATATGGGACTGGGAAACGACCCTAGTTTGTCATTTCTCAAAATTTGGGGATGCGAGGCGTACGTAAAACGCTTGTTATCGATAAACTCACCCCCTAAATCGACAATGTTTGTTTGTGGGATATCCTAAAGAAACTAAAGGATATTACTTCTATCTTCCATCGAGAGAACAAAGTGTTTGTTGCTCGTAATGGTTTATTCCTTGAAAGGGAATTTATTTCCAAAGAGGATAGTGGGAGTAAGATCCATCTTGAGGAAATTCAAGATCCCCCAAACAACATCCGAACCAACTTTGGAAGTTCAAGCAAGCTCACGTGCCGATCATCGAACTTCAATCTTTGACACAAGGCCCCAGAAGGTCGAGTCGGGTACATCAACGACTCGAGAGATATGGATTTCGTGACTAATGATCATTAGGTTGAAGCTCGATTGATCAAGATGAACCCTCTACCTACAAAGAGGCAATTCGTAGTTACGAGTCGGATAAGTAGCTAGAGGCTATGAAGTGCGAGATGCAATCCATGTACGACAACCAAGTATGGACTTTGGTTGACCCACCCGAAAGAGTGCAAGGTCATTGATAACAAATGGTGTTACAAAAAAGAAGACCGACATGGATGGTAATGTACACACTTTTAAATCTCGACTAGTAGTTAAAGGTTATAGACAAGTTCATGGTATTGACTATGACGAAACCTTTTCCACTGTCGTGATGATAAAAGTCAATTAGGATTTTACTTGCCATAGCTGCATATTATGACTATGAGATATGGCAAATGGATGTTAAGACTGCGTTTCTTAATGGAAACCTTCTCGATGATGTGTATATGACACAACCTCGAGGGTTTGTTGATCCAACAAATCCTAGCAAAGTGTGTAAGCTTCAAAGGTCCATTTATGGATTGAAGCAAGCATCTCGAAAAAGTTGGAATCGTCGCTTTGATGAACGTATTAAAGAATTCGGTTTCATAAAAAAATGAAGACGAGCATTGTGTTTATAAGAAAGTAACTAATAATGCGAGTAGTGTTCCTTGTGCTTTATGTGGGACGACATCTTCTCGATTGGAAATGACATCCCCACATTAAAAAGCGTAAAAGCTTGGTTGGGGAAGTGCTTTTCCATGAAAGACTTAGGCGAGGCTACATACATTTTGGGTATTAGAATCTATAGAGATAGATCTAACAAAATGATTGGCTCTAAGCCGAGTGGATACATTGACAAGGTACTTGAAGCAGTTCGTTGCAAGACTCCAAAAAAGGGATTCTTGCCCATGTCACATGGCGTTAAACTCAGCGAGAACTCAAGGACCTTCCACAAGGGAGGACCAAAAGCGCATGAGTAAGATCCCATATGCTTCACCATTGGGTCTATTATGTACGCCATGATATGCACTCGCCCTGAATGTCTCATTTGCTTTAAGTATGACTAGCGAGATATCAATCGACCACGGAGAGTCACATTGGATCTGCAGTCAAGAGCATTCTTAAGTACTTGAGAAGGACTAAAGATATGTTCTTAGTTTACGGAGGTCGGGAAGGAAGTCTCGGTTGTAAATGACATCCCCACATGTGGGACGACATCTTTACTCGATTGGAAATGACATCCCCACATTACAAAGCGTAAAAGCTTGGTGGGGAAGTGCTTTTCCATGAAAGACTTAGGCGAGGCTACATACATTTTGGGTATTAGAATCTATAGAGATAGATCTAACAAAATGATTGGCTCTAAGCCGAGTGGATACATTGACAAAGTGCTGAAGCAGTTCGGTTGCAAGACTCAAAAAGGGATTCTTGCCCATTTCACATGGCATTAAACTCAGCGAGAACTCAAGGGACCTTCCACAAGGGAGGACCAATAGCGCATGAGTAAGATCCCATATGCTTCGACCATTGGGTCTATTATGTACGCCATGATATGCACTCGCCCTGAGATGTCTCATTTGCTTTAAGTATGACTAGCAGATATCAATCGACCACGGAGAGTCACATTGGGACTGCGATCAAGAGCATTCTTAAGTACTTGAGAAGGACTAAAGATATGTTCTTAGTTTACGGAGGTCGGGGAAGGAAAGTCTCGGTTGTAAATGGTTACACATGCATGAGCTTCGGGATCGACGTAGATGATTATCGATCGCAATCCGGCTTTGTGTTTTGTTTGAATGGAGGTCTTGTGAGTGGAAGAGCTCAAAGCAAGAAACCGTGGAAGACTTCTACAGCAAAGGCTGAGTATCTAGCTGCCTCCAGGCAGCTAAAGAAAGCTCGTTTGGATCGGGAAGTTTGTTGATGAACTAGGTGTCGTCCCCTAGCATTGTGAACCCAGTGGACCTCTATTGTGATAGTACTGGTGCCATTTCACAAGCTAATGAACCTAGATCTCACCAACGATCCAAACACATTCTCGGCGTTTCCATCTCGATTAGAGAGATCATCGACGGAGGAGGCGTTAGTATTTACAAAGTTCATACAGACGACAACATTGCGGTTCCATTGACCCGAGCCACTCCCACGACCCTAAAAATGAGAGTCATACTAGGTCAATGAGATTGAAAATCATGTATGATTGGAACTAGGGCAAGTGGGAGATTGTTAGTAGTGCCCTAGGACCATTAGCATATGTTGTACGTTTTATATCTTTTTGAGCATTTCATATGAATAGTAGATTTTGCTTATGAACATCAAATACGTGATTTTATAGTAAAACTCATTTGCTTATGTAATTACTATTCTAGTTGTCCCTAGTTTTATGTAATCTATTTTACAATGAAATAAAACTAGTATGATGTTTGCTTGATGATTACGTTTTATAATCATGTGTAATGAATACAAATCATATCATAGATGCAATATATAGGGATACATTGTATTGGGACGTGATCCGTTGAGAAGTAATACTTCATGGTCCTTAGTCATAAGTATTACTTCCTCAATACTATTTTAGAATCCTTAGACCTTATGTCTCCATTTGATTCAGCGTGAATGGAGCCACGTTTTGACTCGATCAGATGCGTTGCTTTTAATCGAGTAATCAATACGACTGGTGATCGGATGTAGCGTCCTATCATGGCTTGAATGTGAGAGGCATTGTAAGGAATTTGTCCTCTCTATTATTAGAGAGATATCCATGGGGCCCCTCGATAGGGAAAGACTGTCTAAATGCATGGCCGTGCTCAAATGTATTTGATAAAGTGGTTATCGGATACTATTTGTTGGAGCAGATCTACCTAGAGATCGAGCATAAATATAATTAAGCTTAATAAGGGTGACGACTACCATGCCTTATGCTTAATTAGGATATCGCGAGACAAAGGGATTAAATAGTGGATTGATATTAGGTTCCGTTGTATATTCATTCACTTTGGGTAGTCACAATGTCCTGCTAGGGACCGCTTGTGATTTATGAACTCACACTTTCTTTGCCATTGTGATATGAACCTACAGGGTCACACACATAGACGAGCTAACGAGCTTCATGTCCAGATTCAATGAATCTAGAATGTGTCTAGGTTCATTGTATCTGACATTCACTTTTCTGAGAATAATAAAGTGTTATTATTCGAATTAGAGATAATGGGCATTTTCGGTATAAAGTTTCGGGATTACGGGGAGTCATTATCCGATAAAGACTCCCACTACCAGCAGAAGTCTAGTGCACGTGGGAGTTATAGGCTCCCACTGCCAAAAGAGGTTGATAGTGTTGGAGTACATTTAATCTAAGGTGCGCCAACTCGATTGGGCTGGGCCGGGCCGGGATTGGATTGGGCCCTTAATCGGGTTGGGCCGACCAACCCATTGGGACCGACCTTATGGCTGGAAAATTGGACACATATTTTCAGGTCATATTGCTTATCTAGAGGTTGAAGTGGTGGAGAAAGTGGAAGAGTGGTTTTCTCCATGATCTCCCACTTTCCCCTTTATCTCTCCCCACTCTCTCTTGATAGACTAAGGGAAAATACTGATTTTCCTAATGATTCTAAGTCAGATTTTTCTCCAGCTTTTGAAGCTTATAGAAGAGAGAAAAGAGAGAACACTAGAGAGAAAAGAAAAGACAGCTTTTTCTAGACTTGTTTTTCTAGCTTTGGCCAATAGAAAAGAAGTAAGAAAAACTGTATCTGGTTCTTCTAAAAGGTCATACATACATACTCCATCTTGAAGAGTGTCTTCAAGGCTTCTACAAGGCGTTGGCTAGCACCAAGCAGTAGAAGACCATCCCCGGAAGATCGAGTGGATACTGGGAGAGACGGAGTCTGCGTTGGTGGTGTTCCGTTCGTGACAACATACCGTCGAAACCGTTTCAGCTATCCTAGCACCGATTAAGGTATAACACTATCTCGTAGTCTTAGGTTCTTACTCGTGATAGATCCTGGTAGAGGCGGGTCACTTTATTTCATTGCACAATGTGATTCGACCGGTTATTCCTCTAACGAGTGGTATCGAGCCACTCACGAGTACCCTATAGACTTAATGTGCTATAGTATTAGAATATGGATTATGAATCGTGTTTTGCATGCCTTAGGATTGCTAGAAATGTTGTATATGATGTATGACATGTTTTTCATCATTTTGAATGTATGAGAATCGATATTTTCCAGTTTTGAAGTCATTCAAAAGTCGGAAAAAAACTCTCAATTTCTAGCCCTCGGTCGACGGGGACTCGGTTCGGTCGACCGAAAGTAAGACGAGCTACTCGATATTTGGTTCGGATCAACCGAGTTGGTCTTGGTCGATTCAAGTTGGTCTTCGATTGGCCGGAGCTCGTTTGGTCAGCGAGTACTCTCGATACTTTGTTCGGTCGACAGAGCTTGGTGGCGGTCCCATCGAACTCGACCCGAATATGAAATGTTACATTTCGTTTGGTTGCTCATTATTTTTCATAAATTGTTATGTTAATTGAGCATGATGCATAGTAATCTCCTTTACCCCTGTTGGTTTTATTTTATAATACGATCTGCGTGATCGTGCCTATTTTATTATCAAAAGTTGTAATTTTATTCTCATCAAATCCCCTCGAATGTAACTCGAGGGTTTCCTTAGAATTTTGTAATTCTAGATTAGGAGAAGATACAGTTTGTGATGATTTGGAGGCAACCACCTGAAGGTCAAGACGGTGTAGAATAGAATGCTTTTCTTTTCACACCTTAGATTGACTTCACGGTTTTTCCATTGGCTTGGAAAAACCGAATAGGATATGGCGATTACTATTGCATTTTACTTTTATGTATTGGATGCATATGTATATAAGCATAAACTGTTTTATTTATGCTTTTCTGGTGAGATTATTAAAAACAAAACCCCTCAATTAAATATTAATTAGTGCCTTCCTAAGTTTGGCCCTCGTCAAGGCCTAGATCGACATTAGTATGGGACAATCCAAAGCTGTGCATACGTGTATATCTGGGTGAGGCGCGAAGGATAATTTGTGATATCCGCCGGCTAAAACTTATGGTCCTAGTTAACTGGATTATCTCAATAAATGGATTGAGGATCTAGAGGCAAAAGAGTTGAGAAAAGTGTATAATGATACGCTTGAATAAATGTTATTCACTTAACTAACCAAGAATTACATAATTTGATGTAATTGGCAAATGTTGCCTACCTAAATAACTAAGTTTTGGGCGATCAGCCAAAGCTGACTCAGAACGAGGTGAAATATGGATCTTGGCCCGCTAGAAAGTTAACGAACTTTTTGAGTTGATAATGAGGGTTATACACTCGAAGAAAATAGTGGGAGAAATCATTAAAAAGATAAAGACCTAATAATGATTTTAATCGGTACTTACTTTGCATATTTTTGTTGTAGAAAAAATGGCAAATTCAAAACCAAACACTATCATCTGCGTTACGTCCTTGAGAAGGACAAATTAGAGGGAGTTAACTTCCTCGATCGGGTTCGAGAACTTGAGAATCGTTCTCAAGCATGAAAGAAAGATGTATGTTCTAGAACGACCTATTCTCGCTACACTGGAGGCTCGCGCTTCGACCGTGAAAGAAATGCTTATCGAAGCATGTTAGTGATGCTTTAGATGTGTGTAGCCTCATGCTTGTCACCATGAACTCGAGCTTGAAGCAACATGAGGACATGGGGGGCTTATGAGATGCTCGGCTCACTCGAAGCAACTATATCGAGGGGCAAGCACGCCGAGAAAGATTCGATGTATCGAAATCTCTTTTTCGAGTGCAAAATGTATGAAGGAATGCCAGTAGGAACTCACGTTCTTAAGATGATAGGTTATTAACTCACGTTCTTAAGATGATAGGTTATGTTCGTAACCTTGAAAAAGCTGGGATTTCCTTTGGGACAAGAGTCGTCGATCGATTTGATCTTGCAATCGTTGCTCGAATCATACGATCAGTTCATTCGAATTATCACATGAATGAAATTGACAAGCCATTGCTCGAGTTGTTGAATATGCTGAGGACTGCCGAGAAGGAAATAGGCAAGTCCAAGCCCAACACCATACCGATGGTGCAAAAGGGGCAAAGGCAAAGGTTTTGTGAAACCCAAAGGCAAACCGAAAGGGTAAGCCCGAGGGCAAGTAAACCACTTTCAACAATGCACTCGAAACCTAAGGGTGGTGTAGCCAAGGACTCTATCTGTCATCATTGTGGTGAGAAGGGTCATCTGGAAAAGGAACTGCAAAAGCTATCTTGCAGGGAAAAAAGGTCTGGAAAAGGAGAAAGCAAATGTTGTTTTCGGGCTCATTATGTTGTAGATATTAATATGATTGATATCAATTTAAATACAACTACTTCTTGGGTATTTGATACCGGATGTGGTTCTCACATTTGTACTAATGTGCGAGGGACCGCAAAGGAGTAGAGAGTTGGCAAAGGGTGAAGTGGAACTACGAGTTGGCAACTGAGCACGTGTTGCGACCCCTAGCTGTAGGGACTTGTAATTTTACTTTGCCTTCGAGGGCTTGTTTTGGGTTTAGAAAACTGTTTCTATGTACCTAGTTTAATTAAGAATATTATTTCGGTTTCTTGTTTGGACAAGAAAGGTTTTGAGATTTCGATCAAAAACCAACGATTGTCGTTATTTCGGATAATATGTTTTATGCAAGCGCCTCTTTGATTAATGGTCTAGATGTTTTAGACCTTGATATGCCAATTTTAAATATAAATACCAAAAGGATTAAGACTAATGATTCTAATCCGACATACCTCGCATTGTCGCTTAGGCCATATAAACGAAGGCCGCATATCCAAACTCCATAAAGATGGGTTGTTGGAATCATTTGACTTCATGTCTTATGATCGATGTGAATCTTGTTTATTGGGTAAGATGACAAACGATCACCTTTCACTAATCCGCCACCGTATTCACTTCCCTATAGATATGCTAAATGTAGAAGGCATTCATAAGAGATAAAGCCAAATGAAAAACTGAATCCAAAGACCAAGAACTATGTCATTTTGATCTAATCGCGTTGACCAAAAACAGCGAGTCGGATTGAATGACCAACTCCCGCATTCCTAAAACTTTTGCCAGTTGGATGTCGTAGATCAGTGCTTCGAATTCTGCCCATGAGTTCATGCAATTACCAATATAAGAAGAGATGGCTCCAATGAACCTTCCACTACGATCTCTAATAATACATCCTACTCCTGCGACCCCCGTGTTGTCTCTAGATGCCCCATCAACGTTTAAAATCTCATTCGGACCTCGCTGTTGGGGGAGCCAACAAAGAATCATTAGATGAGGCTGCTGTCTTTCTCTCGTGTGACCAATAGCTATGTTTTTGGATTTGTACACATCAGCAAGGTAGCCATTCAACTCATGCATCAATAGTCTCTCCGTTGTTACTCTTCCTTCAAAGACAAAGACAAAGACCCTTTTTGGACTTGCTAAACCGATTTAGCATATATATATATATATATATATATGTATGTATGTATGTGTGTGTGTGTGTGTGTGACTTACGCCAAGCAGTCTACATGATCTATCACTATAGATCTTGACTCCTAAGATGAAGCTTACTTCACCTAAGTCCTTCATAGAGAAACATTGCCCCAACCAGACTTTTAAAGATTCCAAGGTTGGAATGTCATTCCCTATAAGTAGTATGTCATCTACATACAAAACTAGGAGCACAACCGAGTTTCCACTTAACTTTTTATAAACACAAGGTTTCATTTTTTTTAATTGAATGCCACCAGCGTGGTGGGGCGGGCCCCCATATTATTAATATATAGCCATAAAGATGGCAAAAGAACAGGATGGGAGGGGGACATAAACCGAACCTCCCAAATACATTTAAAGATGCAAAAATGCAACCTTGAACATTTATATTTATGTTCAAGGGTGAAACAATAAATGGCTAAGCTAAATGCAAAGCAGAAAATAGCATACCAAAATGCATCCACAAACGGAAAAAAGGTTAAACAAATTATGAATATCAATACAACTAAACACCTATGATTTAACCTTTCTAACATAAGCAGTACCCTCCGCATCTAAATGACATAGGCCACGGGTAAGGTATGGCAGGAGATGATAGTGTGAGTAAATGGATGAAGATCTGGAGTCACAAGCCGCGTTAGCGAGACTATCTGCAACCGTATTTGCCTCCCTAAAAATATGCTTTACTGTAGAGTTTCCAATAATGCATAATAATCTTTGAAAAAGATGATCTAGTCTCCAAGAAGACACTTTACCCGCATGAATTGAATCACAGAGAAATTTGGAGTCAGTCTGAATACTTACATTGCGATAACCCAAGGTGGAGGCATGATTTATGCCCATGATCATGGCTTCAATTTCAGCCACAGAATTGGTGTTATTCTCACCAAGAAAAGTCGAGAAAGCCCCGATAAACCTGCCGGATGGTGACCGCAGAATTCTACCAGTGCCCGAGATGCCCGGATTTCCTCTTGCTGCACTATCTATGTTGAGAATAATCGGATCTACGCTTCCCTTCCAAATGACCGCCAATGCACGGGGGAAGACCAGTCTGGACCCACCCATTAATATGTCAAAAAGTCCCGCTTTATGCAATATCGGAAAAAGGAAACCATCAAATTCATAAATCAGACTGGAAAAACCCGACCTCTTTCCATCATAGACAAAACGACAACGGTGTCTCCAAAGTATCCAACAAACACTCGCAATAATAATGGAATTAATATTGCGACCCCTATCGCGCCCTTTCCACCATATAAAATTTAAAAGAGAGCGTAGAGAGTCATACCTTAGTGTGGTACATACTATTCCAAACAAGGCACAACTATGTTTCCATAAGCGTTTTGCCGTGCTGCAGTTGGCGAAAATATGATCAAAAGTGTCTTCTCCTTGACCACAATGACAGCGAGAGACCAACGGGACTCCCCATCGCTTCCTAACCTCATCCAGAGCTAGAAATCCATTGAAGAAGCGCCATAGAAAAATCTGCTGTGCTAAAGGCAAAGCCGGAACCCATTTCCGGGTTCCGAGAACCTGTGATGAATCATTCAGCTGAAGTGTCTGCAAAACAGATGTAACAGAAAAATTCCCTCTAGGTTCCAGTGACCAAACATATAAATCCCGACCCGGAGAAGTCCGAATCAGAGGCAAAACCTGGGAGTGATTAACCGGTATTAGCTGATGAACCGTATTCCTCCATCCGTAGTCATCTAGATGCGAATGTATAGGGGAGTCATCGGCTATCACTCCTGGGATCAATGACAAGGAGCCCTGAAATGTAAAATTTTCGTACCAGAAAGAAGATCGACCATCCCGAACCAGAGTATGTATGTGGGATTCAGTAGGTTCCCTAATTTGGAGCAAACGACGCCAGACAGGAGATGCATTCGGCCGAGAAGGCACCAAAACTGGATGTGCCGATAAGGAGCAGTATTTCTCCATCATAAAATCATGCCACAAGTAAGAGGAGGTCCGAAAACGCCACCATAATTTATATGAGTAGGCAATTTGATAAGAGTCCAGAGTTGATAGACCCAAACCGTTTTGAGAAGTATCCCGACATAACCTTTTCCACGACATCCAATGTTGCCTGCCACCAAATTCCGTTGTCCCCCATAAGAAATTGGCGAATAAACGCTCCATATAATTCAAAACTTGTCTCGGAGGGCAGGAGACGACAATAATATGCGTAGGCATTGAGAGTAAAACATAACGAATCAGAATAAGACGTCCACTCAATCCTAAGAACTTCCGTTGCCAACCTGCCAATCGAGATTCTATTTTCGAAATTACGGAAGAGTAATGCACTACCTTTTTTCTTCCCGTGAAAAGAGGACAGCCAAGATATGTCATTGGCATTATCCCTCGGCTAAACCCTGTGACTCGGATCACCATTTCCAATTGCCTCGGCTGGGTTCTCTCAGACATATAAAAAGAACACTTACCATCATTAACACGCTGCCCCGAACATCTTTCATATTGCCGAAAGAAGGCCATGAAAGCTTGCAATCCCCGTTTAGCACCATTCAAGAGTATGATAACGAACTTCAATCATTATGTGAGGCTCGGAATGTTCTGCCTCGGATGCACCAGATCATACATCATGTGAAGGTAGTCCCCTGGAGGAATTCAAATTGGGAGCTATCTTCGATCATCCTGAACATTTATGGAGCCTCTCGCGGAAACACGGGTTTGGCAGGGGCTGGTTGCATGATGTGCCGAGGAGATGGTGACGAATACAAGGGCTGAGATTGAGGCATTGGTTCATGGACTGAAATTGGCACAATAGCTCGGCCTTGTGGTAACTTAAATCCAAACAGACTCACAAGTTCTTGCACGAGCAATTGCGCAAGGCGGCATGTACAATTGGTCACTAGATGGTTGCTTCGAATTGGAGAAACGGTTAGCTAAAGATTTCGTGATATCGCATATCAATAGAGAAGCTAACTTGGTAGTGGATAGATTAGCAAATGTTGGGTGTGATACGTGCACTTCTTTGTATTTTCATTCTGTTGACTCGCTCCCGTTAGAGGTGCGAGGATTACTTACATTAGACCGACAATGCATTCCTATTCTTAGGAGCCTATGATCGGATACTTTTGTACTTTGGGATTCCCCATAATAAATAATACATCCCGCAATTTAAAATAATAATAATAACAACCACAAGTACGTAAATTCATGTAGTTGTAATTATTTAAGAATAATGCTTTATCGTAATCTCAGTAATCATAATAAGTATAGTTTAATGTATTTACCAAAAAATTATTCTTTTCAAGAGGAATTTGCACTAAATGGGCACCAACTATTTACGTATTTCTCCTAATGATCAAATGCATTAATTTTAGCGGCTTATAGCCATATACATTTTACGGGAATCATGTGTTAGTAGAGCCCTAGGACCATTAGCAAATGTTGTACGTTTTATATCTTTTTGAGCATGTCTTTGAATAGTTAATTTTGCTTTTGAACATCAAATGTGTGATTTGACAGTAAAACTCATTAGCTTATGCAATTACTATTCTAACTGTCCCTAGTTTTATGTAATATTCTTTACAATGAAATAAAACTAGTATGATGTATGATTGATGATTATGTTTTACTGATAATATGTAATGGATACAAATCATATCATAGATGTAATATATTGGGATACATTGTATAGTACGTGATCCGTTAGAGAAGTAATACTTCATGGTTCTTTAGTCATAAGTATTACTTCCTCAATACTATTTTGAGTCCTTAGACCTTATGTCTCCATTGTTTCCATCATGAATGGAGCTACGTTTTGACCTAGTCGGACATTACTTTTAATCGAGTTATCAATACGACTGATGATTGGATGTAGTATCCTATCATGGCTTGAATGTGAGAGGCATTGTAAGGAATTTGTCCCTCTCTTATTAGAGAGAGATATACATAGGCCCCTCGATAGGGAAGACTGTTTAAATGCATGGCCAGTGCTCAAATATATTTAATAAAGTGGTTATTAAATACTATTTGTTGGAACAGTCTACCTGGAGATCGAGCATAAATACAATTAAGCTATATAAGGGTGGCAACTACCATGCCTTATGCTTAATTTGAATATCGCGAGACAAAGGGATTAAATAGTGGATTGATATTAGGTTCCACCACATATTCATTCACTGTGGGTAGTCACAATATCATGCTAGGGACTGCTTGTGATTTATGAACACATACTACTATTAAGTGTGTTTTCATTGCCATTGCTCTGCGTAGTAGCAACACTTAAGACTTTGTATTTGTACTCATTACTGTATTCCATTATGCTTTAGGTGAGTTTTGGCATGGTGAATAGCATGGCCTACTATACCCCTCTTGCTTTACATATTATTGGGTTGCAATTTTATAATACGATATGCGAGTCGTTTTTCAATATTGTAAAATTGTAATTGCTTTCTTAGATTATATTTATTGTTTTACATTGAAGGTTGGGTATGCCCATGCAATTATGTAACAAGACCGGAGGACGCTGGATCGAAGACATTATCCAGGAGATGGGTATTGACTTAGATTGACCATTGGCTCCCACAAGGTTCGTGGGAGTCATCATAGGATTAGTCCATGATATCTCACGTTTACATTTATGTTTTTTTTATTTTTTTATTTTGCATGTGATGCTTATATTCTTGTCTTATGGGGTTTAACAACTTATTCAAACTAAATTGTTTTAATTAAGTCTTAAAATGCTTACCATATCCTAAGCAATCCTTCAGCTGTGATCATCATTTTGTCTGCTTTCCATATGCTTAGACATGGTTCGACTTAACTAGGCTACCAAAATAGTTTTGAGCCTAGGGCATAAAATAGGAAATAGCCGGGACATATAGATGTCATTCCCATGAGTTGATTTTACTTTAATTATGGGTGTTAAGCCAAAGCTTACTTATAACTATCGTAAAATGGTTTTCTCCACTATTTATCAAGTGTTGAAATTGCGGAATTTTTTTTTGCTAAAAAACTAATGACTTTGCAAATAATTTAATGTAGATAATGGCAACCAATACTTCACACAACTCATTGTGATCCGTTCTTGAAAAAGAAAAACTAAGTGGGACCAATTTCCTTGATTGGGCCCGCAACTTAAGGATTGTCCTTAAGCAGGAAAGAAAGTTATACGTTCTTGATACGGATATTCTTGAACAACGCCTCAAGTGCTGAGAAAGATGCTTGGAAGAAGCATTGTGATGACTCTAACGACGTGACTTGTGTCATGTTAGTCACAATGAGCACTGACCTTCAAAAACAGTTTGAAGGGGTTAAGGCTTTCCAGATGATGGTCCAACTCAAGGAAATGTTCCAAGAGCAAGCCCGCCAAGAAATATTCCTCACCACAAGGCATTGAATAGTTGTAAGATGGCCCCTGACACCTCTGTAAGTGCACATGTTCTTAAGATGAAGGGCTATCTTGACCAACTTGAGAAACTTGGGGCTCTCGTAGGTCATGAGTTAGCCACAAATATGATATTGGGCTCTCTCCCACCGGAGTATGACCAATTTGTGATGAACTTCAACATGCATGCCATGGAGAAGTCCATACATGAGATACACAGGATGCTCAGCGAGTTGAACTCAAACATTAAGAAGACCCCTGAAGTCTTAATGGTTCAAAAAGGGAATTTTAAGAACAAAGGAAAGGGAAAGGCCATGGCCAAGAAGGGCAAGGGCAATAACAAGCCCAAGCTCAAGGCACCAAAGGAAGGGGTTTGCTTCCATTGTAATGAACCAGGTCATTGGAAACGGAACAACAAGCTCTACTTGGAAGAGAAGAAAAAGGGGAAAGCCAATTTGACTGTCTCTCTAGGTATTTATGTTATTGAAATTAACATGCCTGCTCCTACTTCATGGGTATTAGATACCGGTTGTGGATCTCACATTTGTGCAAATGTGCAGGGGTTCAAAAGGAGTATATCAGTGGCAAAAGGAGAAGTGGAACTGAGAAACGCATATCAAAACTCCATCAATATGGAATTTTGACATCATTTGACTTAGAGTCTTATGAGACATGTGATTCTTGTTTGTTAGGCAAAATGCCTAAAGCTCCCTTTATTGGACAAAGTGAGAGAGCTTTTGATTTGTTGTGGAATTGTTTCACAATTAGCTCATCCCGTTATACCACAATGGAATGGTGTATCAGAACGAATGAATCACATATTACTAGATATGGTTCGATCCATGATGAGTCAAACCAGTCTTCCAATTTCCTTTTGGGGATACTGAAGGGATTCATGGGCGGAAACTCGTTCCAAACACCCATGAGCCCTCCCCTGAAGGATCCGCTCATACGTAAACGAATCGAAAAACCGAGAAAAGGACTTACAATTGTTGGCTCAAGAATCCGATTCTTGAATGGAAGATCCTGTCTTTAAGGCTCGGATGCAATGATCACCTTGAGTCCTCCCTTGCGGAATTACTCCCTACCGGTATCCACGCGACGAAACGGGCAGCGAGTGGTAGCTCTGAGTTTTTCTGAGTTTCGGGAATTAGGGAGAAAAAGAGGCAGAACAAGAAATCTGATTTCTTGTGGGTTTTGGTATTTCGGCTAAAATTGTCTAACCCTAGGGAGGTTCATATAGGGAGTGAGAGGTTGTTTCCAGAAAAACTCCCACGTCTGCTCCACATCTTCTGGCAGTGGGAGTCTTTAACTCCCACGTCCCCTAGACTTCTGCTGGTAGTGGGAGTCCTCATCGGATAATAACTCCCCACGTAATCCCAGCTATACCGAAAATGAACCCTTTTCTCTAATTCGAATAATAACTCTTTATTATTCTCAGAAAAATGAATGTCAGATACAATGATCCTAGACACATTCTAGATTCATTGAATCTGGACATGAAGCTCGTTTGCTCGTCTATGCGTGTGACCCTATCGGTTCATAAATCACAAGCGGTACCTAGCAGGACATTGTGACTACCCAACGTGAATGAATTTACGGTGGAACCTAATATCAATCCACTATTTAATCCCTTTGTCTCGCGATATCCTAATTAAGCATAAGGCATGGTAGTCGTCACCCTTATTAAGCTTAATTGTATTTATGCTCGATCTCCAGGTTGACTGTTCCAACAAACAATATTTAATAACCACTTTATTAAATACATTTGAGCACGGCCATGTATTTAAACAGTCTTTCCCTATCGAGGGGCCCATGGATATCTCTCTCTAATAAGAAAGGGACAAATTCCTTGCAATGTCTCTCACATTCAAGCCATGATAGGACACTACATCCGATCATCGGTCCTATTGATTACTCGATTAAAAGCAACGTACGACCGAGTCAAAACGTGGCTCCATTCATGCTAGAATCAAATGGAGACATAAGGTCTAAGGATTCTAAAATAGTATTGAGGAAGTAATACTTACGACTAAGGACCATGAAGTATTACTTCTCTAACGGATCACGTCCAATACAATGTATCCCTATATATTGCATCTATGATATGATTTGTATTCATTACACATGACCAGTAAAACATGATCATCAATCATACTTCATACTAGTTTTATTTCATTGTAAATAAGCATTACATAAAACTAGGGACAACTAGAATAGTAATTACATAAGCTAATGAGTTTTACTATCAAATCACACATTTGATAATCAAAAGAAAAATTAACTATTCAAATACATGCTCAAAAGATATAAAACGTACAACATATGCTAATGGTCCTAGGGCACTACTAACAATTGTAAAATTGTAATCGCTCTCTTAGATTAGCTTTATTGCTTTACATTGAAGGATGGGTATGCCCATGCAACTAGCCGATGCAACTATGTAACAAGGCTGGAGGCTGTTGGATCGAAAACTTTATCCATGAGATGGATATTGAGTTAGATTGACCATTGGCTCCCACAAGGCTCGGGGGAGTCATTATAGGATTAGGCCATGCTATCTCACGTTTAATTTTTTATGCTTTATATATTGCATGAAATGCTTGTATAATTGTATTACACGTTTTACTGTCTTATTCAAACCGAACGTTTTAACTAAGTCTTAAAATGCCTACCATACTCTAAGCACTCATTGAGCTTGGATCATCATTTTGTCTGCTTGCCAAAGCAACGGACAAGTGGTTATCTAAGCAAAGAGAGATGGGAAAATAGTGATTTCCATAAGCTTAGACATGGTTCAACTTAGCTAGGCCATCAAAATAGTTTTGGGCCTAGGGCATAAAGTGGGAAAAAGCCGGGACATATAGATGTCATTCCCATTAGATGATTTTACTTTAATTATGGGTGTTAAGCCAAAGCTTTCCTATAACTATTGTAAAATGTTTTCCCCCACTATTTATCAAGTGTTGAAATTGTGGAAAATGTTTTTGCTCAAAAACTAATAACTTTGCAAATAGTTTAATGTAGATAATGGCAACCAATATATCACACAATTCATTGCGACCCGTCCTTGAGAAGGAAAATCTAAGTGGGGCCAATTTCTTTGATTGGGCCCGCAACTTAAGGATTGTCCTTAAGCAGGAAAGAAAGCTGTACGTTCTTGATACGGACATTCCTGAACAGCCTGCAAACAACGCCCCTAGAGCTGAATGAGATGCTTGGAAGAAGCATTTCAATGACTCTAACGATGTGACTTGTCTCATGTTAGTCACAATGAACACTGACCTTCAAAAACAGTTTGAAGGAGTTGAGGCTTTCCAGATGATGGGCCAGCTCAAGGAAATGTTCTAAGAGCAAGCTCGTCATGAAAGATTCCTCACAACTAGGGCGTTGAATTGTTGCAAAATGGCCCCTGACACCTCTGTAAGTGCACATGTTCTTAAGATGAAGGGCTATTTTGACCAACTTGAGAAGCTTGGGGCTACCGTAGGTCATGACATGGCCACATATATGATCTTGGGCTCACTCTCACCGGAGTATGACCAATTTGTTATGAACTTCAACATGCATGCCATGGAGAAGACCATACATGAAATACACGGGATGCTCAAGCAGGCTGAATTGAACATTAAGAAGACCCCTAAAGTCTTAATGGTTCAAAAAGGGAATTTCAAGAAGAAAGGAAAGGGAAAGCCCATGGCCAAGAAGGGCAAAGGCAAAGGCAATGACAAACCCAAGCCCAAGGCACCAAAGGAAGGGGTTTGCTTCCATTGTGGCGAACCAGGCCATTGGAAATGGAACTGCAAACTCTATTAGGAAGAGAAGAAAAAGGGAAAGGCCAGTTTGACTGTCTATCCAGGTATTTATGTTATTGAAATTAGCATGTCTGCTCCTACTTCGTGGGTATTAGATACCGGTTGTGGATCTCACATTTGTGCAAATGTGCAGGGGTTCAAAAGGAGTAGATCACTGGCAAAAGGAGAAGTGGACCTCAGAGTAGCGAACGGAGCAAGAGTTGTTGATGTAGCTACAGGGACATTTAATTTAGTTTTGCCAAGTGGCCTTATTATAGAACTGAATAATTGTCTTTATGTTCCAACTTTGAGTAGGAATATTATTTTAGTTTCTTGTTTGGATATTGAAGGTTTTGAATTAAATATTATGAATAAAATTTGCACCATTCATAAAGATCGTATCTTTTATGGAGATGCCTCTTTGATGAATGAGTTTTATGTTCTTAACCTCGATGATTCCATTACAAGGCCCATCTATAACATTAATAATAAGAGGTTTAAATCAAATGACTTAAACCAGACCTACTTTTGGCACTGTCGTTTGGGCCACATAAATGAGAAACGCGTATCAAAGCTCCATACAGATGGAATTTTGACATCATTTGACTTAGAGTCTTATGAGACTTGTTATTCTTGCTTGTTAGGTAAAATGACTTAAGCTTCCTTTACTGGACAAAGTGAGAGAGCTTTCGATTTATTGGGCCTCATACATACAGATGTTTATGGACCAATAAACACTAGTGCTAGGGGAGGGTTTCAGTACTTCATCACATTCACAGATGATTTCAGCAGATATGGCTACGTCTATCTAATGACCCTAGAAACTGTTGCATTCATATTGAATAGAGTTGCTTCTAAAGCGGTTCAGAAAATTGCATATGAGGTATGGACTGGGAAACGACCTGATCATGTGTTGTCAAGCATCTCTCGGCATCTCATTCTGATCATGTTCCAATTTTGATCACTTCGGCAAAATTTCAAAAAACAAAAGTGGCATACATTGCCACGATTTGATCCATTTTGGATCCAAGATGAAAAATGCTTGGACATTATTAAGAGTGCATGGCAAAGGCCTATGTTACGGAATGGGAAAGAATTATTTAGGGGAAATCACATATGTTCGGGATAAATTACAAAGTTGGGGATCTAAGAAGTTTGGGATTTTGGAGAAAAGTATTAAACTGAAGCAAGATAAACTCTTAGCTCTTTCAGATTCTCTAAATTTGACTATTCTTGAGGATCAATGTCTCAAACGCGAGCTCAATTCCTTATTATCACATGCAGATAAATTCTGGAAACAATGTAGTCGAGTGGATTGGCTAATCCATGGAGATCGTAACACCACTTATTTCCACCATAAAGCGACATCACGTCGCTCGCGCAATTATATTGAACTTCTCCAATCGCCTACGGGTGAGCTCCTGGATGATGAGATATCCTTATCAAATATTGCATGGGATTACTTCACTAATATTTATACATGTAATGGGGCATCATATCCTCCCCTTGGAACTTTGTCGATCCGTAAGTTGAATGATAGTGCAGCAGCCTCTTGTCGAGGCTTTCACTATGGATGAAGTTCTGGTTGCTCTATCCTAATTAAATACGTTTTGATCAGAGGCGATTTTTAGGCGATTTTTCTCCTAAAAAATAGGAGTCCTTGGCGATCTTCTTCTCTCTTTCGCGGCTGCCATGGCCGCCCGGCCCGATGGCTGCCGTGGCTCCGTTCTCGATCATTCACCGGGAAAGCAAAAGCTTCGCGGAACTCTTGACCGGTCCTTCAATCGCCTCACCCACACTTCCAACTACAAAATTGGAGGTTTTTAAGGGGGAACCTCATCTAAGCATCCCAGTGGATGAAATTGAAATTTTGATTCGGCCTTGGCGATTTGCTTTGGTTGGCAAATTCAACAAATATGCCCCGCCTATTGACTCTTTGCGGAAATCCTTTCACAAAATTGGGTTTAAAGGGAATTTTTCTATTGGAATGATGGATCAACGTCACGTATTGATCAGATTTGACCTCGAAGAAGATTATTGTCGATTTTGGCGACAAGGAATATGGAATTTCTATGGAATTACAATGCGGGTCTTCAAGTGGACCTGTGATTTCAATGTCGATGAAGAACCGTCAATAGTACCCATATGGATTGGCTTTGAGGGTCTACCGATCCATTCGTATAACAAATCCAAGATTTGTTCACTCGCAAAGGCGGTTGGACAACCGCTTGCGTTGGACGCCCTTACAGCCGCTGCCTCAAGAGCGGGAATCGCGAAGGTATGTGTAGAGGTAGATTTACTATCAGACTTACCTAAGTGTATCCGTATTACACATGCTCATACGGGAAAAGGTTTTTGGCAATCGATCGTATATGATGACTTGCTAGAATATTGTGTGAAATGTAAAAGAATTGGACATCATAATCAGCAATGTACCTCTCAAAAGCCAGTTGAATTGGAAAAACCTCATATTGTTCAATCGGTGCAGTCCGCAAAAATCAAAGGCAAGCAAGCCATGGTTTCGGAGCCCCACATTCTCAAGTCTGGAACGGCTCCCAATAATTAATGGGTTCCGATGCGATCGCGGCGAGAACCGGGTCCATTGGGAACTGCGTTGGTAATTAGAGACAAAGGAAATGTACATCAGATAAATTTGACTACTGCTGCTGCGCCTCTGGCTGAGGATAGCACCCTTGCAGTATCTTCAAAGCCACAGAATGGGGCGCGGGTACAGCAGTCTGCACCGGTTCTGGCTTCTGGAAATAGGGGAAACAGAGCAATTAACACTGCCTAAGACAGCAGCAAAATCTGTAATCTGCCCAGAAATAACAAGGCTGCTAGGAAGTGAAAAAACAGTCTCAAAGGAGAAATATAGTTTGGAAATTGAGCCGGTTGTGTTGAGTCCTAGGGGTATTGATGATATTATTGTAGGATGTGACAAATCCCCTTTTAATTCGCGATTTACACTTTCTGATGGCGAAAAATTGACAAAGCCAATGGAGGTTATTCTAGCCGAACTACGCTCATTTGTACCAAGATTGAAGCATCCCGCCTCACAGAACACAGCTGATTCCTTACCAACTGAAGTGTGCTCGGATACACAAGGGGTGGACGGAATGAATGTATTGGGAAGCATGGGAGCCAGTTTGGGAAATTTGGTCCCAGGTATAGAAGACCCGGCTCGGATACCTGAAGTTGAAGTGGGAACCGAAAAGGACGATGAAGCTTCGGAGTACCCGGATAAACTTGAAAACTTGCCTGTAGGTAAAGAGGGTAGTTTTTTGGTTCTACCCGATCAATGGAGGACCAAGACATTACTCAGAGTACAGTGGATGGCCAGGCCATTATCTCCCCTCCGACACAGGTAATTACCGCCGTGGCAAGTATAAATCCAGTTATTGCACTCTCCAATATTACTGTGGATATCCCCATAGTTAAAAAGAAGGGCAAGAAAGATAAGCATCATCAACTCCCTTTAAGATGGTCTCCTAGACTTGCGGGATCGACTCCTCATACTATTTAATGCTTCACTCATATTTTTACATCATCTCAATATTTTAATGAATTACATCATATGGAATATTAGAGGGATTGCTAATGAAAGTACTATTTCGAACATTCGCTAGTTAAAAAGGAATCATAAACTTAATTTTGTTGTGTTGTTGGAGTCGATGGTGGCTTTGTCTGAAATTGCTATGTATGCTCGTCGATTAGGATTTGATTTTTGGTTTGGGAATTGTACTAGCAAAATCTGGGTTTTGTGGGATGACAGGGTAGATATTGTGGTTGTTAAGGACTTGGAGCAGGTCATTCATTGTCAGATTAACATATTTTCAGCCTCCCCTATCTTTTGCTCATTTGTGTATGCTAAATGCTCGTATGTCCAGAGGCGAGAATTGTGGACGGAATTACGCACCTTTCAACCAAATAATAGTCCTTGGTCAGTAGGGGGAGATTTTAATGTTGTTTTTGAAGGGACTCATGGGCGGAAACTCGTTCCAAACACCCATGGATCTTCCCCTGAAGGATCCGCTCATACGTAAACGAATCGAAAACTGCGGTAAAAACTTACAATTTTCGGATTCAAGAAACTATTTCTTGAATGGAGGATGATGATTCTTGGAAGCTTTCTTTTCACCAACGAAATTCCCTTTGCGGAATATCCCTCTACCGGTATCCACGCGACGAAACGGGCGGCGATTGCTAGCTCTTCGTCTTTCTGAAGTTCGGAATTTAGAGAGAAAAGGGAGACCGAAACTGAAATCTAATTTCAGAGAATTGATAATATTTCGGCTGAAAAATCTTAGTCTAGGGTTTCGGCCAAGAGATCATTATATAGGGTGTGAGAGTTTGTTCCTATAACCAACTCTCACATCCCCAGCTCCTCTCGGCAGTGGGAGTCTCTAACTCCCACGTTCCCTAGAATTCTGCTGGTAGTGGGAGTCCTTATCGGATAATAACTCCCACGTAATCCCAGTTATACCGAAAATGCCCCTTATCTCTAATTCGAATGATAACGCTTTATCATTCTCAGAAAGGTGAATGTCAGATACAATGAACCTAGACACATTCTAGATTCATTGAATTTGGACATGAAGCTCGTTAGCTCGTCTATGCGTGTGACCCTGTAGGTTCATCTCACAGTGGCAATGAAAACACACTTAGTAGTAGTGTGAGTTCATAAATCACAAGTGACCCCTAGCAGGACATTGTGACTACCCAAAGTGAATGAATTTACAACGGAACCTAATATCAATCTACTATTTAATCCTTTTGTCTCGCGATATCCTAATTAAGCATAAGGCATGGTGGTCGTCACCCTTATTAAGCTTAATTATATTTATGCTCGATCTCCAGGTAGACTGTTTCGACAAATAGCATTTGATAACCGCTTTATCAAATACATTTGAGCACGGCCATGCATTTAAATAGTCTTTCCCTATCGAGGGGCCCATGGATATCTCTCTCTAATAATAGAGAGGGACAAATTCCTTACAATGTCTCTCACATTCAAGCTATGATAGGACACTACATCCGATCATCAGTCGTATTGATTACTCTGTTACAAGTAACGTCCGACTGAGTCAAAATGTGGCTCCATTCATACTAGAATCAATGAAGACATAAGGTCTAAGGATTCTAAAATAGTATTGACGAAGTAATACTTATGACTTAAGACCATGAAGTATTACTCCTCAAACGGATCACGTCCAATGCAATGTATCCCTATATATTGCATCTATGATGTGATTTGTATCCATTACACATGATCAGTAAAACAAGATCATCAATCAACAATCATACTAGTTTTATTTCATAGAAATTAAGCATTACATAAAACTAGGGACTTCTAGAATAGTAATTACATAAGCTAATGAGTTTTACTATCAAATCACACATTTGATAATCAAAAGCAAAATTAACTATTCAATTACATGCTCAAAAGATAATAAAACGCACAACATGTGCTAATGGTCCTAGGGCACTACTAACAGTTTTACGTTTGAACGAAAGTAAGGGGTCTGTTCTGGCTTTACTACCTATGAATGAATTTGGTGATACAATACATGATTGTGGGTTACTAGAAGTTCCTACATCAGGAAGTCCTTACACTTGGTGTCCCGGGGGGGAGGGGTACATCATTTGCTCAGAAAGTTAGATCGTTTTCTTGTCTCTAATGATTGGAATGCTACTTTTCAAAGTACCACTGTTACACATATGCCACGAACTATATCTGATCATTGTGCTCTTTTAATTAATTTTTTCCTATCAACTGATCGAGGTAGTTCTGCTTTCTGTTTTCAAGATATGTGGGTAAAACATCACACGTTTATGGATGTTGTTCGTAATTCTTGGGCTGATGATCTGTCTGGTTCAGGATTAATGATTTTGCAGGGTAAACTTAAATGTCTGAAATGGGTTCTGGGGACCTGGAACAGGGAAACTTTTGGTAATATACATATATCCGTGTTAAGACGACCGAAAGGGAGGTACTACGGTTGGAAGAACTACATGATTTGGGACCTACTTCTCAATTGCAAGATCAGTTATTAGAGGCAAAGTTAAAACATGAGAGTAATCTTGAATTGGAGGAAATGTTCTGGCGCCAAAAGGCTCGTCAGAAATGGCTAAAAGAGGGAAATGCTAATACAAGTTACTTTCATTCTTACTGTAGGAATAAACAAAGAAGACTATTTCTTAATAAGATACAGGGGGCTGATGGAACTATTTATACAAGCCAAGAGAACATTGGCTCGGCTGAGTCTGAGTCCGTTATTACGAGAACTTATTTGCTTTTGATGCAAGCACATATCCCGACACTCATCTACTCAATTTACTACCTAAGCAGGTTGATGACACTGATAACCATTGTTTAGATTCTTTGCCTACAGGTCTGGAGGTTAAAGAGGCTGTTTTTGCGGCGGTTAGGGATTTCTGGACAGGTATACCTCTGTCACGAGCAATTGCGAGTTCATTTCTAGTCCTCATCCCGAAGACAGATTGCCCGACAACTTTTGGTGAGTTTCGCCCAATCTCTTTGTGCAATTTCTCTAGTAAAATTATCTCTAAAGTCATGGCCATTCGACTGGCAAAATTACTTCCCAGGATTTTGAGCAGAAATCAATCTAGTTTTATCAAGGGGAGGGTAATTTCAGATAACATTCTGTTAGCGATGGAATTGGCAAATGCATTAAATAAAAAGGTGAGAGGAGGTAACATGATCATAAAATTGGATATGATGAAGGCGTTTGACCGAGTTTCTCATGTTTTTCTTTTGTCTGTGCTTCAAAAGTTCGGTTTCAGTCCACATTTCATTCACTTAATCCGAAACTTATTGACTAATAACTGGTTTTCAGTCCTTATTAATGGTACTCCTCTGGTTTTTTCCGTTCTGGGCGTGGAGTAAAACAAGGAGACCCTTTGTCGCCATTATTGTTTATTATAGCAGCAGACGTCTTTTCAAGGGGTCTGGATAGACTGATACATTCGGGGAGCATAGGAAGGTATGTGGTCCCACACTCATCTGTTTTGATCTCATTTAGCTTATGCAGATGACGTAGTTGTTTTCTTGAATGGAGCTAAATGTGGTCTGCAAGCTTTGATAGAATTCATTCGGAAATATGAGGACACCTCAGGACAGCGCATCAATGACCATAAGTGTTCCTTTTATGTGGCGGAGAGAACGCGACCAAGACAACTGGACATGATCACTCGGGTGACGGGTTATGTCCGAGGCAATCTTCCCATGATGTATCTCGGATGTCCCGTCTTTTTTGGGCGACAAAAGGAAATTTATTACTCATCTATTATTGATAAAATCACTCTTCGCCTGTCGGGATGGCAAAGGAAATTTCTTGACCTAGGAGGACGCCTCACTTTAATTCGGTATGTATTATTATCCATAACTATGCACATTCTTGCTGTGTCTAGTCCGCCAAAAACAGTACTTGCTCATATGGAAAGGTTATTTGCTAACTTTCTATGGGGGAAAACGGAGTATGGGGAGCAGCGTCATTGGATGTCTTGGAAGAAACTTTGTCGTAGCACTTCGTAAAATGGTTTGGGAATTTTTAATTTAGAGTCTTATCAAATTGCTTATTCTCACAAATTGTGGTGGCGTTTCAGGATTACGACGTCTCTGTGGAGAGATTTTCTGGTTGAGAAATATTGTCAATCGTATCCTCATACTACAATAGTTCCTTCTAGACCTATGGATCCCCCTGTTTGGCGCGAGCTTTCTTACTGGTCCCGTGCATCGGCGAGAGGCTCACATGGGCCTCCTGATTCGAGATGGTGTGTCTTTGTTTTGGTATGAAAATTTCACGTTGCAGGGATCTTTATTGCGAACTGTAGGCACAACAGTGGACTCTTCGGCCATTAGGGAACATTTGGGTGACGATGGCTGGTCTGCGGTAGAGACTTTGACGATGACTAAAAAACAGGACCTTCCACTGGTTCGGCTGTCCCCAGGTCCTGATATTCATATATGGAGCCTTGTCCCAGCTGGGAAATTTACAGTTTCTTCTATTTTGCAGACTTTACAACCAAGTGGAGTTTCACAGCTCTCTCGCACACAGGTTTGGCAGTCCTTGCTACCATTGGCGCAGAAACTGTTTCTCTGGCGGCTGCTCAATGGTTTTTTAGCTCTAGATGAAGTCAGGAGACATTGGGGTGTATTTTTGGTCTGAAGGTGTCATTGTGGACATGGGGAGGATACCTTCGCGCACATTTTTACAGAATGTCAAATGGCTACAAGATTGTGGAAGTATGGATGTGCTTTGGTTGGAATTGCATGGAATACTCTCAGGTTTGACTCCTATCTATCTCTTTTGAAATTGTTGTAGTGGAAAGGAAAAGACAAGTGGCGAGATATTAACTTCATTATTTTTACTAGTGTCTGTTGGGTCCTTTGGAGGGCACGTTGTCGTTTTATTTTTTATGGTAAAAACATCGGTATTTAGGAGCCTTTTACATGAATTTGACAGCTACTATCTTTCTTTGTTGAAATGTGCGGGTTTGTTTGTGGCGTTTATGGGAGGCACCTACTCTATAGGATTGAGCCGAGTTAAGGCCATTACTTGGAGGGGTAGTTTGGCACCCTCGGTCATTCTAAATATAGATGGGGCTTCTAGGGGTAATCCGGGTCCTGCAGGTGCGGGTGGAATTGTTCGCACTTCTTTGGGCTCTTTTATTGGTGCTTTCTCTAATTTCCTTGGCTTAAATCTCTCAAACTCTGCGGCTGAAATGGAAGCAATGATCATTGGTATACGGTATGTTACTTCATTGGGATTTAATGATATCTGTGTTCAATCGGATTCAAAGTTTCTAAGTGATTCTTTAAACAAAGGCCGATTTTCTTCTTGGAAGCTTGATTCTCTTTTTCAATGTTTGCTCCGCATTTCTGGATCCGCAAGAGTTCACCATATATACAGGGAAGCGAACCAGGTCGCGGACAATTTGGCAAATGAAGCATATGACTCTCGAAATACGGTTGTTTATTCACAGTTTTCATCACTACCTCGTATCACTAGAGGTAAGTGTCTCCTTGATCATGCAGGGACTCCATATCTACGGAAAACCAAAGGATAAACTCGTTAGCATCTTAGATTTGATGAATACTAGTATTGTATAGCTGGTTGATTTAGAGATTTACTGCTTTGCATATTAGTTTAGCCATATATTGTTTCATCCTTGCGCATATATATAAATGCTCAAGGTTGCACTTTTTGCATATTCTATTGTATTTGGGAGGTTAGGTTTTATGTCCCCCCTCTCATCACTTCTGCCGGTTTGGCAATAATTAATAATACGGGGGTCCGCCCCACCACGCTGGTGGCTTTATTAAATAAAAAAGTGTTTTTCCATGAAAGACTTAGGTGAGGCTACATACATTTTGGGTATAAGAATCTATAGAGGTAGATCCAACAAAATGATTGGCCTAAGCCAGAGTAGATACATTAGCAAGTTACTGAAACGAATCAGCCTGCAAGATTCCAAAAAGGGATTCTCGCCCATGTCACATGGTATTAAACTCAGCAAAACTGAAGGACCTTCCAATAAGGAAGACCAAGAACACATGAGCAAGATCCCATATACTTCAGCCATTAGGTCTATTATGTATGCCATGATATGCACTCGCCCGGATGTCCCGTTCGCTTTAAGTATGACTAGCAGATATCAATCTGACCCTGGAGAGTCACATTGGACTGTAGTCAAGAGCATTCTTAAGTACTTGAGAAGGACTAAAGATATGTTCTTGGTTTATGGAGGTCGGGAAGGAAGTTTGGTTGTAAATGGTTACACTGGGACGCTAAGCTTCCAGGTCGAAGTAGATGACTTTAGATCGCAATCTGGGTTTTGTGTTTTGTTTGAACGGAGGTGCTATGAGCTGGAAGAGCTCAAATCAAGAAACCGTGGCTGACTCTACAAATGTGAAGATGAGTATCATGTCGCCTCTCAAACAACTAAAGAAGTTGTTTGGATCGGGAAATTTGTTGATGTATTAGGTGTCGTTCTTAGCATTGTGAACCTAGTGTGAAGGGATTCATGGGCAGAAACTGTTGTATGTTTTATATCTATTTGAGCATTTCATATGAGTACTTAATTTTGCATATGAACATCAAATGCGTGATTTGATAGTAAAACTCATTTGCTTATGTAATTACTATTCTAGTTGTCCCTAGTTTTATGTAATCTATTTTACAATGAAATAAAACTAGTATGATGTTTGATTGATGATTACGTTTTACTAATCATGTGTAATGAGTACAAATCATATCATAGATGCAATGTATTGAAATATATTGTATCGGACGTGATCCAGTTAGAAGTAATACTTCATGGTCCTTAGTCATAAGTATTACTTCCTCAATACTATTTTAGAATCCTTATACCTTATGTCTCCATTTGATTCTAGCATGAATGGAGCCACGTTTTGACTCGGTCGTACGTTGCTTTTAATCGAGTAATCAATACGACTGATGATCGGATGTAGTATCCTATCATGGCTTGAATGTGAGAGGCATTGTAAGGAATTTGTCCCTATCTTATTGAGAGAGATATCCATGGGCCCCTCGATAGGGGAAAGACTGTTGAAATGCATGGCCGTGCTCAAATGTATTTAATAAAGTGGTTATTAAATATTGTTTGTTGGAACAGTCTACCTAGAGATCGAGCATAAATATAATTAAGCTTAATAAGGGTGACGACTACCACGCCTTATGCTTAATTAGGATATCGCGAGACAAAGGGATTAAATAGTGGAATGATATTAGGTTCCGTTGTATATTCATTCACTTTGGGTAGTCACAATGTCCTGCTAGGGACCGCTTGTGATTTATGAGCTCACACTACTACTAAGTGTGTTTTCATTGCCATTGTGATATGAACCTACGGGGGTCACACGCATAGAGCAAGCTAACGAAAGCTTCATGTCCAGATTCAATTAATCTAGAATGCGTCTAGGTTCATTGTATCGACATTCACTTTTCTAAGAATACTAAAAGCGTTATTATTCGAATTAGAGATAAGGGGCATTTTGAGTACAGTGGGATTACGTGGGAGTTATTATCAGATAAAGACTCCCACTACCGCCAGAAGTCTAGTGGACGTGGGAGTTAAAGACTCCCACTGCAGGGAGCGTTAGTAGGGGACGTGGGAGTTGTTTTTGAAACAACCTCTCACACCCTATATAAAACTCTCTTGGCCGAAACCCCATGGTAAATTCACTTGACCACAATTAACCAAATACACCCGAAATTAGATTTGATTTCGCCTCTCCTTTTCTCTCTAATTCTCGAAACTCGGGAAAAAGCGAAGAGCTAGCAATCATCGTTCGTTTCGTCAGCGTGGATATCGGTAGAGGACATTCCGCAAAGGGAAATCAATTGGTGGCAGCAACGTATCCAAGAAACAGCATCCTCCATTCAAGAATCAGATTCTTGAAATCAAAACGTAAGTCTTTTTCTTGAATTTTTCGATTCTTTTTGTATGAGCGGATCCTTCAGGGGAGGACTCATGAGAATTTTATATAGCGAGTGAGAGGTTGTTTCAAGCACAACTTCCACGTCCTATCTGAAGGGATTCATGGGCGGAAACTCGTTCCAAACACCCATGGATCCTCCCCTGAAGGATCCGCTCATACGTAAACGAATCGAAAAACAGCGGAAAAACTTATTTTCTTGGATTCAAGAAGCTACTTCTTGAATGGAGGATGATGTTTCTTGGATGCTAATCTGCCACCAATTGATCTCCCTTTGCGGAAAGTCCCTCTACCGGTATCCACGCGACGAAACGGGCAGCGATTGCTAGCTCTTCGTTTTTCTGGGTTTCGAGAATTAGAGAGAAAAGGGAGAGGCAGAAACTTTTTCGGCTTCTTAGGTATTTCGGCTGAAAAGTATTGATTACCTAGGGTTTCGGCCAAGAGGTCATTATATAGGGTGTGAGAGTTTGTTCCCAGAACTAACTCTCACGTCCTCAACTCCTCTCGGTAATGGGAGTCCTTAACTCCCACGTCCCTTAGACTTCTGCTGGTAGTGGGAGTCCTTATCGGATAATAACTCCCACGTAATCCCAGCTATAGTAAAATACCGAAATTTCCCCTATCTCTAATTCGAATAATAAACACTTTATTATTTTCGAAAAGACTGAATGTCGATACAATGAACCTAGACACATTCTAGATTCATTGAATCTGGACATAAAGCTCGTTAGCTCGTCTATGCGTGTGACCTTGTAGGTTCATCTCACAATGGCAATGAAAACACACTTAGTAGTAGTATGTGTTCATAAATCACAAGCGGTCCCTAGCAGGACATTGTGACTACCCAAAGTGAATGAATATACAACGGAACCTAATATCAATCCACTATTTAATCCCTTTGTCTCGCGATATCCTAATTAAGCATAAGGCATGGTGGTCGTCACCCTTATTAAGCTTAATTATATTTATGCTCGTTCTCCGAGTAGACTGTTTTCGACAAATAGCATTTGATAACCACTTTATCAAATACATTTGAGCACGGCCATGTATTTAAACAGTCTTTCCCTATCGAGGGGCCCATGTATATCTCTCTCTAATAATAGAGATGGACAAATTCCTTACAATGTCTCTCACATTCAAGCTATGATAGGACACTACATCCGATCTTAGTCGTATTGATTACTCTGTTACAACTAACGTCCGACTGAGTCAAAAACGTGGCTCCATTCATACTAGAATCAATGAAGACATAAGGTCTAAGGATTCTAAAATAGTATTGAGAAGTAATACTTATGACTTAAGACCATGAAGTATTACTTCTCGACGGATCACGTCCCAATACAATGTATCCCTATATATTGCATCTATGATGTGATTTGTATCCATTACACATGATCGAGTAAAACAAGATCATCAATCAACAATCATACTAGTTTTATTTCATAGTAATTAAGCATTACATAAAACTAGGGACTACTAGAATAGTAATTACATAAGCTAATGAGTTTTACTATCAAATCACACATTTGATAATCAAAAGCAAAATTAACTATTCGATTACATGCTCAAAAGATAATAAAACGCACAACATGTGCTAATGGTCCTAGGGCACTACTAACAATCTCCCACTTGCCCTAGTTCCAATCATACATGATCCTCAATCCCATTGACCTAGTATGACACTCATGTTTAGGCTGTGGGAGTGGCTTGGTCAATGGATCTGCAATGTTGTCGTCTGTATGTACTTTGCAAATACTAACGTCTCCTCTGTCGATGATCTCTCTAATCAGATGGAAACGCCTGAGAATGTGTTTGGATCGTTGGTGAGATCTAGGTTCCTTAGCTTGTGAAATGGCACCAGTACTATCACAATAGAGGTCCACTGGGTTCACAATGCTAGGGGACGACACCCTGATTCATCAACAAACTTCCCGATCCAAAGCAGCTTCTTTAGCTGCTTTGCAGAGGCGACTAGATACTCGACTACAGTTGTAGAGTCGGCCACGGTTTCTTGCTTTGAGCTCTTCCACTCACAAAGCACCTCCATTCAAACAAAACACAAAACCAGATCGCGATCTAAAATCATCTACGTCGATGTCGGAAGCTTGCGTCTGTGTAACCATTTACAACCGGGACTTCCTTCCCGACCTCCGTAAACTAAGAACATATCTTTAGTCCTTCTCAAGTACTTAAGAATGCTCTTGACTGCAGATCCAATGTGACTCTCCAGTGGTCGATTGATATCTGCTAGTCATACTTAAAGCAAATGAGACATCCGAGCGAGTGCATATCATGGCGTACATAATAGACCCAATGGCCGAAGCATATGGGATCTTACTCATGCGCTCTTGGTCCTCCCTTGTGGAAGGTCCTTGAGTTCTGCTGAGTTTGACGCCATGTGACATGGGCAAGAATCCCCTTTTTGGAGTCTTGCAAACTGAACCGCTTTCGAGTACCTTGTCAATGTATCCACTGCGGCTCAGTGCCAATCATTTTGTTAGATCTATCTCGATAGATTCTTATACCCAAAATGTAATTGGCCTCGCCTAAGTCTTTCATGGAAAAGCACTTCCCCAACCAAGCTTTTACGCTTTGTAATGTGGGGATGTCATTTCCAATCAGTAAGATGTCGTCCACGTAAAGCACAAGGAATACTACTGCATTATTATTTACTTTCTTATAAACACAAGGCTCGTCTTCGTTTTTGATGAAACCGAATTCTTTAATACGTTCATCAAAGCAACGATTCCAGCTTCGAGATGCTTGCTTCAATCCATAAATGGACCTTTGAAGCTTACACACTTTGGTAGGATTTGTTGGATCAACAAACCCCTCAGGTTGTGTCATATACACATCCTCGAGAAGGTTTCCGTTAAGAAACGCAATCTTAACATCCATTTGCCATATCTCATAGTCATAATATGCGGCTATGGCAAGTAAAATCTAATTGACTTTATCATCACGACAGGGGAAAAGGTTTCGTCATAGTCAATACCATGAACTTGTCTATAACCTTTAACTACTAGTCGCGATTTAAAAGTGTGTACATTACCATCCATGTCCGTCTTCTTTTTATAACACCATTTGTTATCAATGACCTTGCACCCTTCGGGTGGGTCAACCAAAGTCCATACTTGGTTGTCGTACATGGATTGCATCTCGGACTTCATAGCTTCTAGCCACTTATCTCGACTCGTAACTATGAATTGCCTCTTTGTAGGTAGAGGGTTCATCTTGATCAATCGAGTTCAACTCCGATGATCATCGAGCCACAGAAATCCATATCTCTCAGTCGTTGATGTACCCGACTCGACCTCCTCGGGCCTTGTGTCAAAGATTGAAGCTCGATATCGGCACGTGAGCTTGCTTGAACTTCTAAAGTTGGTTCGGATGTTGTTTGGGGATCTTGAATTTCCTCAAGATGGATCTTACTCCCACTATCCTCTTTGGAAATAAATTCCCTTTCAAGGAATACACCATTACGAGCAACAAACACTTTGTTCTCCGATGGAAGATAGAAGTAATATCCTTTAGTTTCTTTAGGATATCCCACAAACAAACATTTGTCGATTTGAAGGGCGAGTTTATCGGATAACAAGCGTTTTACATACGCCTCGCATCCCCCCAAATTTTGAGAAATGACAAACTAGGTCGTTTCCCGATCCCATAACTCATATGGAGTTTTACGAACCGCTTTAGAGGAACTCTATTTAATATAAATGCAGCAGTTTCAAGGGCGTAGCCCCAAAAGGAAAGTGGAAGACTTGTTTGACTCATCATAGATCGAACCATATCTAATAAGGTGCGATTCCTCCGTTCGACACGCCATTCCATTGTGCTCTGTGCTGTGAGGAGTTAATTGTGAAACAATTCCACAACCACTAAGATGTTCGTCAAACTCTTGGTTAAGGTATTCGCCACCTCGATCCGATCGAAGTATCTTAATACTTTTACCAAGTTGATTATGTACTTCATTTTGAAATTCTTTGAAGCTTCCAAAAGATTCGATTTATGTTTCATTAGATAGACGTAGCCATATCTACCGAAATCATCTATGAATGTGATGAAGCATCGAAACCCTCCTCTAGCACTTGTGTTTTTTGGTCCACAAACATCGGTATGTATGAGGCCCAATAAATCGGAAGCTCTCTCACTTTGTCCAAGTAAAGGGAGCTTTAGTCATTTTGCCCAACAAGCAAGATTCACACGTCTCATAAGACTCTAAGTCAAATGATGTTAAAATTCCATCCGTATGGAGTTTTGATATGCGTTTCGCTTTATGTGGCCCAAACGACGATGCTAAAAAGTAGGTCTGGTTTAAGTCATTTGATTTAAACCTTTTAGTATTAATGTTATAGATGGGCCTTTTAATGGAATCATCGAGGTTAAGAATATAAAGCCCATTCATCAAAGAGGCATCTCCATAAAAGATACGATCTTTATGAATGGTGCAAATCTTATTCAAAATATTAATTTCAAAACCTTCAATATCCAAACAAGAAACTCGAAATAATATTCCTACTCAAAGTTGAAACATACAAACAATTATCTAGTTCTATGATAAGGCCACTTGGCAAAACTAAATTAAATGTCCCCCGTAGCTACAAACGACAACTCTTGCTCCGTTGGCTACTCCCGAGGTCCACTTCTCCTTTTGCCGGTGATGTACTCCTTTTGAACCCCTCGCACATTTGCACAAATGTGAGATCCACAACCCAGTATCTAATACCCATGAAGTAGGGAGCAGACATGTTAATTTCTATAACATAAATACACGGAGAGATAGTCAAACCGGCCTTTCCCTTTTTTCTTCTCTTCCAAGTAGAGTTTGCGCTTCGTTTCCAATGGCTCGATTCGCCACAATGGAAGCAAACTCCCTCCTTTGATGCCTTGGCTTTGGGCTGGGGCTTGGGCTTGTCATTGCCTTTGCCCTTGCCTCTCTTAGCCATGGGCTTTCCCTTGCCTTTCTTCTTGAAATTCCCTTTTTGAACCATTAAGACTTCATGGGATTTCTTAATGTTTAGTTCAGCCTGCTTGAGCATCCCGTGTATTTCATGTATGGTCTTCTCCATGGCATGCATGTTGAAGTTCATAATGAATTGGTCATACTCCGGTGGGAGTGAGCCCAAGATCATATCTGTGGCCATGTCATGACTTACGGGAGCTCCAAGCTTCTCAAGTTGGTCAAAATAGCCCTTCATCTTAAGAACATGTGCACTGACAGAGGTTCCTGGGGCCATTTTGCAACTATTTAACGCCTTAGTTGTGAGGAATCTTTCATGACGAGCTTGCTCTTGGAACATTTCCTTGAGCTGGCCCATCATCTGGAAAGCCTCAACTCCTTCAAACTGCTTTTTGAAGGTCGGGGGCTTATCGTGACTAACATGAGACAAGTCACATCGTTAGAGTCATCGAAATGCTTCTTCCAAGTATCTCTTTCAGCTCTAGGGGCGTTATTAGTAGGCTCGTTCGAGAATGTCTCAGTATCAAGAACGTACTGACTTTCTTTCCCCGCTAAGGACAATCCTTAAGTTGCGGGCCCAATCAAGGAAATTGGTCCCGCTCAGTTTTTCCTTCTCAAGGACGGATCGCAGTGAATTGTGTGATGAATTGGTTGCCATTTATCTACATTAAGTTAATTGCAAAGTTATTAGTTTTTGAGCAAAAACATTTTCCACAATTTCAACACTTGATAATAGTGGGGAAAAACATTTTACAATAGTTATAGGAAAGCTTTGGCTTAACACCCACAATTAAAGTAAAATCATCTAATGGGATTGACATCTATATGTCCCGGCTATTTCCCATTTTATGCCCTAGGCCCAAAACTATTTTGATGGCCTAGTTAAGTCGAACCATGTCTAAGCATATGGAAATCACTATTTTCCCATCTCCTCTTGCCTAGATAACCACTTATCCGTTGCTTTGGCAACCAGACATAATGATGATCCAAGCTCATGGAGTGCTTAGGTTATGGTAGGCACTTTAAGACTTAATTAAAACCATTTGATGTGACGTTCAAAATTAAATCCATCCAGACAAAATATAAACATCACACACAGGTTATGAAGCGGAAAAAGTAAATGTGATATAGCATGGCCTATTCCTATAATGTATTAGTTTTTGAGCAAAAACATTTTCCACAATTTCAACACTTGATAATAGTGGGGAAAAACATTTTACAATAGTTATAGGAAAGCTTTGGCTTAACACCCACAATTAAAGTAAAATCATCTAATGGGATTGACATCTATATGTCCCGGCTATTTCCCATTTTATGCCCTAGGCCCAAAACTATTTTGATGGCCTAGTTAAGTCGAACCATGTCTAAGCATATGGAAATCACTATTTTCCCATCTCCTCTTGCCTAGATAACCACTTATCCGTTGCTTTGGTAACCAGACATAATGATGATCCAAGCTCATGGAGTGCTTAGGTTATGGTAGGCACTTTAAGACTTAATTAAAAACCATTTGATGTGACGTTCAAAATTAAATCCATCCAGACAAAATATAAACATCACACGCAGGTTATGAAGCGGAAAAAGTAAATGTGATATAGCATGGCCTATTCCTATAATGACTCCCACGAACCTTGTGGGAGTCAAGGGTCAATCTTGGTCAAAATCCATCTCATGGATAATGTCTTCGATCTTGCACCTCCAGCCTTGTTACATATTTGCGTGGGCATACCCAGCCTTCAATGTAAAGCAGTAAAGCTAATCTAATAAAGCGATTACAATTTACAACATTTAAAAACGACTCGCAGGTCGTATTATAAAATTACAACCAAAATATGTAAAACAAGGGGTATAGTAGGCCATGCTATTCACCATGCTAATATCACATAAAGCACAATGAAATCATACACAAAGTCTTAATTCGGGGGGAACGACGAATCGGGGGGAAGGAAAATCTGATTCTACATCAGCTCATCGAATGAGTTTTTCCTCCCAGATTTACCCTACAATTGCCTTACATACATAATTGGATTATGTAAAGAATTTTTTTTGGTTTAAAGAATTTTTTGGTTTAAAGAATTTTTTTTTTTTGTATTCCTTGGGCTCTTTTTCTTTGGTGGAGGGGCATTCTCCTATGAGATGTTGATCACTTCCACATTCATAGCATTTCATCCCATGAGGATTTTGTTTTCTTCTATTTTGGAAATGTTTTCTTCCTTTCCCGGAAAACATTTTCTTCATGCGTTTTACCACAAACTCCATGGTCTCATCATCAAATTTGATGTCTTCTTCATCACTTGAATCATTGGAATCATCAACATCAAGAATAGCCTTTAAAGCACCACTCACTTTTGCCCTTTCAAGATGCTCATTCTTTTTGTGTGTGAGCTCATAAGTGAGAAGAGAACCAATGAGCTCCTCCGTTGGATAAGTCTTCAAATCTTTGGCTTCTTCAATGACTAGAGCTTTTTCCTTCCCAACTTTTGGGAAGTGAGTTGAGAATCTTCCTATTTATTTCACCCAAAGTGTAATCTTTACCATATGACTTCAAACCATTTACCACATTGGTGAATCTTGTATTCATCTCATTGATTGATTCATTTGGCTTCATGGTGAATAGCTCAAACTCTCTAACTAGCAAATTCAACTTTGACTCTTTCACTTGATTTGTGCCTTCATGAGTAACTTCAAGCATTTTCCACATAGCATGAGCCGATTTGCTTCCCACGAACACGGTTGTACTCATCCGAATTCAAGGCACAACTTAGAATGTTCATTGCCATATAATTTCGAGTCATTTTCTTGGACTCAACTTCATTTAGCTCATTATCCGGTTTTGACATTAAAGTACCATCAACAATCTTCAATGGAATAAAAGGACCTTCTTCAAATATATGCCATAGAGAATAATCAATGGAGCACACATATATCTTGAATCGGTTTTTCCAAGCATTATAGTTGTTTCCATCAAAGAGAGGTGGTCTATTTGTAGAAGAACCCTCTTGGTAGGCTAAAGCGGAAATACCGGCCATGATCTTTGCTTCTAGTGGTTAGACTAAAATTGAAGACGAGGCTCTGATACCAATTGAAGGAACCCAAGAGGGGGTTGAATTAGGGTTTCTAATAAATCTTGTAAACTATTTCCAATCTAAACAATGATAGTGCAAGTTTAACAAAAGCTAAAGCAAAACCCAATGCAAATCACAAGACAAGAGATTTAGAGTGGTTCGATTCACTAAGAATCTACATCCACTACCTTGAGCCGCACCCAAGGATTTCACCAACTTCACTAAGAAGAATGTGCCCACACAAAGTAGGACTTTACACTAGTGGCTAACTCACCAAGAGTTTTACAAACAACCACTATAAACAATTGCCCACACTAAGTAGGACTTATACAACAATAACCCTATCACTAAGAAAGGGGATAAGATGAAAGGTTTAGAGTACAAAGTTGTTCACTCTTCTAAGTGAAAGATACATACATTTGAAGCTCATCAATTGTTGGCTCTTTGAACATAGGAAGCACCCTCTTTGTCTTGCTATTATGAAATGCACTTTTGAATCATTTAGATTTTGCAATGAAGTACATTTTACTTTGAAAGTGTTTAGACTTGATAAGAAATCAATCTCTATTGTATGTACAAGTCTATGTAAGTGTTAGAGTCATTCTAAAGCTTTGGAGAATATATACATTTCAAAATCTCGCTGAAAAACGACTCTGCAACGGTCAAATAACGGCTAGAACTCGCAGAGTTCGGTTGACCGAAGTTTAATCTCGGATGACCGAAGCACATCTCGGTCGACCGACTTGGGACCTCGGTCGACCGACCTTGGGAATTTCGGTCGACCGACCTAGCCAAAGGTCGACCGAATCCTGCAGCTCAACTCTCTGTTAAATCTTCGGTTGATCCGAGAAAATCTCGGTTGACCGACTTTCCAGAGCATGAGAGAAGATGTTTAAACACTTGTTTTCAAATCAATTGAAGTCTAAAAGGTTTTCCCAAAAGGTAACATATAAGAACACTTGGAAAACTTTTCTAAAAGACTTAACTATGAAATCAAAGGCTTTTTGTATAAGAACACATGTAAAGATCATTTCGAAACTTAAGCCTTTTGAAAACGTGTTTATGAAAACATGTATGCAAGACTAGAGTGAAGAGCTTATGTTCATTTGAGCTTTGGTTAGAGCTTAATGATAAAGACCAATAAAGACAAAGCTAATCTAACCAACCTAAGTCTTCAATCTTCAATCTTGAAAGATAAGCCTTGAATAGTAACTCTTTGAAGCTTGAACATGGCTTGATTGAAGTACTTAGAGCTTCCATATTGAGTTCCAATATTCTATCACATAGATGAAAACATTAGACACAAACATCAAGTGTTTGTCCATTATCAAAAACCGAGTTCGATCGCCCTTAGGGCTAACAACTCTCACGTCCTCAACTCCTCTCGGTAATGGGAGTCCTTAACTCCCACGTCCCTTAGACTTCTGCTGGTAGTGGGAGTCCTTATCGGATAATAACTCCCACGTAATCCCAGCTACAGTAAAATACCGAAATTGCCCCTATCTCTAATTCGAATAATAAACACTTTATTATTTTCAGAAAGACGAATGTCAGATACAATGAACCTAGACACATTCTAGATTCATTGAATCGGACATAAAGCTTCGTTAGCTCGTCTATGCGTGTGACCCACGTAGGTTCATCTCACAATGGCAATGAAAACACACTTAGTAGCGAGTATGTGTTTATAAATCACAAGCGGTCCCTAGCAGGACATTGTGACTACCCAAAGTGAATGAATATACAACGGAACCTAATATCAATCCAATATTTAATCCCTTTGTCTCGCGATATCCTAATTAAGCATAAGGCATGGTGGTCGTCACCCTTATTAAGCTTAATTATATTTATGCTCGATCTCCGTGTAGACTGTTTCGACAAATAGCATTTGATAACCACTTTATCAAATGCATTTGAGCACTGACCATGCATTTAAACAGTCTTTCCCTATCGAGGGGCCCATGGATATCTCTCTCTAATAATAGAGAGGGACAAATTCCTTACAATGTCTCTCACATTCAAGCTATGATAGGACACTACATCCGATCTTAGTCGTATTGATTACTCTGTTACAAGTAACTTCCGACTGAGTCAAAACGTGGCTCCATTCATACTAGAATCAATGAAGACATAAGGTCTAAGGATTCTAAAATAGTATTGAGGAAGTAATACTTATGACTTAAGACCATGAAGTATTACTTCTCGACGGATCACGTCCCAATACAATGTATCCCTATATATTGCATCTATGATGTGATTTGTATCCATTACACATGATCAGTAAAACAAGATCATCAATCAACAATCATACTAGTTTTATTTCATAGTAATTAAGCATTACATAAAACTAGGGACTACTAGAATAGTAATTACATAAGCTAATGAGTTTTACTATCAAATCACACATTTGATAATCAAAAGCAAAATTAATTATTCGATTACATGCTCAAAAGATAATAAAACGCACAACATGTGCTAATGGTCCTAGGGCACTACTAACACTATCCACCTCTTTTAGCGGTGAGAGTCTATAACTCCCACGTCCTCTAGACTTCTGCTGGTAGTGGGAGTCTTTATCGGATAATAACTCCCACGTAATCCCAACTATACTGAAAATGCCCCTTATCTCTAATTCGAATAATAACGCTTTATTAATCTCAGAAAAATGAATGTCAGATACAATGAACATAGACACATTCTAGATTCATTGAATCTGGACATGAAGCTCGTTAGCTCGTCTATTCGTGTGACCCTGTAGGTTCATATCACAATGGCAATGAAAACACACTTAGTAGTAGGGTGAGTTCATAAATCACAAGCGATCCCTAGCAGGACATTGTGACTACCCAATCTGAATGAATATACAACAGAACCTAATATCAATCCACTATTTAATCCCTTTGTCTTGCGATATCCTAATTAAACATAAGGCATGGTAGTCGTCACCCTTATTAAGCTTAATTGTATTTATGTTCAGTCTTCGGGTAAACTGTTACAACAAATAGTATTTGATAACCACTTTATCAAATATATTTGAGCACGGCCATGCATTTAAACAGTTTTTCCCTATCGAGGGGCCCATGGATATCTCTCTGTAATAAGAGAGGGACAAATTCCTTACAATGCCTCTCAAATTCAAGCCATGATAGGACACTACATCCGATCATCAGTCGTATTGATTACTCGATTAAAACCAACGTACGATTGAGTCAAAACGTGGCTCCATTCATGCTAGAATCAATGGAGACATAAGGTCTATGGATTCTAAAATAGTATTGAGGAAGTAATACTTATGACTAAGGACCATGAAATATTACTTCTCTAACGGATCACGTCCGATACGATATATCTCAATATATTGCATATATGATATGATTTATACTCATTACACATGATTAGTCAAACATAATCATCAATCAAACATCATACTAGTTTTATTTCATTGTAAAGTAGATTACATAAAACTAGGGACAACTAGAATAGTAATTACATAAGCAAATGAGTTTTACTATCAAATCACGCATTTGATGTTCATAAGCAAAATTAACTATTAAGATGAAATGCTCAAAAAGATATAAAATGTACAGCATATGCTAATGGTCCTAGGGCACTACTAACACAGTGGACCTTTATTGTGATAGTACTGATGCCATTTAACAAGCTAAGGAACCTAGATCTCACCAACAATCCAAACACATTCTCAAGCGTTTCCATCTGATTAGAGAGATCATTGATAGAGGAGACATTAAAATTTGCAAAGTTCACACAGACGACAACATTGCAGATACATTGACCAAGCCACTATTTCAACCTAAACATGAGAGTCATACTGGGTCAATGGGATTGAGGATCATGTATGATTGGACCTAGGGCAAGTGGGAGATTGTTAGTAGTGCCCTAGGACCATTAGCATATGTTGTATGTTTTATATCTTTTTGAGCATGTCTATGAATAGTTAATTTTGCTTTTGAACAACAAATGTGTGATTTGATAGTGAAAATCATTAGCTTATGCAATTACTACTCTAACTGTCCCTAGTCTTATGTAATGTTCTTTACAATGAAATAAAACTAGTATGATGTTTGATTGATGATTATGTTTTACTGATCATGTGTAATGGATATAAATCATATCATAGATGCAATATATTGGGATACATTCTATCAGACATGATCCGTTAGAGAAGTAATACTTCATGGCTCTTTAGTCATAAATATTACTTCCTCAATATTATTTTGAATCCTTAGACCTTATGTGTCCATTGTTTCCAGCATGAATGGAGCTACATTTTGACTCAGTCGGACGTTACTTTTAATCGAGTAATCAATACGACTGATGATCGGATGTAGTATCCTATCCTGGCTTGAATGTGAGAGGAATTGTAAGGAATTTGTCCCTCTCTTATTATAGAGAGATATCCATGGGCCCCTCGATAGGGAAGAATGTTTCAATGCATGACCATGTTCAAATGTATTTAATAAAGTGGTTATTAAATAATGTTTGTTGGAACAGTCTACCTGGAGATCGAGCATAAATAGAATTAAGCTATATAAGGGTGGTAACTACCATGCCTTATGCTTAATTTGGATATCGCGAGACAAATGGATTAAATAGTGGATTGATATTAGGTTCCACCACATATTCATTCACTATGGGTAGTCACAATGTCCTGCTAAGGACCACTTGTTATTTATGAACACACACTACTACTAAGTGTTTTTTCATTGCCATTGTGATATGAACCTACAGGGTCACACGCATAGACGAGTGAACGAGCTTCATGTCCAGATTCAATGTATCTAGAATGTGTCTAGGTTCATTGTATCTGACATTTGTTTATCTAAGAATAATAAAATGTTATTATCCGAATTAGGGATTAAGGAGGGGCATTTTTGGTATTTGGTTATAGCTGGGATTATGTGGAAGTTATTATGCGATAAAGACTCCCTTTACCAGTAGAGGTTTACAAGACGTGTGAGTTAAAGACTCCCAATGCCGGAAGAGGTTGTTAGGACGTGGGAGTTGTTCTTGTAACAAAATCTCTCACCCTATGTAATCCTCTCTTGGCCGAAACCCTAGTTTACCCCGAAATCAGATTTCTTGATTTTCTGCCTCCTTTTCTCTCTAGATTCCAAAACTTAGTAAAACGAAAAGCTAGCACTCGCTGCTCGTTTCGTCGCGTGGATGCCGATAGGGAGTAATTCCGCAAGGGAGGACTTTGGTGGTTGCAGCTAAGCACCCGGAAAAACAAAATCTTTAGCCGGAAACGTAAGTCCATTTTTGTATTTTTCGATTCCTATGGTATGAGTGGATCCCTCAGGGGAGGATACATGGGTGTTTAGAACGAGTTTCCGGTGATTTTTTCAAAAATAAAATACTCACGTGCCGGCACGTGAGGGGCATTTGTGTCCATATTTTTTTGGACTCCATTGCTATCTCTCTAGCTGCTCATTCATCTTTCCCAGTTCCCGGAACACCACCTCCTCTTCCATCTCCGGTAACTAACCACTATGAAACTATTTATACCAATTTCAATAAACCCCATTTAATCAATCCAAACAAACACATAATCGAAAGGATGAAAAATTACCATGAAAATCGAAGGAAAAAATATCAAAAACTCACCCAAAACATTCGAATCTCCATTGGGTCTTGAAATTTTTGGTTAGCACAACCTTTGTATACCAAATCTTCTGGATTGGGGTTGAATTTATAAGGGAATTTGGATTTGATAATGATGATGATGAGAAGTGTCTGATATTGTTTTTTGTGCTTGTTGGTATTATTAGGAAGGTATGAAATGTAATTTTTGATGGGTCTCTTGAAATCATTAAAATTGAAGTGGGTTCATCAATTTTTCATTAAATTTCATCAAATTAAATTAAATTTCATCAAATAAAATGGAAATTGGTTTTTGTTGGTGTGATTTCTATGAAAAATTTTCCTTTGTCCGATTTTCTCGCAGGAGGAGGTGATCAAAGAGAGTATGCACGCCGGAGAAGATGAATATTTGATTAGGAGTTTGGATCTGTTTTAGGTGGGTCGGGTTCGAGTCGGATTTATGAGAGATAATCAATCTTTTCACATATTCAGGCAAATGTTTTTAAGAAATTGGCCGGAATGCTTGACCGGTGCTATAACCTGTTGCCCGTAAATTATTTATGGAAACAAGATACTAAAATTGATGTATTTGGTCATAAAGAGAAATACGTAAATAGTTGGTGGCCATTTAGTGCAAATTTCTCTTTTTTCAAATACCTCATAATTTGCTTCCCATCCCACTCCCCCTGCACTTTCTTGCCTACCAAACAAAGGCTTAACGAGGTTCTTTTTTCAATCGAATTATATATGATCTTTTTAAGTTGAAGAAGCACATAATTTAGGGATCCAATCTAACACATTTACCGTAGCCCAATAACATTATAATTCTGATTTGGGTGGATTGAGAAACATCAATTATGAATTGAGATTCAAAAGAACAAATTGTATTTGATTTGATTTGATTGGCTTGAGTTGCAGCTATGGAAAAAGGCTGAGGAATTTAGCTTTAGATATGGATCTGCAACCAACAACACAATTCATAAAGTAATTTATTTAGTATATTAGAAATAAATCCACGCTTGAAAAAGTTCTTTTTCAAACGAATTGTATAGGATATTTTTAAGTTGAAGAACCACATAATTTAGGGGTGTTTAAAAAAACCAAACCCAAACGTTCATTTTAGTCCAATTCAATTTTTATCCATCTATATATATAAAAATAAAGAAGTTAGGATTTATGAGCCCCTTTACCTTCCAAACCCTCCCTGAATCCCTCCACCTTCTTTTACCTCCCCTCGTCTTCCGTCGCCTACGGTGGCGCCAGCCTCACTCAAACGCCTAATCTCAACCATTTGCACTATCTCCGCCATCATCATGTCAACCGCTACTTCATCCACTGCATCCTCAGACCTCACTGACTGTCCAGTCCTTAGCATAATAAACAAACACATACTAGTTGTCTGGAAGAAATACAACCGCAATATCCAAAAGGAAGAGTTTGTTTCTCAAGGTAATGTACTCAATAAATAACAACCGTAAACTTTATGTTCTAAACCCTTTGTTATTACCGCCATATATGAACTCGAAAAGCTAAAACAACCTATATGTGTGGCGATTTCCGAGGAAATCACCTTCTCCGCCTTACAAACTCTAAACCCTAGTAGTTCAACTATTTTGGAACAACCTAATTCTCCTACAATTAAAGAAGAAAATGAAGAACAACAACCTGAAAAACACAAGAGGGGGGTAGGGTGAACTGGGTTTTTATAAAAGTGGCTTCTTTTTCTTTGCAAACTTTTGGATTGTGAAACTTGTATATGAAGTTTAGAGATAATAGATCAAAAGCAAAGCAAGAAAAGCTAGACACGTGATTTATAGTGGTTCGATTCACAACGAATCTACATCCACTACCTTGTGTTTTACCCAAGGATTTTCAATAACTTCACTAAGAAAAAGTAATTACACAAGTGGCTTAACTCACAAAGAGTTTTACACTAATAACCACTATTATAACTCCACTCACTAAGAGTACAAAGTCCACACCAAATAGGACTTGACACAATAAATACCCTATCACTAAGAGAGGGAAAGATGGAGATATAAAGAGAAAGTTACACACTCAAATAGTGGAGGATTGATACCTTTAAAGATCTTTACTTTAATGCTCTTTGAACTTATGACTCAACAACTTGTCTCTTGCAAGAGAGATGATGATTTTTGAACTTTTCAATACATGAATAAAGTAGGATATGCTTTGAAAGTGTTAAAGCTTTTTGTATAATCAATGTATATTCTCTCTGGTTGGTGTTAGAAGATTCCTCTGCACTAGAGCTTTTATATTTTTCAAATGAATCCAAAAAACAGCTTTTAAAACGGTCATATAACGGCTAGTTTTCGCAGAGTTCGGTTGACCGCAAGTCACCTCGGATGATCCGATCAAAGGTTCGGATGATCCTAAGTATACCTCGGTCAACCGAGCAACCTAGTTCCCAAAAACCTCAACTCTCTGTTTCGGTTCGGATGATCCGACTTTCCTGAGCTTAAGAGATGTTGATTTTTCACAAGTTTTGAAATAAATTTTCTAATAAAATACATATCATATAAAAACCTATTTAAATATATAATAATATGCATTCTTGACCTGAGAATTGGATATTTAAATTTAAATCTTCTATAAATTCATGCCTCGTTTTATTTTCATCAAAAAGAAAAACAAACCTCGTGATTTATCGTAATCCACATTGTCTTATCAGTGAAAAAAATATTTTTTATATGTTTGACAACCCTTGACCTTTTGAGATTCGAATTAGACTTAAGTTAATTTCTTAACGCTTAAAGTTATTTTGGTTTGGAATTAGAATGATGTTTATTTTTTGACATATTCGAGTCGACATACTCATTCCAGTCTAGCTCATTGCAGATGTCAATAGTCAATAAATTGGCATTGGCAATGACCTTCTGATTTACCACCTTATCTCAAACAATTTACTGCTACGACAAAATATTTCAAACCCTGTCCAAATATGTGAAGAACAGTTGACAAACAAGATCAGATTGCCATGACTAGAACGACTACCATGTAGAACCAAAAGATAAAACAAACTATGGTAGTAAATATGACAATATCAACCTAATTTGTTTACAAAATTTATATTAAATACAATTACAACAGAAAAGATTAATAATGTCAGATGAAAATCATTAGACTTTTGTTTCTTTAATAATCAGTACAACAAAATATATTATTATTGTTATTATTTTATTTCTCTGTTAGAAATTTTGAAAGCTAAAACTTCATATTTTTCAGTGCTATCATAGAATCTCTAATGTTATCCTTTCTCCATGAGAATCCGAACATCAACACAAGCAATTTCCATGATAGATTTAAAAAACCTAAAAATTTCAACGAAATCTTCATCTTCTTGAGTTAACAAATTTATATCTACAACCCACATTATAGAATCAGGCAGTCAATCAGTTACTAACTGTTTTAAACTAAAATCTCCATCAAATTTTTCATCACCTTGTTTTCTCATCGAGAAGGTCTCCATAAGAAAAATATCAAAGATGTATACGTCAATCTTCTGTGATACCAGTCCATCAGTTCCATATTCTGGAATCGAAACGGTTGGTTTAGAAATTTTCTTTTACTTACGGATCTTTTATGTTTATTTATTATGTCACGGATTCTTGCAGTGCATGTTTTCATTCTCTCAAAAGTTGGATGATCTCTAGTCTCCTTCTTCAATTGAAAGTAGCTTTTTACTTTTAGGATTTTCCTACAAAAACAAATTGGAGTAGAAAATTCGATTTTCTTCTTAATAAAATAAGCATAAAAATTCAAAAATTCGATTTTCTTCTTAATAAAATAAAGAATAAAAATTCAATCTTTTTCATAGAGAAAATAAAAAATAAATTCCAAAAGAGGAGAATAAGAGCATAACCTGGTGCTATATAGCCAAAAGTTGCAAGGCTCTTGATACGAGCAAAGTTGTTTCCATCATCTCCCAATAGTCTAGCAAGTCCGAAGTCACTAGCATGGGCAACCATATCTTTGTCAAACAAAATATTGCTAGATTTTAAATCACGACGATACTATAGGTACTGAATAACTGTGATGGAAATACTTTAATGCAGATGAAACATCGAGCATTATTTTTAATCATTTCATCATATCTAATGAATGGTCTTCTGAGTGAAGCCACTGCTCAAGACTTCCATTTAGCATGTATCTAGTACCAAGGTCTTGAATTCAAACAGCAACACAAAGCCAATTCCATGATTGATTATACAAACTGAAGTTTTTCAACGAAATCTTCATCTTCTGGAGTTAAAAAGTTTGTATCTACAACCCGCATTATAGAATCAGGAAGGCAATCAGTTACCAACTGTTTTAGGTTGAAATCTCCATCAAATATTCCATCACCTGGTTTTCTTCTCGAGAAGGTCTCCATCAGCAAAATACCAAAGCTGTATATGTCGCTCTTCGGTGATACCATTCCATCAGTTGCATATTCTGTAATTAAAACAGTTGGTTTATATATTTTCTTTTAACTAAGGATCATTTTATGTTCACTTTCTATGTCGCACAATGTTTTTAAGATTCTTGCAATGCATGTTTTCAGTCTCTCAAAAGTTGAATGACTCTCTAGTCTCCCTCCACAACTAACAATAACTTCTTTTTTTTTCATTTTGAAGATTTTCCTTCAAAACAAATTCTTGGAGAATATTTGATTTTCTTCTTAATAAAATAAAGAATAAAAATTCAATATATGTCACAGAGAAAATGAAGTTTCAAAATAGGAGAATAAGAGTATAACATGGTGCCATATAACCAAAAGTTTCAAGGGTATTGGTACGAGCAAAGCTGATTCCATCATCTCCCAAGAGTTTAGTAAATCCGAAGTCACTGACATGGGTAACCATATATTCGTCAAACAAAATGTACTAGGTTTTAAATCATTGTGAACTATAAGTACTAAATAACCATGATGAAGATACTATAATGCAGAACAAACATCGATAATTGTGTTTAATCATTTCATCATATCTAATGGATGGTCTTCTGAGTGAAGCCACTATTCAATACTTCCATTCGGCATCTATTCTAGCTTTTGCTTTTGCCTTTGAAATAATAGAAATGTTATGGTCAAAGAAAGAACCAAGGAAACAACTCCCAACAACATGAATAGTACTATTCTAATAGCTTTATGTTTCCTTGATTTGTGATTAGAAGTACCAGTGCATATTGGAACATGGAACTTGGGACTACCACACAATGCTTCATTAGATAAGAAAGATTGACTTGTGTGGTTTTTGAACTGGCCTTCAGATGGAATTTCACTGCTCAAATCATTCAAAGAAATATTGAAATAAGTTAGGTATTTAAGTGCCTCTAAGGACTTGGGGATGGAACTGGAAAGATTGTTTTGGGAGAGATCTAAGGTCTCCAAATTTAACACGCTACCTATTGACTTGGGAATTAATCCTTGCAATTTGTTATGTCTCAGAGAAAGGTAGAGAAATTGTTGCAGACTTCCAATGGTACTCAGAATGATGCCTGAAAAGTAATTCACAAATAAATCTAGACTTGTTAGTGCTCTAAGATTTGTAATTTCTGGAGGTAGAGACCCAAAATAGGAATTTGAGGATAAGTTGAGCTCTAATAGATCATGTAGCTTGCACATGCCTCTGGGCACACTAGAGTTCAATTTATTTTCCTGTAGGTAAAGATACCTAAAGGTAGTGATATTTTCAAAGCATTTTTAATCGAACTTGAAAGTAGATTGTTCACTAAATCTATTAATCCTAATTTTCGAAGCTTACAGAAGTTGATTGGTATTGATCCTGTGAGTTTGTTAATACCGAACCATATTCGTTGTATATGCTGTAACCGCTGGATGGTTGGTGCGATCATCCCAGTTAATTAATTGTTTAATAGATCGAGATCTACCAAACTACTCAAATTGCCAATTTCTTCCGGCATGCTTCCTTTTATTCCACAACCATAGGCGTCCAACCTCTTTAGAGAACTCGAAAGTAGTCCAATGGTATTTGGAATTATACCATTAAGAGGATTTCCACTTACTATTTTTTTTTCTAGAATGCCACCAGTTGTGGTGGGGCGGACCCCCATTTATTAAAATAGCCGAAAGGCAAATGGAAACTACATGGAGGGGGACTTAATACCAAAAACCTCCAATAGTTGGTGGAAAAAAATCCACTGCGTACATAAAATCTAGCTGATTATGCAAAACTTGATCATTTATAAATATGACCAAGGATGTTACAGTGAAACCTATGCTAGCATGAAACAAATTCTCAAATAGTTACCGAGTAGCCTTTCTAAGATAAGGGATTCCTTCCTCATCAAGACGACATAAGCCTCGAATTAGAAGGGGAAGGGAGGAGAACTGCGGATAAACAATAGTAGTTCTAGAATCACAAGCTTCATTCGCGAGACTATCTGCAACTTTGTTAGCTTCCCGAAAAATATGTTGGACCTTTGTAGACCCAGAAATATGGAGTAAGATTTCCACTTACTATGAAGATAGACAAACTTTTACAGGTTCCTTAGCCCAGTGGGGCAAGGGCTTGCCCACAACCTTGAGGTTGTGGGTTCGATACCCATCTCACACAAGGGGAATGATTTAATTGTCATTTCTTTGGGTTCCCTTGTGTGGGTCTTATATTCCCCTCACGGGGCACCCGCTCAACGGGCTACTACGACACCCGCTCAACGGGACTTCTACTACTCCCCTCACGGGGTACCCGCTCAACGGGCTTCTACGACACCCGCTCAACGGGCTATTACTACTCCCCTCATGGGGCACCCGCTCAGCTGGGCTTCTACTACTCCTTCTCTGGTGAGGTCCAATAAATAATTGTAATAGGGGAAAAAGACAAACTTTTACAGTTTTTTAGGGAAGTGAAGAAGCTCAATTATGCATATCTACAAAGATTATCTCATTAAACACTAATAAATTTAAGTAGAACATATTATAAATAGATTTGCTAATAAATGTTGCATGTAGGATAACTATATACCAAGGAGTTGAAAAGAGTCTGAGGTAGAGCTGTGATCAATTGCAGCGAATATTCGTTATATATATTATTAAAACCAATGTTAAGGTGTTCAAGATTTGGTAGTCCATAACCCATACTTGAATGAAGATTGCCTAAGTGATGATTATTTATAAATTTTATTTTCCTTAGAAATGAAATGTTGAAGATCCCAATTGGTATTTTGTTGATAAAATTATTATGTGTCGAGTCCGGATCGACTAACCGTGAAAGGTTGGTGATTTGTTTCGGTTTTACACCTGCATATGATATTTCGAATGCATGGGAGATGACTGGAAGATAGAATGAACAAGTATTTTACTTCACATACTTATAATGAAAATATTTTCTAACTATCGAAAAGGAAAATGCGAGAGGATTGGATTAGTGGAACAAATATCCAGATATCGATGATGACAGTTATCATTTTGCTTCTTACCATGAAGTTGATGTTTGTATACTCCTAATATCCGGATACCGATGATGACAATTATCATTTTGCTTCTTACCATTAAGTTGATGTTTGTATATTCCAAAAGTTTAAGGTTCAGTCAAGGAGCCAACGGTAGCTCTGAGCAAGATATAATGTAAATGTGATTACAATATTCTGTTCCAAATTGCTATTCTATGGCTATTCTCTATTTAGTAAATACCAAATTATATGAAATTCATTTAATATTGCTAAAGAAAAGAAGGGAAACCAAAGGTAGGGCAAGGTAGTGGATCTAAAGGTAAGCAGAACACACATATTACCATTGAGTCTAGCAACATAAGACCTGCCTTTGGGGGGGAATGAGAGATGGAAGAACTTATTACAAGGCACCTAAATTAGAATTTCTTATGTTTGAGGGAATTTGGGCAAGGGAATGGAGGGGTAGATGTGGGGACTATTTTGACCTCTGCCAAATAGAAGAAATGGAGAAAATTACATTGTCCAAGGTGAAATTTTAGGAACAGGGCCTACACCTGGAGTAGGGGGCACATATCCCTTCATCTTAATGAACATTGGGAGCATTTTAAAGAAGTTGTGTGCAAAAGGTTTGGTAAGTCTAATGAGAGACAACTTATGGAAGAGTTAAGTAAGCTAAAACAAAAATTTGACTTAGGGGAATACATAAACAGAGTTGAGGTATGTAGACCTTACTAAGATGCCCTATCACTACAAGAAAACAACGTATTTGGGGCAAGGATTTTTGTCCCTAAATTGTCTCAATTTAACTATTTACGGACGGAAATTTATTTTCCCAAAACACATGGTCCCTAAATGTTAACAACGAAAATATATTTTGTCTCAAATAATTTGGGACGGAGTTTAAGACAAATGATAAATGTAATGACTTCTGTAAAAATAAATATATAAACATTATTAATATAAAAACACATATTAAAATATACCGCAAATTAGGGACGGAATTTTTTAATTTTGTCCCATTTTTTAGGACATAAGAAGAACATATTATTGTACATCTTTATTTTGCTTCAAGGGAAATGCATCGTAAATCCCTTGGTAACCTATAAGCAATTGGCTACAAATACTTTAATAATATTTAATTTATTGCCACGAATTAGACACAAAGAAGTTTGATTCTGTCCAATATTTAGGACATAATGTTAACAGTTCATTGTACATCTCTATTTGTATAAAGGGAAATGCATCTTAATTCCCTTGGTAATATGTAAGACATATGCTCGAGATACTTTAATCTCCATTGCAATACCGTCCCTTATTTTTGGGGACGAAGTGAAAAAAAGAATTCATTTTTTTGAAGATATCGACAGTCCCTATTTGTGACATATTTGATAAGAATGAATAAAATTATTTAAAGACCATGCATTACAAAACTCATCCCAAACTTTGTAGTATTCACTATTTCCACAAAATACATCAATCCTAAATTTAGTTTATTATCCAATATATCAATTCATATCGTCTCGTCCTCATATACTAAAATCAACAATTCACGGTAGTACCAAAATCACCAAACAATTACACACTCACGACCATAATCTTCATATCCCAAGTAAGATTCAACATCAAGTAGATTCAACACTACAAAAACTAACCAAAAAGCTGCCACAATACAAAAAACTTTCCAACTCAGCCATACTACCACATTACAAATGCTTACTAAAAGACAAACATTACTTTACCCCCATTTGAGTACCTATTAACAGTAAGCAAAAGCTATTACATTCCATCCCGAGAAAATCCAAAAACAGCTTCAATGCTATACCCACAAAAAACCAAAAACCATTTCCATGTTATCCTCAAAATTCAAAACCCAGTTCTATGTTATCCATAAAAACCAAAAACTCATAGCATACACTTTAAAAAGTACGAAGCTAAATGCATGTGTTTCCAAATAAGAAATATTATAGTAGATATTCCTACATGTCATTTGAACGTTCAGTCATGTTTATCTTCACCTTCACTTTCACCTTCATCATCGTTCATTTCAAAATCATCAACTCTTGGGGGAGAAGCACTGGTTGATGCATTCATATTGAAAATCGCATTCTCGTATTTGGGCATATATACTGCTGCATCTCTTTCGCAAACTCTCCTCGTGACTCAGCTTTAACCTCGGCGGTGAATTGTTGTTTCAACTTATTATATGATGTTGATGAAGTCTTTTGGATGCTCGAAGCTATCACCAACAAATCTAGAGAGTCCGCCAAGGCCATATACCTTGTCTTTTACATTCTTCCCCCAACAGACTTCTATGAAAAGTTGTTATCGCTCCTCATAAGTCACTTTAGTTCCACTCGTTGATGCTTCTAGTAAGGCACCATCAAACAACTCTTGGAATTTTCCATGTGGATTCAAAATTAGTAAAATAGTGCCAAAAGATATATACACTAATCTGATAGCACAACTATTAACAGTTTAAAAAAAATATTAATGTGTTATATCATTTGCAAGGAATGAGAAGACTCACACTAACATTCATTGCTTTGTCGAGTACACCCAGTCACCATTTCTTTTTCCTTTTGTGTCTTTCGATCTTTGGTGAGTTCTACATAATGTCTTATCACTAAATATCGGCCGCCCTTTAAGTTTCTCCTACACAAGTAATATGAACAAGAAATTTGAAGAAGTTAGGCATGGTATATGAACTCATAAACACAATGAAATTCATATAATTTAACTTTTAAGTACCAACCTTTCTTCATCTTCAGCAATATATATGCAGCTAGTGGTACTTAATGCTATATCGCTGCCCCCAGCCTTCTTTCTATTTTTTTTGCGCAGCTAAGGTATTGTTTTGTACCCCATATATTCTTCAAGATATACTCCCAGTGATCCTTGTGCACAAAATCTGGAATATATCTGCCCTTCCGTGTCGAGTAGACCATGCCCTTCGAACCTTAAGTTTATCTACTTTGTCCCATGTGAATATTCTCTACAATCCAACCAAAAAAATAAGTTTGTCCCATGTGAAATATAGGCATTGATACAAATAAATCCATTCAATAAGAATTGTTATTAAGTCTTACCTCAAACTATTTCCATAGTATGTTCTTCCACTTCTGAGGGACCTTTCCCCAAGTTGGCCAAGGACCATCATACTTAGCCTTTAAGAAGAACATACAAGCCTTGGTAACTCGAGACTGGGCCTTGAACCTGAAAATTCAGTTTAAGAATCGTTATAGTGTTCTCATCTCGGTCGACCGCAAAGGGTGGTCTGGTCTTCTTAATCAACTGTTTGGCCAACCAACTTATAACATGGTCTTCCGAGATTTTGTAGTCGTTGAAGTCATGAAGCATTAAAAAATTAAAAAATTAAAAAGACACTTCGGTCAACCGGATAACACATGCCATTCGACCGAACTTCATCCAGACCTTTTCGAGGTCTAGGCTCCAGTCGATCGGACTTCAATCCATAAGCGATTTTTTCCACTTGGTCATCTTTCTAATGTTGTCAAACTCATGTTTAAGTGTTTATGAACGATATTAAAAACATTTTAAAGATCTTAGGCATCAATCAACACTCAAAAGATGTTTTGCAAAAACCTTTGAAAGATAAAATCAAAGTATGAAATATGTTTTTGAAAACATGTAAGAGTATGAGCTTCATCATACTATAAACTATCATTAATCAAATAAGATTAGTCACAAGGATATACTTATGTAGCTTCTTGACTAATCTTCTCATTGGTCTTCAAGATGAGTTCTTCATTGAGCTTGGACTTGAGACCTTTGATCAACCTCTTCTTATGATGAAGTCCTTTGTAGTCTTCTCAAGTTGTAGTATCTTGGACTTTAACACTTGTTGATCTTTCTTTGATTTTGCAATATCATCCATTAGCATTATGGATGACCTTTAAGCTTCTGCTATAGAGACTTGCAAAATGTAACTTCTTCTTGTTGTAGAATGTTCCTTGAAGTCCACAAGAAGATCTTCCTTTGATTTTGAAATACCTTCCAATGGCATTATGAATAACCTTTTCAGCTTGTGCTATGGATATTTGCAAAATGTAGATACTTCTTGTTGTAGAGTTATCTTTGATGTCCACAAAAACCTATCTTTCAATGCAATTGTTATTGTATACACTACAACAAAAACACCTTTTTGCGACATTTTTGTACCAACGCTTTTATCAAACGTCGCTTAAAACCAAAAAGAGTAAGTTAAATCAACACTTTTTTGCAAACGTCGCAATATTTGGATTTTATACGACATTTCATAGCGTCAATTATAGTCATTGTTGTTCATACTGACGTTTTTTATTTTGGTTAGCGACATTTACATTAAATGTTGTTATAAATTGTTACTTTTTGTGACTCATATAGCGAAACACAAAGGTACAAAATCCAAAATCCAAGACATTGTCCGTTCCAGACTTTATAACAACTGTTAGCAGTCCCGATATGGGTGGGCCACAAACTATCACATTCTAGGGTCCGTGCCTTTTATCCCCATTCTACGGGACCGAGTTCAAGGATATTTTATGTTATGGCATTACTCAACTTGGGGAGCTCCACGACTAAGTGTTACCAGCCCCTAACATGTTAGTCCCACTAGGGTCCTAGCCACACTCTCACACACATCGTATATTTTATCGCGAACTCCCAGGTTCAAGCAATAATAATTTGGAACACATCCTGTTATAGATTTGTTTACAAACAAGAACTCTTGATTGTGAATGTACACTTTCAGACTTTACAGAATTACCAAACCACAACATATAATAAAATATCAAATGCAGAAGTCCGAAACAATATATACATTTAAAGCAATTCATACATTACAATACTTCATCTACTGTTGATGCATTTAAAAAGTTCTAAAATTATTTCATCACAATTTCACTATTTGATGAAATTTCGTTTTCATGCTTTTGAACAAAAAAATACATAAGTGTAAGAACCTTACCTTAAAGCGATTGAAATCGGACAACCAATACTTCACCCTCTTTTTCCTAGAGCAACAACACACTATTATGATGACTATAACTCATAAACCAACTGTTGGAATCCGATCTCCACCATTCAGATTGTAATCTTAGATGTATTCTATCTTCAGTTATAATTTCAGCCCGATCAGAGTACAAATGATCACTATGTCGGAAGTTCTAAGATCGATGTGCATGAACAACAACCTAGGAGTTCTACTTTCCTTTATGCTTTTCTCTCTTCTTCTCTCCAAAAACTCCAAAACTAACCAACCCACGACTCCTTTATGAAAACTTTCTAACCTCCAATCTGTAACTCCCTCTAACTTCCTAGCCAAAAGATATAGCCACTTAGGTCCCTGAACTTCTAGAACAAAACCCAAAACACCATAGAATACAAAGATAAAAACAAATAAAGCAAATAATGACAATTAATACCAATATAATAAATCTAAAAAGTTACGGGTATTACAATATATATTATTTTCTTACAAACTGGGTTAAACCTGAAGTACTTATGTGCGAGTTATGTAGGAGATATATGTGTGTATTTTATTGAGATAAAAATTTGAATTGTTAAATACTACCTTCAAATATTTCATTTGGGGGGTTTCACCAAGATTAAAACAAATGGTTGAAAGCAATTAATATGAGAAAAAAATTAAAAATACTCCTCAATTAATGAATGAAAAGTTTGGAATCATGGAATTTGAAAATACAACAAAACATTTATAAATTAATACTCGTTAAATTAATAATTTTTCTAAAATAATATTTTTTCAGGTCCTAAATCGAGTCCGTGTAAAAAATAGGTAATTCTATAAATTAATAAGATACTTTTTTTTAGAGAGACCCTTGTATGGATGATAGTCTCGTAAATATCATAAATTAATAATTCTTTAAAATTACAAACATAACTAGGATAATATAGTAGACTCTATTGTTTTTTTTTTTTATCTTTTCTTGAAATTTTAATCTAGGTGTATTTTATTTATAACTTTTTTCATTGCATAAGCTCGGGTGTCAGTGTCACGTTCCAAAAAACAATTAGGAAAATTACTCTTAGTTAAAATAGGATCACATTTTTAAATATTCTACCACAACTTGATTGCCGCTTTCGATTTACTATAACTAGATTTGTACTTTCCAACAAATTTGTAGAACATTTAAAGATATTTTTGTCGTATTTTTATTTATCTAAATCGAACATATGGATTTCAAAATACAATAACAAAAACTTAATCACAAGTAATTGGAGTTGGCTACATTAATCAATATAAAACTTTTGTGTTGTCGTTAGTATGGGTGTTCACTATTTGGTTAAACGAACCATACCGAATTTCACTATACGGTTCGATTTATTCGATATTTTAGTTTATTCGGTTCGTTTTTGAAAATGTCAAAATAATTTGGTTCGGTATTCGATTTTCAAATTTCAGAAACCGAAATATCGAAATGCTTAATATACTAATTTTTTTTATTATGATATGTATTATACTACCTCCATTCCAAATCATAAGTCGTTTACCACTAATTCTATTTTAGAGAGTAATATTGATATTTTGATTATAAAACACCTTATTTTTTGCTTCATTAATTTTCGCTATATTTCTTAAACGATTTATATTAAAGAACTGAGGGAGAACTTATTAGTATTATTAATATTACTTAGAGTTGTATTTTATTCTTAATCTTTAACTTATAATCTTATTTTAATTGTCCATTATAATTTTATCTTTTGTCTAATTTTTATTAAGTTGAGCTCCACAAGACACAAAAAATTAAATTTTGATAGAAACTGAACTGAACCGAACCATACCAAAATAACTTCGGTATTCGGTTTTCATAATTTCGGATCGATTCGATTTTCATAAAACATTACAAAACCGAACCAAACCGAATACCGAAATTTTGTTTCGAAAAATCTAATCAAATACCTACTGCACACCGCTAGTCGTTAGTATGAATACATTCCCTCCATTAAAAAATAGTACTGTAAAATCGCTCTTTAAATTAATAAATAATTAATTTATCGATTAATTAATATCTCTTTAAATAAATAAAATCTTCTAATCCTAACACTATTAATTTATAGAGGTTTTACTGTATTTATTCTTTTTACTGTTATTTCCTAGATTTTATTATTGGCTATGTTTTTGCATAATGATTTTCACTAGGCATTGTTTTTAGGGGTTTTTTTTTTTTTTTTCATCAACGGATTCTCTGAATCCGTCTTTCAGCAAAGAATGGTTTTGAGAATCCGTCTTAAGGTGACGTGGTTTGACACGTCAAGCCATGTCACTCTAAGACGGATTATCAAAATTCGTCTTTGTTGAAAGAGGAATTTAAAGAATTCGTCTTTCCCATTATACTTCCGTCCATTCTTCTTCTTTGTCTCTCACATTCTGTTTTTTATTTCCATCAAACCCTACTTGGCCCCTGCGTACCCCTGCACAGCTCCCTCCCTTGCATACCCAACCCTACCGCTCAAAATTATGCCACCGCGACGCCGTTGTCCACCATGATTCTTTTTAAAATCAATTATTCAAATAAAATTGCTTTGAAAATAATTTATTTTTTTATTATAAGTTATTTTGTGATACATGGTTAGTTTATGTGAGTTTATGTTTGTTGTATTATAATATTTGAATTTATCTTGATTGTTGAAGTTCAAGTTTTGCAATTTATATAGAGTGAATGACTCTAGTTAGACTTTAACAATTTGTTTTTTCTCTTTTACGGCATAAACTTTTTTTTGAACATTTATTAACGTAAACAATTTAAGAATCACCCGATATAAAAAACTAGGATACTCCGGTCAAAATTGGTCATGTGATTCCAGTGCACCGGTGGGGACTAAGAGAGTAAAATAGTCCATTTACTAACTATTTCACCCAACCCCACATGACCTGACCCGACTTCTTCTATCCATCTTCTCCACCGACCATCACTAACTCCCTCTTCTCCGACCCAAACTCATTCTTTCCACTAACACCACTAGCTCTGTTGGGCAGCAGAGCACTCAAAACAAAAACATATTATAGCATAAACGAAAAGAAAGAAGAAAAACAACATCAGAATTTAACGTGGTTCGGTCTCAACACAGATATACATCCACGACCCCGGAGGGTACAAACTTCACTATGTAATTTTTTAACCGAATAAAAATTAAAAACCTCTTCTAAAACTCCAAGTTTACACACTCACAAGACTCAATGAGTTGGTACAAATAAACACTAGGTGGGTCTATTTATAAGGCCTCTTTCCTACACACTTTTCTTTTCTAACCAATGTGGGATTGTGAGAAATATTACCCAACATATCCTCCCTTTTCTCAAATTCCCAAGTTACAACAGAATCAGAAAACCTAACTTTCTTTTCAGTCTTCGCGGTCTCCCTCTCTGTTTTTTCCTTCAGCTTTACTTCCTTACTTCTTCAAGGAATGACCATCAAGGTGGTATAAATTCTTCCCTTTCTTCCTTCCTAGCATAACTAGACGGATGCTTTTATACACTTTGCAGAAATTCCCAATTCCAACATACTTGTAACCATTTGATGCCAATTCACCCAACGAAATTATGTTGGCACTCGAATCAGGTACAAATCTATCATCAAGAATTACTTTTACCTCATCATTGTGGAGTTTCAGGCGGACTCGTCCAACGCCTTCAACCTTCACCTTCGCGTTGTTGCCCAATTTGATGTAACCAAAGTCTCCCATCTGCAAAGTATCAAACACGTCTCGATCCTTGCAGGTTTGCATGTCAGCAGCATTATCCATAATCCAGTTTGAATGATTCTTAATAGTGTCATCCAAGCATCTCGTCAAATATAAATCATCATAATCGCTGACCACATTTGTAGAGGAATCACATACCTTTGCCTTGCCTTCCATTTGTTTACGGAGATTTTTCAAATCTTCCATCATCTCTGGACAACGGCTTTGGAAATTACCAAGTTCCCTACAATAGAAGCACTCGACTCTGCTGCAATCACCTCTTTGTCGAAATTTTCTTCTTCCTTGGTCTTCTCTACTCCTACTTCGATTCCTCCCTCTTCGAGAACTCTCTATAGCTAGTATTCGATCCTCCTCGGGGTAATCCTCATTCATCATCTGTTGGTTCTCCTTCAAGGCTTTTGAAACCTCATTCAACTACAATGTGTTCTTTCCTGCCAAGAGTGACTGCACCAACGATTTATAGGATTTCAGTAATGAAGGCAATAACAACAACGCCTGTTCTTCATTCTTAATCTCTTCATCTGCATTCTCAAGTCGAGATACTAACTCATTAAATTTGTTAGTGTGATCAATAAGATTACCTCTTCCCTCCATTTTGACAAAATACAGATCCATCTTCATCTTCAATCGGTTAGTCAACGTCTTCGAGGAATAATTATTCTCCATAGTCTCCCACAACTTCTTTGGTGACGTCTCTCTCAACACCGTCATCTTGATTTGTGGAGCCAAAGTCAATCGAATTGTAGCAATCACCCTATTCTTAATTGTAACCCACTCAGAATCTTTCATACCTTCTGGCTTTTAATCATCCAGAGCAGAAACAAGACCTTGTTGCACTAAATAGTCTTGAATCGTGCATGGCCATATGGTAAAATCAATCCTTCATCAAAGAGGGGAAATGAAACATCACTCTTCATCTACACAACGGTGTTTAAAGACTCCATAATTTAAACACTCTAACTTTAATTAAAATAACACCAAAATCTTAATTAAAGTAGCACCGGAAACTTACCCGCAAACTAAATCCGGAACTTCTTTCGTCTCTTCCCAAGCTCGAACCTCGTGCTCCGATACCGGTTGTTGGGCAGCGGAACACTCCAAACAACAACAAATTATAGCGAAAGCGAAAAGAAAGCAAAAAAACAAACGACAAGAATTTAACGTGGTTCGGTCACAACGCTGGGACCTACATCCACGACCCGGAGAGTACAAACTTTCACTATGTAATTTTTTAACGGAATAAAAATAACAAACTCTCTTCTAAAACACTAAGTCTACACACTCACAAAAGCTCGAGGAAAGTGTGACAAATAAACTCAATACTTAAGTGGGTTTCATTTATAAGAGCTTCTTGCCTTCACACTTTTCTTTTCTAACTAATGTGGAATTGTGAGAAATATTACCCAACAAGCTCCACGCACAAATCTACACAAACAAAACCCAGGTCTGAAACCCTCCAAATTTGCCAAAAATAGTTGGATTATGGGTTGGCCGTTCAGATCAGAAACACCTGAAGGTGGGAGTGATTTGTTGTCATTTGTTACCTGTAAATGGTCCATTTTTTTCTATTTTTTGGATAAAAGTTTTTCCTCATGTTGCCATTGATGCTTCCGAAAGTTTGACCATTGGTTAAATTTCCAGAATAAGATCTATAGAAATTCAATGTTTTATAGTTGGGAAACTTGGTTCATTTTCGTTTGTGATTGAAGATTTCTTTAATTTCTTTGCCATTTTCATCATTGTATAATTATTTATTTTGGTAGAGGATTGAACAGTTGTGTTGTTCTCACAAACTTTGGATTTTGTCGAGTTGGGCCCCACTAAGGATTGAATTTAGAACTAGATTGAGTTGATGAGTTTTGAGATTAGAGTTCAATGAAGGATTTATAGTTCTTGCTTCTAGATTGTGTTTTGGGTGTCTGTAAATTGTCACTTTTTTCTCTTTTTGGACAAAATTTTTGCATCAGGGGGGAAGTGATTGTTGGTCTGAAGACGGAAGAAGAGTATGAGTGATTTGGGAATGAATTTGAACCTGAAGCGAATATTCAATTTGGGTATGGTGGTGATGGTGAAGATGAAAATGGAAAGAAAGTCAAATTCAAGCATTTATGCCAAGTGTCACACACAAAAATAAAATTAAAATTAAAAAAGTAAAAAGCCAATAATAAGTACTTCATCCGTTTCAAATTAACTGTCTACTTTATATGTTACTCGGAAAATAGTATTTCATCAAATACTATAGTAGAATGTAATAAAATGTCAAATATGACCCTGTTTAATTTTGTTTTCAATTTAATTCTACCTTCTTTACTCTCCCTATTCTTTTTCTCTCCTACATTAAATATAAGGGGCAAGATTAGAAAAGTCATCATTAATGAATCATTTATTTATAAAATGGACAGTTAATATGAGACATATTGAAAAGAAAATATGAACAGATAATTTGGGAAGGAGAAAGTAACATTCAAGTCATCAAATAAGATTATGGGATCTCATATCCACTGAAAATTACATAAACATTTTTAAAGATTGACAAGTTGAAATTTCGAAGAGTTTTTCACTTTCCAGGTACAAAGTTTGTGGCATAAGCCCAAGCATTGTTGGGTACTGGGTCAGCAACATGATCAAAAGGATTCTCAATTGGGCCTTTTCCAGTAACAATAGCTTGAACAAAGTATCCAAACATTGAGAACATTGCCAATCTACCATTCTTGATCTCTTTCACTTTCAACTCAGCAAATGCCTCTGGATCATCAGCTAAACCCAATGGGTCGAAAGCTCCTCCCGGGTATACCTTGTCGAGTCCTTCTTCGAGAGGGCCTCCCCCGACTCTGTATCCTTCAATCAACCTCATTAGAACAACTTGACTGGCGCATAGTGCAAGGATGCTTTGGGCATGGATTAGGTTTGGATTTCCGAGATAATCGAGACCACCCTCGGAGAAGATTTGAGATCCAGCCTTGAACCAAACTGCCTCGCCAAGCTTGATGCCGTTTTTGGAAAGGATTTCGGGAAAGACACAACCTAAAGCTCCAAGCATTGCCCATCGGCAGTGGATCACTTCTAGCTCACGGTTCTTGGCGAATGTCTCTAGATCAGCTGATAGCCCATCAGTGTCTCATCCGTAATCATCAGGGAATTCACCAGTCAGACATGATGGAGTTTTCTCAGAGAATGGGCCCAAGTACTTGGGCCGATCTGGCCCATATCGGTTTCTCATATCATAAATTCATAATGGTTAAAACTTCATTTAATATTTCTTTTCGGCAAAAATGACGATTTGGTCCTAAAAGATATTCGAGTTTGAGTTTTTTGTCCGGTATGTTTAATTTTATCTTTTTAAATCCTGTATGTTTTTACGACCTGCCGTTATTGTCCTTCCGTCCCATTTTCTACGATTTTACAATCTAGATCGACGATTCTCTACGATTTAATCCTCCAGCGATTTTTAGTACGATTTAACTCGATTTATACCCTTAGGATCGTAGAATCGTACGATTTTACGATCAAACTCGTGATTTTGACAACCTTGCTCATTATCGAATAATATACTACCTCCATTCCATAATATAAGTCGTTTAGGAAATGTAGCAAAAATTGTGGAAGGAAAAAAGGTAATCTGTTAGTTAAAATATCAATATTACGCTTAAATATGACTTGTATACCACTAATTTTATTTAAGTAATATTGATATTTTGATTAAAAAATACATTTTTTTACTTAATTTTTATTATATGTCTTAAACGACTTATATTATGAAATTGAGTAACAATGGGGACATTTTATAAAAAAGTTAAAAATGAAATTATATTATAAGAGTAGGTAATAAAAATTTACCAAATGCTTTGTGGAGCACTTTTTACAGTTCTCCTCATGGTAAAACGGCCACCACCAACGTTTCCAACTTTTCTGAATACCTGAGGTTGCCATGTTCAATTTTTCTTCTTTTTTTTTGGTTTTAATAAATTTCTTCAAAAAAAATCGCTTTTTTTAGGGTTTTGTTATGAAGAAATGGCAAGGGAAGATGGAGTGGCTAAAACCATATCAAGGAGACGAAGAATTCCCCCGAACCATCCCAAACATTGTGAAATTCCATAATTGGTCCTAGGTGGATTGGGAGTTCCAAAATTATAGAAAGCGCCCCCAAGAGTTCAAAACTTAGAGAATTAGTACCTCTCCCAATAATCGCACCGTGACTGCGATTTTATCCCTCGACGGAGGCTCAGTCTCTCCACGAAAACCAATCCGGAACACTAAAGAGGAATGACGGAACGAACTCAGATTTGCACAAAATAGAGCAAAAAATCAATGAATGGGTAGAAATCTTCATACAATATTCAACAAAAAATCATCATTTCCTCGACGAGAAATCTTCAACTCCAAATTTTATTTTGCCTCGGAAACCAAAAATTACTTATCATTATTATCATCTTTGCAAAAAGTTACAGACTTTGATGATGAAGAAACCACTAAATCAATAATCTCAAACCCATTTTTCCATCTCAGCAACATAGTTGATCTAATATGCTCAACTTTGAAGTTAACAAAATATGCTACCAATTTAGCCCTTCCACTTCTCAAGAAAAGTATGCAAGAGTAGGGGCTAATTAGTCATCTGGGCACCCAGTAGATCTCAAGGGTTCTGTTAAGATGTCAATCTGACTCTCACAGTGCTCTTATTTTCTTTAATTGGGTCAAACTTGATGTGGGTTTTAAGCTAAATGCTCAAAATCATTGCTTTCTTGTTCATATATTGGTCTGGTCTAAGAAGCTTTCAGAAACCATGAGAATCTTGGAAGAATTGCTAGATGTGAATAAGGATGTGGGGAAGAATGTAGATGTTTTTAAGGGTTTAGTGTTGTGTAGTAATGAGTGTAATTGGGATCCTGTTGTGTTTGACATGTTAATTAAGGCTTATTTGAAATTTGGTATGCTTAAAGAAAGTTATAAAGGTTTTAGTAAGATGTTAAAGATGGGTTTTGTTCCTCAGGTTATTACGATTAATTGTCTTTTGAATGAGCTTTCTAAGTCCAAGTATAGTAGAAAATGTTGGCAAGTTTATGAAGAGATGGGGAGGATTGGGGTGCATCCGAATCCGTGCGCTTTTAATATACTGACTCATGTTGTTTGTAAAGAGGATGGAGATGTGGATAAGGTGAATGAATTCTTGGATAAAATGGAAGAGGAAGGATTTGATCCTGATATTTTTACTTATAATATGTTGGTCGATAGCTACTGCAAAAAAGGGAGGTTGAAGGATGCTATTTACTTGTATCATGTTATGTTTAGAAGGGGCATCAAGCCAGATTTGGTTACATGTACTGTGTTGATAAATGGTCTTTGCAAACGAGGCAGCGTCAGAGATGCTCGTAAGCTTTTTGCCGAAATGATACACAGAGGGATACAACCGGATCGTATGGCTTTTAACACACTTATTTATGGTTATTGTAAAGAGGGACCGTTGTAAGAAAGCGAGGTCGCTGTTACATGATATGATCGGGTGTGGGCTTCACCCGGATGATTTTACTTGTAAGGTACTTGTGGAGGGGCATTAGAAACAAAATCACTTGATTTCAGCTTTAAATTTAGTAGTTGAACTGCAAAGATTTAGGTTTACCATCCCTCGAGATGTATACGATTACTTAATAACTACTTTGTGTGAAAAAAGCGACCATTTGCTGCCAATAGACTTTTGGAAGGAATTGGATGTCGATATGAGCCAAAAGACGAAACCTATTATAACTTAATTGATTCCTTTTGTCAATCCAACTATGTGGAGGAAGGATTGCTTTATAAAACTAAGATGGAATCCAAGGATATGAAGCTTAATTTAAGTATATATAGAGCTCTTATTTGTAGTTTATGTAGATTAAGTAGAATGAAGGAGGCAGAAAATCTCATAGGAGAGAAATGGTTGAGTCTGGTATAGATCCTGATACCGAAATATGCAGATTGTTGGTCAATGGGTATTGCAAAGAGAGGAATGCCTACGAAGCAGAGTCTATATTGCGTCTATTTGATCTAGAATTTCGAAAATTTGATACATTAAGTTATAATGAACTTAGTAGAGTTATATGCGAGGAAGACGGTGTTGCTAAAGTAATGGAATTTCAACATCACTTAAAGTAATGGGACAAGGGAATTAGTTGATCCCCCTCCTCAGTGTACTATTATTGGATGAAAATTTGTCTTTAGGAAAATATATAACTTAGATCGTCCCATTATTAAGTGTAAGGCCATATTAGTTGTTAAGGATTTTAGAAAAAAATATGGGATTAATTATTTTGATAATAATTCCCCTGTTGCTCGGTTGACAATAATCTGTGTGCTTATACCATTGCCTTTAATGTGTGTTTTCATCATCCATCAAATTGATGTGATCAAAACTTCTTTTCTTTTTGAGATCTTGAAGAAGATATTGATATGGATCAACCTGAAGAGTTGGTAACCAAATGAAATGAGCAAAAGGTCTGCAAACTTGTTATGTCCTTACATGAACTAAAACAAACACCCTTAAAATGACATGAAAAATTGATGAAACTATTTTATCGTTTGGCTTAGTTACAAATGATAATGACAAGTGTGTTTACTACAAGGTTAAGGGTGATTATATTATTGTTCTATGCATGTATATAAATGATATCTTGTTGTTTGAGTCAAATATTGAGATTATTGATGTGACTAAATAATTATATAATAGTAAGATTGAAATGAAGGATATGAGAGAAACAAGTGTGATTCTTGGCCCGAAGTAAATTGGTTCAACTGAAGTGATTGTCACACCCCATACCAGGGTTATGACCGTGCAGTATCTCATCAGCCAACGAGACACTGAACCTACATACAGAGTTACTAAAAAGGGAATAATTCATTACATAAGTTTAATAGTTCAAAAGTAAAACAATGGAATTAAGAAGTACTAAACTGTAATCGTTACTACATAGCAAAAGTATGAAGAAACTAGTGTTCATCTATTACAAGTTCATTATGTATCACTCCTCGTAATTCCCATCCCTAGCACTATCATCATGGTACATATTAGCTCCATCATCATCTGCATAGGAAGAAAAGTAAAGGAATGCGTCGCAAAGCCTAGTAAGGATCAAAAGACCCCTGAAGCCTCAAATAAGACACAAAATTTCTAGTTTCTCAGAAGCCATTTGAGAGTACACTTGACACAAAACCAATCTTAAAACCATGACATAAAAATTCATAGGGCCCACAACGCACTAGACACGAATACATAACGGAACAGAATCCCAAACAGGTCAACGGAAACCCCAGACGAATGTCCCGATTCAATTATCTATTCTCAACTCTATAACAATAATTGTAACGGCTCTAACAATCAGTCTAGTTAGGAAGGCCCAAGAATTTCGTTATAACATGGGTTCAGTATTACCCCTTGAGCGAATGTGTTCAATCTTTAAGGATCTATTCTTATTGTGTCATCGCTCATCACCATGAACTCCACAACAACTATTACAGTCCCAATGATTGTTGTCACACCCTGTAACCAGAAGGTGACCTGACACTGTCCCATCCACCAATGAGACAAAGAACTCATAACAGAATATACTCTTCATGACCATAAATGTAAGGGAATAACTTAAAACTCTATTATATCATCAATACTTATTGAAAATTACATAAACGTAACATATCAGAAAACGTTCTTCGAGCACCTTAAATATATCATTTCAGAACTTGTAGTTTTCTAACATATAAAAGCCGACATGATGAGTACTACTTTGACATCCAACAAGTAAATCTACAATCGATCTCAATCAGCAAATAATAACACTAACCAGTTGTTAACAACCCTAAACTACTATTACTTATTTGGGAAGGCCATGTGCTTGTAACATAACGTAACTTTTAAGGCACTTGAAAACTATTTTAGGATATACTCATTTTTATGTCATCACTCACTCATTGTGAACTCGACAACTTACTGTTAACAGACCTAACCTTTTACTCCCCGCAAGGGTCCGGGCCTGGGAGGAAGTGAAAGCGCTCCTAGGCACTTATATTATAATTTCAGAATATATCCTGGACTTGGGTCATTAACATGTAAGAGCTCTAGATTGATAATATGTATATGCTGCCTCTTATGGAATGCATCCAACAATTATACCACAACAAACGCAAGAATCATCAAGTATAATCATGCAAACGATGCAAACATAATCCGGTTCTTCATCCTACTTTGATGCAATAAAACATGAGAAATATTTTATACATTTCATAAATTGTTAAAAGACCATTTCATGCATTTTAGGATTGAAAAACAAGAAATAAAGAACCTTACTTGGTACACTCAATCGAAACTCCAAATGAAGAATAAAGAAACAAAGAAATCAGATTCGCAGCTTCTACGTCTTGAAGCAATTACTCTTAAACGAACTGTTGGAATCTAATCTCCACATTTCTGAATGTCGTATTTCAAGGACTTAAACTTTGGAAGCAAGAATCACTTCAATCAGATATTGTATGATACTCTAAACTTAACAATATATCCTAAGCACTCTTGGTTTACTCGAACTGTCACAGCTTTTTACTCCGATGCTAATATCTCTTAATCCGGCCTTTAGAATCCAATCTCCTTTGGTCCTAATATAGCTCAAGGATTCTTGTATCTATGGTTAAAATAATGGGAATGATCAGATATCGTTTACTATGTACACCAATGGATTTTCTCGTGTTGCCAATGTTTTCCAAATTTATGAATTTTTTTTTTTGTTGTTGTTATTTCTCTTCTTCTCCTCCTACATATGTCCTCTATTTATAACTTCATAAGTTCATATTTCTGGAAAGTTATAACTCCAAAGTAGGCAACCAATTATGAGGTACATCCCCTTGAATGTATTTTAAATGGCACTCTTTCAAAACTAAGTTCATCCCCTAAAAAACTAACTACCAACCAACCAAAACTTCATAATCACTTAAGTCCGCTTACTTCCTAATCTTTCTAATGCGCCCCTAAGAACTTAAATGAAAATAATATATAACACATCAAATAAATTAAACACATATATCATGCATGTCAGAAAGGTCGTCGAGTATCACATCCTCCCCTCCTTACAAAAGTTTCGTCCTCGAAACTTTCACCCCTCTACATAATATAGATCTTAGAACTTTCCCTCTAGATGTACTGGCTCTAAAGTCTTATCCAAAACAAGTATGGTACTATGGGCAACCTAAGAAGTACAAAGGATCAAGTAACACTACATCCAAATAACATACAAACAATTATACATAATAACACAAGATGTATATGTTACTATCACGCTTTCAATGCGCTACTCTGATAAAATCATAACAAAAATCTAGCTTGACATTGAATTCCTATGCGGATCATAACACAATTATGTAGCAAGACATAATTAATACATAAACAAGTAATGACTTTGACACAAATGTACATGTCACCATAATCGGGGCATTTCTCGTCTTTTGTTGAGTAAGTACAAACACCATTGCATTTGAACTTGGCCTCGAATCCACAATTCTTGTTATAGAAGAATTATGTATATTACCTAAGTTGGCTCTGAACATTTACTGATATGATGAAAATATTTCCCAGACCTAAAACAAGCCCAGTTCTCCATCGACACACCAGTATGCTTTCTTCCACATGTATCACATAAAAGAAGCAGTTGTAAAAGGAGTTGGTGCTACTGCCAATTTCCCAACACTTAGCAAATTTGCTCAAGTTTCCATACTAGGCCTGAAAGTAGATGATGTTCCGGATGTCAGGAGGAATCTCTTCTTAGCTGCTGGTGATGTAAGATTTGCAACCCTGAACTCTGTCCTTATACCATTGCTGAGTAACTCCTATTTCCATCCCTGAACTCGGTATCTGACCTAATAATTTCCATCTATATATCTAAGCTCCTCTGATATGCCTTCTGATAAGTAGTTGGTCTGATGCTTGGCAATCTTCCCTGAATTCTAGTCAGAAGTCCCGTCACGAACCTCTGTGTCCTCATCATTGGATCTTGAATGATGGTGCTGACATACATTCCTAAGACATTGAACTTCCTGGCATATTTTGCCAATGTCATGTCTTTGGTCCATTTAAGTTCAAGGAACTGGTTTTTCCTTTCCATTATGTATATATCTGGAAAATATTGGCCAAGAAGGACTCTATTGAATTCAACCCAAGTAGCAGGCTCTCCCCTTTTACGGTATATAAGAGCGACACCCTTCCACCATTTTGCGGCATTAGCTGTCAATGATGCTACTACCACTATTGTTTTGGCGTCTTCTGGTACCTTCATGATCTCTCATTTATGACTTGGAAAGAAATTTGGAAAATATAGGAAAAGACTCGAGATGTATCAAGTCTTAGATACAAGTCTTATTTATGACTTGGAAAGAAATTTGGAACAAAAAAGAAAAGGCTCGAGATGTATCAAGTTTTATTTAACATCTTGGAAATGTCTTGGAATGTATCATGTCTTAGATTCAACTCTCATTTATGACTTGAAAAGAAATTTGGCACTTAAAAGAAAAGACCCGAGATGTATCAATTTTTATTTAACATCTTGGAAATGACTTGCAATATACTAAGTCTTAGATTCTAGTTTCATTTATAACTTGGAAAGAAATTTGCAACTTAAAGGAAAAGACTCAAGATGTATCAAGTCTTAGTTAATAATTGCATTTTCTCAAACTTCAAGCAATCAATTGTATTAGCTAGGGAAACAAGTTTGACTCCAAATACTCAGTAATTGCTGGCCAAAAATATGAATCATATCTCCGTGTCGATTCTCTTATAGGCAGAAGAATGTTAGAGCCGGTTTAACACTTTTTTACTCATAGTACCGAATTATAAATGAACAATAAAGAATAGTATTAGTACTCCAATTACCAACAATATGCATGGTAAATTTTCTTAGTCTAAAACATATTAGTAGGCGAAAGTAAATTCTACAGAACAAATCTTTTGACTGGAAAAAGAATTTGCTAAAGGAAGTATATATCCAAATATGAAGAAAGTGGAGAAATAAAATGGTCCACTTGAGAAAAAGACAATAACAGTCCAAGAAAGTTGAGTAAGATATAACACACCATAAACATTATAATAACTACATGCCTTGTGTTCAAAACTCTTCAAATCAAAATCCAATTAATGTAATTCATAGTAACTCCTTCACAATGGAAAACTTTGAATAGCCAATATAAGAGACATAAATTAGCTAAATTAGGACCTATATTTAAATTACAACTTAGAGAGCATCCATTTATTTTATATTCAAATTTATTTTATTGTAGGAGAGTGGTCTCCATGTTATTTTGTATTCAAAATTTTAATACAGTAAGGTGGTTTCTAAGTGGTAGCTAAATTAGGGATTTATATTTATTTTATTGTAGGAGAATGGTCTCTAAGTGATCCCTAATTTAGGGACTACATGAAGACCACCATGTTATTTTCTATTGAACTTTTTAATATAGTGTATCCAAGTGGTAGCTAAATTAGGCACCACTTAGAGATGACCATTTATTATTCTTTTGAATGCTTTTATTATAGGTATGTGGTCTCAAAGTGTTCGCTAAATTGCGACCGCCCTTTTATATTCGATTGGAATATTTTATTATAGGTTGGTTGTCTCTAAGTGGTCCCTAAATTGTGACCACTTTGAGACTACAATTTTAACTTCTATTGGAATTTTGTTATTATAAGATGGTGGTCGCTACATTGCGACCACTTAGAGACAACATTTTCATTTTATAGAGTTAGTTAATGACTACTTTGTGACAATTCTGAAACCACTTGTTTATCGGTCGCAAAATGTCTAAAATTAGCAAACACTATTTTCTGGTCGCTATTTTTTGTCCTTGTTGCCAGTTTTTCTTGTAATGTTATAGTTTTGGTCATTTGTCTTTGGATAAGTTAAAGTTGATTAAGAACATTTCTTCTACTTGTACTTCTGTTTGTTTTTGTAGTGTATGCCAGGTTGCTAAGCAACATACACTTCCGTTTCCATTTCGAACTACGTTGTAAAAGGAATCTTTGATTAATGCCGACTGATAATTCATAAATTAATCTATATTTTATTCAACAATGCTAATCAATTTTGTACTTAAAATGCATTTATGTGTTAAGTTGTGGGCTTAGAATGGTATAATCCTCAATTTTTTTATTTTTTTATTTGTAGGGTGATTACGGTGGTGAGAAAACGTTTGTTGGAGGACCTAATTTCAAAATATGAAACTTGATTGAAAAACTATGAGACTGAATTGCAAAATTTAAAAAATGTCTTCTAGTCAAAGTTGGTCAACTCGAGTCAAAGCTGAAAATCTGGTAAACTATGAGATTTTTTAGCACTTTCCTATTATATTTATAATTCCTTTCCAACTTCTAAATTTATTACGTTTCCTAGAATTATAAATACCCTTTTTAAGACCTAAATTGTCAAGACTTGTCATTATTAGACTCAATGACGAAGACAGGGGGGGGGGGGATTTTTAAAAATACTACTTCTTATCGAAATTTTATGTGTATTTTGGAAAATTTTATCAGTTTCGCACCCCCTAGAAATTTTTTTTTGCCATTTTTATCGCCCCCAAAAGAATTTTTGCAAGTTCGCCCCTCCAACACCAACTTCCTGGCTTCGTCCCTGATTAGACTATTCTCTAATGTTTTTATTTTCGTGCTAATTAGCCATCTTCTACTGTTCATCTTTAGAGTTATTCTTCGACAAATTGTTGAAGACCATCACAAGGTCCATAGCCCAGTGGGGAGATGGCCCACAACCAAGAGGTTGTGTGTTCGATACCCAACTCACACAAAGGGAAGGATTTAATTTCCTATTATGGGTTTCCCTTATGTGAGTTCTTCTACTCCCCCTCATGGGGCACCCGCTCAGCCGGGCTTCTACTTCTCCCCTCTTGGGGCACCCGCTCAGTCAGGCTTCTATCCACCCTACATGCCCATTAAAAAAAAAAAAAAAAAATTGTTGAAGACCAGATTCAAGTTTTCATTATCGTAGTAGTTTTGAAGATTATTTTGATTTCAAGTTCGAAACTTTATTCTCATTCAGAGATGTTTTCTTATATTCTCTCTCTTAATTTGTTGTTGAATTTCTCATCTAGTATGAGCTAAAACTTTATTCTAAGGCCATGATGTAGTTAGATTAATTTTATATGTTTTTCTTGTGATCTTATCATTCGATGAGTATTGTGGAATTCATTTATTATTGTTTTCAATGCTTTTGTGTGATTAACTACCACTACAATTGTCTTTACATTAATTTGAAAGATTTGCAACAACTGACATGGTTAATTAGGTTAAATAATCTGAACATAAATTGCATGCAAGATAGACATATACTTGTATAGTTTGTGCGATCTTTATGATTTCATATAGTTTACTCAGGAGAATATGTTTGATACGCCTTGAAAGATGTTATTAGATATAATTGGAAATCGACCGATTATTGAAACACACAATAGAATACACTAGAAGAAAACAGTTAAATAGTGACCGAATTTAGCGACCGAATTTTTAGGTCACAAATTTGACGACTGAATACCGACCGACTAGAAACCGAAAACTTAATGGTCGTTATTCCGTCGCCCACATCGGTCCCATTGACCAAATTGAAACGACGTCGTTTTGTTCACCCTTAACGACCGTTTACTGACAGACTATATAGCGACCGTTTACTGACGGACTATTTAACGACCGAATACCGACTGACTACCGACGGAATACATAACGGTGTATATTTGTATAGTAATAAATGAAGGACACAAACGACGTCGTTTTGTGTAAGTTAACGACGGATATTAACGACCGTTTACCGACGGAATACCGACCGAAACTACTGACGAAATATATACCGACGGAATTAGGGTTAGGGTTGGGCGACCGATTAGCGACGGATAGTGACAAATTCCGTCACTTTTCGGTCGGTAATATTTTCCCGGATTCCATTTTTTATAAAATAGCGGGGTTTTTAAGGATATATAGAAGCATTTTGCCTATTTTAGTTACTATTACTAACACACACACACACACACACACACATTAACTTGAATATTCAAACAAGTAAAACTTATACTCATTCACGAAATACCTATATATACTTGAAGCAAAACAATTCAAGTAATACATTTGTGTGTATATTTACGTGAATCATTAAGTGATGGAGTTAAAATTTTAATAATTGATTATTAATAAACAAATAATTACTAAAATATTCATATTAGTTCGTAATCGCATTCTAAACGATTTCGCTTTTCGGTTTTAGGGTGGTCTGTCGCTATTAAGCCAAGGGGCGACCGCATAGCGACCGAATTTGCCAAGGCGGTCGCTGTTCGGTCAGTAATATTTTCCCGGATTCCTTTTTTTTATAAAATAGTGGGGGTTTTAAGGATATATAGAAACATTTTTCCTATTTTAGTTACTATTATACACACACACACAAAGTAACTTGAGTATTCAAACAAGTAAAACTTATATTTATTCACAAAATACTTGTATATAAACTCGAAGCAAAACAATTCAAGTAATACATTTGTGTGAATCATTAAGTGATGGAGTTAAAATTTTAATAATTGATTATTAATAAACAAATAATTACTAGAAATATTCATATTAGTTCGTATTCGCATTTTGATCAATGTCGATTTTTAGATTTATAATTTTTTAATTGATTCCGTCGCTAATGATCTCAGGGGCGACCGAATTCGTCAAATCGGTCGCAATTCGGTAGCTAAAATAACGACCGAATAGCGAACAAATTTATTAATAAAATATTCAAAAATAAATAAAGGGATAAATGTAAGTTTGGTAGCTAAAATAGCGACCGAAGGATAATACTACGTCGTATCAAGGACTTGAACAATCCCCTCTCAAAACTCTACTAAGTCTCAGGATATCCTCTCGTTTCACAACTACAAGACCTAACTTCAAATCGCCGCCTCATCTTCTCTTCGTTCAGATCCACCGATTCTGCTTTAACATGGACCATGCCTGTCCAGTCCCACCGATATCTCTGGAAAGGGTATCCGATGCCCGGTCTTGATGGTCGGTGAGGGCGGGGACCGAATCGTGTGGAGAGAAAAAGCAATTAGTAGGGGTTATGTGGGGATTGGAAGAAAGAAATTATGGATTTGGATCTTGGATCTTGGATCTTGGGATGGTAGCTGCGGTGAAGGGTTGCTTGTGGAGAAAGGAGGGTGATGGCGATGGCCGGCGAAGAAGGTGGCAGTGGAGGAGGCGGGAGGTGAATCTAGAGCTCATTGATGGCTTTGAATTTTTCAGAATTTTGAGCGTTTTCGATGTGGGCGGAAGAGGACGAAAACTCCGGAAAAGCAAAATTGGAAGTTGAAGAGGCTAAATAAACCAAAGCGTTTGAGGCTTCAAATGAGATGGAATCTGAAAATACTTCACAATTTGGTGATGCTCTGGAGAGAGGTCACCAGGAGATGCATTGTAAGTAATTCTAAAATTTGAGGTTTTAGTTACATTCCTTGTTTCTAGTCTGTGATTCATTCTGCTGTAAGCTTGATTCTTACACCATGTAAGGAGAGTGATACTGCTGAGATCCAAAAGAAAATAGCTTTTTGCCTTCTATTATTGTCTAGAGTCTTTGAGAAGAGGTACTAAAGAATGTATAGGAGATATTAGTCGTTTGATTGTGTGTTGTATTGATTTGGATTGAGATGAGAAATTGCTAAAAGGTTTGATTTAGATAGGTTGATTCGGATTGCTTTACTTGTTTTTCTATTTGATTTTTCTGTTTTTGACTTTTTGACTTTGAGGATTGCAATCTATTGACTTCATTTAGTTTTGGTAAAACGTTAGCAATTTGAGGATTGCAATCCAGTAGTATTATTGGTGCAGATTTTTTGGTGAGCATGATTTTAAAAATCATTAATTTGGATTTTATGTTTTTCTCTCTCGCAACGCCACCTTCTCATTCCAGAGTTTTACGATATTAACAAATTTAGTTTTATAGGTTACATGGATGTGTCCAAGGATCATGGGCCGAAGGATGAGGCCAAATGGGTTTGTGTAAGAAAAGGAATTTGTTGCGTATGTAAGGAGCAGAGTATAAATTCCTTACTTTACAAGTACTAAGTTCTAGCATTTGCTCACGATACAGATTTGTCACATCTACATCTCAATTTGTACATTAGTTTCTCTTAGCTGATAAATAAACTTCTTTATGTTTTCTTTTGGAATTACGCTTTTTTCATTCTTTTTTCCATTAATGCACATGTGCACATGTACAAGCTGTGATGAGAACTTAGTTCAACAAAAAGAGAAGTGTCTGATGTGCCAAGCACCTATAGTTGAGGGTATCCGAGCATATTCTACTCAGTCGTGGTTGACAGAATATAGCAAACATAAAAGATACGACAAAAAAAAAACACCAAATAAAGGGATACTTGTGAAAGAATATCTTCAGGTAAATATCCTATCCGACATGTGCAGATGTATTCCTTTATTGTTTCCTTTTCTTCTAAGACTTCTTGTTTATTTTGATGAATGTTTGCATCGAACAGATGATTGCTAACAATAATGTGCCCGGGTCAGGAATAAAGTGGGGTCTCTCATTTTAGGTATTGCTCACTGCAGACAAATTCAGGTACATATACCTGCCAAGTTAGTGTTTATTTACATATACTTAAAACTTCGCGTGTCTGGTGGCGAGATCATTTTTTTTCTGCCTTTTAAGCATTGACATCCATTACTAGAAGCTAGACTTGTGTAATGTTTAACATATGATTCAATGATAAATTTCAGTTTCTAGTATTCTGTTTTGAAAAAAAATAAAAAAGAACATAGTTATATCAGCTATTTAGGTAGAAATTAGTTATGTTTCTTTTGCAATTCACAGTGCATGCATATTTTTGCAGTTTTCCATGCTTCTTGTGCATAATATGCTTGAAAGATACATTCACATTTATACTATACACTTACATTTCAAGATAATGGGAAAAATAGATATTCTCTTCGTGTCATAAAAAGAATTACAATATTATTGTGTTTTTTGTAGGTGATAATTATAAAGACAAGGTTTGGAACTACAAGTTGCAAAAGTCTTTAAAGTTTGTTATTGGATGCTTCAAGTCTTTTTATATAATTTGTACTGTGATTTTGTTTTAGATATGTGATATGGATTTGTATACAGCTAGCTATTAAGTCTTTCTATGTAATTCATACACTTTTGTTTTGTCCATATGATTTGGATTTTGCATATGGCTATTTTTTTGGTAGTTTTGTGGTAGTGGGCAGCTTTAATATTAAATTTAATTTTTTTTAAAAAAAAACCAGCCTAGTGATCGATCAATGACGGATAAAACCGTCGCAAAAGTTCTACATTTGGCGACCAAAACAACCGTCGCCAATTAGCGACCGCAAAAACAGTCGCTAATGACTAAACCGTCGCTAATTAGTCGCTATTTAGCGATTGAAAAAAAAAAGTCGGTCACTAAACTACTTAGCGACGAAAATTATACGACCAACCTAGTTGGTCGCTAAACGGTCGCTATTTTCAGTTTAGCGACCGATATGTCCGTAGCTATTTTCCTGTTTTCTTGTAGTGATAACATAACGTTAGGATAATATATTGATTGATCTAGTGAATTCATGTGCCTTAGACCATCAACATATCAAACTTCTTGTTTCAGTAATTTGTTTTCTTTATAGTTAATTAATTTAGGGTAATAAACCATCATCAAACTATTTGGATTTACTTTATTTGTCTTGATCATCATAAAATTATTTACTTAGAAAATTAATCATTATTTTCTGTGGGATCGACCTTGACTACTTCAGCATTGACCTTGTATACTTGCTAGTATAGATATTGCATATCAAGTTTTTAGTGTCATTGCCGGGAACTATTTGATTAATTATATTTCTTTGTTATTTTTATTTTACTTTGGTCTTTAATATTTTTTTTTGTAGATGTGACAACCACTTTCTAGGTGTTCTCCAAATTTGATGAATTGACAAATCAAGTTAGCCTCCTCATGAATCGACAAACCAACCAAACATTTTTTCTATCCTTCAACTAGGACACATATTTTAAGGAAGTTGGGAGACAATGCATGCCTCAAATGAATGATCCTTACTCCAACACTTAAAATCCGGGGTGGAGGCAACCCTAAATTTTTTCATGGATGAATCAAGATACTAAGCAGCAATATATGACTCTTCCACAACAACCTCCTCCCACCAAAGAAAGGACACCTCAATTTGAGAAGAATTTTTTCAATACTTAAAAAGGTTGGAGGTTAAGATAGACCAAGTTGATCATTCAAGTCAAACTTGTATCTACAAATTGGAGGTTCAATTGGCAATATGCTACAAATTTAAAAGATAAAGTTTCGGAGAAACTCATTTTCCCCCAAAAGACTTAAGAAGGAAAATGTCGATAAACAAATTCTTAAATTTTTTTTTATGTGTTTAAAAATTATATATATTAACATTCCTTTTGCAGAGGCTTTAGAGAAAATGTCTTGGTACGCAAAATTTATGAAGGAGATACTAACTAACAAGCGTAAGCTCGAAGATCGTGAGATAGTAATGCTTATAGAGGAATGCTTTGTCTGTTAAAGAAAATGTTGCCCCAGAAATTGAAAGATACAGAGAGTTTCTCTATTCCTTCTACTATTGGGAAATTAAATTTTGATACGACGTTATGTGATTTAGGTGCAAGTTATTAATTTAATGTATTTATGTATTCTTGAAAAGTTGACCCTAGGTGAGGTGAAACCTAATAACATTAACTTACAACCAGCAGATAGGTTTATAATTTATCATTGAGGGTATAATAGATGATCTTCTTGTTAAAGTATGTTTATTTTTTTTCCTACTGACTTTGTTGTAGTGGATATTGACGAGGATAGATAGGTTCCCCTCATTCTTGGTAGACCTTTCCTTGCTACAAGTAGAGCTTTGATAGATGTTTAACTTGGAAAGATTAATCTTAGGGTTGAAGATGATGAGATTGTTTTTAATATATATATGAAATATCCTGCAAAAATTGATTCTTGTTAATTCTAATACTTCTCTTGCACTGAATTTTAAAGATAATATGACTCACAAGCCTCTTGAATTTATTTTACAAGACGGGGTTGAAAAACCAAAACATAAAAAGGCTACCATGAGTATATCTCACATCCTAATACACATTGTTGTAACCCATATTGTATAAAGGATCAATTTGAGGAGTTAGGGAGGAGCTTAGCGAGACAAGTACCATTTGCGGAGAAGCTGATGAAGGAACCTTGATGTTTTAAGTCAAGATTCAATAGCGTAAGGTTAAAACGGGTCTTTCTCTTCCTCGAATTAGTTTCAAGGGAATAAAATCTAAGCAACTCCAAGTAGATTAGACTCGCAATGAAGGCTGAAACACCACGATAGACGAACTATTCTATCGATACTGTAATTGTGAAAATAAAAGGTTGAACAATCCCAGAGAGTTCAATTGATATACGGAATATCCTTAAATCATATATTGAATATATCTACTTTGCTGAAGATTGTTGGAACCGAGTTTGATCCTTAAATAGGAGTTAAATTCAGCTCAATGCAAGTACAATAATAAAATTAGGAAATAAAATAGAATCCTAAGTAAACTAGTAAATAAGTAACTTCCTTAAACTAAACAACTACTTGGATCACATGTCCTTTATTTGAGGAAGTTGATATAACTAATAATAATAAAATACTAAAAGGGTGGAAATTAAATAAATAACTAAACTTGGAAAAACAAGATTAATTGTCGTCCAAAATCTGGACAGCATGATGTAGCAAATTGCACGACGATTTAGGACTTCATACAGGTGGAATCTGATCTTGTGTTCTCATGAAAGTTGTAGATCTGCCTCTTATCTTTCCAAAGAATCTAGAATGAGCTCTATTGGATTCCCGGATAGAAAGTAAAGACCGTTACACCAAACTATCTCAAAGCTGAAATTAATGTTAATCCAAGCTGATGATAGTTCTCATTTTTTTGAGTATTTTGGGTCTCCAAAATGAGTGATGTGATGTTAGAGCTTTACTCCTAGATCTCCTTTTATACATTACCAAAACCTCATCATTGTTTGAAGGATCCGTATATGATTTCTCATCACTCCACCATTTGATTTCAATCCTACCCCTCCCTCTCAATTGAAATATATTAGTTTGAAAGATTCATATGATTTACCTGTACTTATTCTTTATACTTGACATGTGTAACAAGAACCTTGGAGTTAATTGAGCTTGATGGACTTCAAATGGAATTCAATAGAACGATCAAATGTCTAAAGAGGGACTGAAATTGCTCCATGACAAGAGGATTGACAGTGAGCAAACAATCGTACATAATTTCTATGGAGAGTTGACAATTTTAAAGTGTCCTACAACATTTTTCATCATCCCTAAGTCCCTCTAAAGGTAAGACGTAAAAAAATAAAAAGTGGACGGCGCTACAATAAGATAATAAATTATCTTTCTTAGTTTGAATCCAAATACAGTTGTGGCGATCTCATGTTAAAAGAGCACTCGTTCTTATTTAAAATTTGATGCTAATCTTTTATTTATTTTATTATTATCTATTTATTTATGTTTAAAAAAACTCAGTTTTTATTAGTAGATTTAAAAAAAAAAGTGAAATTTTGTTTTTTTAAAACAAATTCGAGAAACCAGTACTGGATTCTTGGACCAGCCCTAGTATCCCCCTTAATTTCAATTTTTTTATTTTTTTGAAAAAAATAAATTCGAGAAACCGGGGTTGGATTCTCGGACCAGCCCTAGTACCTCCCTTGATTTTAAGAGTAAAATGGAGCAGTATATTATTTCATATAGTCCACCCCTGGAAGTATCAAAACAATCATGGATTAGTCTATTTAGAAATAAAGATAGAATAATCCTACCCAAAACCTGCGTATACATCCAATCTTTCTCTCTCTCTCTCTCTCCATTCATCGTCCTAAACTATATTAGAAATTGAAGACGGAAGGGGAATGCTCTTGGTTTTCTTTAGTGTTTGATTGCTGCTCTTTGATATAGGAACATCTTCAAGATGCACTATTGATTCTTACTGCTGTCAGGATGTTCTGAGGTGGAAAGATGAGATCCATCTAGGGAAATCAACTCTACCTATAAATAGAAGCTGCTGCTTGAGGAAACTTTATCCAGAAAATAGAGTTGTGTGGCTACTGCCTCTTGAATCCCTTGTGAGTTTTCCTTCCCTCTAATCACCATATTTCTCTTAATCCATCATTTTCTCTTAATCATACGTAATTTATTTCGTGTGATTACATGTTTACGTGTCCATTTAATTCTCTAACATGTTACGTGTTTTAGTTTGTGTACGTTTTATTTCGTGTGATTACATGTTTACGTGTCCATTTAATTCTCTAACATGTTACGTGTTTTAGTTTGTGTACGTTTTATTAAGAGACTTTTTGCACGCGTATCGTAGTTGTAATTCACCTAGATGATTAACGTAAATTAATTAGACGATTGATTAATTAAATTAGGAATAAAGAATTACATTAGAAAATAAAAAGAAAATGAAAAGCAGTTCGTGGGGATCTGGGGCATCATGGCCATTTCTCTGGAAACGGGAAGCAAGCCAAAAGCAGAGAAAGAATAGAAAGAAAGGGAGGCGGCTCCCTCTCTGTATCAGCAGCGCCAGAAGAAATAGAGGGAGAGAGAGAGAGAGAGAGTGGCGGCTCTCAGCGGCGTGGGAGCAGAAGGAGACTTGTCTTCCCTCGGAATTCGTGCGCCAACACCAAAAGGTAGTAGGCTACCAGGAGAGAGAAAGAAAATGGATTAAAATTTACTATTCAGAACTTCGACACAACAATTGATAGGGTTCGAGACATAAGTTTTCATCGCGGGATAATCACGAAGGCTTCGATGGATTGAAAACGTAATTTGATTTGGAGTTCATAGAGGAAAGATATTGCATCGGGAGCGGAGCTGATTTCGAAAATACGTTTTCTGCACACTTTCGGTAAAATCGTCGTACATGCAAACATCCGAACTCCAATCGGAGTAATTTTTTTTTTTATAAACTAGACTGATAGGGCTATAATCTGTCTGGTGGGATCGATATTTTAACCATTATATTTTCCGTAATGTATGTTAGAAGTAGAGGGAAGAACCAGAATTTTCCAGCACTTGTACGTTTTTCGCTTATCTAAGGATTCGAAGTAGGGACCCTCTTTCCTCTATTGTTTTCTGTTTTGTAATTCTGGATAATATTGATATACTGTTCTGGCATGTTTTTTTTTTTTTTTTTTTTTGGGTATATTGAAAAGCATCAATTGCCATGGAATAATTGTTGTCGTATTGGTTTTTCGTTGCTTGATTGAATTCCTTAATGGTTAGATGATTTGAGCATACCTATATTTGATTTTTAATTGATTTCATTAATTTCTAAAATATTACAAACTGTATATTTACTGTTCTTCGAACTATGGAGTCATTTTCTGTAATTGCTTCTTTGATTAATTGTTTTTGGGTCTTATTTGGAGTCGTGGATGTTGTCCAATTTGGTTTAGCCGACCGAGTCGTCACCACCTATTGAGCTGCGTCTAGGAACAGTAGTTAGCAAGATCTATCCGCCTTCTTCCTAATCTGTTATGCGGTCCCAAGTGACCTTTCTGCTTTGTTCCGTTCGGGGTCCGCACTTGATGGGCTAATCATCATGTGCGATAGTGGTTTTGTGGAGTCCCAGTTGGGGGTGATTATACAATGCAATGGATGGATCCTTAAAATTTGGCTTCTTCGTTTGGGGGGTAATCCGAACCTACACGTTGATACTGAACCTTCTAGTTTGGTTGATAATTGGGACCACTATCTTTATTGCTAAGTATGAGTGACTAGACGAGTAAGCTCATGTGGTGGGAGTTGGGTCATAGCAAGTAGCTACGTTCTAAGTATCTAAGACGAGTATGTGATTGGGTATATCGGATGGGCAACGCGTGGTGCTTGTCGTATACTCGTTTATTGAATCGTTTTTTTTGCGAAGAAGGTGGTTATTTGCTTAATTGTTGCATTCTATGTGTTTGTTCTTGTTTGGTCATTATATGATGTTTGCTTGGAGTCTATTTGGTTCCATATGAGTTGGGATGTTGGGTAATATTTTGGTGTACTTTTGCACGAGTTTTAAATTCATTATTCTGAAAATCATAGCTGTGCAGTTCACTATTCTGTTCTGTTCGGTATTGTACAACACTGTCCTGCACTGAGTTATGAGTCTTGCTAGAATTGGGACGAGTCATTTGCATATACTTTCATAGGGGTATTTTGAGAAACGGGCATCTGCGTTATCTGTATCTGATTTCTGTTGTTTCTGTTTCTGTTCCGTCTATATTATCCTTATTACTGTTTTAGGTTCCTACTGAGCATCGGAGCTCAGTCCGATATTCGGTTTTTCTGTTTCAGGTTTTGTAGATGTTGATTCTACCTATGATGATGGTGTTTGGGATAGGAATTATGAAGAGTGATCCTAACTGGATAGTTCACACATGTTATTTGCTTTTATAGTTATTTCATTGGAACTTGTAGTTCATTTATGAGATGTAATAACTTAGAAATAATTTCCTCTTTCAGAATAATGCTTCCGCTAGTTCTTTTATTACTGTTTATGGACTTGAATAATGAACTCCTTTATTTAGTAATTTTCTGACTGCGGCTTTGGTGTTTCATTAACCAATGGGGCACTGCCATGTCATCATTCCGGAGATGGGGTGTGACAGAAGTGGTATCAGAACATGTTGAACTTTAGGGATAAAATCTGTAATGAATATAGGATAATAAGAACACTTAAAGTGAGGTGTGTGATGGGTAGAGATCATGGACTAGGAATTTTCTATTTATCTGATGCTTTATATCATATTGTTGGTGTATGTTACTTATTGGTTATACATGTATATGTTTCTTGTACTATACTACCTGTTTCACATGTTTTACTTGTATATATGTTTCACATGTACAACTTCTTATTTGTTATCTCTTTAATTATTTATGTTTTCATATATTATTTGTAACTGGTAACTTTCTTATTTGTAAAACATGTTATGTGACTTCTTGCATTATGCCATGCTCTACTTATTCATGTCTTATGTGTTCACTTGTTAATTGTTTACTATACGTTATGCTTCTGTATTCTATGGGAAATAATGTTATATGATTCTTTGTATTATGTATATCATGCATTGCTTTACTTGCTTTTGCTTCACACATTAGTTGCTAAGTGCTTTATACTTATCTTACCTTATCTAGTATACCTGTTGGGGTTAATACGGATCCGAGTCAAGGAAGCAGTGATGACTACGCCCTATCTAGCGCTCATTATCGTATCGTTATGCGTTACGTGTGTTGTACTACGCCATTCTTATGTACTATACCCGGTTATGCCCAACTCGTCTTTTATTCTAAATTAAGGATGACCTCTTCATTTTTTTCATTTATCCACGACAACTCCAGTCTTATCATTCCCTGTTTGGTGTTCACACCGATTTGAGTTTGACCTCTTTAGAGTTTAATCTTGAACTTCTTCACAAGATTTGTTGCATTCTTGGTTTGAGGGATAATGATTATCTATTCAATTTGTAATATGAAGAAGAATGTTAAATTAACTTACCATACTCACCTCAAATTCAATTTGTAGTTTGTCCGTAAACTGTCAACCTTTGTCGTAACCTCTGATTGTTGATTCAAACAAAATATCACCAACTTGAGCTATCGTGATTTAATTTCCTCAATTCTTAACGAACATTTTCTTACCAACTCCACTATCTATGTGCTCGTGCTTCAACTAGAACTTTGTTGGCTTCTAATACCAAGTTCTTAAGATTTATTTCAATCCACAAAGAGTCTTTTCCAATTTGTATACATGATTTGGACAATCTGATTTTTCATATTCGCTAGGTTGTTTCACATATACTTCTTCGTGTAACAACTCATTCGAAACACACTATTTCCATCCATCTGATGAAGTTTGAAGTTTCCTAAAATTTCAATACCAACATAAGTTTTAAAAACTCAAGCCTTCCTACGGGAGCAAACGTATGACTAAGATCCGTCCCCGTACTTGAGTGAAGTCTTTGACTACCATTTTGGATTCACCTATGATAAAATCTCCTAACTCTTTAGGCTTGTTTCTAAACACCCATTAAGCCCAATAATATTCACACCATCTGTTATTGAATCCAGTTTCTGAACATTATTTCTGTAAAACGGTTGAATTTATTCTTGCATCGACATGATCAATTTTCAATTACCTACTCAGACAGATGATTTCTTTTATTTAATCGGTTGTTACCCCTTCGTCTGTTGCACACCTTAATCTGAGTGAGTATCACAATTCATCATTACCACTCGTTGTATTGTTGAGATTTTCTTGGCTCTCGTGATTGAGACTTTGCTCGCTCAATAAGGGCACTCTCATCAAGTTATGTGAGATTGTTCTTCTTTTACTTCAACAAGATCTGCAAGAAAATCTTGTATCATTACATTGATAGCTTTCATCTTGTCAGAGGTTCTTTTGTTGTATACCTTCTTTTGTAGTATTACAAAAGGGTTGATCCTTTCTCAAAAGTGTTTATTCTTAATCTGTTATTTGCGTTTGTTACATTCCACCTTATATTTGTCGCCCTTCTTGTTTCCTCACGTTTGTTCTTTTGGACTCCTGTTTATCAACTACTTTGCGACCTGAGGAGACATCACCTGCACCTTTTGTTTCACTTGGACATAGTACACTTATTTAGTTTTATTGTATGTCTTAAGTTAATTTTGTGTCTTTTCGATATGTTTAGCTGTTTTCTATTGGTACGTTGTTTGTTCTAAGTGGAGATGCTTAGTCCGGATCTGTTTGTTTCCCGTCTGCGTTAGAGCATCACATAATTTTATCTCTCGCTACTCTTGTTCCGCCACCCACACATGTTTATATTTTTCTTGTGGATGTGGGTGATTTTTATATGATCTCATCTGGAAACCCCCTGCCATTTAAAGGATTTTCGTTTCTTTCTTTCCAGTAATAACCTTGTTTTGTTCACCATAGTAAAGCATCCTCTCGTAAACTTTTGTTGTTTTTATCTCATTAATAATTATTTGTTGAGAAACAATATGATTTCGTGTTGAACTTCGATTCTTGACATCATATCACAATCCACGGTGATCTCCACCTTGTTGACCAGTTAATGATAGATCATCGAAATTGTCCATTCCATTATCCCATTTCTGGATGCACCCTTTAGCTACTTCCATCATCGAAGTTGTTTTAGGACTGAACAACAAGAAAGAAGGATCCTTACTTGGTACACTTAATCGAAACTCCAAATGAAGAACAAGAAACTAGAAATCAGATTTGCAACCTCTACGTCCTGAAGTAATAACTCTTAAACGAACCGTTGGAATCTAATCTCAACCGTTCAAAATATATTACTTCAAGGCCTTAAAATTTAGAAAAAAAGAATCACTCCGATTAGATACTGTATGATACCCAACTCAACAATTTATCCCCATCACTCTGGTTTTACTCGAACTGTGACAGCCTAGTACTCCGATGTCGATATCTCTTAATCCGGCCGTTAGAATCCAATCTCTTTCGGTCAGAATCTAGTATATATGGCTAATATATGAGAATGATCAGAGATCGTTTACTATGTCTACCAAAGGGTTTTCTCTCGCTTTCCAGATTTTACAACACTATGGTTTCCTTATCTCTTTTCTTTCTTGTTTTTTCTCCTCCTTCCTATGTCCTCTATTTATAACTTTATACGTCCAGATTTTTGGAAGGTTATAACTCCAAAGTAGGCAACAAATCATAAGGTACACCCCCTTGATCTTATCTTAAATGGCACACTTTCATAACTAACTCCCTCCCTCCAAAACTAACTACCAACCAACCAAAACTTCATCTTAATCACTTAAGGCCTCTTACTTCCTAATATTTGTAATGCGCCCCTAAGAACTTATAAGAAAATAATATATAACACATCAAATAAATTAAACACATATATCATGCATGTCAAAAAGGTCATGGGTATCACAATAGTCCACATCGGGTGAAGGCCCAAGAATTTATTAATAGAACACATGAACTCCCGGGTTCAACATAAACATTTTATATATAATGAATCCTATTACATAGTAGATTCTAGACAAGATCTCAGATTCGGGGCGACGACTTGGCTGACACAACCAAATAGTCGACGACAACGAAAACAACAATTAGACAACAATGATAAGACAATAACCACATAATAAGATTAACAATTAACATTAATAACAAGTATGAAACAATAACAAAGAGAAATTCAAGTCCACAATCAAGTACAAATACAATAATTCATAACCAAATCCACAAATACAACAAACTCGACGCTCCAACAATTCCAACAATTCATCAATTTTATGCAAGGAAAACATGTATATTCATTTCATACACAATACCATAACTTTAAACACTGATTTTCATGCATTTTTACGACAGAAAAACAAAGGTGTAAAATCCTAACTTGAAAGTTTAGATCAAAAGCAAGCAAATAGAAGAATTCCAGAGATCATAAATTCTGCACACTTCCCAGAGTGACTACTTTCTGTACAGACCTCAGAATCTCAATTTGCCAATGCTCGCCCATAACATTTTCAATTATCTTCGAAACACACTTAAGTATACCCAAGTCCGACACCATTTTCCCCTTCAATTATTCACTAAAAGCTTCTTCCCTCAATTTCCCAGATTTTCTTCTCTCTCAGTTTTTTTCTTTTGCTTTCCTTTGGTAACGGCAGAACCCATTAACTTTTTCAGCAATAACCCCCTAAAAAGACTTGTCAAATAGATCGCTCAAGTTATTAACCTTACCACTTTGTCCTCCCACTCACACAATATAAAATGCAACACTTAAAACAATTTAAACACAACACATAACACATAAACCAATTGATAAAAATTACTAAACACAAAATCATGCAAAATATAGTGCAAAGCATGCAAAACACAGAAGAAAAAGTCTCGAGTATCACATCCTCCCCCCTTATAGGAGTTTTGTCCCCGAAACTTACTAACCTTAGTTCTCGAACAAGTGAGGATACTTCAATCGGGCTTGCTCTTCTAGTTCTTAGAAGGATTCTTGCTCGTTATGATGTGACCATTGTACCTTCGCATATAGTATCGTTCTCCGTCTCTAGAGTTTGATCATTTCTATCCACAATCCGAGCCGGTACCTCAATGTATGACAAATCCTCTCTAAGCTCCAAAGGCTCGGCTTCAAGCACATGACTCGGGTCGAGCACATACTGTCTCAATTGTGACACGTGGAATACATTGTGTATTCGTGAGAACGTTGGTGGAAATGCCAAACGATAAGTCAAGTCATCAATTATTCCCAAGATCTCACAAGGTCCAACATACATTGGAATTAACTTTCCGCTCTTCCCGAATCTCATAACTCTCTTAGTTAGAGAAACCCGTTGATATACCTTATCCCCAACCTGAAATTCCACCAGTCTTCGCTTACTATCAGCCCAAACTTTTTTGACTATCTTGAGTCGCCTTAATTCGCTCCCCGAACCAAAGTGGTACCTTTTCCATGGTGACTTGAACCAATTTCGTCCTTGTTACCGTCTTCTCCTCAATGCCATCCCAACAAACCGATGACCGACACTTTCTCTCATACAATGCCTCATACGGTGTCATCCCGATACTTGACTAATAAATGTTGTTGTAGGCGAAATCGACCAACGTCAAATGATCTACCCAACTACCTTTGAAGTCCAACACAAAATCCTGTAAAATTCTTCCTAGGTTTGAATCGTCATTTTTGACTTCCTATCAGTTTGAGGATGATAGACAATACTTAAAGACATTTTCGTCCCCATGGCATCACTAAAGCTCCTCCAAAACCGTGATACAAGCCGAGTGTCCCGGCCTGACACAATATTTACCAGAAATCCGTGAAGGAGAACAATTTCATCCATACACATATGCACTATAGTGATATGGTTGCAGTGATTTTCATAGGCAATAAGTGAGCGGATTTTGTGAGTATGTTCACTATCATCCAAATCGTATCCTTCCTGGTTTTGTCCTTAGGAAACCCGGTCACAAAATCCATAGTTATGTGTTCCCATTTCCAAACGGGAACATCTAAGGGTTTAAATAAATCGGCGAGCCTTTGATGTTCCGCATTTACCTGTTGACACGCGAGGCACTTAGCCACACACTCGGCTATATCCCACTTCACACCTTTCCACCAAAAATTACCCTTAAACCCTTTATACATCTTCAAAGCCCCCAGATGCACCGATAGCCTAGAATTGTGAGCTTCATGAAGAACTTCCAATTTTAGCCACGAATTGGAAGGTACACAGAATCTGCCCCAAAACCAAAGACAGCCATCATAATGAACCTGAAATTCCAATTTTACCCTTTAACTATGCTAATTCCCGCTCCTTAGTCAAACCTGAACCTGACAAAATGTTCCTGATAGACTCAATGAACTTGAAATTCCAATTTTACCCTTTAACTGTGCTTCTTTAATCCTTCCCAAAATCGGTTGAGCTACTAAGGCTAACAAAATGTTCTTGATAGACTCAATGACCTCATTCTCCAACTTCTCGAACTCAACAATTAACTCCAGTGGATCGGTGATTAATGCCGCTAGCTGCCCCGAGTTCTTCCTACTCAAAGCATCGGCCACTCAAATTGCTTTAGCGGGGTTGCAGCTAATCGTGAGGTCGTAATATTTTAACAACTCCAACCACTACCTATGTCTCATGTTAAGCTCATTTTGTGTGAAATGTACTTAAGGCTTTGTTGTTTGGTGAAAACCTCACACGGTTCTCCATAAAAGTAATGCCACCAAATCTTCAAGACAAACACGACCACTACCAACTCCAAGTCGTGTGTACGGTAGTTCTTGTCATAAGATATTAGCTGCCTAGAAGCATACGCTATAAACTTCCCATTTTGGATCAACACACACCCCAAACCGATTCCTGATGCATCCTTATAGATGGTGAAACCCTCTGATTCTGTCGGTAGAGCCAATATCGCTGTCACAGTCAACTTCTCCTACAATTTTTTTTAAAATTGTTCTCATATTTTGGGCACCATTCAAACTTAACTCATTTTTGTGTCAAACGAGTCAAAGGTGCAGCTATCCTAGAGAAGTCCCCAACAATTTTTTTGTAATAACCGACCAACCCCAAAAAACTTCTGATTTCTACCTTTGTTTTCGGTATAGGCCAATAAACTATTCCTTCAATCTTACTCAGGTCAATTAATACCCCTTCGGCTGAAACTACATGCTCCAAAAATGCAAAACTTTTCAACCAGAACCCGCACTTGCGGAACTTGACATACAACTCTTATTTCTCAAAATTTCTAACGGAAACTTCAAATGTACCTCGTGAGCTTCATCCAACGGTGACTAGAACAAGATATCGCCGATAAAGATCACTACAAACTTATCAAGACAATCCCGAAAGACATGGTTCATCATATCCATGAAAGTCGCCGGTGCGTTAGTCATTCCAAAGGGTATAACATGGTACTCGTAGTGCCCATACAGGTTTCGAAAGGCATTTTTCGGGATATCCCCAGGTTTAATTCTAAGTTGATAGTAACCCTACCTCAAATCAATATTAGAGAACATTTTCACCCAATTAAGTTGGTCAAACAAATCATAAATACGAGGGAGAGGGTATTAGTTCTTAATGGTAATCTTGGTCAACTGTTGGTCGTCGATACACATCTGTATACTACAATATTTTTTCTTCACAAACAAAACCGGAGTGCCCCAAGGTGAAACACTCGGTCTTATGAACTTCTTGTCAAGAAGTTCTAGGAGTTGAACATTCAAATCTACCGGTGTCATAAGATATGGGGCCTTAGTGATAGGCTCCGTACCAGGTTGTAACAAGATATCAAAATTAATCTTCTGGGCAGATGGAACACCCAGCAAATCGTCGTGAAAAGCATCCCCGAATTCTCTCACTATAGGAACATCCTAAAGTCAGACTTCCTTATCATCCTTTACCACCGCGTAGGCTAGAAAATCCTCGCAGCCTTTTTTGATGTACTTTGTCGCTTTCATCGTCGATACGATATGTATACTACAACTGCTTCTCTTCTTTTCTAATATTTAAAATTCCACAATTTCCATGTCCCTGGTGACAAACTGAATCTTTCATTCCCGGCAATCGACTAATGCATGATGTGCATATAACCAATCCATACCCAAAATAATGTCAAAGTCTACCATCTATAACTGAACAAGATCTGCCTCTAGTACTTAGTACTTTCCAGTCTATCTTTACCCGACACCCACTATGAATCAAGTTAGACTCTAACAATTTACCACTAGGTACCATGACTCTATAGGTATCCAAAATACAAATAAGAGAAGTTTTAAGTACTTTAGAAAACCTACGGGACACAAATAAATAGGTGGCTCCACAATCAAAGAACACATAAGTAGGTACGGAGTTGATGAGAATCTTATTTGTCACCACATCAGGTACGGAGTTAGAACCCTTCGTTACTCCCGACCTAACAGTGTTGGTTGGTCCCGATATGGGAGCGAACTTCTTCCATGCAACCATAGGAGTGGTGGTGTTAGGATGAGAACTTTGTCCTTGTGTTATAGCTGAAAATAGCATATTTCTCTCAGAATCGGTCCTAAAAACTCTACCTCAATGTCCAGGTTTCTCTGGTACGGGTCCATTTATATAGTAGGAAGATACCCGAAAATCCTTCCCCGAATACGGGATAACAACCCCGTACCAACCTCCGTGTACTTCTATCTGCCTATGGTCGAAGAATTGGTTTTGGCGTTCCAACTTTAATGTTCCCGGGAATGATTGATCCAGGAACGCCTTTTCTAACTTTGCCCAAGTGATAGGCTAACCTTCCTCCATTCAGTGGCTTCAGCTGTTAGAAACGACACGACCACATCGGTCTTGACATTTTCAGATACCCACATGATTGAGAAGTGCTGCTCAATTTCCTCCAACCAAGTTTCAGGCTAATCTTGTCACATGTTACTATCAAATAAGGCCATCCTCATTTTGTTTATCCTCTCAAAATACACCCCTGGGACCAACCTCGGCCCTCTGAACTCCCACATTCTGGTTTTCTTGTTTTTGTGTCTAAAGAACTTGAGCTAACATGGTTAATGCAACTGCTATATCAGGAGTTGCCCATGCATTAACCGTTGGTGGTGGTGGTGGATGTGAATTATATGGTGGTGGTGATGTTACAATTCAGTCTCATACTCAACTGTATTATTCGGTACTTGTTGTGTTGGTGGTGGTGGAAACTGTGGCTGCTGTTGGCTAGTTGACCACATAAGCTGACGACATCCACCCATTGGCCCCTGGAGGACAAATGCCGCAATCAACATATCGAAGTCACCAACGCTCTCTTGGTTTCAGTCCATATTACTCCAGAAATAACCAAATAGTGATATAAGCAATAAATCACATAACATGTTAACACATATAATACATGGCATCACATACTTAGCAATAAACATAGCATGGTATGACAATTAACACAACATAGTATAGATAACCAATAACATATGAAGATATAAATAAACACATACATCATATTCCAGAATCTCTACCCATCTCACGCCATACATTAGATTTAATATTGTTCTTAGGTTCATTTCATACTTAGTTTTAACCAGAACATAGTGCATAAGGTTCGACCTACTCTAACACCACTTATGTCACACCCATACCCGGGGGATGACTTGGCAATGTCTCATCAACCAATGAGACACCGAACCCACATACATAGTTACTAAAAAAGGGAATACTTAAGTACATAAGTTTAATAGTTCAAAAGTAGTATAGTGGAATTAAGAAGTACTAAAGTGTAAATTATTGTTACTACATAACAAAAGTATGAAGAATATAGTGTTCATATATTACATGTTCATCATGTATCACTCCTCGTAATACCCAACCCAAGCACTATCATCATGGTAAATATCAGCTCCATCGTCATCTACAAAGGAAGAAAAGTAAAGGAATGAGTTGTGAAGCCCAATAAGGATCAAACGACATTTGGGATGAAGCCTCAGAGAAGACCTTAAGTTTCGTGTTTCCCAAAAACCATTTGAAAGAAAACTTGACACAAAACGAAACTTAAAACCATGACACAACACTAGAAATACACTTCACAGGACCCACAACACACTAGACACGAAAACAGAACGGAACAGAATAAAAAATTGGCCAACAGAGACCCTAGGGCGAATGCCCCGGACAAAACATCATATGTAGTCAAGGTACCAAAAGCCTGGATGTCATGCATCGTCCGCACAACCCTCGGACGAACCTTTCGTCCGCAGGTATCATCTGCAACATAACAGTAGCTCCCAGTAGTTGTGCGGAAAATTGCGAGAGCGGAGGGTCGTACGAACATTTCGTCCGCTACCTGCATAAAGCATATTTGTATGTACAAAAAGCACATGTAAAAAATCAATTTCTGAAATCCAACATTCCCAATACCAAAAGATACATTTTAGAGTCGAACCATATGACAAATAAAACAAAAACAAGAACAAATAAGCTAATATTCATACTCTACACATATGAACACTTATACATCGAGCACCATGTTCCACTCATATGACACAACAGGGAATAACATTGTTAGACATTACGAGTATTGATATTGTTATGACATACAATCCCACGATTCGAGCTCAATTATAGAAAGGCCCAAGAATTCCATTATCACATGGGGTTCAATATTACCCCTCTAAACGAAAAGGGTCCAAACTTTAAGGAACCATTCTTATTATGACATCGCTCATCACCATGAACTCCACAACAACCGTTACAGTCCCAATGATAGTCAACATCGGGTGAAGTCCCAAGAATTTCTTAACACGTCACATGAACTCCCGGGGTTCAACATACACATTTATATCGAATGAATCATTCTACATAGTAGTTCTTGGATAAGATCCCAGAATCGAGAAGGCGACTTGGTCGACACAACCAAATAGACAACGACAACGACAAGACAATAACCACATAATAAGATTATCAATTAACAATAATAACAAGTATGAAACAACAACAAACAACAATTCAAGTCTAGCATATAAGTACAAATACAATAATCCATAATCAAATCAACAAACACAATAAACTCGGCGATCAACCACATAATATGCAACAACCAACACTTCATCAAGTACATGCAAGGAAAACATGTATAATCATTTCATACACAATACCATAACTTTAAACAATGATTTTATGCATTTTTATGACTGGAAAAATAGAGGTTTAAGATCCTTACTTGAAAGTTTAGAATCAAAAGCAAGCAAATTAAAGAATTCCAGAAATCAAAAATTCTGCACACTTCCTGGAGCGATTACTTTCTGCAGAGACCTCGGAATATCAATACGTATGCGCTCACTAGTATATTTTTCAATTATCTTTGAAACGCCCAAATCTGACACCGTTTGCCCCTCCAGTTGTTCACTCAAAATGTCTGCCCTCAATTTCCCATATTTTCTTCTCTCTCTTTCTTTTTTCCCTCTTATTTTTTTAACTGTTGACCCCATTAACTTTTCCAACAATAACCCCCAAAAGACTTTTCAAATTCTTACAAATAGGTCCCCAAGTTCCCTTAACAATTATGTCCTCCCACTAACAAAACACAAAATACAACACTTAACAAAATTTAAACATAACACATAACATATAAATCATTTGATAAAAATTACTAAACACAAAATCATGAATATAAAGTGCAAAACGCATAAGCAAAAGTCCCGGGGTATCACAATAACCATTTCTCAGTCTCACTATGTTGAGAAGAACATTCTTCAGAGATATGGTTATCAAAATTGTAAAACTGTTAAAACTCTAAGTGACCCTTATGTAACTTTATTCAAGAATCAAAGTGGTGTTCATATTTCTCAATGAAGGTATTCAAAGATTTTAAGCAACTTACAATATCTTGTAAATGTCACTAGACCATATATTTCATTGTATGTGTCTAAGTTGACTAGATATACAAGTTGTCCTAATCAGACTCATTGGGAGGCCTTGGATAGGGTACCTGAACATAACCGTTTCCTCTGGGCTGCATTATGTGAAATTCCCTGAGATACTCGATGGGTACAGTGATGCAAGCTGAATAGTCGAGAACTCTGGAACCAATGGTTGCACATGATGTATATTTACATTAGGCGGCGGCATGTCACCTCGAAGTCTTGTAAATTGACTTTGATAACTCGATCCAATTTTGAGGCTGAGTTATGTGCCTTGGATATTACTTGAACGGAAGTTGAGTGGTGTTATGGACTTATGTCTTCTTTGCCAATTGTCAGCAAGCCCATTCCTGCTATTTATGTACATTGTGATAGTCAAAGTACAATTTCTAAGATAAAGAGTACCAAGTATAGCAAAAATTCAAAGAGACACATCTAAGTTAAACTTAGGTCTATAAAGGAAATAATGTGTGCTAGGGTGATGTCTATTGATTAGAAACTACTATATTCCTTAAATCCAGGTTGGGAATTTGATTGAAAACCCATCAATGATTAACCTTCAGTGACAACCCAACCGACCATTTGGAGATCACACAAGTCGATTCAATGTGGTATAAGGAAGCAGATTGAGTGAATCAGGTGCCTATTTATTAATTTATACTTATGTATGTGAGTCTATTCCCCTATAAGCCTGGAAGGTGCAAAGCTTGAAATCTAGTAGGAGTTCTTATACTTTGAATGGAATTGAGTCTTTTTAGATAGTATCTTAGAAATGCATCCTTGAATATTTCCAACTATGTGAGTGTTGTTATGAGGTCGCAACTAAGAGAACGAGTTTTTCTCTGAATACACTTATGAAATAGGATAAGACACGTGGCCATAACGCGTCAACCCTAAAGATTGTCTTCATAGCCTTTTTAATTTTTTGTTACCAATGGACGTTGTCACATCCAAGGTTCAGATTCAAGGCTTTAGTCCATCTGATTCTATAGGGGCATAAGTTGGATACTTAGGTGGCGGATCAAACCGAAAGGTGCTATATATCATTGAAAGAAAATTAATGTTAATCCCAGCTAATAATTTACTATACATTTGTGGGGGATTGTTGGAAGTGGCTACTTTTAGACTCAATAACTCTGTGTCTACAAAAAAATTAGCTTGAAACAACAATTGAGTTTTTTTTTTGGCATGTCAAAGAGTGAGTATGACTTTGGTAGAAGCCAAATATGTGATGCAGAATCCATAGTTAATTAGCTTGGAAGTTGAAGTTTCAAGATGTGAGAACTCATGTTCAAACATGAATCCCACATCAAAATATTATGAAACTTTAATATTCTTTTGGACATTAATTGAGCTTATTATTGTATGCATAGCCCTCACGGCAGCGACTGATTACATACAAGTGGCTGATTTAGCAATGTCTCCAACATAAATATGTCGGGGGTCGGGTGCCCACCGGAGTTCTAATTCAAAACATAGTTAAAGGTAAGGCCAAAGTCTTTCTTAACCTATTGGGAAGGGCGGACATAGTTCTAGATCGGATAACTAGCAGAGTGGCTTTGGCCTCGGCAACATGGAAAGCCCCGGCAGATTAAAAATTAAAGTGGATGGATCATGGGATGCGGGTTCTGCGAACATTGGAGCTATTATAAGGAACCACGAAGGTCATTTCATATCTGGTTTGTCAAGGTTCATTTCGGCTTTGCCCAGCCCAGAACCAGATGAGATCACAATTATATTTGAAGGCGTCTGTTTCATCACTTACAAAGGTTTCTCCTATTATGAGGTCGTAAGTGACTGTCTGGGCATTGTCAATAGTATCCTTCGTTTAGACAAAGATCTCTCGCCCATAGGACACTTTGTTAGCCTAATCTGAATTTTACTAAGAAAACTTTAGCAAATATTTTGTACATTCATAGGACTAGAAATTCTTCAACTGATGTATTGTCAAAATATGCCATGAGGACTAAAACCTTGTCTCTTTGGTTTGGAGTTCCACTGGATTTTCTCCTAACACGTGTCTTCTCAGTGTTTTAATACATAATTATCTTTTTTCATAAAAAACAATTACTCGGTTCCTACGACTTATTTATACTACCGTGATAAATAAACATTGAACATATAGGCGTTGGTTCTCCTTTAATTTTGAACAATTGTTTTCTCTTTCTTTTTTCAGAACAAAACAGATAGAGTCGAGACTTTTTAGTCTTTGTACTTTTCCTTCAAATCCTTGTTTTCATAGTAATAATATTTATTATTCGATGATCTCTCAGGCAACCTGAGGAGCTTTCAAGGTGATTGAATTCTGTGTGCGTCGTCGTAGATCTGAACCGTCTTACCCTGCAAAGAATTTCGTAATACCCTTTCGCACCAGTAAGTGGGGCAAATATTCTATTTGAGGCAAACCATTTTCAACTAGTAATTCCGTTGGTTACCAAATTCGATTTGGTTTTCACTTATCTGAAATTTCTATCATCTTGTACAAGTATTTATCGTAAATTTCATGTTTCTGTATTACAAACTGATACATGGTTATTTTTCTTTTTGTATGGTTTACTTTTTTTGGATTTATTTATTTAATTATTATTATTTTTTTTTAACCAAAAAACTGCCCGTACCATAAACGGTTCGTGCTATTATAGTCACCAATTTCCAAAATAAAAGAAGTAGCCTATACAATTGACTAGTGTAGCCGCAGGTACGGCGTTCGTAATCTATCTAGAGTACAAAGCCCCTGAATAGAGGATGGAAGGCTGCCGAAACACTCAAAAACCTGCAGCAAATGATGATCAAAAGAATAATTAGCAAGAGAGTCTGCTACTTAATTTGCTTCCCTTGGTATGGATGTGATGTTGCTCGTTCCCAAGAGTACTTCCACGTCGTAGTATAGCGAGTCCAACCGCCATGAATTCACTGAGTCGTTCTTGATCGCCCCAACTACGAAAGTAGAATCGGTTTGCACCATTGATATGGTATAACCCTTGGCCCGAGCAATCTTCAGCCTTAGATGTAGCGCTTCCAATTCTCCAGTCGAATTTGTTGCCATATCAGAAATATACGGCGAGAAAGCTGCAAGAAATCTGCCTGTACCAGTCCGTAATATGCCTCCAATTCCAGCCGGACCTGGATTCCCTTTGGCTGCCCCGTCAACGTTCAAAATAACATCACTACCCGTTTGATCTTGTCGCCAGCAAACACTAGTGGATCGTGGTCTTGGCACCGTGGGAGCTATCCGAGGAAGTTCCAAAATTGAAACGCCCACTTTGGTAAAGAGTGGTGTAATCATCAAAAAGCGGCCGTATTGAACCGAAAGATGGCGTAGTCCCCTCATACACAAACCGACATCTCGTGACCCAAAGAATCCAAATAACAGCACTTGATAGGATTACAAATAATTTGTGTTTGACACCCCTCCCTTTGAACATCCAATAAGCAAGTATTTGATGAGCCGTAGCAAAATTTCCAAGGTTCACGCGTTGACCAATCATGCTCGCAGCATATAGCCACAATTGAGATGCCCACTTACAGTGCAGGAAAATATGATCCCAATAATCCGGTCCCCGAAAACAGGAGCAGCGTGAAGCAAGTTGATAACCCAACCGAATCCTAACATCATCTGGAGGCAAAAACATATTCCAAAATTTCCAAATGAATAGAGATAATGAGAGAGGCAAAAAATCTGACCAAGATATTTTGTGAGTGCGAAGCGATGGAGGAGGAACGCTTTGCAATGCTATGGCTGATTTTAAAGTGAATTTGCCATTTGCTTCAGGAAGCCATGCCTGTTTATCTGGACCAGCAGCGGGCCGCAGTCTGATCTCAGGCAGCAGCCTGCACTCGGCAGGTAGCAATTCCGGCAGCAGATCTGCCTCCCACCCCTGTACCGAGCAGTGGTCTTGTATCCGAGCTGTGAGCAACTGATCAGAAGCCGAAAAAAGAGGGAAGGCCCAAGAGATACTAAGTTCCACATGAATATTTTCAAAATACATAGAAGAATCACCTGCCCTTACTAGGAGTCCCATGTTATCCTCTACAATGTCTTTAATCTTTACTATACCGCGCCAAGTCGGGGATACCTTGGAGTTATTGTCGATTTCCACTTGAGAAATATGCAACAAATCTCGTCCATACCGGGCTTCCAAGAAATCACGCCAATCGGAATCGCCACCACAATTTGCAATTGAAAGCTTTGGAAAATTGCTCGAGTGTGTGAATGCCTAAGCCATTTGCCTCCGTACTAACACAAAGACGTTTCCATGCCATCCAATGGCGGCGTTCCATTCCATCCGAGTGACCCCATAAAAACCTTGCCAAGATTGTTTCGATATCCTTCAGGACCCGCAAGGGAGGATTTGAGACAGCCAAAATGTGCAACGTCATTGAAGAAAGAACATGGCGTATTAAAATGAGTCTACCCGACCCATGTTGAGCGATCGTTGTTGCCATCCATCAACCCGCTTTGCTTATAGCATATACTAAGTCTTGATAGTACACCACTTTTGTGCGCCCGGGAAAATAGGCGAACCCAAGTAGATCATAGGGGAAGGAAGAATGCACAAACCCTGGGTTGTCTCGAGTCACCATTGCAACTTGTAAACTTGTAGATTTAGAGGAAACATAAAAAGAGCTTTTGTGAGTATTAACTCTTTGGCCGGAGACTTGTTGATAGGCTGCCAAAAAATCCATAAGTACCTTAAGGTTGTGCTTAGAACCATTCACGAATATTACTTCATCATCAGCAAAAGCTAAGTGAGAAATTCGCAAACAACCTCGCGGTAAAGTAAAGGGGGAGATCAAGCCTTGATCCATTGCATGATTTAGGCCCCTTGATAGTAATTCAGCCGAGATGATGAATAGCAATGGTGAGATCGGATCCCCTTATTTCACTCCTCTTGTGGATTTAAAGTATCCATAGGGCTTGCCATTAATTAGTACCGAGAACCAATTTGCCCGAATAGTGTTGTTGATCAAGTGTATGAAATGAGCCGGTTAATACAGTTTACCATCTCGGATGCAATCAAAATATTATCAGTAATGCACCTTCCTTTAATAAACCCAGATTGATTACCCGATATATTAAGAGGAATAATATCTTTCAATCTCATAGCCAGGACCTTCGAGATGATTTTACTAGCAAAAGTACACAGCGCTATCGGCCGAAAATCCCCAAAAGTGGATGGTGTGGTGTCTTTGGGAATGAGAACAATAAGAGAGCTTGCCATTGTTTTTGGAATTGGAATAAGGCAGGTTCCAAAGGTGGAGCTGTCGCAGCCGAAACAGGGGCCGCAGTAGTTGGATCCCCTATTTCCGCCAAGGTCATCTCAGTAGATTTCTTAGGTGAAGCTTCTGACAGTCCCAACATGGCATGAGGTTGTGTTTCATTATTAGCAGGTGGACTACCTTTTCCAGGAACTGGAGGTTACAATGTCTCCAATTGCAGAGTCGAAGCAGCCTGCTGATTTTGCAATCCCGAGCTACTCGTACCTTTCGTCAAACACTTGGCGGTCCAAATCTGATGTTTCGGTTTAAAGCCAACCACTATACCTGATTTAAGAACTTTGTGTGTCATTTCCAAATTCGTCATTGCCAATTTACCCTTATCTTTCCTTTGTGGGATTGGCGCAAAAGTTTTCCCCGGCTGAGTGGGGGCTGCTAGAGGTTGTATGGTAGTCATCAAAGGCTCTTTGGTGACGGGTTTAGAAGCAGCATGTCTCTTTTGGGCATAGCAAGTTCCCTATTCATGGCCAATTACACGGCAGTAGGTACAATAGAGGGGAAGATCATCATAAGTTATAGGCTGCCAAAACCCTTTCCCGGATCGTGTATGCGTGATTCGCACGTGAGTTTGCAGAAGCTTCAAGAGGTCAATTTCCACATATACTCGGGCCACACTAGGGCGCGTCAGTTTCGCAGTTGGTTCATCCAAAGCAAGAGGCTGTCCTACGGCACTGGCAAGAGAGAATAATTTGGATTTATGAAAAAGATGTATGGGCAATCCTTCAAATCCTATCCAAATCGGCACAATGGAGGGTTCTTCCTTCAAGTTGAAATCGTATGACCATTTGAACACTCTCATCTGTAGACCACAAAAGTTCCAAACACCTTGACGCCATAACCGGCAAAAGTCCTCTTCCAAATCAAATCGTATAAGGACATGTCGTGCATCAAGCCATCCAATCCAAAATCCACCTTTGAATCCCACATTATGGAAGGTTCTGCGTAGGGATTCCATGGGCGGACCATGCTTTGCAAATTTTCCAACCAAGGTATATCTCCATGGCGCCTCGAGTACTCGCAATTCTTCATCGTCCACTTCTAACTGTGGCTGGCCCTTAAAGACAGAAAGGGGTTTTACGGGCAAAGAAGTCGGGGCTGAGGGGGTTCCCGAAGTAAATAATTCCGCAAAAGACTTCTTCGGCCAATCAATAGGTCCGCCGCTAGCCGGAGCTGGCAGCCCGGCGGCCATGAAGTTGGTTCCAAGCAGGGGAAAGACGTAATCAACAGGGGATGTAGGTCGATATGTGAGAGGGAGTTGTAAATTAGAGGTGTGAGAACTTACTGGGATCCCCCGCTAGGAGAAGCTGGCTGGTCGGTGGCCATGATCGGCAGGCTCGGATATGACGTCATCAACAATCGCCATCAATATATTCAATTGTGAGGGGTTTTTTTTGGATTTATTAAGCATTACTGGCTTAATTGTTATTACTAATTAATTCTGTTAGTGACCTTGATTGGGAATATGATTACGTGTTTAATTCTATCAAATTTAATTGCAACTAACTTGTTGTTTCTAACAACTAATACTTGAAGTTGGATTCAAAAAAGCTTTACTTTTACCATTGGAGGAGCTCATATGATAGATTGTGACCGTTGGAGAAGAAACTACCTAGTGAGGGTAGATCGTGGAGTGTGGGAATGCCACACCATGGGGAAAATGTGTTCCAATGACTTGTTGAATGGATCTCTCACAATGAGGATCCACAGGACTGAGAAAGGGATGGACACACAAATTGTAAAACCTAATTACTCCTCCACGAGGAATCTCTTTGGCAAAAATTGGTAAATGATATAGATGAAGGGATTCATGGGCGGAAACTCGTTCCAAACACCCATGGATCCTCCCTTGAAGGATCCGCTCATATGAAACAATTCGGTAAAACAGTAAGAACTTACGTTTCTTGGATTCAAGAAGTCGCTTCTTGAATGGAGGATGACGCTTTCTTGGATTCAATCGTCACCAATTGATCTCCTCATGGAAAGTCCCTCTACCGGTATTCACGCGACTTAAACGGGCAATGATTGCTAGCTCTTCGTCTTTTTCCCGATTTTCGGGAATTAGAGAGAAAAAAGGGAGAGGCTGAAACCGAAATCTAATTTCGGAGACTTGGTAATATTTCGCTGAAAAACATAATCTAGGGCTTCGCCAAGAGATCATTATATAGGGTGTGAGAGTTTGTTCCCATAACCAACTCTCACATCCTCAACTCTCTCGGCAGTGGGAGTCTTTGACTCCCACGTCCCCTAGACTCTAGCTGGTAGTGGGAGTCCTTATCGGATAATAACTCCCACGTAATCCCAGCTATAGGTAAAATACCAAAATTGCCCTCTATCTCTAATTCGAATAATAAACACTTTATTATTTTCGGAAAGACAAATGTCGATACAATGAACCTAGACACATTCTAGATTCATTGAATCTGACATAAAGCTCGTTAGCTCGTCTATGCGTGTGATCCCGTAGGTTCATCTCACAATGGCAATGAAAACACACTTAGTAGTAGTGTGAGTCCATAAATCACAAGCGGTCCCCTAGCAGGGACATTGTGACTACCCAAAGTGAATGAATATACAACGGAACCTAATATCAATCCACTATTTAATCCCTTTGTCTCGCGATATCCTAATTAAGCATAAGGCATGGTGGTCGCCACCCTTATTAAGCTTAATTGTATTTATGCTCGATCTCCGTGTAGACTCTTTCGACAAATAGCATTTGATAACCACTTTATCAAATACATTTGAGCACGGCCATGCATTTAAACAGTCTTTTCCCTATCGAGGGGCCCATGGATATCTCTCTCTAATAATAGAGAAGGACAAATTCCTTACAATGTCTCTCACATTCAAGCTATGATAGGACACTACATCCGATCATCGGGTCGTATTGATTACTCTATACAAGTAACGTCCCGATCGAGTCAAAAAGTGGCTCCATTCATACTAGAATCAATGAAGACATAAGGTCTAAGGATTCTAAAATAGTATTGAGGAAGTAATACTTATGACTTAAGACCATGAAGTATTACTTCTCGACGGATCACGCCCAATACAATGTATCCCTATATATCGCATCTATGATGTGATTTGTATCCATTACACATGATCAAGTAAAACAAGATCATCAATCAACAATCATACTAGTTTTATTTCATAGTAATTAAGCATTACATAAAACTAGGGACTTCTAGAATAGTAATTACATAAGCTAATGAGTTTTACTATCAAATCACACATTTGATAATCAAAAAGCATAATTAACTATTCAATTACATGCTCAAAAGATAATAAAACGCACAAACGATGCGCTAATGGTCCTAGTGGCACTACTAACAATCTCCCACTTGCCCTAGGTCAAATCATACATGATCCTCAATCCCATTGACCTAGTATGACTCTCATGTTTAGGCCGTGGGAGTGGCTTGGTCAATGGATCTCGCAATGTTGTCGCTCTGTATGAACTTTGCAAATACTAACGCCTCATCTCGCCGATGATCTCTCAATCGGATGGAAACGCCGAGAATGTGTTTGGATCGCTGGTGAGATCTAGGTTCCTTAGCTTGTGAAATGGCACCAAGTACTATCAAAATAGAGGTCCACCGGGTTCACAATGCTAGGGGACGACACCTAGTTCATCAACAAACTTCCCGATCCAAACAGCTTCTTTAGCCGCTTCAGAGGCGACTAGATACTCACTACATTGTAGAGTCGGCCATGGTTTCTTGCTTTGAGCTCTTCCACTCACAAGACCTCCATTCAAACAAAACACAAAACCAGTATCACGATCTATAATCGTCTACGCCGGTCTGAAGCTTGCATTTGTGTAACCATTTACAACTGCACTTCCTTCCCCGACCTCCGTAAACTAAGAACATATTTTTAGTCCTTCTCAAGTACTTAAGAATTCTCTTGACTGCAGTCCAATGTGACTCACCCTGGGGTCGATTGATATCTGCTAGTCATACTTAAAGCAAATGAGACATCCCAGGCGAGTCCATATCATGGCGTACATAATAGACCCAATGGCCGAAGCATATGGGATCTTACTCATGCGCTCTTGGTCCTCCCTTGTGGAAGGTCCTTGAGTTCTCGCTGAGTTTAACGCCATGTGACATGGGCAAGAATCCCTTTTTGGAGTCTTGCAACCGAACTGCTTTCAGCACTTTGTCAATGTATCCACTCGCTCGAGCCAATCATTTTGTTAGATCTATCTCTATAGATTCTAATACCCAAAATGTATGTAGCCTCGCCTAAGTCTTTCATGGAAAAGCACTTCCCCAACCAAGCTTTTACGCTTTGTAATGTGGGGATGTCATTTCCAATCGCAAGATGTCGTCCCACATAAAGCACAAGGAACACTACCGCATTATTAGTTACTTTCTTATAAACACAAGGCTCGTCTTCGCTTTTTGATGAAACCGAATTCTTTAATACGCTCATCAAAGGGGACGATTCCAGACTTTCGAGATGCTTGCTTCAATCCATAAATGGATCTTTGAAGCTTACACACTTTGCTAGGATTTGTTGGATCAACAAACCCCTCAGTGTTGTGTCATATACACATCCTCGAGAAGGTTTCCATTAAGAAACGCAGTCTTAACATCCATTTGCCATATCTCATAGTCATAATATGCGGCTATGGCAAGTAAAATCCTAATTGACTTTATCATCACGACTGAGGGAAAAGGTTTCGCCATAGTCAATACCATGAACTTGTCTATAACCTTTAACTACTAGTCGCGATTTAAAAGTGTGTACATTACCATCCATGTCGGTCTTCTTTTTATAACACCATTTGTTATAATGACCTTGCACCCTTTCGGGTGGGTCAACCAAAGTCCATACTTGGGTTGTCGTACATGGATTGCATCTCGGACTTCATAGCTTCTAGCCACTTATTGGACTCGGAACTACGAATTGCCTCTTTGTAGGTAGTGGGTTCATCTTGATCAATCAGCTTTAACTCGATGATCATCGATCCACGAAATCCATATCTCTCAGCCGTTGATGTACCCGACTCGACCTCCTCGGGCCTTGTATCAAAGATTGAAGCTCGATGATCGCACGTGAGCTTGCTTGAACTTCTAAAGTCGGTTCGGATGTTGTTTGGGGATCTTGAATTTCCTCAAGATGGATCTTACTCCCACTATCCTCTTTGGAAATAAATTCCCTTTCAAGGAATGAACCATTACGAGCAACAAACACTTTGTTCTCTCGATGGAAGATAGAAGTAATATCCTTTAGTTTCTTTAGGATATCCCACAAACAAACACTTGTCGATTTAGGGGTGAGTTTATCGGATAACAAGCGTTTTACGTACGCCTCGCATCCCCAAATTTTGAGAAATGACAAACTAGGTCGTTTCCTAGTCCATATCTCATATGGAGTTTTTCGAACCGCTTTAGAAGGAACTCTATTTAATATAAATGCAGCAGTTTCTGAGGGCGTAGCCCTCAAAAGGAAATTGGAAGACTTGTTTGACTCATCATAGATCGAACCATATCTAATAAGGTGCGATTCCTCCGTTTCCGACACGCCATTCCATTGTGGTGTGCTGGGAGGAGTTAATTGTGAAACAATTCCACAACCACTAAGATGTTCGACAAACTCTTGGTTAAGGTATTCGCCACCTCGATCCGATCAAGTATCTTAATACTTTTACCAAGTTGATTTTGTACTTCATTTTGAAATTCTTTTGAATCTTCCAAAAGATTCGATTTATGTTTCATTAGATAAACGTAGCCATATCTACTGAAATCATCTCGTGAATGTGATGAAAGTATCGAAACCCTCCTCTAGCACTAGTGTTTATTGGTCCACAAACATCCGTATGTATGAGGCCCAACAAATCGGAAGCTCTCTCACTTTGTCCAAGTAAAGGGAGCTTTAGTCATTTTGCCCAACAAGCAAGATTCACACGTCTCATAAGACTCTAAGTCAAAATGATGTTAAAATTCCATCTGTATAGAGCTTTGATATGCGTTTCTCGTTGATGTGGCCCAAACGACAGTGCCAAAAGTAGGTCTGGTTTAAGTCATTTGATTTAAACCTTTTAGTGTTAATGTTATAGATGGGCCTTTGAATTGAATCATCGAGGTTAAGAATATAAAGCCCATTCATCAAAGAGGCATCTCCGTAAAAGATACGATATTTATGAATGGTGCAAATTTTATTCATAATACGTAATTCAAAACCTTCAATATCCAAACAAGAAACTGAAATAATATTCCTACTCAAAGTTGGAACATACAAACAATTATCTAGTTCTATGATAAGGCCACTTGGCAAAAACTAAATTAAATGTCCCGTAGCTACAAAGAACAACTCTTGCTCCGTTCGCTACTCTCGAGTCCACTTCTCCTTTTGCCAGCGATCTACTCTTTTTGAACCCCCGCACATTTGCACAAATGTGAGATCCACAACCTAGTATCTAATACCCATGAAGTATGAGCAGACATGTTAATTTCAATAACATAAATACCTAGAGAGACAGTCAAACTGGTCTTTCCTTTTTCTTCTCTTCCAAATAGAGTTTGCAGCTCGTTTCCAATGGCTTGGTTCGCCACAATGGAAGCAAACTCCCTCCTTTGGTGCTCTTGGCTTTGGGGTCAGGGGCTTGGGCTTGTCATTGCCTTTGCCTTTGCCTCTCTTAGCCATGGGCTTTCCCTTGCCTTTCTTCTTGAAATTCCCTTTTTGAACCATTAAGACTTCGGGGGTCTTCTTAATGTTCGGTTCACTGCTTGAGCATCCCGTGTATTTCATGTATGGTCTTCCCATGGCATGCATGTTGAAGTTCATAATGAATTGGTCATACTCCGATGGGAGTGAGCCCAAGATCATATATGTGGCCATGTCATGACTTACTGGGAGCCCCAAGTTTTTCAAGTTGGTTAAAATAGCCCTTCATCTTAAGAACATGTGCACTTACAGAGGTTCCAGGGGGCCATTTTGCAACTATTTAACGCCTTAGTTGTGAGGAATCTTTCATGACGAGCTTGCTCTTGGAACATTTCCTTGAGCTGGCCCATCATCCGGAAAGCCTCAACTCCTTCAAATCTGCTTTTTGAAGGTCGGGGCTCATTATGACTAACATGAGACAAGTCACATCGTTAGAGTCATCGAAATGCTTCTTCCAAGTATCTCTTTCAGCTCTAGGGGGCGTTATTTGCGAGTCGTTCAGGGAATGTCCAGTATCAAGAACGTATGACTTTAATTCCCCGCTAAGGACAATCCTTAAGTTGCGGGCCCAATCAAGGAAATTGGTCCCGCTAAGTTTTTCCTTCTCAAGGACGGATCGCAGTGAATTGTGTAATGAATTGGTTGCCATTTATCTACATTAAGTTAATTGCAAAGTTATTAGTTTTTGAGCAAAAACATTTTCCACAATTTCAACACTTGATAATAGTGGGGGAAAAACATTTTACAATAGTTATAGGAAAGCTTTGGCTTAACACCCACAATTAAAGTAAAATCATCTAATGGGATTGACATCTATATGTCCCGGCTATTTCCCATTTTATGCCTGTTAGCCCTAAGGGCGATCAAACTCGGTTTTTGATAATGGACAAACACTTGATGTTGTGTCTAATGTTTATATCTTTGTGATAGAATATTGGAACAAATATTGGAAGCTCTAAGTACTTCAATCAAGCCATGTTCAAGCTTCAAAGAGTTATCATTCAAGGCTCATCTATCAAGATTGAAGATTGAAGACTTAGGTTTGGTTAGATTAGCTTTGTTATTCATTAGTCGTTATCTTAAAGCTCTAACCAAAGCTCTCATGAACATAAGCTCTACACTCTAGTCTTGCATGTTTTCATAAACATGTTTTCAAAAGGCTTAAGTTTCAAAATGATCTTTACATGTGTTCTTATCCAAAAAGCCTTGATTTCATAGATAAGTCTTTTAGAAAAGTTTTCCAAGTGTTCTTACTTGTTACCTTTTAGGAAAACCTTTTTAGACTTTAAAAGACTTCAAAAGATTTCAAAACGTGTGAAAAATCACTTTGGAAGTTCGGTCAACCGAGCTCAAGTTCGGTTCAACCGTCGAGAAACTGAGACTTGGAAAAGTTAACTTCGGTCGACCATGAAGGGGTTCGGTCGACCGACCTTGTTATAGTGGATCCGAACTTCCAATTTCGGTCAACCGAACTCTGTTTTTACTAGCCGTTATTTGACCGTTAAAGAGTCGTTTTTCAGCCTATTTTGAATTATATAAATACTCCAAAGCTAGAGAATGACTCCAAGACTTGCACAAACAATTTACATTGATTTCTTATCAAGTCTAAACACTCACAAAGTAAATGCTCTTCATTTCTATGATATAAATCATTCAAGAGCAATCTTTCTAAAGCAAGACAAAGAGTGGAATTCATATGTTCTAAAGAGCCAACAATTCTTGTACTTCAAAGGTATATATTCTCACTTAGAAGAGTGATTTATCTTTCTCTTTAAACATTCAATTCCCTTTCTAAGTGATTAGGTAATTCTTGTAAAAGTCCTACTTAGTGTGGGCAATTTGTAAAGTCCTACTTTGTGTGGGCAAGCTCTTAGTGAGTTTCTTTGTAGTGTGGTTGTGTTGTAAAACTCTTAGTGAGTTAGCCACATTTGTAAACATTCTTCTTAGTGAAGTTGTTTGAAATCCTTGGGTGCGGCTCAAGGTAGTGGATGTAGATTCTAAGTGAATCGAACCACTCTAAATCCTTTGTCTTGTTGATTGGGTTTTGCATTGCTATTGCTCATCTTGCATAATCTTCTATTAGCATTGCTAAGAATCGAAAAAGTTGCCAAGATTAGTTAAAACCCAATTCACCCCCCCCCCCCCCCCCTCTTGTGTTTTACAATGCCCTAGGCCCAAAACTATTTTGATGGCCTAGCTAAGTCGGACCATGTCTAAGCATTATGGAAATCACTATTTTCCCATCTCCCTTTACTTAGGTAACCACTTTATCTGTTGCTTTGGCAAGCAGAAAAATGATGATCCAAGCTTATGGAGTGCTTAGGTTATGGTAGGCACTTTAAGACTTAATTAAAACCATTTGATGTGACGTCTAAAATAAATCCATAAAGACATGAAATAAACATCACACGCTGGTTATGAAGCGAAAAAGTAAATGTGATATAGCATGGCCTATTCCTATAATGACTCCCACGAGCCTTGTGGGAGTCAAGGGTCAATCTAGGTCAAAATCCATCTCATGGATAATGTCTTCAATCTTGCACCTCCAGCCTTGTTACATATTTGCGTGGGCATACCCAGCCTTCAATGTAAAGCAGTAAAGCTAATCTAATAAAGTGATTACAATTTTACAACATTGAAAAACGACTCGCAGGTCGTATTATAAAATTACAACCAAAATATGTAAAAACAAGGGGTATAGTAGGCCATGCTATTCACCATGCTAATATCACATAAATCACAATGAAATCATACACAAAGTCTTAATTCGGGGGGAACGACGAATCGGGGCGACGCAGACGGCGGTTTTACCTTTCTTCTGCCTTACTTACATAATCGGATTATGTCTTGTTTAATCGGATTAACAGCAGGAATAATCGAATTAATTACAGTTTATGCGTGAGAATAGAATTAATCGATTAATTCCCGCATTCACGAATACGCTTTATGCGAATCATTATTCACGAAAACATGCTTTATGCCGAATCAACATTCACGAAACAGCTTTATGCATAATCAAAAACCGAAAAGCAGCTTTATATCATAACAGATTCATATAACCGAGAAGAGTTTATGCGTATACTCATCAAAAGATACAATCTTTAAATGCGATTAAACTAGCTTTTATGCATTTATCATGATCAAAGAAACGATCTTTTTCGTTTTCAAACATACACATACCAAATCGGAATTGATAGTGTTATTGTCTCGATAAACAATATCGAATTCGAGTCGTATGAGCAAGGCTCGATAGCACCGAAGGGATTCATGGGCGGAAACTCGCTCCAAACACCCATGGATCCTCCCCCGAAGGGATCCGCTCATATGAAACAATTCGGTAAAACAAGAAGAACTTACGTTTCTTGGATTCAAGAAGCTCGCTTCGAATGGAGGATGACGCTTTCTTGGATTCAATCGTCACCAATTGATCACCCTTGCGGAAAGTCCCTCTACCGGTATCCACGCCGACTAAACGGGCAATGATTGCTAGCTCTTCGTCTTTTCCGATTTTCGGGAATTAGAGAAAAAAGGGAGAGGCTGAAACTGAAATCTAATTTCGAGACTTGGTAATATTTCGCTGAAAAAACATAATCTAGGGGTTTCGGCCAAGAGATCATTATATAGGGTGTGAGAGTTTGTTCCCATAACCAACTCTCACATCCTCAACTCCTCTCGGCAGTGGGAGTCTTTGACTCCCACGTCCCTTAGACTTCTACTGGTAGTGGGAGTCCTTATCGGATAATAACTCCCACGTAATCCCAGCTATAGGTAAAATACCAAAATTGCCCCTATCTCTAATTCGAATAATAAACACTTTATTATTTTCAGAAAGACAAATGTCAGATACAATGAACCTAGACACATTCTAGATACAATGTCTCTCACATTCAAGCTATGATAGGACACTACATCCGATCATCAGTCGTATTGATTACTCTGTTACAAGTAACGTCCGACTGAGTCAAAACGTGGCTCCATTCATACTAGAATCAATGAAGACATAAGGTCTAAGGATTCTAAAATAGTATTGAGGAAGTAATACTTATGACTTAAGACCATGAAGTATTACTTCTCGACGTGATCACGTCCCAATACAATGTATCCCTATATATTGCATCTATGATGTGATTTGTATCCATTACACATGATCAGTAAAACAAGATCATCAATCAACAATCATACTAGTTTTATTTCATAGTAATTAAGCATTACATAAAACTAGGGACTTCTAGAATAGTAATTACATAAGCTAATGAGTTTTACTATCAAATCACACATTTGATAATCAAAAAGCATAATTAACTATTCAATTACATGCTCAAAAGATAATAAAACGCACAACATGCGCTAATGGTCCTAGGGCACTACTAACAATTGATGACTTCAACCCGCAATCTCATATTATAAAATTCACTATTATCTGTTTTCTGTTTAGAACCAAGGCTAAAGATGTTTCGAGTTTAGAATACTTAAGTTTACTTGAAGATTATAGATATCCTACCGGATATCAATATGTATTTTATAAATGTAAATTATGTCTTGAAATAGAACTCCGTGCCGATAAGCACGCAACATTTCGGGTCCAAGAGGGTAGGGGTGTCATAGACCCGAGCTTTGTTTTTTCTCAAAATAAGTTTGAACGGTTAATTTATTAAATTTTTATATATAAATTTGCTAATAAAATACATATGATATAAAAACTTATTTAAATATATTAATCATATGTGTTCGTGACCCGTCAATTGGATATTTGAATTTAATTCTTCTATAAATTCAAGCCTCGTGTTATTTTCATCAAAAAAAAAAGAAAAACAAACCTCATGATTTATCGTAATCCACATTGGCTCATCATTGGAAATAATATTTGTTTTTATGTTTGGACAACCCTTGACCTTTTAAGATTTGAATTAGACTTAAGTTAATTTATTAACGCTTAAAGTTATTTTGGGATGGAATTAGGCTGAAGTTTAATTCTCAATATATTCGAGTCGACATACTAATTCATTGTAGCTCATTGCAGATGTCAATAGTCAATAAGTTGACATTGGCAATGACGTTATGATTTACCTCCTTATCTCAAACAATTCACTGCTAAGACAAGAAATATTCAAACCATGTCCAAATATGTGAAGAACAGTTGACAAGCAAGATAAGATTGCCATGACTGGTAAAGCTACCATTTATAACCAAAAGATAAAACTCACTATGGTGGTAAATATGAAAATATCAACCTAATTTGTTTACAAGATATACATCAAATACAATTATAGCTGAAAAATTCATATAGTCAGATGAAAATCATTAGACTTTTGTTTCTTAAATAATCGGTACAAAAAAATATTATTATTATTTTACTTCTCTACTACAAATTTAGAAAGCTGAAGCTTCATATTTTTCAGTGCTATCATAGCATGTCTAATGTGGATCCTTTCTCCAGGAGAATCCGAACAGCAACACAAAGCCAATTCCATGATAGATTTAACAAACCAAAGTTTTTCAACGAAATATTCATCTTCTGGAGTTAACAAGTTTGTATCTACAACCCGTATTATAGAATTAGGCAGACAATCAGTTACCAATTGTTTTAGACTTATATCTCCATCAAATCTTTTATCACTTGGTTTTCTCCTTGAGAAGGTCTCCATCACCAAAATACCAAAGCTGTATACATCGCTCTTCGGTGATACCAGTCCATCAGTTCCATATTCTGAAATTAAAACAGTCGGTTTAGAAATTTTCCTTTAGTTGATGATCATTTATGTTTATTTATTATGTCAAAGATTCTTGTATTGCATGTTTTCATTCTCTCAAAAGTTGGATGACTTCTAGTCTCCTCCACAGTGAAAGTAACTTCATTTTTTAGGATTTTCCTTCAAAACAATTTGGTGGAGAAAATTCGATTTTCTTCTTAATAAAATAAAGCATAAAAATTCAATCTCTTTCATAGAGAAAAAAAAATCCAAAAGAGGAGAATAAGAGCAAAACCTGGTGCCATATAGCCAAAAGTTGCAAGGGTCTTGGTACGAGCAAAGCTGTTTCCATCATCTCCCAAGAGTCTAGCAAGTCCGAAGTCACTGACATGGGCAACCATATCTTCGTCAAACAAAATGTTACTAGGTTTTAAATCACAGTGAACTACAGGTACTAAATAACCGTGATGGAGATACTCTAATGCAGAAGAAACATCGATCATTATGTTTAATCGTTTCATCATATCTAATGAATGGTCTTCTGAGTGAAGCCACTGTTCAAGACTTCCATTCGGCATGTATTCCAGTACCAAGGCCTTGAAGTCATTGTTAGAGCAACTGCTAAGTATTTTAGTAAGATTTCTATGACGAAGATTACGTAGAACTTCACATTCTCTGTCAAAACTTTTGAATGAGTCTTCTTCCAACTGCAAATTGAAAACCTTAACTGCTATCGACGCTCCATTATTGAGAATGCCTTTATACACCGAGCCAAAACCACCTTTCCCAATCAGATTAGCTTCACTATACCCTTCGGTTGCTTGTCGAAGTTCATAGTATGAAAATCTCATTACTTGTATAACCTCAAATTGGTCATCATGATTTGCACTGTTTTTCTTTTGCCTTCGAAATAATAGAAATGTTATGGTCAAAGAAAGAACAAAAGCAACGACTCCTAGCAGCGTGAATAGTACTATTCTAATCACTTTCTGTTTCCTTGATTTGTGATTAGAAGTACCAGTGCATATTGAAACATGGAACTTGGGGCTACCACACAATGCTCCATTAGATAAGAAAGATTGACTTGTGAAGTTTTTGAAAGGTCCTTCAGATGGAATTTCACCGCTCAAATCATTCAGAGAAACATTGAAATAAGTTAGATATTTAAGTGCCTCTAAGGACTTGGGGATTGAACCGGAAAGATTGTTTTGGGCGAGATCTAAGGTCTCCAAACCTAACACGCTACCTATTGACTCGGGAATTAATCCTTGCAATTTGTTATGTCTTAGAGAAAGGTAGAGCAATTGTTGCAGACTTCCAATGGTACTCGGAATGGTGCCTGAGAAGTTATTCATTGATAAATCTAGCCTTGTTAGTGCTCTAAGATTTGTAATTTCTGGAGGTAAAGATCCGGAAAATGAATTTGAGGATAAGTTGAGCACAAATAGATCATGTAGCTTCCACATTCCTCTGGGCACACTGGAGTTCAATGTATTTCCCTGTAGGTAAATATACCTAAAGGTTGTGATATTTTCAAAGCATTTTGGAATCGAACATGAAAGTAGATTGTTCATTAAATTTAGTAATCCTATGTTTCGAAGCTTACAAAAGCTGCTTGGTATTGATCCCGTGAGTTTGTTATTACCGAACCATAACCGTTGTATATTTTGTAACCCCTGGATGGTTGGTGAGATCATCCCAGTTAATTCATTGTTTGATAGATCGAGATCTACCAAACCACTCAAATTGCCAATTTCTTCCGGTATGCTTCCTTTTATTCCACAACCATTGGCAAACAACGTCTCTAGAGAACTCGAAAACAGTCCAATGGAATTTGGAAGTACACCATTAAGAGGATTGGTACTTACTTCGAAGGTAGACAAACTTTTACAATTTTTTAAGGAAGTGAAGAAGCTCAATTCTGCATATATACAAAGATTATTTCATTAAACGCTGATAAGTTTAAATAGAAAACATTAAAAATTAAATTTTCTAATAAATGTTGCATGTAGGATAATTATATACCAGGGAGTTGAGAAGAGTCCGAGGTAGAGCTAGAATCAATTGCAGATAAATTATTTGAAGCAATGTTAAAGAATTCAAGATTTGGTAGTCCATAACCCATACTTGATGGAAGATTGCCCGACAGATGATTATATGCAAATTGTACTATTCTTAGGGATGAAATGTTGAAGATCCCAATTGGTATTTGGCCGATCAAATTATTTTTTCCTAGGTCGACTTCCTCTAACCGTGAAAGGTTTGTGATTTGTTCCGGTATTACACCTGCAGATGATATAAGAATACATGAGAGATGATTAACAGACAGAATGAACAAATATTTTACTTCATATACTTATAAAACAAATAATTTACAACTATCGAAAAGGAAAATGCGAAAGGGTTGAATTAGTGGATCAAATATCCGGATACCGATGAAGAAAGAAAAAATTTGTTCTCAACTATTAAAGAACTATATGCCATTTATCATTTTGCTTGTTACCATGAAGTTGAGGTCTGTATACTCCAAAAGTTTAAGGCTGGACTAAAGGAGCCAATGGTAGGTCTAAGCAAGATAAAATGTAAATGTGATGATAATATTGGGTCAATTGTACAACTCAAAATTAATTGATAACAGCCGAGAAAATTTAAGACTCTTGTACATATTTAATCTAAGATTAACTTAGTCTCAGGTTTATACTCACTCAGACTAAAGGATACCTACGCAGACCTCATAGTTTTTCATTATGATAAAACAAAATCTTGTGCAAAATCATTATTATTGATCTTTCCTCTTCTTTATTTCAAAATTTATCGGTCCTTTTCTTTTCCAAAATCGATCTTTTGCGGCATCACATTCAATTTCTCACTATAAACATCTAATTGGCTGGCGGTGGCCGTAGTAGGGCAACAGTGGTAGTGGTTGACCATGAGTGAACTCGTAATGATGTTTGCTAGAAAGTTTATGGGATAGATACAAACGCATCCAGATACAACATAGTTGGATCTAAATCTTAAGTGAAAATGTCCGGATCCAGCATAGTAGAAATTTGGACCCATATATTATTGACAAGTTTGGGTCTAGACCCAATATTATGGGCTAAATAGACTCAATTAACAGGCCTAAATGTATCTTAAAGCATCCATAAGACTTTTCTTATGGAGTTTTTCTCATCTATACACTAAGTATTTGTTAAACTGTTTAACAAATTACCTCTAAAATACTAAAAGAATGTTTGAGAAATAAGCTGGCAAATGTTTTTCGTAAGAATAATCAAGATAGTAATGATTTACACTAAATTCAACCACCTTTGGTTAGACACCTCACAACAGAAAGCAAATATCTCTGAGGGTGCAAACACTTCATGAATTTACAACATGAAAAGGTGCAGTCATTCACAACATGAAATGACGCCATCATTCACAAACTAACTCCAGAATTAAAACGGGAAAGAAAACAATACTACAATTTAAATTTAAAAAAGAAAAAGCGACTGAAGAAAGCCACCTAATAGTGAGGGATTTTCGATTTGGCTTCTTTGTGTAACTATTTTCCTTTTGTGCGGATAATAAAACTAATGCCTTGAGTTGGATGCAGCAGAAGGCAAAATATGTAACTCAAATTTATACTGTGAATCTTGAAGAATGGAATACGATATCATTCTTCTTTTGGAAGTTGACAAATTAACTTTTCACAAAAATGGGTCACCTAAAACATTTAAATAAAAGCACCGATGAAATATGATTGTGATGAATATCAATGCTGAAAATTAATTTAAGATGAGTACCGATGAAATGTCACTCAGATTCATACCTGTGAATCTGTTTAATCCAAGATACAACTCCTGAAGTAGGGTAAATCTTCCAACCTCTCGTGGTATTGTACCAGAAAGTTTATTAACATTCAAATTCAATTTTTGTAGTGACGTGATGTTAAAGATACTAAGAGGTATTAATCCAGAAATGTTGTTTTCTTCTATCCCTATACCGATAAGATTATGAAGATCACCAATTTCTTCTGGAAGTTCTCCTGCAAAATATGTAAACTTGGAGAAAATATTGTTGAATAATGCATACATAACATTATAGCATATGAAGAAGAAAGGGATCAATGCATTTAAAGTACCGTTTAAATTGTTTCCTCCAAGATATAGTATCTGAAGATTCTCTAATTTTCCAATGTCCTTTGGAATTGATCCAAAGAAGCGGTTGTAAGATAAACTCAAAGTTTGTAGCCTTGAGCAGTGAGATAAAGCTGGTTGAATTCGACCATCAAGCTCATTTAAAGATAGAAAAAGTCCCTTGAGATTTGGAAGATGAGAGCACATATCAGCGGGTAAATTACCGGACAAACTGTTGCTCGAGAAGGCCATAATTTCAAGCGTGGTTATGTTGAATATAACTGATGGAATAGGCCCTGATGTTAATTTCAGTAACATAAATACCTGGAGAGACAGTCAAACTAGCCTTTCCCTTTTTCTTCTCTTCCAAATAGAGCTTGCAGTTCTGTTTCCAATGACCTGGTTCATTGCAATGGAAGCAAACTCCCTCATTTGGTGCCTTGGCTTTGGGCTTGGGCTTGGGCTTGTCATTGCCTTTGCCTTTGCCTTTCTTGGCCATGGGCTTTCCCTTTCCTTTCTTCTTGAAATTCCCTTTTTGAACCATTAAGACTTCATGGGTCTTCTTAATGTTCAGTTCAGCCTGCTTGAGCATCCCGTGTATTTCATGTATGGTCTTCTCCATGGCATGCATGTTGAAGTTCATAACAAATTGGTCATACTCCGGTGGGAGTGAGCCCAAGATCATATCTGTGGCCATGTCATGACCTACGGGAGCCCCAAGTTTCTCAAGTTGGTCAAAATAGCCCTTCAACTTAAGAACATGTGCACTTACAAAAGTGCCAGGGGACATTTTGCAACTATTTAACGCCTTAGTTGTGAGGAATATTTCATGACGAGCTTGCTCTTGGAACATTTCCTTGAGTTGGCCCATCATTTGGAAAGCCTTAACTCCTTCAAACTGTTTTTGAAGGTCAGTGCTCATGTGACTAACATGAGACAAGTCACATCGTTAGAGTCATCGAAATGCTTCTTCCAAGCATCTCTTTCAGCTCTAAGGGCGTTGTTTGCAGGCTGTTCAGGAATGTCTGTATCAAGAACATATAGCTTTCTTTCTAGCTTAAGGACAATCCTTAAGTTACGGGCCCAATCAAGGAAATTGGTCCCGCTTAGTTTTTCCTTCTCAAGGGCGGATCGCAATGAATTGTGTGAAGTGTTGGTTGCCATTATCTACATTAAATTATTTGCAAAGTTATTAGTTTTTGAGCAAAAATCTTTTCCACAATTTCAAAACTTGATAAATAGTGGGGAAAAACATTTTACAATAGTTATAGGAAAGCTAATCTAAGAAAGCGATTACATTTTTACAACATTGAAAAACAGCTCGCAGGCCGTATTATAAAATTACAACAAAAATATGTAGAACAAGGGGTATAGTAGGTCATGCTATTCACCATGCTAAAATCACATAAAGCACAATGAAATTAACGAGTACATATATTAAGTCTTAAGTTAGCAGAACGACGAATCTGCGCAACGCATACGGCGGTTAGCGGGGGGTCAAGGGGGCAGCGGCCCCTGGGAGAAAAATCTGATTCTACATCAGCTCATCGAATGAGTTTTTCTGTCCCGATTTACCCCTCAATTGCCTTACTTACATAATCGGATTATGCATTGGTTAATCAAATTAACGGCAGGAGACATACAAACAGTTTATGCGTAATAACCGAATTAATCAAATTAATTACAGATTAATCACAAACAGTTTATGCAGTATAATCAAATTAATAACAGATTCATAAACAGTTCATGTATATAATCATATTAATGACAGATTCGTAAATAGTTTATGCGGTATAATCAGATTATTGACAGAATCATAAAACAGTTTATGCGTTATAATCAGATTATTGACAGAATCATAAACAGTTTATGCGGTATTATAATCACAGAAACATATGATAGGCAGTCAAAGAAACAATCTTTTCTGTTTTTCACAAATACACATACCAAATCGAATTTGATATATGTTAAGATGTGATTAACAATATCGAATTCGAATTTGATATATGTTTGGAAGGCTCTGATACCACTGATGGGATTCATGGGCGGAAATTCGTTCCAAACACCCATGAGTCCTCCCCTGAAGGATCCGCTCATACGTAAACGAATCGAAAAACCGAGATAAGGACTTACAATTTTTGGCTCAAGAATCCGATTCTTGAATGGAAGATCTTGTCTTTATGGCTCGGATGCAATGATCACCTTGAGTCCTCCCTTGCGGAATTACTCCCTACCGGTATCCACGCGACGAAACGGGCAGCGAGTGCTAGCTCTCCATTTTTCTGAGTTTCTGGAATTAGGGAGAAAGGGAGAAGGCAGAATCCAAAATCTGATTTCGGGTGTTCTTTGGTTAATTGCGGCTGAAAGCATAATCTGCTAGGGTTTCGGCCAGGAGATCATTATATAGGGTATGAGAGTTTGTTCCCATAACCAACTCTCACATCCTCAACTTCTCTCGGCAGTGGGAGTCTTTAACTCCCACGTCCCCTAGACTTCTGCTGGTAGTGGGAGTCTTTATCGGATAATAACTCCCAATTAATCCCAGCTATTAACCAAATATCGAAAATGCCTCTTATCTATAATTCGAATAATAACGCTTTATTATTCTAAGAAAAATAAATGTCAGATACAATGAACCTAGACACATTCTAGATTCATTGAATCTGGACATGAAGCTCGTTAGCTCGTCTATGCGTGTGACCCTGTAGGTTCATCTCACAATGGCAATGAAAACGCACTTAGTAGTAGTATGTGTTCATAAATCACAAGCGGCCCCTAGCAGGACATTGTGACTACCCAAAGTGAAAGAATTTACGGTGGAACCTAATATCAATCCACTATTTAATCCCTTTGTCTCGCGATATCCTAATTAAGCATAAGGCATGGTAGTCGTCACCCTTATTAAGCTTAATTGTATTTATGCTCGATCTCCAGGTAGACTGTTCCAACAAATAGTATCTGATAACCACTTTATCAAATACATTTGAGCACGGCCATGCATTTAGACAGTCTTTCCCTATCGAGGGGCCCATGGATATCTCTCTCTAATAAGAGAGGCAAAAATTCCTTACAATGCCTCTCACATTCAAGCCATGATAGGACACTACATCCGATCATCAGTCGTATTGATTACTCGATTAAAAGCAACGTACGACCGAGTCAAAACATGGCTCCATTCATGCTAGAATCAAATGGAGACATAAGGTCTAAGGATTCTAAAATAGTATTGAGGAAGTAATACTTATGACTAAGGACCATGAAGTATTACTTCTCTAACGGATCACGTCCAATACAATGTATCCCTATATATTGCATCTATGATATGATTTGTATTCATTACACATGACCAGTAAAACATGATCATGAATCATACTTCATACTAGTTTTATTTAATTGTAAATAAGCATTACATAAAACTAGGGACAACTAGAATAGTAATTACATAAGCAAATGAGTTTTACTATCAAATCACGCATTTGATGTGGATAAGCAAAATTAACTATTCATATGAAATGCTCAAAAAGATATAAAACGTAGAACATATGGCAATGGTCCTAGGGCACTAATAACAGCGAGTGCTAGCACTTCGTTTTTCTGAGTTTGGGAATTTGGGAGAAAATGAGAAGGCAGAATCCGAAATCTAATTTCGGGTGTGTTTGGTTAATTGCGGCTGAAGCATGGGATAACTAGGGTTTCGGCTGAGAGATGATTATATAGGGTGTGAGAGTTTGTTCTCATAACCAACTCTCACGTCCTCCACCTCTCTCAGCAGTGGGAGTCTTTAACTCCCACGTCCTCTAGACTTCTGCTGGTAGTGGGAGTCTTTATCGGATAATAACTCCCACATAATTCCAGCTATAACCAAATACCAAAAATGCCCTTCCTTAATCCCTGTTCGAATAATAACATCTTATTATTCTCAGAGAAATAAATGTCATATACAATGAACCTTGACACATCCTAGATTTATTGAATCTGGACATGAAGCTCGTTAACTCGTCTATGCGTGTGACCCTGTTGGTTCATATCACAATGGCAATGAAAACATACTTAGTAGTAGTATGTGTTCATAAATCACAAGCGGTCCCTAGCAGGACATTGTGACTACCCAAAGTGAATGAATTTGCGGTGGAACCTAATATCAATCCACTATTTAATCCCTTTGGCTCGCGATATCCTAATTAAGCATAACGCATGGTAGTCGTCACCCTTATTAAGCTTAATTATATTTATGCTTGATCTCCAGGTAGACTGTTCCAACAAACAATATTTAATAACCACTTTATTAAATACATTTGAGCACGGCCATGCATTTAAACAGTCTTTCCCTATCGAGGGGCCCATGGATATCTCTCACTAATAAGAGAGGGACAAATTCCTTACAATGATTCTCACATTCAAGCCATGATAGGACACTACATCCGATCATCAGTCGTATTGATTACTCGATTAAAAGCAACGTACGACTGAGTCAAAACGTGGATCCATTCATGCTAGAATCAATGGAGACATAAGGTCTAAGGATTCTAAAATAGTATTGAGGAAGTAATACTTATGACTAAGGACCATGAAGTATTACTTCTCTAACGGATCACGTCCAATACAATGTATCCCTATATATTGCATCTATGATATGATTTGTATTCATTACACATGACCAGTAAAACATGATCATCAATCATCCATCATACTAGTTTTATTTAATTGCAAATAAGCATTACATAAACTAGGGACAACTAGAATAGTAATTACATAAGCTAATGAGTTTTACTATCAAATCACACATTTGATAATCAAAAGCAAAATTAACTATTCAAATACATGCTCAAAATATACAAAACGTACAACATGTGCTAATGGTCCTAGGGCACTACTAACAAAAAACATATGATACTGATGTGTGTGTGTATTAGACATTGTGCAAAGATTGGGTTGGTCTAAATATACGTGCTTTTCTTATTTGGTTTTTATTTTTATTTTTTTCGTATTTGGACTTTTATAGAAATTGGTTACTAAAAAAGTGTATTGTCCCTTATAAGTTTACCAATTGCCTTTTCTATTTTTTAGGTACAATTCAGAAAATTTGAGATTTGTTTTAAAAGTTTTCAAATCGATAGAGTTTAATTAATGTACCTAAAGCATTTGAGAGTGAAAACCTTTAAAGAAGCCAACCAATTTATAGCGTTATGATTCTAAATTGCAACAAAACAGTTTCTCTATCCTAGTTTGCAACTGTGGCCAGGTTTATATTGTTACAAAAAAAAAAATTTGTGAAAAACATATGATACTGATGTGTGTGCGTGTGTGTATTAGACATTGTGCTTTTCTTATTTGGTTTTTTATTTAATTTTTTTTCTTATTGTATTTGGACTTTTACATAAATTGGTTAGTAAAAAAGTGTATTGTCCCTTATAAGTTTACCAATTGCCTTTTCTATTTTGCAGTGGTGGCTTATTTTAAACGATTATAATTTCAGTGACTATACCTGAATATTCTTACATGACTCTTTTAAGAACACTAAAATTATTACGACCAAAATATAATAAATACATTTAAAAAGTGAGGTCACGATTATGTATCCATGAGTCTAATGTTAGATGAATATATATATATATATATATATATATATATATATATATATATATATATATATATATATATATATATATATATATATATATATCCGTTAAACCATTTTCTCTCTGGCTCCTAAATATTTCTTTTCTCTTTCCTTCTACTATACGGCTCTTTGACTGTGGCAGCCCGGTCGTTGGGGGCACTGCTACGTGGCCGAAGAAATCCTTTGCAGATCTTCTTGCTAGTCCGGCCATCACTCACACTCTCCCAATCACTCCTTTGAACACTTTCGAGGGAGAACCCAATCTCACCATCTCCGCTGATGAACACGATTCTTTGATATCTCCGTGGCGATTTACTCTCTTTGGAAAATTCAATAAACACATCCCTAATATGGAATCACTCAAGAAATCTTTTCATCGCGTTGGATTTAGGGGTAGTTTTTGGATCGGATGGATGGATCCTAGACATGTCCTGTTTAAGTTTGTTCTCGAGGAGGATTACTGCAGATTATGGCGACAAGTTTCTTAGGTTTTCTGTGGATTGATGATGAGGGTCTTCAAATGGACATTCAATTTTAATGTTCACGAGGAGCCTTCGATCGTCCCAGTTTGGATTGGTTTCGAGGGGATTCCTATTCATTTATTTAATAAATCAAAATTGTTTTCTTTGGCAAAAGCAGTGGGGGAATCTATTAACTTTGGATTCACCTACCGCGAATGCTTCTCGGCCTAGTGTAGCAAAGGTCTGTGTGGAGGTAGATTTGTTGAGGGATTTGTCGAATCGTGCTCGAATTACTCATGAAAAAACTGGGACGGGGTTTTGGCAATCCATAACATACGATGATCTTCCGGAGTACTGTACTGTTTGTATGCGGATTGGGCATGGACAGAGATGGTGTCAATCGGTAAGTTCGGAGTCTCAGATTGTGCCAAAGGCGGTCGATAAGGGGAAAGAGAAATTAATCGACAAAGCACCTGTGAAAGATACCGTGGGGATTAAATTCTGAAGTCAGGTATTGTGATATCCACACTAGGAACAAGTTCGGACATGTTGAAACCGACGGGGAAGACAATCGCCAACAAGGATGATTGGATTCTTGATCCGGTAATCTGTACACAAAATCAAGTATCGGTGATTGTCTCGGATGATATAATTGAGGTTGCGGATGATCCGGTGACTCACAAGGTTAAGGAGCATGGACCAAGTACGGTTGACATTGAACTTGGAAAGACCGGTTATTCTCCGGTTGTGGAAACTAGAAAAGTGCTATCGGAAAATAAGGGAAGACCGCCGCAGCAACTTTCACAAGGAAAAGATTTCCAATCTTTAAAAACTTTTGCATTAGAGATGGCGGCTGCACAAGCTACAGAGGTACTGGTGGAGGAGTCACCGACGCCGCTAGTGGTGCCGGCGGTGATGACTGCTGAGACATTGGCTACCGTTGGGGCTACATCATCGATTGCGGCGGCGGCGGGCCAGGAAGAAGATGAAGGGGTTTCGCCGGCTGCGAAGGATTCGGGTTGGGAGGGACCGGTTCAGGAGACAGCTGTGGGAACTGAGTCAGTTTCTCCGCATTCGGGCGCCATTCCAGATCAAACCGGGTCAGTATCCCTGTCTTTGAGTACTATATTAAGGATAGCCGGGTCAGTACTTTTGCAGCAGCCTGTTGCAGGACAAAAAGCAGGGAAAATTCGTCTCGGCTCACTTACGGTCCAGCTTCCAGTTGCTCGGACTGAGGTACATACTGTTACTGCGCGCCGAGAATTGCTAAAAAAGGCACAACTCGCGATCAATAGCCTTTCTTTGGCTACTCTTAATTTTTCCTATTAATTGTTTAAATCATGAATTGTTTGATTTTGAATATACGAGGTATTGCGAATGCCGGTACATTTGCTAACATTCAGCAAATAAAAAATAAATATTCTTTGAATTTGATGATTCTGTTGGAGCCAATGGTGGGGTCAGATGACTTGTCTTTGTATGCACGTAGGTTAGGCTTTGATTTCAGTTATAATAATTGCTCTTGCAAAATATGGGTGTTGTGGAATGGTGATTTAGGATTGGTAGAATTAGGTGATATGGAGCAGGTGGTGCATGTTAAGATATATGCTTTTTCTGGTAGGCATGTTGTTTGCTCTTTTGTATATGCAAAATGTTTCCATGTTAATCGTAGGGAGTTGTGGCAGGAAATGAGGCGGTTTAGAGAGCAACAGGTAGAACCGTGGCTCAATGGCGGTGATTTTAATATGGTCATGCGGCAGTCGGAAAAGCAAGGGTCCATTCCAGCAATGTTGCCAATTTCGAAATTACTAGAAACGATTAATGATTGTGGCTTGTTGTAGGTACCTTATATTGGTAGTCAGTTTACATGGAGTAGAGGGGGAATTTGGCCCCTTTAGAAGAGGTTGGATATGATATTGGTTGATTCGGAGTGGAATACGTTGTTTCAACACACGAAAGTGGAGCATCTGACCCGCACAGTCCTGGATCACTGCTCTTTGTTGATATCCTTTAGCCTTACATTGGAAAGACGTGGTTCGGCTTTTCGATTTTAGGAAATGTGGCTACAGCATCGCAATTTTAAGAAGGTAGTTGAGGATAGCTGGGGTCATGATATGGAAGGGTCTGAAATGTTTAAACTGCAGGCAAAACTGAAAAGGTTAAAAGTTGCCCCAAGTATCTGGAATAGGGATGAATTTGGTAACATTGCCACGACGTTGAAGGTGGCTTTGGATAGGTTGGGGAATCTGGAGAGGTTGTATGATGCCAACCCGAGTGTAGATAGTTTGGCGGAGTTACATTGTGCTAAGGGGGAGTATGTAGAGGCGTTAAGACGGGAGGAGGTGTTTTGGAGGAAAAAATCCCGCATTAGGTGGTTGAATGAGGGTGAGTCTAACACATCTTATTTTCATTCCTTTTGTAAGAACAAACAAAAACGCATGCATATAACCCAAATGATGGAGAATTATTGACAAATATGGATGCTATTGGAGCGGCTGGGGCAACCTACTTTCAGCAGCTGCTCAGTCGCGACACAGCTGTATAGCATGCGGATCAGATGGTAGATTTGATCCCGGAGCATGTTTCGGCAGAGGACAATCACACCCTGGACCGTCTTCCTTCCCGGTTGGAGGTCCGAACAGCTGTTTTTTATCTCTGTCCAACGAGTGCTACGGGACCTTATGGCTTCACTGGCAAATTTTTCCAATCATGTTGGGAGATTATAGGTGCCTATGTCAAGCAATCAGTGCAGTATTTCTGGGCAGGCCTTAAAATTCCCAAGTCCATGGCGAGTGCATTCTTAGTTCTTTTTCCAAAGGCTTCCAATCCAGTATCGTTTTGCGGAGTTCAGACCAATTTCTTTATGTAACTTCTCATGTAAAGTTATCTCCAAGGTATTGTCCAACCGGCTCGTAGCTATTCTTCCTTCATTAATCAATCCTAATCAGACCGATTTTGTTAGTGGTCGGGCAATTACTGATAATATTTTACTCGCTATCGAGATGGTAGGTTCTCTTAACAAAAAATTATGTGGGGGAATATGATAATTAAATTAGATATGATGAAGGCGTTTGATCGTGTTTCACGTGATTTTTTGTTGCTTGTTCTTCGGAAGTTTGGTTTCAGTTCGCATTTCATCCATATGGTTAAGACTCTTCTGTGTGATAATTGGTTTTCGGTTTTGATTAATGGATGTCCATATGGTTTTTTCAAGTCTCGTAAGTGGGGGGTTAAACAAGGGTATCCTATGTCACCTCTCCTTTTTATTCTTTTTGCTGAGATTTTTTCCCGTTGTTTGAATCAATTGATGGGATTATGTCCTTTTCATGCTTATGTTATACCTCATTCTACTATGCATATGCCGATGATGTGATTATTTTTCTAAATGGTGGAAAGCGCGGTCTGCAGAATCTGATGGGCTTCATTCATTCGTATGAGCAAATTTCTGGACAGAATCTAATGGGCTTCCTTTCACCTACTTGGGTTGTCCTCTTTATACGGGGAGGTCGAAGGTCTCATATTTTGCTCCGCTGGTGGAAAAGGTAATGGCAAGGGTAGAAGGTTGGCAACAGAAGTTGTTAGGTTTTGGGGGTCGATTAATTTTGATTCGCCATGTTCTGCTTTCTATGACATTATACATATTAGCATCTGCAGACCCACCAAAACGGATCCTGGATGATATTGAGTGTGTATTGTCTAATTTTTTATGGGGTCAGTCAGTTTATGGTAATAAGAGGCACTGGATGTCATGGTCATGTTTGAGTCGTGATGTTTTACATAATGGCCTGGGTTTGTTTTCTTTGTTTTCTTTATGAAAAACATATGATACTGATATGTGTGTGTATTAGACATTGTGCAAAGATTGGGTTGGTTCAAATATACATGCTTTTCTTATTTGGTTTTTATTTATATTTTTTATCGTATTTTGACTTTTATAGAAATTGGTTACTAAAAAAGTGTATTGTCCCTTATAAGTTTCCCAATTGCCTTTTCTATTTTTTTGCAGAGGTGGCTTATTTGACAAGATTATAATTTCAATGACTATACCTGAATATTCTTACATGACTCTTTTAAGAACGCAAAAATGATAACGGAAAAAAATAATAAATACATCTAAAAAGTGAGGTCACGATTATGTTTCCATGAGTCTATATAAACCTTATCTTTCACAGCATTAACTCTTTTCTTTTCTTCTTTAGATTTCCCAATATGTTCGGAGAAGAGAAAATTAATCTAGTTTCCAACATCCCTGTATAGGGAAATACATAAAAGAACCATAGAATAACCAAATAAACCAGAAAAGGAAAAACTCCACAATTTTTTTTTACTTACTCGGTATTAAGGACTTCATCACATAACATATTTAGGATTGTAAGTTTTTCAGAAGAGTTCAAGTTCTCGTATCTACCACCTCCCTTGTCTAAGAGCTCCAGAAACATTAACTCTGAGCTTTCTCTAGATCCCGAAATGCATTCCTTTGGTACATGGACCCATGAATCAGAAGAACTTGGGGAACTACCAAGAAATATAACTTTACATGACTTCATGAACATATTTGTTTAAGGATTAGAAAACTCGCACATGCATCCCCACTTTACATATTGCATGGCTTTGGTCATACGACTTGTTGTGTTTCCTCTTACAAGTTTTGCATACAGGATTCTTCAATGTTGAAGTAGCTCTTAACCTTTTTTGATCTTCTTTCTTTGACTTTACAATTTCTTCAAAGGTTTTGGGGATGAACTTCAAGCTTGTGATATTGAGTCTTGCGAGTGGAGCTTCTTCTTATTGTAGAGTTGTGCTTTGAGGTCCACAAGAAGCAATCTTACCATTTTCATTAATGTAGGTGTGAGTATAAATCCTAGCATTAAAACACAAGCTCACACAAATATTATAACTTTTCAATGGTTTGTTATCATTAAAACTAGATTGATCACATTAGTCCTTAGATGTTACAAAAAGAATAAAAGAAAATCTAGTTTCGAGAGGTCTAAATGAACCAGCTCCAGCTCTACATTACTTTCTGGCAAAGCAAGCATCCACAATGCGTGTTATGGTATCAACAAAAGACAAACTAGATATGAGCAGTAGCTTTGTTGTTTCAAGAAGGATAACAATGGAATTAGCTAGTAAGCATTTCTTGTATATTAAAAAGATGATATAATAATCTTATTGTTTGACTCATGCACAAATGGTAAAAAAAGGATAATAGCAAAACGGTACAAATTACTCAGAATATTTCTTATTGAATTATAGTTGTTTCTTTTCTTTAATTCAAGGTAAAATAAACCAGAAGTTAATCCAAGAATGATGTCATATCAGTTTATCTAATGAATTTGGCTCTAGTTCAAGAGTCCTAGTCCATGAATCATGTGAAAAGAATAAGAATTGATATAGGAAAATCAAACCCGCCACACATGAAAAATGCTTAGTAAAATACGAGGAAGTACCACTCCGAAGCAACAGATCTATGCATCAATCAAGTATCCTCATAACACTATTTAATTTCAATCTGACAAATCTGACATAATAATTTCACACAAACATACTGCTAGTAGTGCCCTAGGATCATTAGCACATGTTGTACGTTTTATATCTTTTGAGCATTTCATTTGAATAGTTAATTTTGCTTCTGAACATCAAATTCGTAATTTGATAGTAAAACTCATTAGCTTGTGTAATTATTATTCTAGTTGTCCCTATTTTTATGTAAGGATCTTTACAAGAAATAAAACTAGTATGATGTTTGATTGATGATTATGTTTTACTAATCATGTGTAATGAATACAAATCATATCATAGATGCAATATATTGGGATATATTGTATCGGACGTGATCCGTTAGAGAAGTAATACTTCATGGTCCTTAGTCATAAGTATTACTTCCTCAATACTATTTTGGAATCCTTAGACCTTATGTCTCCATTGATTCTAGCATGAATGGAGCCACGTTTTGACTCAGTCGGACGTTCCTTTTAATCGAGAAATCAATACGACTGAAGATCGGATGTAGTATCCTATCATGGCTTGAATGTGAGAGGCATTGTAAGGAATTTGTTCCTCTCTTATTAGAGAGAGATATCCATGGCCCCTCGATAGGGAAAGATTGTTTAAATGCATGGACGTACTCAAATATATTTAATAAAGTGGTTATTAAATATTTTTTCTTGGAACAGTCTACCTGGAGATCGAGCATAAATTCAATTAAGCTTTATAAGGGTGACGACTACAATGCCTTATGCTTAATTAGGATATTGCGAGACAAAGGGATCAAATAGTGGATTGATATTAGGTTCCGTTGTATATTCATTCACTCTGGGTAGTCACAATGTCCTACTAGCTAGGGAAGGCTTGTGATTTATGAACACACACTACTACTAAGTGTGTTTTCTTTGTCACACACATAGACGAGTTAACGAGCTTCATGTCTAGATTCAATGAATCTAGAATGTGTCTAGGTACATTGAATCTGACATTTATTTTTCTGAGAATAATAAAACGTTATTATTCGAATTAGAGATTAATGAGGGGCATTTTGGGTATTTGGTTATAGCTGGGATTACGTGGGAGGTATGATGCGATAAAGATTCCCACTACCAGCAGAAGTCTAGAGAACGTGAGAGTTAAATACTCCCACTGCCAGAAGAAGTGGAAAGGACGTGAGATTGTTGCTTGAAACAACCTCTCACACCCTATATAAACTTCTCTTGGCCAAAACCTTAGACACAGATTTTTTAGCCGCCAAAACCAAAAGGACTCCGAAATTATATTTCGGTTTTCTCCCTTTCCCTTTCTCTCAAAATTCCCGAAACTCAGAAAAAACGAAGAGCTAGCAATTGCTGTTCGTTTTGTCGTGTGGATACCGGTATAGGGAAATTTCGCAAAGGGAAAGCTATTGGTGGCAGCAACACAAACTCTGAAAGTCCAAGAATCATAATCTTTCATTCAAGAATCAGATTCTTTAGCCGAAAAATGTAAGCTTTAGTTTTAATTTTCGATTCATTTTGGTATGAGTGGATCCTTCGGGGGAGGACTCATGGGTGTTTAGAACGAGTTTCTGCCCGTGAATCCCTTCACATACTTCATAATTTCCCCTAATGATTATCAAATTAGGATTGGTTTGCAAAAACAGATGATTCTATACTTACCAAAAAATATTTTTAGATCTCAGGAACTTGCATGATTCTCCACTAAAAGTCCTAATCATATCCATAAAATTATTAATATCACTCTCTTATCTTAAACAATTGATCAAACTAACGATTAAAAAACACCTTACTTTCGATCGGTGTTTTTTTAGACCAGAGTCTTCTCAACTTAAGTCGTAGAAGTTTTCTGCAATTGGAGTAATAAAGAACATAGAACTAATGGATGGTTTCTAACCTAAGAGTTATTATATAGGAATAGTAATTGCAACATTAGTCCACAACTAATAGATATTATCAACCCTAAGCTCAAATGTTAAAGAATTCAATCATCTGGTCCAAATTATTAAACTCCCAAAAATAAAGTAACTAACATAATGCAGGGAATAATGGTCTAGATCGTGGATGGACGTTTAGACCACGTTTAAACACACGTTCTCCATTCCACCAAGTCGGTCCATGTCTGTGTCCACTTTGACGAGTGTAATCAGCCTCGACTCACTCTCCTTAAGGAACACATGCTTTTCTTGTTTTTGGACTCTTTGAACCAAGTTATTAAGTTTTTCTCTGAATCGTTTTGTTTGGGCTCTTGCTGGTCCAACTGGTACTTGAGCGGGATCTTGAATTGCCTTGATGTTTATATCATCATGCCTAAGTGTTTTGTAAAGATATAAAACACGTTTTAAAGAACTTAGGCATTAACCAACATTTATCTAAGTTTTCAAAAGCCTTTTCAAAGATTGAAACAATGTAAACATTTGGTTTTGAAAACATGTGTGGTTGAGCTTTAAACAATACTATATTATAGTATTATCAAACGAAGATTAGTCACAAAGAATGTTACCTATGTAGACTAGGATAATCTTCTTAAGGTCTTAAAGTCTTCAAGTTGAATTCTTTTTGGAGCCTTGATTTGAATCCTTTGATCAACCTCTTCTTTAAGTTATGAAGTCCTATATAAATATTGGAGTTGTAGGGTATTGGACTTCACACTTCTTCTTGGTTAAGGAGAATACAACTTGATTCTTCATTTGGAATGAGTAGGTCTTAACTTGTTGATCTTCCTTCTTCTTGACTTTGCAAGCAGTTTCGAAGCATGTGGGTTGACTTCATGCTTGTGCAATGGAGTCTTGCAATGTGTAGTTTCTTCTTGTGTGTAGGAAGATGTCTTTGAAGTACACAAGGAGCTAACTTACCATTTTCATCAATGTTGGTGTGAGTTAAAATGATCCTATCACTAAGACCATGCTCACAAAAACATTAGAACTACCAATGGTTTGTTATCAACAAAACAAGATTGATCACATTAGCCCTTAGAGCTTACAGCAGGTTGATCCCAACTATATAGCTACTGCGAACAACCCCAATCAAGGATGTTGTTCAGGGGTCCGGGTATTATCACCACCTGTTTGTTAGGGCCATGTATTTATAGATACATTCCTATTGTATCCTCGCTCACCCTTGTGAACTCCACATCACCTATTAGCAGCCCCAACCAATGTTACCCGTCGGAAAAGCCCATGGACACGAGCCATCACATGTCATATCATAGCATATCATATCACATAATCGCGTTCTCCCGGGCATTAGCAAAACATTAAAAGAAGAAATGCATCTTACTATAGAATATTTCATAGCAAAAAACTCAAGCTGGGAATTCTACTAATACATTCTCATAATAACATACCACGTGCACATAATCAAATACAAGCACAAGAACATATGGCAATCGAGTGGTTCATGCAATAAATACTTCACAACGCTTCATCCATTTTGATGAAATTGAAAACAATGAAGAAATCCATTACATCACAAAAGAAACATGACTTATTTACTATAAAAACTCATGATTTTCGTAGGAAAACACAAGAGTGTAAGATCCTTACATTGATTACTTAGCAAGAACTTCAAATGATAAATGTAAACGCTTTTCCCCGATTTCACAGTGCTTCACTCCGGAATTGATACCTCTGAAACTAGCTCTTACAATCCAATCTCCACAAGAGTGCTTCACTCCGAATCAAGTTTTTGAAGTCCTCTAACTTTGGTAAAAAATTGGGAATGATCAGAGTACGTTTGCTATGTTTGCCAAAGGGTTTTCTCTAACATCGCAGGATTTCCAGATTTCAGTTTTCTCTCTTGTTTTCTATCTTTTCTTTCTTCTTCTTTCTATTCTCCATTTTTATAAGGTTTTCCAGATTCCTCAAGTGGTGTGACTTATTCTCATAAGTGTTGCAGCGGAAAAAACGCCTATTTGGTCCTAAAAATATTTCGAGTTTCAGGTTTTTGTCCAGTATGTTTAATTTTATCTTTTAAGATCCAATATGTATTTACGACCTGCCGTTATTATCCTTCCGTCCAATTTTCTGTGAACAGTCCATCAAAATTGTCATTTGGTCTTTTTACTTAGGGGCATTTTAGTCATTTCAACGTATTTTCTACAAGAACAATTTATGTACTCAATTGTTAAACAAAATAACAATGGATATCCAATTTAATTTTTCCAAAAAAATAAATCCTTAAACCCTTCATCTTACTCCGTCCCCTCACCACCGTCAACCACCACCACTTGCAACAACCACCATTTCCTAAGGCTACTTTCACGTTCAAAAATTGAAAATTGTATTTCATGAAGGGCTGTTTTCATCGTCAATTTGTTGATTAAGTTGTTGCTGCTTTAACTGAAAGTTGTTATTCTCCACAAATCGATACTGAAATACATCTCTGGATTGATGTGGCATACTTGCGCAAGGCATTGAATTCTTGAGATCAAAGAACTAGTTCAGCCTCTCTAATTGATAGGTCTCATGGAAATATTGTTCAAAGAATGTGTCATTGAATTGGCCCCATGTGATAGGTTGTCCCCCTTGTCGGTAGATTGGGGCTACGCCCTTTAACCATTCAGATGCTTCCACTGTCAAAGAAGCTATCACATCCACAACTTTGGCGTCCTTAGGAACCCTCATTGTGAAACTCGGACCTTTTCTAGGGGATTAATTTGATTAAGTCTTAGGCCCCAAACAATTTCAATGATGAGCAAATCCGTCCTCGATTGGCAATGTTCAGATGCAGAAACTTCTTTCTTTTTGCCAGCAATTGCAATAATAAGTGAAATAGGTACAATTCACCAATAACACATCCATTATCATTGATTTCAACTCTACGAAATACATTCAAACTTTACAAAAAATCCAAATCAAAGAAAATCCAACAATTCCATTTCATCATTTCATACTAAAATTGAAAATTTCAATGTAACTTTCATACACATAAAAAACCTAAGTAAAAAAACTACAAAAATAATTCAATTACTCATTTAAAGTTACTTCATCACCATCGACGCGTAGTCCAACAAGGACTCCAACATTTTCTAAAGTGATTGCTGCCTCCCCGCCAGGCAAGTGAAGTGTGTGGGTCTCTGGGCGCCATCTTTCAACTAAGGTGGTCACTAAAGCATGATCTACTTTAATAAAACATATGCGACACAAACCCCCAAAACCTACTCTATCAATAAGATTAATCAAATCATTATTGGTCTCTCTCTCGTAGGCCATCCAAAAGTGGCTATCACTGGGAATAAAAGTTAACGGTGATGAGGACTTGGACAACATTGCGACAATTTGGTGTAATGAGCATAAATATAGATCTAGAAATCCAATGTTGCTGATTCAATCTGAATTTGAAAGTTAAGCGGCAGATCTACAACTATCACGAAGATCACAAGATCAGATTGTGCCATCTTGGTGTATGAAATTGTCGTGCAAGTTGATACAACAAGCTGTCCAGATTTTGGTCGAATTTATATCTTGCTTTCCAAGGTTAATTAATATTTAATTCTACAATTTCATCTTTATTATTTGTTATTTTAATTCCTTTTAATTAGGTTAGCTTAGTGGTGCTATAATAAAGGACATGTGGTCCATTTAGTTAGGTAGAGTTTCTTTTATAGCAAGTTTGTTATTTTAGAGATTGAAGAGCACTAATTCAAGTTGGACTCTTCCATTGTAAGGCTTTTGAGCCGAATTGTTCCTCTATATAAAGGACAATTAGGCCACTTTATTATTTAAATTGATGTTTTTACACAATATATTTTTGGAATATTATGTGAGGTTTTTACCTTTTCATTCATTCTTGAGTTATTGTATCAATAAGTCTAGTTTCGGTTATTGTGGTGTTTCAGCCTGTTAGGAAATAAACAACAATATTTGGAAGAGAAAACTAGATCGAAAAACAATAAAGAAAGACACAAGGATTTGTTTACACAGTTCGTAAAAGAATTGACAACGTCTAGGGGCGCTACCAAGCCAGGATATTACTATGTGATGAGATACAATATTAAGGTAACATAGCTGGGCTATTTATAGGAAAATAAAAAATCCTGACTCCTAATTGGATTCAATTTCCAATTCCACTTAGCATTAGGATAATTAATATGTGGTTAGCATTAGGCTCCATAACCTAACAATCTCCCACCTGGAGACTAACTCCAATGTAACCACCCATTCTTTAGTTATCCATAGCTGTGTAGTAGCGTCAAGCCTCCATCTCAAGCTCTAAGGCCAGTTGAAGTCATGCATAGCTTCAACTAAACATATCAACAGGACTTTTACTTCCTCGAATCTTCATAAGTCGCAAGACCTTCCTCTCCAAGAGATAGTGCATGTAGTGATACCTCAACTTAATATGCTTTGTTCTTGAATGAAATGCTGGGTTCTTTGCTAAGAAGATAGCACTCTAATTATCATTGTCGAGAACTCTATTTTTCTGCTCCTTCCCCAATTCACGCAATAAATTATGCAACCATACCATCTCTTTAATAGTCGCTGTCACTGCTACATATTCTGCTTCTGGGGTAGATAAGGCCACGATCTTCTGCAACTTATAAGGCTAAGAAATCACGGTACCACCCAAAGTAAATACATACCCGGTTGTACTCCTCCTTCTATCAAGATCACTTGATGTCAAATCTGCATCAACATACCCTGCCAATTCAACATTTCTTCCTTCGAAACATAAGGCTCTCTCTGTGGTACCTCTCAAGAATCTAAGAATCCACTTCACCGCTTCCCAATGTTGCTTACCCGGATTGCTCATAACTAGCTAACTACTCCCACTACATGTGCAATATCTGGTCTAGTACACACCATAGCATACATTATGCTACCAATTGCTGAAGCATATGGAATCTTCTGCATATGAGCACGTTCATCAGCACTATTAGGTGATTCATTCTTAGATAGTTTGAAGTGGCTGCCCAACGAAACACTCGCTGGTTTTGCATCCTGCATACTGAACCTTTTCAAAAACTTCTTGAAAACTATGTCGTATTTCAATTCAACTAGGACTAGGAAACTTAGGACGAAATCTCCCTATAAAAGGAGCATTCGGCATCCTTTGTTTTTACACAATTAATATATATATAAAACGTAAGCTTTTCTTTCATCTTGAGTTCTTGAAATGACTTATCTGAACTTATCAAGGATTTCCTTGTGGCATGCAAACTGACTTATCAAACGAAATATTCACCTTCTTTTGTAGCGTTTTCCTTATATCGAGCTTGCTAATCACAAGTTGATTAGAGGTCGAGGTTTCCACCCATCATAAGTATATTATACCTAGGTTGATAGTCACGACGTATGATCATACATATTGGTTGGTTAAAGGTCAAAGGTCCCCATCCAAACCTATACTTGGGCGAATTTTTGGAGTTGTTAGCGAATCAAAGAGGGTCTCGTTCACATCGTTGGCAAAGGTTCGCATAATTTGGTATCAGAGCCGAGTTTCATCCTGTTAGGACTATTTTTACTGCTTTAATTTTCGTTTCCGCATTTGTTAAGGATTTTTGTTCTTCTTGACAAAAAATCCTTTTTTTAGTTATGAATTGTTGTTGAACCCAGAGTGTGGAGAAAAAGAAAAGAGGTAAAAAATGCACCTAGTACTTTCATGCAATTAATGAACTATGTTTTTCGTGCTTTTATTGGGTAATTTGTTGCTGTTTATTTTGATGACATCTTAATTTATAGTAAAAACTTAGATGATCATGCCCTACATTTGAGATCAGTTTTAGAAGTATTCAGGAAAGAGAAGTTATATGCTAACTTGAAAAAGTGTACTTTTTGCACCGATAAGCTTGTTTTCCCAGGCTTTGTTGTGAGTGCTTCAGGAATTGAGGTTGATGAAGAGAAGGTCAAAGCCATCCAGGATTGGCTGACCCCTCCATTGTTGAAGAAGTTAAGAGTTTTCATGGACTTGCTAGCTTTTATAGAAGATTCGTGAAACATTTTAGTACCATTTTTGCACCATTGATTGAAGTTATCAAGAAAAAGGTAGCCTTTAAATGGGTGAAGAATAGGAGAAGGCGTTTCAGCTTCTTAAACAAAAGCTTACTCATTCCCGTTTACTTGCTTTACCTAATTTTTCTAATGTGTTCGAAATAGAATGTTATGCTTCTGGTGTAGGAATTGGCGTTGTGCATATGTAGGAAGGAAGGCAACTTGCGTATTTTAGTGAGAAGCTTAGCAGGGCCGCCCATAACTAACCCACTTATGACAAAGAGCGATACGAACTGGTTCGGGCTTTAGAGGCTAATGTGATCAATCTTGTTTTGATGATAACAAAACATTGATAGTTCTAATTTTTGTGTGAGAATGTTCTTAATGATAGGATTCGTACACTCACACCGACATTTATGGAAATGGTAAGTTAACTCCTTGTGTACATCAAAGTCAACATCCTATACACACAAGAGAAAGCTACACTTTGCAAGACTACATGACACAAACTTTAAGTCAATCCACATGTCATGGATGTAGTTGCAAAGTCAAGAAGAAGGAAAATCAACAAGGTTAAGAGATACCCAATCCAACAAGTGTAAAATGAAGTGGTATGCTCCTTACCAAGAAGAAGTGATGAAGTCCAATACTCTACAATTCAAGATTGTTATAGGACTTCACCTCATAAAAGAAGATGGTTGATAAAAAACATCAAATCAAAGCATCAAAAAGATATACAACTACAAGACTTGAAGACCTAGAAGATTAGTCGTGCTATACATAGGTAATATCTTGCGACTAATCTATTTTGAGAATAATCATTAAAGCATATGAAGCTCTTGCATGTTTTTCAAACTTGATTTGATCTTAAAAAAGGTTTTGAAAATGTTTGTCAAAATGTTTAACTAGCCATTTGTTCTTAAACTTATTTGAAAAGATGTACATTTGGCAAAACTAGCTGCCGCGGATGAAGCAAGGGAGGAATGCATCGTCTGGACGATGCTTCGTCTGCAACCCGCAGACGATGCTTCATCCTAGGGTTCATCTACAGCCTGCAGATTTGACCAATAACGGCTAGTTTTCCAGTTTGATGTGTTTTGCAACGAGTCTTTCATCTCTAAACCGATTTCTATGGTGTAAAACACCTTGGTTCATATTTCTAACTATCAAGAGAATGACCAACAAGTTGCACGCAATCCAAACATTTTGTATAGCCAAATTCTTTCAATCTTACTTAAAATATTTCATTTTGAGCTTAAGCTTCATATACATTCTCTTTCATTCTCAAAATTTCTTTGTGAGTGTTTCTAAGTCCTCATTGGTGAGGAAAAAGTCCTCTTTGTGAGGAAAGTATCTCATTGGTGAGATTAACTCTTTGTGACCTTAACACTCTTTGTGAGTGGAGTCTTTTATGTGAAGCACAAGCCCTCACTTGTTGAGGCAATTCTAAAAGGTTGTTCTCGCCTTGCATTTGTTGCAAAGAGAACTTCATAGTGAAATGTTGAAATCCTTAGGTGTGTCCTAAGGTAGTGGATGTAGGTCTTCGTGATCGAACCACTATAAATCGACATGTTCGTTTTCTCTAACTCTACTCTTTACTTTTAAGTTCTTATATTACTCTTTGTTGTTATATTTTTCTAGAACTTAATTTGTGTGAACTACATGTTGATCTTGAGTTAGTTGATTTACTTGTTTTTAGCCATATGACTTGATGTGTATGTACTTACAAGTTTTGAAAATAGGATACTAGACTTAGTGCCTTAAAGATCATATTCATAAGTCTTGTATTTCTCTGTGTTTCATATAAACACATAAGCATCTAGGTTGCCTTCATAATTAACTCACCTTATATGATTAATCAACATACTTGTTGTTAAGGTGATCACTTAAGACAAAGAAGTTTAGAAATGCCGAAAATCCTTAGAACCTAATTCACCACCCCCACCCCACCCCTAAGTTCATACACTATTAGGTATTTCACACTACTTATGGCCGAAAAAGTTTTTGATTCGAACAGATCACGAGTCTTTGAAGCATTTGAAAGGACAACACAAGCTGAACACGAGACATGCCCGGGTTGAGTTCATTGAGATTGTTCCTTATGTCATCCGGTACAAATAAGGTAAGGAGAATGTGGTGGTTGATGCCCTTTCTCACAGGTATGCCTTAATCTCTACACTTGATGCTAAATTCCTTGGCTTTGAACATATTAAGGAACTTTATCATGATGATCAAGATTTTAGTGATGTTTATGGTTCTTGTGAAAGACATGTCGAGGGAAACTACTATAGGCATGAGGGATTCTTATTTAGAGAAAAGTGATGGTGTCTGCCTAATTGTTCCATGAGAGATTTGATTGTGCGAGAGTCCCATGGGGGAGGATTGATGGTACATTTTAGGGTTGCTAAAACCTTAGCCATCTTGCAGGAACACTTCTATTAGCCACAAATGAAACAAGATGTTGAGTGAATTTGTGGTAGATGTATTACTTATAGAGAAGCTAAATCTAGGGTATAACCACATGGTCTTTACACGCCTTTACCTATTCCTAGTTCACATTGGATTAATATTTCTATGGACTTTGTTTTGGGTTTACCTAGGAGTAAGCGTGGAAATGATTCTATTTTCGTTGTGGTTGATCATTTTTCTAAAATGGCTCATTTTATTCTGTGTCATAAAACTGATGATGCTTCTAATGTGGCAGATTTGTTCTTCAGGGAAATTGTAAGATTATATGGAATGTCGAGGACAATTGGGGCCAGATAGGGATGTTAAGTTCTTGAGCTATTTTTGGAAGCCACTATGGGGTAAAGTAGGTACAAAGTTGTTGTTTTCTACTACTTCTATCCTCAAATTGATGGATAAACCTGACACATCGCATACCCCGAGTGATGTCCTGCCAACACTTCAAATCAATGAAGAACCAACCCAACCCAATAACTAAAAAGGAACTTCAACAATTGCCATTACATAATAAGGTAAATACATTATCTATAAGTCTTATTACATCATAAGGAAAGTGTTACTAATGTTCAAAGGGAAATACTAAAAACTGTAAGTGTTCCATGAGTTAAACTATTATAAATTCAAACTAAATCCTCGTCATACTCCTCCTCTAAGGTCTCATCAATCTCACCCTCGTCAAACTCACCTGCAAAAGGAGGAACAAATAAGGGGTGAGCTAACTAGCTCAGTAAGCATGGATCACTATTGGGATGAAGCATTAGTTAGACTCAAAAGTAATTTCCCAATCCCAAATCATCTGTATAGGACTAACAAAAATCACTTGCAAATATACTTGAAAACAATGCGAAACATAAGTTAAACGAATACAAAACGGAAGACAAAACAGAAACTGAACAAGGACCAAAACAGAGGTTCGGAAGACTGGAGAAGCTCCGGTCGACCGAACAAGTCATCCGAGGTAAGGACAGAAACATTGTCCTCAAAACCCGGGCGATCGAAGGTAGAGTGTGGTCTACCACGGTATCTTCGCTCGATAGGATTTCATCCTGGTCGACCGGAATTTCACCATTTGTCGTCCACAAAACTCCCAGTAGTTTTGGTCGGTCGAGGGAAAATGCTGCTAGCCCGGTGCAGCCATTTTCATGTTCAAATTAATAAAGAAAAAATTGATTTTTGACCATTCGAAAAACCAGCCCAAAATACCCCATTTTGACTCAAAAACACATAACATAACCTTTACCAATCAAAAACATGACATGCTCAAACAATTTCCAGCGAATCTGACACAAACGGATCGAAAAGTGTGCTGAGAGCATGATGAACTACTCATGCATTTCAAACAGATATTCATGTCAAAGTATCGTATACAATTCTAGCAATGACAAACACATCACAACAACAACAACAACCAAGCCTTAGTCCCAACAGATTGGGGTCGGCTACATGAACCAAAGTAAGAATCACGTAAGGTCATCCACATGGATGCATTCTCTCCACTTCTTTCGATCCCAAACACAACCCTCATCTAGTTCTAGCAGATTCAAATCCCCTTTTATCACCTCCGTCCAAGTTTTCCTCGGTCTCCCTCTACCTCTTACGCAATCTATATTACACAATCCTTCAATTCTCCTAACCGGAGCATCACTTGGCCTTCGTCTAATGTGCCCAAACCAACGCAAACGGTTCTCTCTCATCTTGTCTTCAATAGGTGCTACACCAACCTTCTTCTGAATAGTCTCATTCCTCACTCTATCCATTCTCGTATTCCCACACATCCATCTTAACATACGCATCTCCGCTACATGCATTTTCTGAATATGACACCTCTTAGTTGCCCAACATTCTGTACCATATAATAATGTCGGTCTAACAGCGGTTCTGTAAAACTTTCCTTTCAATCTCAGCGGTACATTACGATCACACAAAACACCCGTCGCACTCTTCCATTTCAACCAACCAGCTTTAACTCGATGCGCTACATCTCCGTCAAGCTCTCCGTCCCTCTGCATAATAGAACCAAGGTATCGAAAATACTCACTCTCTGAGATATTTTTCTAGAAACAACTTTACGTCCCTTTTAATAGCCCTTAACTATTCATTCCCCGTTAAGAAGGGCCCGACTGAACTTAACATGGATCTGAATACTATTACCCTCCGAACAACGGGGCCAACATTTAAGGACACGTCAGTTATGTCATCGCTCACCCTTGTGATTTCCACAACAACTGTTAACAGTCGAACTTTTATCCTCGTTAGAAACCGAGTCTAATCAACTAATACTGATTGAGGTTGCTCCCGGGCACTTAACAAACATCAAGGCAATTCAAGACCTTGCTCAAGTACCAAATGGACCAACGGAAAGGAGCCAAACAAAATGATTCAGTGAAGAACTTAATAGCTTGGCTCAAAGAGTCCAAGAACAAGAAAAACATGTGTTCCTTAAGGAGAATGAGTCGAGGCTGATTACACTCATCAAAGTTGACACCTAAATGAACCAACTTGGCGGAATGGAGAACGTGCGTTTAAACATGGTCTAAACGTCCAACCACGATCTAGACAATTATTCCCCGCATTATGTTAGTTGCTTTATTTTATGCAGTTTAATAAAGTAGTTATTTAGTAGTTTTCTTATTTCGTATTTCAGTCCTAGAAGGATTAGACTTTGACTTGGACTTGACAACTGTCGTATTTCAATTCAAGCAGGATTAGACTTTATCTTGAACTTGAAAACTATGTCGTATTTCAATTCAACTAGGACTAGGAAACTTTAGCCGAAATCTCCCTATAAAAGGAGCATTCGGCATCCTTGGTTTTTACACAATTCATATATATATATATATATATATATATATATATATATATATAACGTAAGCTTTTACTTTCATCTTGAGTTCTTGAAAGGACTTATCCGAACTTATGAAGGTTTTCCTTGTGGCGTTCAAACTGACTTATAAAATGAATTATTTGTTGGAGTTTACATTTGATATAGGTGCGCAATTAGATTGGGCAAAATCGGACCCGGTTGGACCATGCCCGGTCGACCGAGGGCTGTCTTCGGTCATCCGAACCGGTTTGTCACTCCGGTCGACCGAGAACCATTTCTCCGGTTGACCGGAGCAGGTCAAAATCGGCACAAGTCTTTTGTGAGAGAGTGGCATATGTAGTGTGTGTAGTGGGGAGAGAGAAGTGGGGAAATGGAGTTATTGGGTTGATTTATCTGCCACTATTTATTTTCTTTGAGGATTCAATTGTTCATTCGAATAACAATTATTCTCTCTAGCTCTCACATTCATAGTAACCGAAAATATAGAAGAAAAAATATGCTATTTTTCTTCTTGACTTATACACACTATCAAGAACAATCAAAAGAGAAGCAAATATGATTTTCTTATCTCTTTGATTTCCGGTTTTCCTAAGTTACCTATACTTTGTGGATTCCGGGAAAAGTGTTTCCAAACTTCGGAGTTCTTTGGACAAGCATCTCAGACGCAGAGTAACAAGCTCTGAGGTTGGTGTGTGGATACCGGTAGATACAAGAGTCTGAAGGTTGCTTTTGGTGATTCTAAGTAGCGAAAGTCGAACGACATCGATTAGATCGATAAAGGTATAAATCATTTCACAAGGTTTTGGTTCTTTCTCGTGAATCAATCCTATAAAGGAACGTAATCCCGCGCTATTTTATTCAGCTTCTTTTTGGGGATTACGAATTTTTCCTTTCAAGTGGTTTCAAAGCCCATAGACCCTAATTACTTTGATTATGTGTTATCCTAATTTTTGTAGTCTGATAATGCATGTCATATGATGTTCTTACCTTAGTACACCCTCTGGTACGTCATTTAAGTGTCCCGTAACGAATTGGGAAATTCGTGTTTTTGGCTATTTTCTATTTCCGGGCTAAAGTTCCCTCGTCCGGAAGAGGTTCGCGGCAGACTGAACATGTGCTAGAAAATGTGATTTTGCTACTGCCTAGATTTCGGCCGACCGAGGCTAGTATGTTTTCTGGCCAGTCGATCAGAAATGTTCTGGGTCGACCGAGGTGGCTTAATTTTGCGCTGTTGTTGTTACCGCCTTATCGCGATTGACCGGGAGTATAGCCTGGGTCGACCGGAAAGGGGAAGAAAGTGTGTATTTGCGCTCTTAGCATGATTGTCGTGTTTTTTTTAGCATGGTACATAGTAACAGCCTTTTACTTAGTGGTTTTATTATAATACAGCCTGCGTGTCGTACCTTATCTTATCAATTCTTGTTGTAATTTTAATCTCAAATGTAACTCGAAAATTCTTTCTAATATGTAAAAGTATAGAATAGATTTTATGTTTTTACATATGTAACAAGTGATGAAGAAAGGCGTCCATCAGATGGAGAAAACCACAAGGAGGCAGAAGACAATACATATGTTTATTGGTTTTCACCTTTAGATTGACCTAGGATTTTCCGTTTTCTCGGAAAATCCGTATTGGGGCTATTACTATGTCACAGTTTTATTTACTGCTTTTGCATGAGATGCATGATGCATGATTTACTGCCTTTTAGAGCATGTGTTTTAAACGTATAATCAGATTATACACCGTTTGGTGAGACAATTTGAAAATCCCTAAAATTTTAAATATTAAGTTTGTTGCCTTCCAAGCGGGGCACTCGTCAAGGCTAAGATCAACAGTAGTGTGAACTTCCGAGTGGAATAAGTGCATGTTTATCCTGGTGAAGCACGAAGGATAAGTTAGTTATATCCGCTGGTGAACCTTGGGTCATACTTAACCGGATTTCCTCAATGGTTGAGAATCTGGAGGCAAGAGGGTTAAGATGTGCATTTATGTATTGAGGGTCATCGTTACCTACTTAACCAACCAAGAGTCACATAATTAATGTGATTAGCATGTGTTGCTTACCTAAAGTGTCTTCTTGAGTATAGTTGCCAAAGCTGCCTTGAGAATGATGAAATATGGATCTTGGTCCTACTAGAAAGTTTTGAACTTTTCGAATGAGTAATCGAGGGTTATGCTTTTGAAGAAAATAGTGGGAGAATCATTAAATTAAGTCCTTTTAATGATTTTTAAAATATGACAACTAAAATTTTGCAAATTCTTCTCTGTTGATATAATGGCAAATGCAATCGTTGCATCAAACTCTTTATCATTGCGGTCCGTCCTTGAGATTGACAAACTTAAGGGAGGAAACTTCCTCGACTAGAACAGGAACTTGAGAATCGTTCTGAAGCACAATAAAAAGTTATATGTTCTCAAGGAACAAATTCCTAATCCACCAGTCGAGGGGGCTCCGACCGCTAAAAGAAATGTTTATCGAAAGCACTTAGATGACGCATTAGATGTGTCTAGTCTTATGTTAGTGACCATGAACTCTAAGCTTCAGAAGCAACATGAGGAAATAAGATCTTTCGATATGATTAATAGTCTAAGACAACTCTTTCAAGGTCAAGTTCGCCAGGAGAGATTCGATGTGTCGAATTCTCTATTTCAGTACAAAATGGCAGAGCGAGCACCTGTCAAAACTCACGTTCTAAAAATGATAGCCTATATTGAGAGCCTCGAAAGATTGGGATTTCCTCTGGGCCAAGAGCAATCCACTTACTTGATTATGAATCGTTGCCTTAATTATTCAAACAGGTTATATAAAACTACAACATGAATGAGATAGACAAACCTCTCCCAAAATTGTTGAACCTATTGAGGACTGCCGAGAAGGAAATAGGCAAGTCCAAGGCCATTCAAATGGTCAACAACAGCTAGGGGCAAGGGTTTTTGTAAGCCTCAAGCCAAGCATTCGGGCAAACCTAAACATTTTGAGAAAGCACGAAACCCAAGGGCATTGTGGATAAGGATGGAAATTGTTTCCATCGTGGACAGAAAGGGCACTGGAAGAGAAACTGCCATAGTTTGCTTGCCTGTAAAAAGCTTGGAAAGGGAGCAAATGTTGCTTCTAGCTCAGGTATTTATATTATTGATATCAACTTTTCTACTACTACTTCCTCATAGGTATTAGATACCGGATGTGGTTCTCACATTTGCATGGATGTGCAGGGATTACAAAGGAGTAGAGAGTTAGCAAAAGGCGAAGTGGACCTACGCGTTAGCAATGGAGCAAGAGTTGCTGCATTAGTTGTAGGACATATAGTCTTAGTTTGCCTTCTGGAATTGTTTTAGATTTTGACAGTTTTCTTTATGAACCTATATTAACAAAGAATATTATTTCTATCTCTTGTTTGGACAAGATGGGTTTTGATATTCATATTAAAACCAACGAATGTCGTTATCATTAAATGATGAATTTTATTGTAGTGCTACATTGGTGAATAGTTTATACTTGGTAGACCTAGAGTCACCGGTTTATAACATAAATACAAAGCGGATAAAGACTAAAGAGTCTAATCCTACATACCTCTCGCATTGTTGCTTAGGCAATATAAACGAAAACCGCATTTCCAAACTCCATAAAGATGGATTGTTGGAATCATTTGATTTTGATTCATATGATACATGCAAACCTTTTTTACTAAGTAAGATGACTGCTTCTCCTTTTACAAGAAATGGAAAACGAGCAAAGGATTTGTTTGAACTAATAAATAGTGATGTATGTGGTCCATTCAATATCCATGCAAGAGGTGGTTATCTATATTTCATTACTTTTACTGAGGATTTCAATCATTTTGGATACGTATTTCTTATGAAATACAAGTCTGAAGCCTTTGAAAAGTTCAAAGAATATAAGAATGAAGTAGAAAACCAGCTTGGCAAAAGTAATAAGATTCTTCGATCCGATTGAGGTGGGGAATAATTAAGTCAAGAATTTCGTGACTATCTAAAAAGTTGTGGAATTGTTTCACAACTTACTCCTTAATGGAATGGTATATCCGAAAGGAGAAATCAAACTCTATTATATATGGTTCGATCAATGCTGAGTCAACGAGCCTTCCAAACTCCTTTTTGGGATTTGCTTTAAAAGCAACAACTTTAACACTAAATAGAGTTACATCTAAATATGTTGAAATGAGACCATATCATATATGGACTGGGAGGCGTCTTAGTATGTCTTTCTTAAAGATTTGGGGTTGTGAGGCATTTGTGAAACGTCCATCTTTGGACAAGCTCATCCCAAATTCAGTCAAGTGCACCTTTGCAGGATATCCTAAGGAAACTAAAGGGCACTACTTCTACATTCCTAAAGAGAAAAAAGTTTTTGTTGCTCAAAAGGGAGTTTTTCTGGAGAAACAGTTTCTTTCTAGGAATACAAGTGGGAGCCACGTGGAACTTAATGAAGTTTCGGAACATGGTGAAAGTCAAAGGGAACTTGGTGAAGTTCTAAGAACGAGTGACCAGGTGGAATTGGAACAAGCTACACAAGACATTGTAGAGTATGTTCCAGAAACACAAGAATTGCGTAGGTTTAGTAGAGTTACTAGATCACCCGAAAAAATGGATTTTTCATAACAAAACATGGAGATGTTATGTTTATTGATCACGATGAACCTACAAACTGCATACAAGCTTCTAGAAGCTGGAATCGACGTTTTGACGAAGCCGTATGTGAGTTCGGTTTTATCAAATACGTTGATGAACCTTGTGTTTATAAGAAGTTTAGTGGAAACTTGGTGCTATTCCTGGTTTAGTATGTAGATGTCATACTACTCATAGGGAATGACATTACAACCTTGGAATCTGTAAAGGTCTGGTTGGGGTAATGTTTCTCTATGAAGGACATAGGTGAATCAAGCTTCATCTTAGGAGTCAAGATCTACAGAGATAGATCACGTAGACTTCGTGGACTAACATGCAAGAGTAAAAAAAGGACCTTTGTCCTAGAGCACTTGGTATGGTTCTTTCAAGACAACAGTGTGCTAAGACACTGGATGAGAAAGAACGCATGAGTGAGATTCCATATGCTTTGGAAATTGGATATATCATGTACAACATTTTGTGTACTCGCCCAGATGTCTTGTATGCTTTGAGTATAACGAGTAGATAATAGTCTACTTAGGTGAACGTCACTAGATAGCCGTCAAGAACATCCTTAAGTACTTGCAAAGGACTAAAGACATCTTCTTAATCTATGGTGGGGGAAGACGAGCTCATTGTAAGTGGTTACACTTATGCTAGTTTCCAAACCAATACAGACGACTTTAGATCGCAATCAGGATATGTCTCTTGTATAAACTACAACCGAAGCCGAGTATGTAGCTGCAGAGATTTGGATCTGAAAGTTCATTTGATGAACTTGGTGTGGTATTTCTAGCATCTCGAATGTCGAATGCGATTGATCTCCATTGTGAATGGAGCCATATATCAAAGGAACCACGGTCTCACCAAAGGTCCAAACATATATTGCGGCGGTATATCTTGGTCTGTGAGATCATTGATAGAGGAGATGTGGAGATTTGCAAAGTTCATACGGACGGTGACACGGCGGACCCACTAACGAAGCTGCTGACACAGCAGCAACGTCGTCATACTTGTAGCATGGGCCTTAGATACCAAGAGTACTGGTCTAAGAGATAGTTCTTATGTATAGTATACACTAAAAGCAAATGTTGTTGTCTTTAGTGTAAGTGGGAGATTGTTGTATTTTCTTTTATGTGATGAAATATTAAGGCATGAATTCCATTATTATTGTTTTGAATACAGGGCAGTACTTTTGTATTAAAACATATAATAACGTCTTTAGATAGTTATGTAATTGTTACATTAAACTATTCTAAAATGTCCCTAATCAATCATTGTTGTGGAATTTTGAGGAAAACAATAATGTGTGGAGATTAGTATGTGTAGTGATTAAATATGTGATATTAAATGAAACACGTGGTTATTTGATACTGGACAGACCCTCTCATAAGAACACTTCATGTATTGTTATATGAGTGTCAAAAGTGTTCTTATGATGCTTCTGTTTGCACCTAAATCTTTCGACTTGAGATCACACAAGATTTCATGCTTGGCTAATGGTATGTTTTGATGGTGTCAAACGCATTCTGTAACTAGATGGGTTATAAAGGCATTTGTTGGGTGTATTTATGAACCATGTCAAGATGAGGTGTGATAGATAGAGGATTTGTCCCTACTATATAACAAGAGTGATATCTTGGGCCCTTGATATAGTGAGATTAATTCATGGCCATGAACAAGTGAATTAATATGAGATATTAATGATATTTGATTAGTCTACTCTGGAATAAAAAAACTGACTGATTGGACTATACGAATTTGAAATACTCTGTGACTTGTGTTCAATCTAGATATCGAGGACAAAGGAATTAGTGCAAAAGATCATATTTGTGGTTACTTGAATCACCGGGATAATTTGTGAATTGGGAGTAAAGATGTGTTGCTAGATACCTCTCATTAATGTTGACAATTGTTGTCACGACCAACATAGAAAATACCTAAAAGGTCACACACTATAATCAGCTGGATTGGGCTTGTTGGAGTTTACATTTTATATAGGTGCTCAATTCGATTGTGCCGACTCAATTGGTTTTAGCCTTCAATTGGATTGGGCAAAACCAGACCCGGTTGGACCAGGCCTGGTCTACCGAACCAGTTTGTCACTCCGGTCGACCGGACCAGGTCAAAACCGGCACATGTCTTGTGTGAGAGAGTTGCATATGTAGTGTGTGTAGTGGGGAGAGAGAAGTTGGGAAAATGGAGTTAGTGAAATACCCGTAGGACATTTGCAATATCCGAAGAGGAGAACCTTAGAGAGAGAGGTTGAATAAGGTTCTCAAACGTTTTATCTTTTCTACCAAATTCTTTTCCTAAATCACCTTAAAAATAAATATGTTCATTAAGCATTGTTAGTAGTGCCCTAGGACCATTAGCACATGTTGTGCGTTTTGTTATCTTTTGAGCATGTAATTGAATAGTTAATTTTGCTTTTGATTATCAAATGTGTGATTTGATAGTAAAACTCATTAGCTTATGTAATTACTATTCTAGAAGTCCCTAGTTTTATGTAATGCTTAATTACTATGAAATAAAACTAGTATGATTGTTGATTGATGATCTTGTTTTACTGATCATGTGTAATGAATACAAATCACATCATAGATGCAATATATAGGGATACATTGTATTGGACGTGATCCGTCAGAGAAGTAATACTTCATGGTCTTAAGTCATAAGTATTACTTCCTCAATACTATTTTAGAATCCTTAGACCTTATGTCTTCATTGATTCTAGTATGAATGGAGCCACGTTTTGACTCAGTCGGACGTTACTTGTAACAGAGTAATCAATACGACTGAGATCGGATGTAGTGTCCTATCATAGCTTGAATGTGAGAGACATTGTAAGGAATTTGTCCCTCTCTATTATTAGAGAGAGATATCCATGGGCCCCTCGATAGGGAAAGACTGTTTAAATGCATGGCCGTGCTCAAATGTATTTGATAAAATGGTTATCAAATGCTATTTGTCGAAACAGTCTACCTGGAGATCGAGCATAAATACAATTAAGCTTAATAAGGGTGACGACCACCATGCCTTATGCTTAATTAGGATATCGCGAGACAAAGGGATTAAATAGTGGATTGATATTAGGTTCCGTTGTATATTCATTCACTTTGGGTAGTCACAATGTCCTGCTAGGGACCGCTTGTGATTTATGAACACATACTACTACTAAGTGTGTTTTCATTGCCATTGTGAGATGAACCTACAGGGTCACACGCATAGACGAGCTAACGAGCTTCATGTCCAGATTCAATGAATCTAGAATGTGTCTAGGTTCATTGTATCTTTCATTTGTCTTTCTGAAAATAATAAAGTGTTTATTATTCGAATTAGAGATAGGGGCAATTTTTGTATTTTACCTATAGTTGGGATTACGTGGGAGTTATTATCCGATAAGGACTCCCACTACCAGCAGAAGTCTAGGGGACGTGGGAGTTAGAGACTCCCACTGCCGAGAGGAGTTGAGGATGTGAGAGTTGGTTATGGGAACAAACTCTCACACCCTATATAATGATCTCTTGGCCGAAACCCTAGGTAATGATTTTTCAGCCGAAATATTACCAAGTCTCTGAAATTAGATTTCAGTTTCAGCCTCTCCCTTTTCTCTCTAATTCCCGAAAATCAGAAAAGACGAAGAGCTAGCAATCGCTGCCCGTATCGTCGCGTGGATACCGGTAGAGGGACTTTCCGCAAAGGGAGATCAATCGGTAGCAGCATCCGATCCAAGAAACGTCATCCTCCATTCAAGAAGTAGCTTCTTGAATCCAAAACATAAGTTTTTCTTGCTGTTTCCGCTGTTTTTCGATTCGTTTACGTATGAACGGATCCTTCAGGGGAGGATCCAAGGGTGTTTGGAACGAGTTTCCGCCCAAGAATCCCTTCAGTGGTATCAGAGCCTTGCTCATACGACTCGATTTCGATATTGTTAATCAGACAATAACGCTATCAATTCCGATTTGATATGTTTATGTTTGAAAACAGAAAAAATTCGTTTCTTTGTTCATGATAAATGCATAAACTGTTTAACTGCATTTAAAGATTGTATCTTTTGATGAGTATACGCATAAACTCTTCTCGGTTTAATCATGTTCATACGGTTTCATGAACTGCTGTTGTATAAATTGTTTCGGTTTCATGATTCTGCATGAACTGCCTCAGCATGATTCGGTTTAAAATTAAATTCGATTAATTTGCATAAACTGTGAATCTGTGATTAATTAGATTAATTCGATTATATGCATAAACTGTTTATGATTATGAATCTGTTTATGAATCTGATTATATGCATAAACTGTTTATGAATCGGTTATCAATTCGGTTAATTTGATTAACCCAATACATAATCCGATTATGTAAGTAAGGAAATTGAAGGGTAAATCTGGGAGGAAAAACTCATTCGATGAGTCGATGTAGAATCAGATTTTTCCTTCAGGCGCCGCTCGGAAAACCCCATGCAGGGGCCGCCGCCCTCGACCCACTGCCCGCCGTCTGCGTCGCCCCGATTCGTCGCTCCCCCCGAATTAAGACTTTGTGTATGATTTCATTGTGCTTTATATGATATTAGCATGGTGAATAGCATGGCCTACTATACCCCTTGTTTTACATATTTTTGGTTGTAATTTTATAATACGACTTGCGAGTCGTTTTTCAATGTTGTAAAAATTGTAATCGCTTTATTAGATTAGCTTTATCGCTTTACTTTGAAGGTCGGGTATGCCCATGCAAATATGTAACAAGAGTCGGGAGTGCAAGATCGAAGACATTATCCATGAGTTAGATTTTGACCTAGATTGACCCTTGACTCCCACAAGGCTCGTGGGAGTCATTATAGGAATACGCCATGCTATATCACATTTACTTTTTCGTTTCATAACCTGCGTGTGATGTTTATTTTATGTCTGAATGGATTTACTTTAGACGTCACATCAAATGGTTTTAATTAAGTCCTAAAATGCCTACCATATCCTAAGCACTCCATGAGCTTGGATCATCATTATGTCTGCTTGCCAAAGCAACAGATAAATGGTTATCTAGGCAAGAGGAGATGGGAAAATAGTGATTTCCATAAGCTTAGACATGGTTCAACTTAGCTAGGCCAACAAAATAGTTTTGGGCCTAGGGCATAAAATGGGAAATAGCCGGGACATATAGATGTCAATCCCATTAGATGATTTTACTTTAATCATAGGTGTTAAGCCAAAGCTTTCCTATAACTATTGTAAAATGTTTTTCCCCACTATTATCAAGTGTTGAAATTGTGGAAAATGTTTTTGCTCAAAAACTAATAACTTTGCAATTAACTTAATGTAGATAATGGCAACCAATTCATCACACAATTCACTGCGATCCGTCCATGAGAAGGAAAAAGCGAGCGGGACCAATTTCCTTGATTGGGCCCGCAACTTAAGGGATTGTCCTTAGCGGGGAAAGAAAGTCAGTACGTTCTTGATACTGGACATTCCCCGAACAGCACTGCAAATAACGCCCTAGAGCTGAAAGAGATACTTGGAAGAAGCATTTCGATGACTCTAACGATGTGACTTGTCTCATGTTAGTCACAATGAGCCCTGACCTTCAAAAACAGTTTCAAGGAGTTGAGGCTTTCCAGATGATGGGCCAGCTCAAGGAAATGTTCCAAGAGCAAGCTCGTCATGAAAGATTCCTCACAACTAAGGCGTTAAATAGTTGCAAAATGGCCCCTCGGAACCTCTGTAAGTGCACATGTTTTTAAGATGAAGGGCTATTTTGACCAACTTGAAAAACTTGGGGGCTCCCGTAAGTCATGACATGGCCACGGATATGATCTTGGGCTCACTCCCACCGGAGTATGACCAATTCATTATGAACTTCAACTTGCATGCCATGGAGAAGACCATACATGAAATACACGGGATGCTCAAGCAGTCGAATCGAACATTAATAAGACCCCTCGAAGTCTTAATGGTTCAAAAAGGGAATTTCAAGAAGAAAGGCAAGGGAAAGCCCATGGCCAAGAGAGGCAAAGGCAAAGGCAATGACAAGCCCAAGCCCCAGCCCAAAGCCAAGGCACCAAAGGAGGGAGTTTGCTTCCATTGTGGTGAACCAGGCCATTGGAAACGGAACTGCAAACTCTATTTGGAAGAGAAGAAAAAGGGAAAGGCCAGTTTGACTGTCTCTCCGTGTATTTATGTTATAGAAATTAACATGTCTACTCCTACTTCATGGGTATTAGATACTGGGTTGTGGATCTCACATTTGTGCAAATGTGCAGGGGGGTTCAAAAGGAGTAGATCACCGGCAAAAAGGAGAAGTGGACCTCGGAGTAGCGATCGGAGCATGAGTTGTTGCTGTAGCTACAGGGACATTTAATTTAGTTTTGCCAAGTGGCCTTATCATAGAACTAGATAATTGTTTGTATGTTCCAACTTTGAGTAGGAATATTATTTCAGTTTCTTGTTTGGATATTGAAGGTTTTGAAATTAATATTTTGAATAAGATTTGCACCATTCATAAAGATCGTATCTTTTATGGAGATGCCTCTTTGATGAATGGGCTCTATATTCTTAACCTCGATGATTCCAATAAAAGGCCCATCTATAACATTAATACTAAGAGGTTTAAATCAAATGAATTAAACCGGACCTACTTTAGCACTCGCTCGTTTGGGCCACATAAATGAGAAACGCATATCAAAGCTCCATTCGGATGGAATTTTGACATCATTTGACTTAGAGTCTTATGAGACTTGTGATTCTTGCTTGTTAGGCAAAATCACTAAAGCTCCCTTTACTCGGACAAAGTGAGAGAGCTTCCGATTTATCGGGCCTCATACATACGGGATGTTTGTGGACCAATAAACACTAGTGCTAGAGGAGGGTTTCGATTTCATCACATTCACGGATGATTTCGATGAGATATGGCTACGTCTATCTAATGAAACATAAATCGAATCTTTTGGAAGATTCAAAGAATTTCAAAATGAAGTACGTAATCAACTTGGTAAAAGTATTAAGATACTTGATCGGATCGAGGTGGCGAATACCTTAACCAAGAGTTTGACGAACATCTTAGTGGTTGTGGAATTGTTTCACAATTAACTCCTCCCGCACACCACAATGGAATGGCGTGTCGAACGGAGGAATTGCACCTTATTAGATATGGTTCGATCTATGATGAGTCAAACAAGTCTTCCAATTTCCTTTTGGGGATACGCCTAGAAACTCGCCGCATTTATATTAAATAGAGTTCCTTCTAAAGCGGTTCGAAAAACTCCATATGAGATATGGGACTGGGAAACGACCTAGTTTGTCCTTTCTCAAAATTTGGGGATGCGAGGCGTATGTAAAACGCTTGTTATCCGACAAACTCGCCCCTAAATCCGACAAGTGTTTGTTTGTGGGATATTCTAAAGAAACTAAAGGATATTACTTCATCTTCCATCGGAGAACAAAGTGTTTGTTGCTCGTAATGGTTTATTCCTTGAAAGGGAATTTATTTCCAAAGAGGATAGTGGGAGTAAGATCCATCTTGAGGAAATTCAAGATCCCCCAAACAACATCCGAACCAACTTTAGAAGTTCAAGCAAGCTCACGTGCCGACATCGAGCTTCAATCTTTGACACAAGGCCCAAGAAGGTCGAGTCTGGGTACATCAACAACTGAGAGATATGGATTTCTTGTGACCGATGATCATCGAAAGTTGAATTGATTGATCAAGATGAACCCACTACCTACAAAGAGGCAATTCGTAGTTCCGAGTCGATAAGTGGCTAGAAGCTATGAAGTCCGAGATGCAATCCATGTACGACAACCAAGTATGGACTTTGGTTGACCCACCCGAAGGGTGCAAGGTCATTGATAACAAATGGTGTTATAAAAAGAAGACCGACATGGATGGTAATGTACACACTTTTAAATCGCGACTAGTAGTTAAAGGTTATAGACAAGTTCATGGTATTGACTATGACGAAACCTTTTCCCCTGTCGTGATGATAAAGTCAATTAGGATTTTACTTGCCATAGCCGCATATTATGACTATGAGATATGACACAACCGGAGGGGTTTGTTGATCCAACAAATCCTAGCAAAGTGTGTAAGCTTCAAAGGTCCATTTATGGATTGAAGCAAGCATCTTGAAACTGGAATCGTCGCTTTGATGAACGTATTAAAGAATTCGGTTTCATAAAAAACGAAGACGAGCCTTGTGTTTATAAGAAAGTAACTAATAATGCAGTAGTGTTCCTTGTGCTTTATGTGAACGACATCTTACTGATTGGAAATGACATCCCCACATTACAAAGCGTAAAAGCATGGTTGGGGAAGTGCTTTTCCATGAAAGACTTAAGGCGAGGCTACATACATTTTGGGTATTAGAATATATAGAGATAGATCTAACAAAATGATTGGCTCTGAGCTGCAGTGGATACATTGACAAGGTACTCGAAACGGTTCGGTTTGCAAGACTCCAAAAAGGGATTCTTACCCATGTCACATGGCGTTAAACTCAGCGAGAACTCAAGGACCTTCCACAAGGAGGACCAAGAGCGCATGAGTAAGATCACATATGCTTCAGCCATTGGGTCTATTATGTACGCCATGATATGCACTCGCCCTGGATGTCTCATTTGCTTTAAGTATGACTATGCGATATCAATCGACCCCGATGAGTCACATTGGACTACGATCAAGAGCATTCTTAAGTACTTGAGAAGGACTAAAGATATGTTCTTAGTTTACTGAGGTCGGGAAGGAAGTCCCGGTTGTAAACGGTTACATGACGCAAGCTTCCGGGACCGACGTAGATGATTATAGATCGCAATCTGGTTTTGTGTTTTGTTTGAATGGAGGTCTTGTGAGTGGAAGAGCTCAAAGCAAGAAACCGTGGCCGACTACTACAATGTAAGTCGAGTATCTAGTCGCCTCTCAAGCAGCTAAAGAAGTCTGCTTTGGATCGGGAAGTTTGTTGATGAACTAGGTGTCGTCCACTAGCATTGTGAACCCGGTGGACCTCTATTGTGATAGTACTCGGTGCCATTTCACAAGCTAAGGAACCTAGATCTCACCAACGATCCAAACACATTCTCGAGCGTTTCCATCCGATTGAGAGATCATCGACGAGAGGGAGACGTTAGTATTTGCAAAGTTCATACAGACGACAACATTGTCGATCCATTGACCAAGCCACTCCCACAGCCTAAACATGAGAGTCATACTAGGTCAATGGGATTGAGGATCATGTATGATTGGACCTAGGGCAAGTGGGAGATTGTTAGTAGTGCCCTAGGACCATTAGAACATGTTGTGCATTTTGTTATCTTTTGAGCATGTAATTGAATAGTTAATTTTGCTTTTGATTATCAAATGTGTGATTTGATAGTAAAACTCATTAGCTTATGTAATTACTTTTCTAGAAGTCCCTAGTTTTATGTAATGCTTAATTACTATGAAATAAAACTAGTATGATTGTTGATTGATGATCTTGTTTTACTGATCATGTATGAATACCAATCACATCATAGATGCAATATATAGGGATACATTGTATTGGACGTGATCCGTCAGAGAAGTAATACTTCATGGTCTTAAGTCATAAGTATTACTTCCTCAATACTATTTTTAGAATCCTTAGACCTTATGTCTTCATTGATTCTAGTATGAATGGAGCCACGCTTTTGACTCGGTCGGACGTTACTTGTAACAGAGTAATCAATACGACCGAGATCGGATGTAGTGTCCTATCATAGCTTGAATGTGAGAGACATTGTAAGGAATTTGTCCCTCTCTATTATTAGAGAGAGATATCCATGGGCCCCTCGATAGGAAAAGACTGTTTAAATGCATGGCCGTGCTCAAATGTATTTGATAAAGTGGTTATCAAATGCTATTTGTCGAAACAGTCTACCTGGAGATCGAGCATAAATACAATTAAGCTTAATAAGGGTGACGACCACCATGCCTTATGCTTAATTAGGATATCGCGAGACAAAGGGATTAAATAGTGGATTGATATTAGGTTCCGTTGTATATTCATTCACTTTGGGTAGTCACAATGTCCTGCTAGGGACCGCTTGTGATTTATGAACACATACTACTACTAAGTGTGTTTTCATTGCCATTGTGAGATGAACCTACATGGTCACACGCATAGACGAGCTAACGAGCTTCATGTCCAGATTCAATGAATCTAGAATGTGTCTAGGTTCATTGTATCTGACATTTGTCTTTCTGAAAATAATAAAGTGTTTATTATTCGAATTAGAGATAGGGGCAATTTTGGTATTTTACCTATAGCTGGGATTACGTGGGAGTTATTATCCGATAAGGACTCCCACTACCAGCAGAAGTCTAGGGGACGTGGGAGTTAGAGACTCCCACTGCCGAGAGGAGTTGAGGATGTGAGAGTTGGTTATGGGAACAAACTCTCACACCCTATATAATGATCTCTTGGCCGAAACCCTAGGTAATGATTTTTCAGCCGAAATATTACCAAGTCTCTGAAATTAGATTTCAGTTTCAGCCTCTCCCTTTTCTCTCTAATTCCCGAAAATCAGAAAAGACGAAGAGCTAGCAATCGCTGCCCGTTTCGTCGCGTGGATACCGGTAGAGGGACTTTCCGCAAGGGAGATCAATTGGTGGCAGATTGAATCCAAGAAACGTCATCCTCCATTCAAGAAGTAGCTTCTTGAATCCAAAACGTAAGTTTTTCTTGCTGTTTCCGCTGTTTTTCGATTCGTTTACGTATGAGCGGATCCTTCAGGGGAGGATCCATGGGTGTTTGGAACGAGTTTCCGCCCATGAATCCCTTCAAGCATTTAAGGTGAATTAAATGATTATTACTTAGATGACTTATGTGTGTAGAATGCAACACTTAGGAATACGAGACAATGTGAATGATCAAGGATTGTCTAGGTCAAGATTCGTATATTGAAAGCTTGTAAGAACAAACACAAAAGTCAATAGAACTAGATCTAGCAAGAGATATATAAATCTATAAAGATATCTAGATGCAAGTCCTTTGCCCAAGCCTAGGGAGGATATAACAAGCAATTGATCTAACTCCATATAATCAATTAAAGCTCATATAATTAAGTTCGTGTGAATCTAAGAACAAGTATAAAGTAAGAACTAGAAAGTAAAGAGATAGAGTTAGAAGATCAAACACAAGGATGTAGAGTGGTTCGATCATAAAGATCTACATCCACTACCTTGGGACACATACAAGGATTTTGGCAAATTCCACTAGCTTGTCTTGAGAGAGATTTACTTGGAAGGACAAACAAAGAAATGGTTTTTTACACGCTTATGTAACCTTCCAAGAGAAAGGCCAACTAATTGTCCTTTTATGCTCACATGCAACCCTCTACCCATGGAAACTATTTCTCTAACCTAGTCTACCAAGTGAGAAGGTTTAACGAACACATTCAACCGTACTTCCATTTTGGATTCACCACTCACTCCAGTTACTATTATTACAAGAAAGATACACTCCAACTAATGGAGGAAAAAAACAACCACTCTCACAAACAAGTCTGGCCACTCAACCCATTACAAGAAAAGATAATCCCAACAAATGAGATTTTACATTTAAGCTCAATAAAGAAAAATCCCTCTAAGGATTAGATATTACAATTGAAGTTGTATTTCATATTTGAGAATGAAAGAATAAGTAGATGAAGCTCTTTCTCAAATAGAAATATTTTGATGAATGATTGGAAGAATTAAGCTCATAAAAGTGTTTGATTTTCTTGTCTAAAACTTCTAAACTTAGGCCCCTCTATTGGCTTGAGCAAAGACCTAAATTCAGCCTCAAAGGCTATTTATAGGGTCCAAAAATAGCAAGCAAATTGAGTTACAACGGCTATATTTTTGCCTTGACAATACATCTTCGGTCGATCGGACTAGGTAGTCGGTCGCCCGAAATAGTCTTAAAGTTAAGATCAAAGGCTTCTTTCTTGATCTCCCTGAAGAATGTCTTCCCAGATATTTATAGCCGTTGGAGTCTTGGAACATTCAAAAGTGAAAAGTACAAAAGATACTTTGGTCGACCAGACAAAAGATGTCGGTCGACCGGACTTCATCAGATCGCCCGAGGTCTAGGACCCGATCGACCGAACTTCTGTCCAGAAGTGATTTTTCCACTTGATCAACTTTCTAATGTTCTCAAACTCATGCTTAAGTGTTTTTTAAAGATATTTAAAACATTTTAAAGATCTTAGGCATTAACCAACACTTAAAGAATGTTTTACAAAACCTTTGAAAGATTAAATCAAATAATGAAATATGGTTTTGAAAACATGCAAGAGTATGAGCTTCATCATACTATAAACTATCATTCATCAAATAAGATTAGTCACAAGAATATACCTATAAGCATCTTGACTAATCTTCTTCTTGGTCTTCAAGATGAGTTCCTTTTTTAGCTGGGACTTAAGACCTTTGATCAACCTCTTCTTGTGACGAAGTCCTTGGTAGTCTTGTCAAGTTGTAGCTTCTTGGACTTCAACACTTGTTGATCTTCCTTTGATTTTGCAATATCTTCCATTAGCATTGTGGATGACCTTTTGTCTCGTGCTATGTAGACTTGCAAAATGAGGACTCTTCTTGTTTGTAGAATGGCCTTTGAAATCTACAAGAAGGTCTTCCTTCGATTTTGCAATATCTTTCAAAGGCATTGTGAATGACCTTTAAGCTTGTGCCATTGAAGACTTGCAAAATGTAGCTTCTTCTTGTTGTAGAATGATCTTTGATGTCCACAAGAAGCTAGCTTTCAATGCTTGTGTGAGTTCATAATATCCTATCATTGAAACACAAGCTCACACAAACATGAGAACTTCTTAATGTCTTGTTATCATCAAAACAAGATTGATCACATTAGCCCTTAGGGCTTACAATCTCCCCATTTTGATGATGACAAAACATTGACGCAAATGGGAATAAATTGAAAAAAGGATAAAGCAATTAAGCACAAAATATTAAAGCATGAGATAAGGATGCACATGGTCAAGGCAAGTAGATGTTTTAAAAAATCATTCTACTCCCCCGATTTTAAAGAATTCCTTATCCCTCCCATTGGCAAAGTTCTTAGCTTTCTCCTTTTGTAAAATTACTTTTTTTGGCACATTTGCAATGCTAATTTTTCCCCCCTTTTGTCAAAATCAAAAAGGTTCATCAGAGCGCCAATAAGAAAAGAATTTTCACCTCATTTTTCTCAAAAATATAGATCCAAAGGATCAAAACATGAAAATTTTTAGGAGGGATCAAGTTTAAAATATGGAGAAGCTTGTTGGTCAATAGTAAAGAGTTAAGTAAAAGAAAATAAAACTAAAGACCAAAAAGAAAGAAACCTCAAAGCTATGTAAGAACATCATTTGTAAAAGGCCATTTAAATGAAAATATGAGTGGACAATAGTTGATGCTTATCTAAAGATGAAAGAAAGCTTTAAAAAAATATTTTGAAAAAGTTTTAAGCTTGGTTGATTTCAAAGTAAGGACACATAAAATCTACAATGGTCATATGGCTCAAACTTCTCTCAAACAATTTCATATGTTGGCTCAAAAGACATGAAAATATGAAGACAAAGCCAACTTATGGTGTGATGATGCAAATGATATGACAAGTGTAGGCATACATCACATATATGAGGGGTATATGACAACATATGAAAACTCCCCCTCAACCAGTGCCCATAAATGTAAATGCAAAAACTGAAAAGATATAAGGTATAGAGTGTACGGTTTTATAGAAACAGGGCAGGTTCGGTCGACCGCAGGCTGATATCCGGTCACCGGAATTATGGCAGAGGCAACAGAGGGACTTCCATCTTCTTCTTCACCTTTGGATGATTTCTATGGTTGTTGGTGAAGTGATATTTCTCGTTTTCTCTGTGTTTGGCTAATACATTAGCTCTGCTTCCAATATTGTTGCTTCTTCTTCAATTGGCTATGCTTCAAACATTGTGTCCTTATTGAAGAGTGACACACCGAAAACTTCCTATCTTACTTCTTTAGCTTTTAACTGTCTTCTCTAATCATCATCCCTCAATATCATCATCAGTGGCAAATGGATGAGAGTAGCTGTTAGTGAAGGGAGATTTCTCGTTTTTTTTGTGTGTATGCATATGACATTGCTTGTAACATCATTGCCACTTTTCTCGTGTCCTAATAAGACATTATTTACAAGGCATATGCAGCAACAACCAAAAACTTATGTGACACCTAGAGGGAGTGTAAGAGACTTTGAAATAAATAAAACAAAACAAGTCTCTTCCTCAAGTAGTTGGTTAAGAATATAGTTCAAAAATGAATTCAAACAAAACTACAAAGGTGATAAAAGAAAATAAGGCAAAGAAAGCCCATAAACACATAAGTTTTGAAAGGGAAGTTATGAATCAATCAAGGTGAGCACAGACTTCCCAAAGATGAATAACCAAAAGAGATGGAGGTTTTGAAAATATAGCATATAAAACATATCACTTGGGAAGGAGGATAGGAAAAATACATTTAAAAGCATATCCTTCCTTCAAAGAAATGTAGAATGTGAAAGAATGCAACATGTTATGCAAGAAATTCCAAGGAGACATTACAACCAAGATTTTAATAGGTACATTTGTCACAGGGTACTTCTCCTATGAAATTACTTACCACGTACAAGTTGATAAGAGTTATAATATCAAAGAAGTTTCAAGGAAACATGACAACTAAGATAATATGAGGCACATTTGTCATGTATTACATACAAGTAAACATACTTATCAATTTATACTCTATCAAAACAAGGCTTAAATAGAAAAAAGCTCAAAGTACTCTCCATCATCTCTAAGTATCCATATAAAAGGCACATATAAAGATAAATATTTGAATAGAGTTTAAAAAAAGATCAAATAAGAAAGCTCTCCCTTACGATGTGCCGATTTTGTTTAAGATGTTTCGGAAAATCTTGGAAGTTTTTATGAATATTTAACAGTAGTTCCAACTTCCAATAAATTTGGAAATGAAGGCTTAGAAGCAAAAAGCACGGAAAAATACCATTTTAAAGCTGAAGTAGAGCACTTCGGTCGACCAATGTGAATCTCGGTAGACCAATGTCCATGCCCTTCGGGCGACCGGGGTTATGGCTGACAGGTATTTTCTGGTTTTTGAAATATGACCAAAATGCCTTTAAATGATTTTAAATCACTTCCAAAACATCATGAGCAACTTTGAATAGATAAAAGCAAGTAAGAACAAGGATTAAACCTCATAAAAATATTAAAGTGCTCAAAATCACACATTCAGATCTTTAAATAAGAAAACAATGAAAAATAACTAAGGTGCTCATATTTTTAGGCACTTTTGAAATTGGCCAAATTGTTTTAAAACAAAGAAAAGCATACAAAAACAAAGTTGTTGGCTCATATCATTGCCCAAAAACAACTTTAACAAGAGAGTAAGACAATCATCAAGATTATGCCACAAAAGGCTAATGTTAAGTCATACCTCTTAACACAGGTGGCTCAAAGAGGCACACCATACTTAGAATGAACAAATCAACAACATGACATAAGGTATAATCCAAAGCAAGGTTGTTTGCATTCATAAGTATAAAAATTTAAACCGAAAGATACAGGCATCTAGTAAAGATAAGCTTAGAAAACATAGGATTTCCATATATCCATTAAGATAAGGTTTTCCAAAACACTTTAAGCAACTATAGAAAGATGAAAACTTTTAAGATCAAGTTGCTACAAAGAGGGATAAACCTTGTAAAATAAAACACACATTAAATTCTTTGAAATCTTGAAAATCTTTTAATCATAACTAAGGTGGTCATTTTGAAAATGCCTTTCTAGAAATCAAGAATTGAAACACATAGGCACGTCAAAACAAGTTATGGCCAAAATCATAAGATAAGAAAGATAAACGCATGAGATAAGGCAATAACAAATAAAAGCAAGACCAAGCATATGGAATCATCAAAATTAAAAAGCTAAACCAAGAGAGAGAGAGGGTTATAGCTACCAATTTTATTTCATTGATGATTCTTGAACTTTATGCTTCTTTTGCTCTTACTAGACTTCCCTCATTGAGATGTCATCTTTGAAGCTCTTGAGGATGTCTTTGGGGGTAACTCCAATCTTCTTATCTCATCTTTGAGATGTTACCTCTTGGAGTGATGTATGGAGATTCACTTGGCCTTGTAGACTCATCTTTCTTTGAAATGTCTCTTTTGGCCTTGGTCATTCCATTCTTGCATCTTAGCTCTTCATCCCTATATTTCTTCTTCTTTATAGACCTGGCCACTTCTCATCACTTCTTTGTATCTTCTTGAAAGTGTGTCTAGTCTTCATATCATCTCCTTGAAGTTGAGCTCTTCTTTGAAATTGTATATTGCTCATTTTCTCCAAGGAGGAAGTGTCTTCTTCAGTATGAATTGAGAAAATGGATGATCTTATTTTAAAGTATCCATTCCTCTTCTATTTGCATTTGTTTCCTACATAAGAAGACACTTATGGTACCCAATTTTTGTTTGGGTCTTAAAGGGTTAATGATGGGGCTTTTCAACCCACTTGATTAGTACACCTCTATTAATAAAATCTCTATATGATGCAAATGATTTAACATTATGAAAATCAAGCACATCATGTTAAGCATATAGAAATGAAGAACAAGCATCAAAGAGATAAGGTATGTGCATTTTTGTGTTTGAGTTTGTACTCTAAGCAATTAAGATCAAAGAATACAAGTTGAGCACAAAACACATATGCACATATTGAAAAGAGTTTTAAAGAAACAAGTTTATGCTTTTAAAACATCATGCTTGACAAATTTGGAATAAGCAATTAGCATATTGTCAAGCAAAACATGATATAAATAAAAGCATCAAATATAAGCACATACACTCTTTTTCTTTTAAATGACTAGAAGTATATCCTAAACTACTTCCACTAAGAATCTTTCTTTAAAGTGAGCAACCAAGTTTGAAAAACAATTAGGCACATACTTCTTAGTCATGTACTTAGCTCATCATATTTCTAGGTTAGAGCACATAAGGATCATAATCGAAAGAATGATCACTAACAAGGGACGAGTTAAGATTTTGTACCTTAATGCTAAAGGAGCTTGAACTTTTTACCATTTTGGTTGAACTTTTTACCATATAGAAATGTAGAACAAGCATCAAAGAGATAAGGTATGTGCATTTTTGTGTTTGTGTTTGTACTCTAAGAAATTAAGATCAAAGAATACAAGTTGAGCACAAAACACATATGCACATATCGAAAAGAGTTTTAAAGAAACAAGTTTATGCTTTTAAAACATCATGCTTGAAAATTTTGGAATAAACAATTAGCATATTGTCAAGCAAAACATGATATAAATAAAAGCGTCAACAAATAAGCACATACTCTCTTTTTCTTTTAAATGACTAGAAGTATATCCTAAACTACTTCCACTAAGAATCTTTCTTTAAAGTGAGCAACCAAGTTTGAAAAACAATTAGGCACATACTTCTTAGTCATGTACTTAGCTCATCATATTTCTAGGTTACAGCACATAAGGATCATAATCGAAAGAATGATCACTAACAAGGGACGAGTTAAGATTTTGTACCTTAATGCTAAAGGAGCTTGAACTTTTTACCATTTTAATTGAACTTTTTACCATATAGAAATGAAGAACAAGCATCAAAGAGATAAGGTATGTGCATTTTTGTGTTTGTGTTTGTACTCTAAGCAATTAAGATCAAAGAATACAAGTTGAGCACAAAACACATAGGCACATATCGAAAAGAGTTTTAAAGAAACAAGTTTATGCTTTTAAAACATCATGCTTGACAAATTTGGAATAAGCAATTAGCATATTGTCAAGCAAAACATGATATAAATAAAAGCATCAACAAATAAGCACATACTCTCTTTTTCTTTCAAATGACTAGAAGTATATCCTAAACTACTTCCACTAAGAATCTTTCTTTAAAGTGAGCAACAAAGTTTGAAAAACAATTAGGCACATACTTCTTAGTCATGTACTTAGCTCATCATATTTCTAGGTTACAGCACATAAGGATCATAATCGAAAGAATGATCACTAACAAGGGACGAGTTAAGATTTTGTACCTTAATGCTAAAGGAGCTTGAACTTTTTACCATTTTGGTTGAACTTTTTACCATATAGAAATGAAGAACAAGCATCAAAGAGATAAGGTATGCGCATTTTTGTGTTTGTGTTTGTACTATAAGCAATTAAGATCAAAGAATACAAGTTGAGCACAAAACACATATGCACATATCGAAAAGAGTTTTAAAGAAACAAGTTTATGCTTTTAAAACATCATGCTTGACAAATTTGGAATAAGCAATTAGCATATTGTCAAGCAAAACATGATATAAATAAAAGCTTCAACAAATAAGCACATACTCTCTTTTTCTTTTAAATGACTAGAAGTATATCCTAAACTACTTCCACTAAGAATCTTTCTTTAAAGTGAGCAACCAATTTTGAAAAACAATTAGGCACATACTTCTTTGTCATGTACTTAGCTCATCATATTTCTAGGTTACAGCACATAAGGATCATAATCGAAAGAATGATCACTAACAAGGGACGAGTTAAGATTTTGTACCTTAATGCTAAAGGAGCTTGAACTTTTTACCATTTTGGTTGAACTTTTTACCATATAGAAATGAAGAACAAGCATCAAAGAGATAAGGTATGCGCATTTTTGTGTTTGTGTTTGTACTCTAAGCAATTAAGATCAAAGAATACAAGTTGAGCACAAAACACATATGCACATATCGAAATGAGTTTTAAAGAAACAAGTTTATGCTTTTAAAACATCATGCTTGACAAATTTGGAATAAGCAATTAGCATATTGTCAAGCAAAACATGATATAAATAAAAGCATCAACAAATAAGCACATACTCTCTTTTTCTTTTAAATGACTAGAAGTTTATCCTAAACTACTTCCACTAAGAATCTTTCTTTAAAGTGAGCAACAAAGTTTGAAAAACAATTAGGCACATACTTCTTAGTCATGTACTTAGCTCATCATATTTCTAGGTTACAGCACATAAGGATCATAATCGAAAGAATGATCACTAACAAGGGACGAGTTAAGATTTTGTACCTTAATGCTAAAGGAGCTTGAACTTTTTACCATTTTTGTTGAACTTTTTACCATATAGAAATGAAGAACAAGCATCAAAGAGATAAGGTATGCGCATTTTTGTGTTTGTGTTTGTACTCTAAGCAATTAAGATCAAAGAATACAAGTTGAGCACAAAACACATATGCACATATCGAAAAGAGTTTTAAAGAAACAAGTTTATGCTTTTAAAACATCATGCTTGACAAATTTGGAATAAGCAATTAGCATATTGTCAAGCAAAACATGATATAAATAAAAGCATCAACAAATAAGCACATACTCTCTTTTTCTTTTAAATGACTAGAAGTATATCCTAAACTACTTCCACTAAGAATCTTTCTTTAAAGTGAGCAACAAAGTTTGAAAAACAATTAGGCACATACTTCTTAGTCATGTACTTAGCTCATCATATTTCTAGGTTACAGCACATAAGGATCATAATCGAAAGAATGATCACTAACAAGGGACGAGTTAAGATTTTGTACCTTAATGCTAAAGGAGCTTGAACTTTTTTCCATTTTGGTTGAACTCTTTACCATATACAAATGAAGAACAAGCATCAAAGAGATAAGGTATGTGCATTTTTGTGTTTGTGTTTGTACTCTAAGCAATTAAGATCAAAGAATACAAGTTGAGCACAAAACACATATGCACATATCGAAAAGAGTTTTAAAGAAACAAGTTTATGCTTTTAAAACATCATGCTTGAAAATTTTGGAATAAACAATTAGCATATTGTCAAGCAAAACATGATATAAATAAAAGCGTCAACAAATAAGCACATACTCTCTTTTTCTTTTAAATGACTAGAAGTATATCCTAAACTACTTCCACTAAGAATCTTTCTTTAAAGTGAGCAACAAAGTTTGAAAAACAATTAGGCACATACTTCTTAGTCATGTACTTAGCTCATCATATTTCTAGGTTACAGCACATAAGGATCATAATCGAAAGAATGATCACTAACAAGGGACGAGTTAAGATTTTGTACCTTAATGCTAAAGGAGCTTGTACTTTTTACCATTTTGGTTGAACTTTTTACCATATAGAAATGAAGAACAAGCATCAAAGAGATAAGGTATGCGCATTTTTGTGTTTGTGTTTGTACTCTAAGCAATTAAGATCAAAGAATACAAGTTGAGCACAAAACACATATGCACATATCGAAAAGAGTTTTAAAGAAACAAGTTTATGCTTTTAAAACATCATGCTTGACAAATTTGGAATAAACAATTAGCATATTGTCAAGCAAAACATGATATAAATAAAAGCATCAACAAATAAGCACATACTCTCTTTTTCTTTCAAATGACTAGAAGTATATCCTAAACTACTTCCACTAAGAATCTTTCTTTAAAGTGAGCAACCAAGTTTGAAAAACAATTAGGCACATACTTCTTAGTCATGTACTTAGCTCATCATATTTCTAGGTTACAGCACATAAGGATCATAATCGAAAGAATGATCACTAACAAGGGACGAGTTAAGATTTTGTACCTTAATGCTAAAGGAGCTTGAACTTTTTACCATTTTGGTTGAACTTTTTACCATACAGAAATGAAGAACAAGCATCAAAGAGATAAGGTATGTGCATTTTTGTGTTTGTGTTTGTACTCTAAGAAATTAAGATCAAAGAATACAAGTTGAGCACAAAACACATATGCACATATCGAAAAGAGTTTTAAAGAAACAAGTTTATGCTTTTAAAACATCATGCTTGACAAATTTGGAATAAGCAATTAGCATATTGTCAAGCAAAACATGATATAAATAAAAGCATCAACAAATAAGCACATACTCTCTTTTTCTTTTAAATGACTAGAAGTATATCCTAAACTACTTCCACTAAGAATCTTTCTTTAAAGTGAGCAACAAAGTTTGAAAAACAATTAGGCACATACTTCTTAGTCATGTACTTAGCTCATCATATTTCTAGGTTACAGCACATAAGGATCATAATCGAAAGAATGATCACTAACAAGGGACGAGTTAAGATTTTGTACCTTAATGCTAAAGGAGCTTGAACTTTTTACCATTTTGGTTGAACTTTTTACCATATACAAATGAAGAACAAGCATCAAAGAGATAAGGTATGTGCATTTTTGTGTTTGTGTTTGTACTCTAAGCAATTAAGATCAAAGAATACAAGTTGATCACAAAACACATATGCACATATCGAAAAGAGTTTTAAAGAAACAAGTTTATGCTTGTAAAACATCATGCTTGACAAATTTGGAATAAACAATTAGCATATTGTCAAGCAAAACATGATATAAATAAAAGCATCAACAAATAAGCACATAATCTCTTTTTCTTTTAAATGACTAGAAGTATATCCTAAACTACTTCCACTAAGAATCTTTCTTTAAAGTGAGCAACCAAGTTTGAAAAACAATTAGGCACATACTTCTTAGTCATGTACTTAGCTCATCATATTTCTAGGTTACAGCACATAAGGATCATAATCGAAAGAATGATCACTAACAAGGGACGAGTTAAGATTTTGTACCTTAATGCTAAAGGAGCTTGAACTTTTTACCATTTTGGTTGAACTTTTTACCATATAGAAATGAAGAACAAGCATCAAAGAGATAAGGTATGTGCATTTTTGTGTTTGTGTTTGTACTCTAAGCAATTAAGATCAAAGAATACAAGTTGAGCACAAAACACATTATGCACATTCAAAAAGAGTTTTAAAGAAACAAGTTTATGCTTTTAAAACATCATGCTTGACAAATTTGGAATAAACAATTAGCATATTGTCAAGCAAAACATGATATAAATAAAAGCTTCAACAAATAAGCACATACTCTCTTTTTCTTTTAAATGACTAGAAGTATATCCTAAACTACTTCCACTAAGAATCTTTCTTTAAAGTGACTAACCAAGTTTGAAAAACAATTAGGCACATACTTCTTAGCCATGTACTTAGCTCATCATATTTCTAGGTTATAGCGCACATAAGGATCATAATCGAAAGAATGATCACTAACAAGGGACGAGTTAAGATTTTGTACCTCAATGCTAAAGGAGCTTGAACTTTTTACCATTTTGGTTGATCTTCTGTATCAATAAGTCCATTGAGGCCTTTTGTGTGATCTTTGTCATGATCGTCACTTTCATTTTAAGCTCTTGGAGAGGTTGACATGTGATTGCTTCTTTTTCTTTATTGTTCATCCTTGGTTGATGAGATGGAACCAATCTCATCTTCTTTTATGCTAATTGTAGAGTCATCGTGATGGACAGACTTTATTTTCTTGATGAACCCTCTACAATCTTGCAATCCTTGGCATTTGACTCTTTTCTTACAGTCTTAGCTCATTTGTGCCATTCCTTGTAGTTCATATCTTCTTTGTGAAGCTTAGAACTTTTTGTACCTACAAGGAATTCTTGAGAACTAATAGGTACCTTTTGAAAGGTCCTTTAAGGTTAGCTCAAATTCTCAAGATGCACATTGTATGCCTGAAGGTAATGCGTAGCAACTAGATGGATTCTTAAATGATGTATGACAAGGTAAAGACAAGAATCAATCAAGTTGCATATGCTACATCTCATAGATACCTAAGTCAAAGTAAACATGAACATGTAGAGATCATGCTAAGGATATCTATATGGATATGACATTCTAAAAAGTGAGATGCAACATATAATAAGACCAAGCATATAAATATAAAGCAAAATCGCTTATAAAAAAATAAACACATCAAATAGTGTTAAGAGAAAGTGATTTTGATACCTTTTGCATTCTTACCAAGTGATGAGGATAATAGATTGACACTTTGGATCTTGTCATCACTTGATGCTTTGCTCTTTGTCTTTAATTAACTTGGTTCTCAATTTATTGGCACTTGAGCTTTCAGAATCCAAGTGCTTTTCAATTTCTTCTTTTGGCACGTCTCTTTTTATCCGCGCCAATGCCACTTCTCTTTGAATCTATATCATTGAAGCTTTGTGAGATAAAGTCATCACAGTGTGGTGGCAAGAGTATTCTATAGAATAGGTAGAAAAGTATATGGTCATAGATCCTCCTAGCGTGTTAATCCTAACAAAAAGGGATAATAGGCTCTGATACCAATTGAAATACTTGTAAGGGATTTGCAATACTCGGAGGGAGAACCTTATAGAGGAGGGGGTGAATAAGGTTCTCAAACTTTTTATCTTTTCTACCAAATTCTTTGCCTAAGTGATCACCTTAACAACAAATATGTTCATTAAGCATATAAGGTGAATTAAAGGATTATTACTTAGATGACTTATGTGTGTAGAATGCAACACATAAGAATACGAGACAATGTATATGATAAAGGATTGTCTAGTTCAAGATTCTTATATTCAAGCTGGTAAGAACAATCACACAATTCAATAGAACTAGTATCTAGCAAGAGATATATGAAGCTATAATGATATCTAGATGCAAGTCCTATGCCCAAGCCAAGGGAAGATATAACAAGTAATTGTTCTTACTTCATTAATTTGGATATCGAGAGACAAATGGATTAAATAGTGGATTGATATTAGGTTCCACCGTACATTCATTCACTCTGGGTAGTCACAATGTCCTGATAGGGACCGCTTGTGATTTATGAACAAATACTACTACTAAGTGTTTTTTCATTGCCATTGTGATATTAACCTACAGGGTCACACGCACAGAAGAGTAACGTGCTTCATGTCCAGATTCAATGAATCTAGAATGTGTCTAGGTTCATTGTATCGACAATTTTTTTTAGAATAATAAAATGTTATTATTCGAATTATAGATTAAGAATGGGCATTTTCGGTATTTGGCTTTCACCTGGGATTGCGTGGGAGTTAGTATGCGATAAAACTCCCACTACCAAAAGAGGTTAGGATTACGTGGGAGTTGGTTCTCGAAACAAACTCTCACGCCCAATATAATCTCTTTAGGGGTGAAACTCTACACATACTTTTTGAGCCGCAAAACATAAACACCCGAAATAAGATTTCTGCCCTACTCTTCTATCTAGATTTCAAAAACTCAGAAAACAAAAAAGTAGCAATCGTTGACCGTTTCGTAGCGTGAATACCGGTAGTGAGCAATTCCGCAAGTGAAGGCTTTTGGTGGTTGCAGTACAGCATCCGAAATCAGATACCATTAAAGAAAATTGTAAGTCTTTTTCGTCTAAATTTCGATTCCCATAGTATAAGCGGATCCTTCCGAGGACGATTCATGGGTGTTTAGAACGAGTTTCTGCCCATGAATCCCTTCAGTCCCTTCAGTGGTATCAGAGCCAGGTTCATACTATTAGAATTCGATAACGTTAATAACATCATGACACGTATCAATCTCGATTTTGTATGTGTATGTGTGGAACATAAAAATTGTTTCTGTGATTCTGATATGTATATATATATATATATATATATATATATATATATAAACTCTCTCTGTGTGTGATATATGCTAATCTGATTTATATGTTTATTTGCATGATTCGATCTGTAATTAATTCGAATAGTTATGCATAAATTATTATCTTATGCAATTTGTCATTAATTCGATTAATTATGCATAAACTGTGAGTGTATGCTTCCTGTCGTTAATCTGATTAATGACACATAAACTGTTTATGTATGTGGATTATATTGTATAAACAGTTAATTCAATTAACTATGTTAGGCGATTGAGGGTTAAATCGGGGAAGAAAACTCATTCCATGAGCAGAGGGTAAATTTGATTTTCCTTTCGGGACTGCCGCTGAGGGGAACTCGATATTCCATGGGCTCTTGTTATTACATAAGAAATCCTATACTATGTCTTACAAAATAAAAGAAATATCGAGTTACATTCGAGAAATAAATTACAACCAGGATTTCAATAGAGAATGCACGACACGCGTGTCGTAATATAATAAAAGAAATCACTTGGTCAAAGGTTATTGCTACGTATCCTGCTCACATTACATGACAATCATGCTAATAAAAACAAAAATATGCACAGCTTGCCCCTATTTGATCGACCGTAGTCATATCCCTGTCTACCGCGATAAAGGCAGTAACCAAACAGTGTTAAAATAGGCCACCTCGGTCGACCGAGAACATTTTCCGGTCTACCGACCGAGTTCTAAATAGTGGAACTCGAACGGAAAACGTGAACGCATATCAATCATCCATTCATGAGGATAGAGAATGGAACACATAATAGGAACACGGGATTTTTTTGCCACTTGAGAAAAATATTGAAAATTTAAAAAAAAAAAACTTGTATTAGGAATCGGAGAGGGCAATCGTTAAGAATGCTTCTAATGAATTAAGATGATATATATATATATATATATATAAGGTTAGGTTAGTCTCCAATACATCTGTTTCAGTGGTATTCTGGGATCAGCCTCTTTGTTTGACAAAGGTTAGGTCTGTATCCCGTCCATCCCCGCCCATACCCCCAATTATTGGGGACTTAATGGGTTATGCTATTGTTGTTGTTGTTGTTGTATATATATATAAGGTTAGGTTAGTCTCAATACATCTGTTTCGGTGGTGATTCGGGATCGACCTCTTTGTTTGACAAAGGTTAGAGTGCAGTATCCCGTCCATCCCGCCCATACCCCCGATTATTGGGGACTTAATGGGTTATGCTATTGTTGTTGTTGTTGTATATATATATATATATATATATATATATATATATATATATATATATATATATATATATATATATATCATTAAGAGCAATAAAAATTATTTTACTTCAAAATAGAAAAGTATGAAATATTCAAGATAGTTTCTTATCATTTAAAATTAAACATTCACCAACTTATTTCTAAAATAGGATTCCATCAAACCTTGTTACTTGTTACTAGGGATGGATATTGCATTGAAGGAAGACCCAGTCCTAAATAAATGTCTGTAATACTTAATCTGAAGTAACCAGTGTTAGTAGTGCCCTAGGACCATTAGCATATGTTGTACATTTTACATCTTTTGAGCATGTAATTGAATAGCTAATACGTGATTTGATAGTAAAACTCATTAGTTTATGTAATTACTATTCTAGTTGTCCCTAGTTTTATGTAAGCTTCTTTACAATGAAATAAAACTAGTATGTTGTTTGATTGATGATTATGTTTTACTAATCATGTGTAATGAATACAACTCATATCATAGATGCAATATATTGAGATATATTGTATCGGACGTGATCCGTTAGAGAAGTAATACTTCATGGTCCTTAGTCATAAGTATTACTTCCTCAATACTATTTTTAGAATCCTTAGACCTTATGTCTCCATTGATTCTAGCATGAATGGAGCCACGTTTTGACTCAGTCATAATCAATACGACTGATGATCGGATGTAGCGTCCTATCATGGCTTGAATGTGAGAGACATTGTAGGGAATTTGTCCCTCTCTATTATTAGAGAGAGATATCCATGGGCCCCTCGATAGGGAATACTGTCTAATTGCATGGCCGTACTCAAATGTATTTGATAAAGTTGTTATTAAATACTATTTGTTGGAACAGTCTACCTGGAGATCTAGCATAAATACAATTAAGCTTAATAAGGGTGACGACTATCATGCCTTATGCTTAATTAGGATATCGCGAGACAAAGGGATTAAATAGTTGATTGATATTAGGTTCCAACGTAAATTCATTCACTTTGGGTAGTCACAATGTCCTGCTAGGGACCACTTGTGATTTATGAACACATACTACTACTATGTGTGTTTTCATTGCCATTGTGATATGAACCTACTGTTAGTAGTGCTCTAGGACCATTAGCATATGTTGTACGTTTTATATCTATTTGAGAATTTCATATGAATAGTTAATTTTGCTTATGAACATCAAATGCGTGATTTGATAGTAAAACTCATTTGCTTATGTAATTACTATTCTAGTTGTCCCTAGTTTTATGTAATCTATTTTACAATGAAATAAAACTAGTATGATGTTTGATTGATGATTACGTTTTACTAATCATGTCTAATTAGTACAAATCATATCATATATGCAATGTATTGAGATATATCGTATCGGACGTGATCCGTTAGAGAAGTAATACTTCATGGTCCTTAGCCATAAGTATTACTTCCTCAATACTGTTTTAGAATCCTTAGATCTTATGTCTCCATTGATTCTAGCATGAATGGAGCCACGTTTTGACTTTCGATCAGTGCGTTGCTTTTAATCGAGTAATCAATACGGTGATGATCGGATGTAGTGTCTTATCATGGCTTGAATGTGAGAGGCATTGTAAGGAATTTGTCCCTCTCTTATTAGAGAGAGATATCCATGGGGCCCCTCGATAGGGAAAAGACTGTCTAAATGCATGGCCGTGCTCAAATGTATTTGATAAAGTGGTTATCAGATACTATTTGTTGGAACAGTCTTCCTGGAGATCGAGCATAAATATAATTAAGCTTAATAAGGGTGACGACTACCATGCCTTATGCTTAATTAGGATATCGCGAGACAAAGGGATTAAATAGTGGATTGATATTAGGTTCCACCGTAAATTCATTCACTTTGGGTAGTCACAATGTCCTGCTAGGGACCGCTTGTGATTTATGAACACATACTACTACAAAGTGTGTTTTGATTGCCATTGTGAGATGAACCTACAGGGTCACACGCATAGACGAGCTAACGAGCTTCATGTCCAGAATCAATGAATTTAGAATGTGTCTAGGTTCATTGTATCTGACATTTATTTTTCTTAGAATAATAAACCGTTATTATTCGAATTATAGATGAGGGGCATTTTCGGTATTCGGTTAATCGCTGGGATTACGTGAGAGTTATTATCCGATAAAGACTCCCACTACCAGCAGAAGTCTAGGGGACGTGGGAGTTAAAGACTCCCACTGCCGAGAGAAGTTGAGGATGTGAGAGTTGGTTATGGGAACAAACTCTCATACCACTATATAATGATCTCTGGCGAAACCCTTGCCGATTAAGCTTTAAGCACGCAATTAACCAAAGAACACCCGAAATCAGATTTCGGATTACGCTTTCTCCCATTCTCCCTAATTCGAAACTTCGAGAAAAATGGAGTGCTAGCACTCAGTTTGCTGTTCGTCAGCGTGGATACCGTTAGGGAGTAATTCTGCAAGGGAGGACACAAGGTGATCATTGCATCCGAGCCATAAAGACAGGATCTTCCATTCAAGAATTGGATTCTTGAGCCAAGAATTGTAAGTCCTTTTCTCGGTTTTTCGATTCGTTTACGTATGAGCGGATCCTTCAGGGGAGGACTCATGGGTCTTTGGAACGAGTTTCCGCCTATGAATCCCTTCAGTGGTATCAGAGCCTTGCTCATACGATTCGATATTGTTAATCACATCTTAACATATATCAAATTCGATTTGGTATGTGTATTTGTGAAAAACAGAAAAGATTATTTCTTTGACTGCCTATCATATGTTTCTGGGATTATAATAAACTGTTTATGATTCTGTCAATAATATGATTATACCGCATAAACTGTTTATGATTCTGTGAATAATCTGATTATACCGCATAAACTGTTTTTGAATCTGTCATTAATATGATTATATACATGAATTATTTATGAATCTGTTATTAATCTGATTATACTGCATAAACTGTTTGTGATTAATCTGTAATTAATTTGATTAATTCGGTTATTAAGCATAAACTGATTGTATGTCTCCAGCCGTTAATTTGATTAACCAATGCATAATCCGATTATGTAAGTAAGGCAATTGAGGGGTAAATCGGGACAGAAAAACTCATTCGATGAGTTGATGTAGAATCAGATTTTTCTTCCAGGGGCAGATTCGTCGTTCCGCTGACTTAAGACTTTGTATATGTACTCGTTGTTAATTTCATTGTGCTTTATGTGATTTCAGCATGGTGAATAGCATGGCCTACTATACCCCTTGTTTTACATATTTTTGGTTGTAATTTTATAATACGGCCTGCGAGCTGTTTTTCCAATGTTGTAAAATTGTAATCGCTTTCTTAGATTAGCTTCATTGCTTTACATTGAAGGCTGGGTATGCCCATGCAACTATGTAACAAGGCTGGAGACTGCTGGATCGAAGACTTTATCCATGAGATGGATATTGACTTAGATTGACCTTTGGCTCCCACAAGGCTCGTGGGAGTCATCATAGGATTAGGCCATGCTATCTCACGTTTAATTTTTTTATGTTTTATATATTGCATGAGAAGCTTGTATAATTGTATTACACGTTTTACTGTCTTATTCAAACCGAACGTTTTAACTAAGTCTTAAAATGCCTACCATACTCTAAGCACTCATTGAGCTTAGATCGTCATTTTGTCTGCTTGCCAAAGCAACAGACAAGTGGTTATCTAAGCAAAGAGAGATGGGAAAATGGTGATTTCCATAAGATTAGACATGGTTCAACTTAGCTAGGCCATCAAAATAGTTTTGGGCCTAGGGCATAAAATGGGAAAAAGCCGGGATATATAGATGTCATTCCCATTAGATGATTTTACTTTAATTATGGGTGTTAAGCCAAAGCTTTCCTATAACTATTGTAAAATGTTTTTCCCCACTATTTATCAAGTGTTGAAATTGTGGAAAATGTTTTTGCTCAAAAAATAATAACTTTGCAAATAATTTAATGTAGATAATGGCAACCAATACATCACACAATTCATTGCGATTCGTCCTTGAGAAAGAAAAACTAAGCGGGACCAATTTCCTTGATTGGGCCCGCAACTTAAGGATTGTCCTTAAGCAAGAAAGAAACCTGTACGTTCTTGATACGGACATTCCTGAACAGCCTGCAAACAACGCCCCTAGAGCTGAAAGAGATGCTTGGAAGAAGCATTTTGATGACTCTAACGATGTGACTTGTCTCATGTTAGTCACAATGAACACTGACCTTCAAAAACAGTTTGAAGGAGTTGAGGCTTTCCAGATGATGGGCCAGCTCAAGGAAATGTTCCAAGAGCAAGCTTGTCATGAAAGATTCCTCACAACTAAGGCGTTGAATAGTTGCAAAATGGCCCCTGGCACCTCTGTAAGTGCACATGTTCTTAAGATGCAGGGCTATTTTGACCAACTTGAGAAGCTTGGGGCTACCGTAGTTCATGACATGGCCACAGATATGATCTTGGCTCACTCCACCGGAGTATGACCAATTTTTTATGAACTTCAACATGCATGCCATGGAGAAGACCATATATGAAATACACGGGATGCTCAAGCTGGCCGAATTGAACATTAAGAAGACCCCTGAAGTCTTAATGGTTCAAAAAAGAATTTCAAGAAGAAAGGAAAGGGGAAAGTGTTGGAGTACATTTAATCTAAGGTGCGCCAATTCGATTGGGCCGGGCCGGGCTTCGGGCCGGGCCGGGATTGGATTGGATTGGGCACTTAATCGGGTTGGGCCGACCAACCCATTTGGATCAATCAATTCGGTTGGGCCGTACCGGACTTCGGGCCGGGATTGGATTGGGCCCTTAATCGGGTTGGGCCGACCAATATGATTGGGTCGACCGACCCGTTTTGGACCGACCTTATGGCTGGACAATTAGAGATATTATCCAGCCATTTTATCTCTTAGAAGGTGGTTAAAGTGGTGGAGTAGTTTCCTCCATGATCTCCCACTTCCCTCTTTCACTCTCCCCACTCTCTCTTGATAGACTATGAAAATACTGATTTTCCTAATTCATTCTAATCAGTTTTCTCCAGCCTTTTGAAGCTAAGAGAATAGAGAGAAAAAGTGAGTTTTAGAGAGAAAAAGACAAGACAAATTTCTGGACTTTTTTCTTGCATTTTTGCTAATAGAAAGGAAGTTAGAAAGCTTGTTTCTTGTTCTTGAAAAGGTCGTTCATACTCCATCCATTGAAGAGTGTCTTCAAAGCTTCTACAAGGCGTTGGCTAGCACCAAGCAGTAGAAGACCATCTCCGAAAGATCGAGTGGATACCGGAAGAGACGGAGCCTGCAAGCGTGGTGTTCCGTTCGTTACAACAAACCGCTAAAAGCGTTTCAGCCATTCTAGCATCCATATAAGGTAAAACACTATCCCATAGTCGTAGGTACTTACTCGTGAAAGATCCTGATAGAGGCGGGTCAAAGTTATTTCCGCTGCGCTTATGTGTATGACCCGGTTATTCCTCTAACAGAAAGCCCATGGCCAAAAAGGGCAAAGGCAATGGCAATGACAAGCCCAAGCCCAAGCCCAAAGCCAAGGCACCAAAGGAAGGGGTTTGCTTCCATTATGGCGAACCAGACCATTGGAAACGGAACTGCAAACTCTATTTGGAAGAAAAGAAAAAGGGAAAGGCCAGTTTGACTGTCTCTCCAAGTATTTATGTTATTGAAATTAACATGTCTGCTCCTACTTCGTGGGTATTAGATACCGGTTGTGGATCTCACATTTGTGCAAATGTGCAGGGGTTCAAAAAGAGTAGATCACTGGCAAAAGGAGAAGTGGACCTCAGAGTAGCAAACGGAGCAAGAGTTGTTGCTGTAGCTACCGGGACATTTAATTTAGTTTTGCCAAGTGGCCTTATTATAGAACTGAATAATTGTCTTTATGTTCCAACTTTGAGTAGGAATATTATTTCAGTTTCTTGTTTAGATATTGAAGGTTTTGAATTAAATATTAAGAATAAAATTTGCACCATTCATAAGGATCGTATCTCTTATGGAGATGCCTCTTTGATGAATGGGCTTTATGTTCTTAAACTCGATGATTCCATTAAAAGGCCCATCTATAACATTAATACTAAGAGGTTTAAATCAAATGACTTAAACCAGACCTACTTTTGGCACTGCCGTTTGGGCCACATAAATGAGAAACGCATATCAAAGCTCCATACAAATGGAATTTTGACATCATTTGACTTAGAGTCTTATGAGACTTGTGATTCTTGCTTGTTAGGAAAAATGACTAAAGCTCCCTTTACTGGACAAAATGAGAGAGCTTCCGATTTATTGGGCCTCATACATACAGATGTTTGTGGACCAATAAACACTAGTGCTAGGGGAGGGTTTCAGTACTTCACAGATGATTTCAGCATATATGGCTACGTCTATCTAATGAAACATAAATCAGAATCTTTTGGAAGATTCAAAGAATTTTAAAATTAAGTACAAAATCAACTTGGTAAAAGTATTAAGATACTTTGATCAGATTGAAGAGGCGAATATCTTAACCAAGAGTTTGACAAACATCTTAGGGGTTGTGGAATTGTTTTGCAATTAACTCCTCCTGGCACACCACAATGGAATGGTGTATCAGAATGGAGGAATCGCACCTTACAAAATATGGTTCGATCTATGCTGAGAGAAACTAGTCTTCCAATTTCCTTTTGGGGATACGCCCTAGAAACTGCTGCGTTTATATTAAATAGAGTTCCTTCTAAAGAGGTTCAGAAAACTCCATATGAGATATGGTCAGGGAAAGCGACCTAGTTTGTCATTTCTCAAAAATTTGCGGATACGAGCCGCATGTAAAACGCTTGTTATCCGATAAACTCGCTCCCTAAATCGACAAGTGTTTGTTTGTGGGATATCCTAAAGAAACTAAAGGATATTACTTCTATCTTCCATCGAGAGAACAAAGTGTTTGTTGCTCGTAATGGTTTATTCCTCGAAAGGGAATTTATTTCCAAAGAGGATAGTGGGAGTAAGATCCATCTTGAGGAAATTCAAGATCCCCAAACAACATCCGAACCAACTTTGGAAGTTCAAACAAGCTCACGTGCTGATCATCGAGCTTCAATCTTTGACACAGAGGCCCGAGGAGGTCGAGTCGGGTACAATAACGACTTGAGAGATATGGATTTCTCGTGACCGGTGATCATCAGGTTGAACTGATTGATCAAGATGAACCCACTACGTACAAAGAGGCAATTCGTAGTTCTGAGTCAGATAAGTGGCTAGAAGCTATGAAGTCTGAGATGCAATCCATGTACGATAACCAAGCGTGGACTTTGGTTGACCCACCCGAAGGGTGTAAGGTCATTGACAACAAATGTTGTTTCAAAAAAAACCGACATGGATGGTAATGTACACACTTTTAAATCTCGACTAGTAGTTAAAGGTTATAGACAAGTTCATGGTATTGACTATGACGAAACCTTTTCTCCTGTCGTTATGATAAAGTCTATTAGGATTTAACTTGCCATAGCTTCATATGATGACTATGAGATATGGCAAATGGATGTTAAGACTGCGTTTCTTAATGGAAACCTTTTCGAGGATGTGTATATGACACAACCTGAGGGGTTTGTTGATCCAGCAAATCATAGCAAAGTGTGTAAGCATCAAAGGTCCATTTATGGATTGAAGCAAGCATCTCGAAGCTGGAATCGTTGCTTTGATGAACGTATTAAAGAATTTGGTTTCATCAAAAACGAAGACGAGCCTTGTGTTTATAAGAAAGTAACTAATAATGCAGTAGTGTTCCTTGTGCTTTATGTGGATGACATCTTACTGATTGGAAATGACATCCCCACATTACAAAGCGTAAAAGCTTGGTTGGGGAAGTGCTTTTCCATGAAAGACTTAGGCGAGGCTACATACATTTTGGGTATTAGAATCTACAGAGATAGATGTAACAAAATGATTGGCCTAAGCCAGAGTGGATACATTGACAAAGTCATTTGAAAGCTGATTCGGTTGCAAGACTCAGCACCTTCCACAAAGGAGGACCAAGAGCGCATGAGTAAGATCCCATATGCTTCAGTTTGTAGACGATTATAAATCGCAATCTGGGTTTTGTGTTTTGTTTGAATGGAGGTGCTTTGTGAGCTGGAAGAGCTCAAAGCAAGAAACCGTGGCCGACTCTACAACGAAGCTGAGTATCTAGTCGCCTCTCGAAGCGACTAAAGAAGCTCGTTTGGATCGGGATGTTTGTTGATGAATTAGGTGTTGTCCCCTAGCATTGTGAACCCAGGTGGACCTCTATTGTGATAATACTCGGTGCCATTTCACAAGCTAAGGAACCTAGATCTCACCAACGATCCAAACACATTCTCGAGGCGTTTCCATCCGATTAGAGAGATCATCGGCAGAGGAGGCGTTAGCATTTGCCAAGTTCATACGGGGACGACAACATTGCGGATCCATTGACCAAGCCACTCCCACGGCCCTAAACATGAGAGTCATACTAGCACAATGGGATTGAGGATCATGTATGATTGGACCTAGGGCAAGTGGGAGATTGTTAGTAGTGCTCTAGGACCATTACCATATGATGTACTTTTTATATCTATTTTAGCATTTCATATGAATAGTTAATTTTGCTTATGAACATCAAATGCGTGATTTGATAGTAAAACTCATTTGCTTATGTAATTACTATTCTAGTTGTCCCTAGTTTTATGTAATCTATTTTACAATGAAATAAAACTAGTATGATGTTTGATTGATGATTACGTTTTACTAATCATGTGTAATGAGTACAAATCATATCATAGATGCAATGTATTGAGATATATCGTATCGGACGTGATCCGTTAGAGTAGTAATACTTCATGGTCCTTAGTCATAAGTATTACTTCCTCAATACTATTTTAGAATCCTTAGACCTTATGTCTCCATTGATTCTAGTAACAATGGAGCCACGTTTTGACTCAGTCGTACGTTGTTTTTAATCGAGTAATCAATACGACTGATGATCGGATGTAGTGTCCTATCATGGCTTGAATGTGAGAGGCATTGTAAGAAATTTGTCCCTCTCTTATTAGAGAGAGATATCCATGGGCCCCTCGATAGGGAAAGACTGTCTAAATGCATGGCCGTGCTCAAATGTATTTGATAAAGTGGTTATCAGATACTATTTGTTGGAACAGTCTTCCTGTAGATCGAGCATAAGTACAATTAAGCTTAATAAGGGTGACGACTACCATGCCTTATGCTTAATTAGGATAGCGCGAGACAAAGAGATTAAATAGTGGATTGATATTAGGTTTCACCGTAAATTCATTCACTTTGGGTAGTCACAATGTCCTGCTAGGGACTGCTTGTGATTTATGAACACATACTACTACAAAGTGTGTTTTGATTGCCATTGTGAGATGAACCTACAGGGTCACACGCATAGACGAGCTAACGAGCTTCATGTCCAAAATCAATGAATCTAGAATGTGTCTAGGTTCATTGTATCTGACATTTATTTTTCTTAGAATAATAAACCGTTATTATTCGAATTATAGATAAGGGGCATTTTCGGTATTTGGTTAATAGCTGGGATTACGTGAGAGTTATTATCCGATAAAGACTCCCACTACCAGCAGAAGTCTAGGGGACGTGGGAGTTAAAGACTCCCACTGCCGAGAAAAGTTGAGGATGTGAGAGTTGGTTATGGGAACAAACTCTCATACCCTATATAATGATCTCCTGGCCGAAACCCTTGCCGATTAAGCTTTCAGCCGCAATTAACCAAAGAACACCCGAAATCAGATTTCGGATTCTTCCTTCTCCCATTCTCCCTAATTCCAGAAACTCAGAAAAACGGAGAGCTATCACTCGCTGCCCGTTTCGTCTCGTGGATACCGGTAGGGAGTAATTCCGCAAGGGAGGACTCAATGTGATCATTGCATCCGAGCCATAAAAACTGGATCTTCCATTCAAGAATCGAATTTTGGAGCCAAAAATTGTAAGTCCTTTTCTCGATTTTTCGATTCGTTTACGTATGAGCGGATCCTTCAGGGAAGGACTCATGGGTGTTTGGAACGAGTTTTCGCCTATGAATCCCTTCACCTAAAGGGTCACATGCATAGACGAGTTAACGAGTTTCATGTTCAGATTCAATGAATCTAGAATGTGTCTAGGTTCATTGTATCAGATATTTATTTCTCTGAGAATAATAAAGAGTTATTATTTGAATTAGAGATTTAAGGTGGGGCATTTTCGGTATTGAATTATAACTGGATTACGTGGGAGCTATTATTCGATAAAGACTCCTACTACCAGCAGAAGTCTAGAGGACGTGAGAGTTAAAGACTCCCACTGCTGGGAGAGTTGGTTAGGACATGGGAGTTTTTTTTAAACAACCTCTCACACCCTATATTAACTTCTTTTGGCCGAAACCCTAGAGTGTAATTTTTCAGCCGCACAAATACCTAAAAAGGAAATCAGATTTCTGGTCGTGCAGCCTCATTTTCTCTCTGGAATCCCAAAACTCAGAAGAACGAAGAGCTAGCACTCGCTGCCCGTTTCGCCGCGTGGATACCGGTAGGGAGTAATTCCGCAAGGGAAGACTCAAGGTGGTTGCTGCTAAGAGCCGAAAACCAGATTCTTTCACCAAAAAAAGCAGAATCGTTCATCAAGAAACGTAAGTCTTTTCGGTTTTATTCGATTTGTTTTGTATGAGCGGATCCTTCAGGGGAGGAGTCGTGGGTGTTTAGAACGAGTTTCTACCCCATGAATCCCTTCAGCCAGTTGATATAACGTGTGCCCGACACTAGGAGTTCAAGACCAAATCTTAAAACTTGCAACACTAAGATAAATTCAGATAGGGACGAAGACAGGGAGCAGGACTGCCTCCGAGAATTTTATAAATTCTAATAGATATAGTAAATTTTATATTTAGTTCGGAATATTTGATCAAATTCGTCCCCCAACATTTTTTGCAATTTTTATATGTACGTTCGGTATACTGTTGCAGTTTTTCCCCCACAAACCTAAAAGATCTAACTTCGTCCCTGAAATCAGTTGTTTTTATTCAGAAGAATTTGAAATATCTAGTAGATGAGTGAAATTCTATATCTCTAACAGAGATTCAAATCTTTACCAATAAATGAGCTTGTTGTATAGATTTGTACGAAAGACATCCCGTTTTCTTTACCAAACAAAAATTCATACTTTTCTCAGTTGACTGAGTTCTTCAGTTTAAAATAGAGATAGAGACTACAAGTCCAAGTCAATTAGGCTATTGTTAGATTGTCATTTTGTTATAGACTCCAAGTCCAAGTCAATTAGGCAACCCTCTGGAAAGTTTCTTTTGGAGAACTAATGGCAAAGGCACATCACATCAAAAGGTATAAAGCAAACAAAATATGAAAAATCAACTTGGACCAAATAGATAAACAAGATTTTCATGTTTTTTTTGGGTAGACTTTTACTGATTTAAAATCACCATTTGCTGTATTTACACAGTAATTCTTGGACTGATTGTACAGTTTAATAATTATATGCTTGGCAAATTGAGGATGTAAGTAAAGTGTAAGCATGTATATTTGGGAAAATAATCGTATGTACCCGTATATGTACTTATTCATGTAGTCAATCACTCACAATTCACCATATGTATATACAATTAGAATAAATGTCCACATGACGAATTCGGAGTGGTTGGACATAGAAATAGAAAATACACGGATACAGACGATTTTCACATGTATATTTACTAGCTAGTTCCGTCATAATCTGCAGGAGTTTAATGTGCCTACTTCACTTCCATTTTTTTTTCCATTTAACTTAATCATTCTATTAGTTGAAGAATTATAAAACTTTATTAAAATGTAACAAGTTTATTCCTCCAGAGTAGTTAAAGCTAATTTCTATAGGTTCTTGTGAAATCTAGCATTTGCAATATCATGTCCTTCCAAATAATTTTCTTTCCCTAAATTAGATTACTAAAAGCTAAATACAAGATGTGTTACTAAAAACAAGTTTTCGTGTTGAATCTCACTGTATTTGTTTATACTTTTTTGGTTATACTTTCTCACACTTTTATCCATTTTTAACATTTTATTTGAAGACGGTTTAGTGTAATCTTTTATCCTAGAAATGAATAAAATCTTAAAGATCTTAAAAGATGTTACAGTTGTCTTGGCTTAACTTTTCCTAACAAACCAGACTACAAAATCAACCAAAGTTCCCTGAACCCGAATTGGTTAGGGTGCTAAAATATATTTTATTTTCAACACGTTCTGATGTTTTATTAGTGGTTGATTTCATTCGATACGATAACTTGTTATTTAAATAAGTGAATAAATCTTCAAATTAGATGGGAAAAAAAAACGTTAGTGGTGATTAAGTGTAAACTCCAGTCCAATTTGAGATACGAAATGAAAGATTTGACTGGTATATAAGATGGGTCTAAGTATTCACTATCACCTCGAAATATCTCTTTTGGCATAGCGAGTTCGGTTGATGAGTAGATGATCGTTGGTGTTGTGAATCCCATGTGTCGCATTACAAGTCTGTGGGCACGGGGCGTGACATTGTATGGTATCAGAACGCGGTGACCAAGTGCACTGTGGAAGCTAAGTGTCACGCCATAATAAATGAGGCCACCTCTAGAATGGTTGGTTTTGGGCTAAGTATGTTTGGGGTGGCTAGCGAGAGCGCTACGACCTTAAGGAGGGGTGAATGTAAACCCCCGTCCCATATGAGATACGAATGAAAGATTTGATTGGTATATAAGATGATCCAAAATATTCACTATCACCTCAGATAATCGTTTTGGCATAGCGAGTTCAGTTAGCAATTAGGTGATTGTGAGTGATGTCAGACACATGTATTGCGTTTCGGGCCCGGGGGCCGAGGCATGACATAAATATGTAAATAGTTCTTCGAATTAAATGAATATCTATTTTTAAAAGTTGTTCAGACAGTTTGAATATCAAATTGCATCATACGGACAAATGTGGATACATCCTTTGAACAGAGACCGGACATGTTATGGCAGGAGATTACTAGAATTACAGCTAAAAGTTAGTTACAATCATGATAAATAAATTGCTAAAAAAGCTAAAAAAATTTCATTGTTGAAACTCAGAATTGATTCCCCCTCTCATTTTCATGATAAATTCATCACACTTTCTGTTCAGTTCATCAATACTTATCAATTCATGTTCTTCTTCTTTTTCTTCATCCTTAAAATCTTCTTCTATCTCAGGCTCACTGATTCCATTTTCAACTAAAATCCATTTTTTTCTTTCTAATAAATCTGTTTTCCTTTGTGGGATTTCTGCTTCACTTTCAATAGCCACCAAAATCCCATTTGATCTTCCATTTTCCTCTGCTTCTTTGATGTCCTTTTGAGTAGCTTCTGCTTTCCATCTTGAAAATTCATCATCTGAGACTTGAGGGGAATAATGAATATTCTCCTTTTTATGACTCGAACTCATCGGGGACGGACTTATCAATCCAGAGTTCTTAAGGATAACAATAAGAATTACATTGCACAAAAGGAAAATATAGTTTCTCGCAGTCTTGTAATGAAATAATTTGATTGAAAATGAAGATTTATAATGATCAAGAATGTTGAGCATGTCAGCAAGATATGAAGGTTGGAAGAAAAACAGTGAAAACACATAGATTGAGAGTAGAATTTGAATGATTTTCTTCAAGAAATGGACTTGACTGTAATTATTGTAGTGATCCATGTGATTTTATATGAAAAATTGAGGGTGGGGGGGGTGGGGGAAGAGAGAAAATGCAATGAAATTTATTGGAAATGTTAGTTGGGAGCTTTACATAGACTTGGAATCGAGAGAGTAGCCGGGAGAGAGAGAATTGGGTTCACCAATTTTATCTTTTTATTTGGAAAATTCTAATAAATGGCCGGCCTGGTGAGACTAGCTCCACATTCCTCTCACATGAGTTGAGGTGAGATTTACTTTGCAAATAGATTTCACCTCAACTCTTGTAAGGATGTCGTGGGGCCAGGCACAGAAGAAACGGTCCATGCCAAAGTGACCCTTCAATTTGGAGGTCAGGTGGTTGTATCCAAGGGTGTTTTTGGAAATAGACTTTTAATGACATATCCAACCAACACGTCAAGATCAACTATCGTGAAAGAACTATGAGTTGACTTGAAAATTCTATCTGGACTCAGTTAAGAAAATTGGGGATATTGATTAGACTGACATTGAAATTGGAGAAAATACAAAAAATGGCAGTGTTTTTTTTGGACCCAACATTTTTAGCAAGGACGGATTTGCCAAATCCGTCCGCAGCTGACGTGTCTTAGCCTCCAACCAATTTTGCCATGTCATCCCAGGGTCGCATTTGGGAATTCCGTCCTGGATCCAGGACGGAATTGGCAAATCCGTTCTGGATCCAGGACGGAATTCCCAAATGTGACTTGGACTGAAAACCTAATTTGGCCCGCAGCCTTCCCTCTCCCCCTTAGCAGTTTCAACAGCAAAGAAAAAGGTGAAAATGGCGAAAACCTTCTCCACCCACGGTCTCCCCTACCATAGTCACCTTCATCCACCCACACTCAACTCCATCTCCGTTCAAACACCCACAATCAATTCCTTCTTCATCCATCTTGGACAATTTGAAGGTATAATCCCTTCCAATATTTTTTTTCCCGGATTTATTATTAAAATTGGGTATTGGTTTAATTTTTAAATTTTGTGAATTATGTAATTTAGTGACTTTTTTAAATTTAGTGAACTTTCTTAATTTAACGAATCTCTTCCAAATTCTTTTTTTTTGATTTTTGATTTTAGGATTTTTTATTAAAATTATGTATTGATTTAATTTTTGTATTTTGTGAATTATGTAATTTGAATTTTGTCATTTTGTGTATTTTTGCTTAATTTTGTGAATTTTGTTAATTTAGTGACTTTTGTAAATTTAGTGAACTTTGTTAATTTAGCGAATCTCTTCCATTTTCTTTTTGATTTTTTATTTTCGGATTTATTATTAAAATTGGGTATTGTTTTTATTTTTTTATTTTGTTAATTATGTAATTTGAATTTTGTCATTTTGTGACTTTTGTAAAAGTGAACTTTATTAATTTGGCGAATTTTGTTAGTTTTGTTAATTTAGTTAACTTTGAATAGTCAATTTAGTTAATTTTGTATTATTGTGAAATGTCGATAAATTCCCGATAATGCCATTGGTTTGTTGTTTATTTTTATTTTTAGATGTCCGATGTACCTGCTACACCGGCCTCCCTCCATCCCGGACCTTTAGATTGTAGTGTTTTATATAAACAACGGGATCACCGATCTTTAAGTATATGGCGAGGAAATGATAAGAATAAATTAGACGACCCACTAACTTTTATTCGAAGTGATAGTCATTTTTGGACTGCCTATGAGCGAGAGACAAATTCGGATTTAATTCACCTTATTGATAGAGTAGGTTTTGGGGGGGTGTATCGCATAGATTATATTAAAGTAGATCATGCCTTAGTTGCCGCTCTAGTTGAGAGACGGCGACCCGATACCCACACATTTCACTTGCCTGGCGGGGAGGCAACCATCACTTTAGAGGACGTTGGGGGTCCTCCTTGGACTACGGGTCAACGACAATGAGGTGATTATGAATGAGAAAGTGAATTATACTGTCTCTAAATGGATAGGTTTAATTAATGAGTATTTGGGATTTCTGCCATCAGAGAATGTTTTTAAGGGAAATGCAATTAATCAGCATGAAATATTAGAACATATTTCAGACCCGTTGCCAAATGATGCTAGTGTGGTCGACGTTTATCAGAGGGCTAGGGCTTTACTTGTTATTGTCATGGGTACTTTACTGTTCTCGGACAAGTCAACTTCCCGAATTCATTTGCGATACTTGCTTTTACTCCGAGACTTAATGTCTGGTACTTCCACCTATTCCTGGGCTAGTACTGTGCTCGCCTATCTTTACCGTCAGATGTGCATATCATCAAAACCCGATTCACAGGACATCAGTGGTTGTTGTTTACTCATTCAGGTAAAGTATTATATTACACTTTAAATTTATTTGAGTGAAGTACATTGTCTTTTGCTAATTTAGTATATTTTATTCAACAGTTGTGGGCATGGGAGCGTCTGTCGAATTTCCGACCTCAAAATCGAGATGTTCCAAGGCCGAATATACCAGAGGGTGCTGCTTTCGGGGCAAGATGGAAGTGCCCTAAGAGTTTTCGAGCAACTCCAAGCCATCATCTTCCATATCAACTTCAATATTTTCATATTCTTTCCCTTCTTCTTCTTCTCTTGATTGAGCTTCCTTAGGCCTTTGAGCATTTCTTGCATCAATAGTCTTCTTGATTGTATCAACGACCTTTTGACTAACCCATTTCACAATTTCCGCCGCAAACAACTCCTCATCTGTGCACATGCTTTGGAATTTCCAATGTTCGCCAACCAAGATCATGTGCATCCAGTGAAAATGGCCTTCATTGTAGATATTGTACTCACTATCTCTTTGCACCGGGTTTACATGCTTAAGATTTAACTTCTTGAATAGCTTAGTGCGCATGCTTACATAAGGTATGAAGTTTATAGAACCCTTCACACACTCACTAAAATTTCTTAAAGCTAGGTACCCAAAGTTCATCTTCCTCCTCTCAACTAGCCATTCCATGATGGTCATTTAGAAGTAGGTAATGGAGATTTTCTGGCCTTTTATAGGGTGGACAACATTAGAAACCTTATGGTGAAGGATTCTACCATATTCATCAAGCTTATTGGTATCCCTCTCCGTAGACCTACTAAATGCCCCTTCAATCCAAAAGTTGGCTTTAAAACTCTTAAAATCTAAGACCTTTCACCGGGCACACTCCCGAAATTATCAAAGTGCGTAATTGCACTCTCATCAAGTTCTACCCCAATAACTTCACAAAAAGTGCATTCCGAGAAGCTAAACTCCAACAAATCACAACAAGATATCCAATAATAATCCCTTGTTGCAGTTTCCATTTGATATAGGTACTTAATTATGTTGGACAGGCTCAATTGGATTGGACGTTCGATTGGATTGGGCAAAACGAGACCCAGTTGGACCAGACCCGGTCAACCGAGAGTTGTCTCGGGTTGACCGAACTGGTTTGTCGCTCCGGTCGGCCGAGAACCATTTCTTCTGTCGACCAGACCAGTTGGACCAGGTCAAAACCGGCACATATCTTGTGTGAGAGTGTGTGTGCATGTTAAGAGGGTAGTGGGGAGAGAAATGTGTGAGTGTGGAGTTAGTGGGTGGTTCCACTAACATTACTTGATGAAGTGTTCATCAAAACACAAAAGTTCCCTCCCACCATTCAATAACACTATAGTCGAATTTGAGAGATAAATATGCTCTGAAATGTTTCTCTCTAGAATACACTCTCAAGAACACAAAAAGAGAAAGAAAAACTGTTTTTCTTGTCTCTAAGTTTGTGATTTATATTTTTATATCAACGAAGCTCACGAAGAACTTCTTCAACGTTCATAGGTCCCGTGACTAGCATCACAAGTACAACGAACAAGCTCAAGGTTGGCGGGTGTGGATACCAGTAGAGACGGGACTCTGAAGGCTACCGTTGGTGTTTTAAAGTAGCAGAATCCGGGCATTTTTCATAAGATTTAAAAGGTATAATTTCTATCACAAGGTACTGGTACTTTCTCGTGAGTAGATCCTCTCAAAGGAACGAAATCCCAGTTTATTTCCGCTACTTTTAATTGCGGATTCCAAATTTTTCCTTTCAAGTGGTATCAGAGCCTATCACTAGAACCCAAATACTTTGTTTATGTGTTATCGTGTTGTTAGTAGAAGGATAATACATGTCACATGATGTTATTTACCTTTGTACAGCCTCTCGGAAGTCGTTTAAGTTTTAAACGAATTCCGGAAAGAAATTGTAGATTCGTGTTTTTGGCTGTTTTTTGTTTTTTGGGAATAATTCGGTAAAACGGAAAAGGTTCGTGGCAGACCGTATATGTTCTAGAAAATGGAATTTTGCTCCTGCCTAGACTTTTTGGCCGACCGGTGAGCAATCACGGTCGACCGAGGCTAGTCTGCTTTCTGGGTCAACCGAGGTGGCCTAATTTTACATTGTTTTTGGTTACTGCCTTATCGCAATCGACCGAGAGTATGGCCTGGGTTGACCGAAATGGGGAAGGAAATGGGTATTTGCGCTTTTAGAATGATTGTCGTGTTATTTGAGCATGGTTCATAGTAATAGCCTTTGACCCATTAGTTTTTATATAATACACCGTCGTGTCGGACCTTATCTATTTATTCTTGTTGTAAATTTAATCCCAAGTGATTAAGAAAGGCATCCATCAGATGGAGGAAACCACAAGGAGGCGGAAGACAATAGATAGGTTTTATTTCTTTTCCACCTTTAGATTGACCTAGGATTTTCCGTTGGCTCAGAAAATCTGTATAGAGGCTATTACTATGTCACGGTTTTATTTATTACTTTATGCACTTCGCATGTGATGTTATTGCATGATTTACAACTTTTATAACATGTTAATTCAGAAGTATAATCAGATTAAATACCGTTTGATGAGACAATTTAAAAATCCCTCAATTTTAAATATTAAGTCTATTACCTTCCAAACGGGGCCCTCGTCAAGGCTTAGATCGATAGTAGTTTGAAATTTCGAGTAGAATAAGAGACTGTCTATCCGGGTGAGGCGCGAAGGATAAGTTAGTGATATCCGCCGGTCTACCTTGGGTCATACTTAACCAGATTACCTCAGTGGTTGAGAATCTAGAAGCAAAAGGGTTCAGATGCACATTTATGTATACAGAGGGTAATCGTTACCAACTTAACCAACCAAGAGTCACATAATTGATGTGATTAGCAAGTGTTGCATACCTAAAGCGTCTTCTTAAGTATAGTAGCCAAAACTTCCTTGAGAATGATGAAATATTGATCTTGGTCCTACTAGAAAGTTTTGAACTTTCGAATGAATACTTGAGGGTTATTCATTTGAAAAAAATAGTGGGAAAATCATTAAATAAATTTTTTTTTAATGATTTTAAAATATGACAACTAAAATTTTGCAAGGTCTTTTCTGTAGCCAATGAATATGCCTTCATCCGATTTCTTATCAAACTTTCCAAGGCTATCTTTAATTTTGAGCACAAAACACTTGCAACCAAAAACTTTAAAGTAAGAGATAGAAGGAGTTTTTCCCAAAAATAAGTTTCGAAGGTGTTTTTCTAAGAAATGGTTTCAATAGAACTCGGTTTGTTATGTAGCAAGTGGTGTTAAAGACATCAACCAAAAAATTCATAGGTAAAGAGTTTTCGGAAAGTATGGACCTAGCCATTTCTTGCGAAGCTCATTTTTCCCTTTCCACTACATCATTGTCCAAAAAGATCTAAATAAACAAGTTCAAGAGGTTTTGAAGAGGATACCATTTTCTAGGATTTAAAAGATGTTTTGATTTGTTTTCCAAATTGGCATGAATTACATAAACCTTTTTTCTCAAACTTTACTTTTGGCAAACCACACACTAGTTCTTGGCTCGATAATCGATTAAGTAAATCCATTCTCATATGACCAAATCTACGGTGCCAAAGAAAATTATCATCATCATGCACATTCAAGAATTGAATATCATAAGCAAGCAAATAATCAAGCGAAAGCACATAAACGTTACCAACACGATTAGCAACAAATATGACCTCGTTAGAGGCAACATCAATAATAGAACATGCATCTTCTTAATTAAACAACAAAGCCATTATCACATTATTGGTTGATGCTAAGCAAGTTATACTTCAATAAGAAGAACTTGTCTAATAAGAGTTCAGGAACCTTTACTACATTGCCAATGCCAATGATTTTTCCTTTTTGCTTGTCACCAAATGCGACGAATCCATCACTGATTGACTTTATGTCTATAATTAGTGAAGCATCTCCCGTCATTTGCCTTGAGCATCAACTATCAAGAAAACACTTGGCCGAGATTGCTTTCTTTCCTTGTTTTACCTATAAAGGAGGTAAAATTGTAAATTTTGGTACCCATATTTTCTTGAGTCCTTGGGGGTTAGTCTTTACATATTTGATACTCCATATAGTCCTAAAACCATGCTCAACTTTATGCTTTACATAACATCGAGTCACATTTTGACAATGCATCCCACAATATGTGCATCTTATATGAGGTTTGGTGTATCCAGGTGTTCTAGATGCATAAAGTCTTAGGTCTAGAAATAAGCATGGTAGATTTAGAAGTGCTAGCAAATATGAGATGTAGTACTACCCTTATGCACATACCCCCAAACCGCTCTTGTGGTGTGCAATGAGTTGGGAACCAAGGAGTTGTTCCAATTTCTTTTTACTATATGTGAATTTGTCAACAAGAGTGTTAAGCTCAACAACCTTTTTTCTTTAAAGACTCATGCTCAAAGAGTTTTTCTTCAAGGGTCATCAGTTTACACGACAAAAAAAACTACCTGTTATGACGAACCTTTCATGACGAAGTCATTTTTCGTTACGAAAGGTATACTCACTACAATAAAAAAGGTCTATTGCGACGTTTGCCATATATCGCAATAAGCAAAAAAAATGTCGGTATAGATCTATATCAACAATTATTACAAATGTCGCGTAAACGTCACATTTGCCTGTGTCGTTATGGGTTTTTAGGACATTTGTTACAAGCGCCGGTTGTTAGTAGTGCCCTAGGACCATTAGCACATGTTGTGCGTTTTATTATCTTTTGAGCATGTAATTGAATAGTTAATTTTGCATTTGATTATCAAATGTGTGATTTGATAGTAAAACTCATTAGCTTATGTAATTACTATTCTAGAAGTCCCTAGTTTTATGTAATGCTTGATTACTATGAAATAAAACTAGTATGATTGTTGATTGATGATCTTGTTTTACTGATCATGTGTAATGGATACAAATCACATCATAGATGCAATATGTAGGGATACATTGTATTGGACGTGATCCGTCAGAGAAGTAATATTTCATGGTCTTAAGTCATAAGTATTACTTCCTCAATACTATTTTAGAATCCTTAGACCTTATGTCTTCATTGATTCTAGTGTGAATGGAGCAACGTTTTGACTCAGTCGGACGTTACTTGTAACAGAGTAATCAATACGACTGATGATCGGATGTAGTGTCCTATCATAGCTTGAATGTGAGAGACATTGTAAGGAATTTGTCCCTCTCTATTATTAGAGAGAGATATCCATGGGCCCCTCGATAGGGAAAGACTGTTTAAATGCATGGTCGTGCTCAAATGCATTTGATAAAGTGGTTATCAAATGCTATTTGTCGAAACAGTCTACCTGGAGATCGAGCATAAATAAAATTAAGCTTAATAAGGGTGACGACCACCATGCCTTATGCTTAATTAGGATATCGCGAGACAAAGGGATTAAATAGTGGATTGATATTAGGTTCCGTTGTATATTCATTCACTTTGGGTAGTCAAAATGTCCTGCTAGGGACCGCTTGTGATTTATGAACTCACACTACTACTAAGTGTGTTTTCATTGCCATTGTGATATGAACCTACAGGGTCACACGCATAGACGAGCTAACGAGCTTCATGTCCAGATTCAATGACTCTAGAGTGTGTCTAGGTTCATTGTATCTGACATTCACTTTTCTGAGAATAATAAAGTGTTATTATTCGAATTAGAGATAAGGGGCATTTTCGGTATAGCTGGGATTACGTGAGAGTCATTATCCGATAAAGACTCCCACTACCAGCAGAAGTCTAGAGCACGTGGGAGTTATAGACTCCCACTGCTAAAAGAGGTTGAGAGGACGTGGGAGTTTAAGACTCCCACTGCTGAGAGAAGTGGAGGACGTGAGAGTTGGTTATGGGAACAAACTCTCACACCCTATATAATGATATCTCAGCCGAAACCCTAGCCTCTCTTGACTTCAGCCGCAACCAACAAAAATACCCGAAATCAGATTTCGGAATTCTGCCTCCCCTTTTCTCTCTAATTCCCAAAACTCAGAAAACGAAGAGCTAGCAATCGCTGTTCGTATTCGTCGCGTGGATACCGGTAGAGGGACATTCCGCAAAGGGAAATCAATCGGTGGCAGCAATACATCCAAGAAACAGAATCTTCCATTCAAGAATCGAATTCTTGAGCCGAAATTGTAAGTTCTTTTCTCGGTTTTTTCGATTCGTTTACGTATGAGCGGATCCTTCAGGGGAGGACTCATGGGTGTTTGGAATGAGTTTCCGCCCATGAATCCCTTCAGTGGTATCAGAGCCTTGCTCATACGATTCGGATTCGATATTGTTAATCACATCTTAACATATATCAAATTCGATTTGGTATGTGTGTTTGTGAAAAACAGAAAAGGTTGTTTCTTTGACTGCTTATCATATGTTTCTGTGATTATGATATTTGCATAAACTGTTTATGTTAACCGTGGCTGTTAATGCATGAACTGCCATAGAATCAGTAAATCTGTTAATGCATAAACTGCTGTGAATTCGATTCTGTATACTGCATAAACTGTTTATGTTAACCGTATTCTACATAAACTGTTATGATTAATCAGTAATTAATTGTATCAATTCGGTTATTATGCATAAACTGTATGTCTCTTGCCGTTAATTCGATTAACCAATGCATAATCCGATTATGCAAGTAAGGCAATTGAGGGGTAAACCAGGACAGAAAAACTCATTCGATGAGCTGATGTAGAATCAGATTTTTCTTAAACCGGGACAGTAAGGCAATTGAGGGGTAAACCGGGACCGCCGCCAGCTCTGCGTAGTGGCAACACATATAAATTTGAATTTATATCCGCGAATTATTTATGTCATGTTTTATGTGATACTAGCATGGTGAATAGCATGGCCTATTATACCTCTTGTTTTACATGTTTGGGTTGTAATTTTATAATACGACATGCGAGTCGTTTTTCTTTATGAATGTAAAACTGTAACTGCTTTCCTAGATTAGTCATTGAAGGCTGGGTATGCCCAAGCAATTATGTAACAAGAGTGGAGGCTGCTGGATCGAAGACATTATCCATGAGATGGATTTTGACCTAGATTGACCCTTGACTCCCACAAGGCTCGTGGGAGTCATTATAGGAATAGGCCATGCTATATCACATTTACATTTTCGCTTCATATCCTGCGTGTGATGTTTATTTTATGTCTGGATGGATTTATTTTAGACGTCACAACAAATTGTTTTAATTAAGTCTTAAAGTGCCTACCATAACCTAAGCACTCCATAAGCTTGGATCATCATTTTTCTGCTTGCCAAAGCAACAGATAAAGTGGTTACCTAAGTAAATGGAAATGGGAAAATAGTGATTTCCATAATGCTTAGACATGGTTCGACTTAGCTAGGCTATCAAAATAGTTTTGGGCCTAGGGCATAAAATGGGAAATAGCCGGGACATATAGATGTCATTCCCATTAGATGATTTTACTTTAATTGTGGGTGTTAAGCCAAAGCTTTCCTATAACTATTGTAAAATGTTTTTTCCCACTATTATCAAGTGTTGAAATTGTGGAAAATGTTTTTGCTCAAAAACTAATAACTTTGCAATTAACTTAATGTAGATAATGGCAACCAATTCATCACACAATTCACTGCGATCCGTCCTTGAGAAGGAAAAACTAAGCGGGACCAATTTCCTTGATTGGGCCCGCAACTTAAGGATTGTCCTTAGCGAGAAAGAAAGTCATGACGTTCTTGATACTGGACATTCTCGAACGACCCTGCAAATAACGCCCCTAGAGCTGAAAGAGATACTTGGAAGAAGCATTTAGATGACTCTAACGATGTGACTTGTCTCATGTTAGTCACAATGAGCAGTGACCTTCAAAAACAGTTTGAAGGAGTTGAAGCTTTCCAGATGATGGGTGTCACACCCCGTAACCAGGGTCGATGACATGGCAGTGTCTCATTGGTTAATGAAACACCAAAGCCGACAAACAGAGTTACTAAAAAGAAATTCAATTATGAAATATCCGAAATAAGAGTTCAACAGCGGAAACTAATTATTACAAATGAAATTGTTCAACAATACTAATAATAAAATAAACTAAATTATTTAATTGAAACTGGTTATGATTCACTCTTCATAATCCCCATCCCATAAGCCATCATCTCCGTAGTGTTGCTCATCACCTAAGTCATCTGCACAGTAAAAGTGGATGGACTGAGCTTCGGTGCTCAGTAGGGACCAATGATAAAACAAACAAGTATGAAACAACAAATAAGCTAAGTAGTCATATTCGTCACATCTAAACGCTTTCACAATCGAATGTATGCAAAGCACCACGCTTTACCAACACAATACACTCCATCACTACATCGTTTAGACACTAGGAACATCACTACCGCTATGACACTAAATCCTGCCATTCGAGCTCAATCGTCTATTCACTTATTAATCAACAATGACTGTAACGGCCCTAGTTATAGTCCAAACTAGGACGGCCCTAGATGTTTCAACACGTGGGTTCAGTATGACCCCCTGAACTAAGGGTCCAAGGTTTAAGGATCCATTCTATGTATTGCCTCATCATCCCTCACCAGGGACTCCACAAAACCGTTACAGTCCCAATGATCTCCTCATCGGGTTAAGGCCCTGGATGTTTCACTGTTCACTTAGACCACAAAAGATCTTCTTATACGACTCGATATTCGAATGAATCCTGCTAATCAATCGTTCCTAGACAAGAGCTCAAATAGAAGGCGACGACTTGGTCGACCAAAACCACATATGACTAAATGACGATAACCAATTTAGGACGACCCACCCAAGATAACATTTAGACAAGCTAATCGAACATGCATTTAACATTTCACGATACAGTATAACACTTACAATAGCGAATCACGTCATTTTCAATATAATAAAGTAGTAAATAAATTAACGAATCAGATTATAAATAATTTAATTCAAGTTCAAAGCAGTTTATGCAAAAACGAAAACAATTAAACTCAATTCATGCGATTATTATTTCGTAAATTAAATAATTTATTCGCTTTTACTGTGCAGTATATGCGATAATTAAATGACAAAAAGGTCCCTACCTTATGATGATAATACAAGAAAAATAATTCTGAAAAAGATCAGCCTTGCGGTAGACGACGAAATTCTGAACAGCAATTGATATCAAAATTCTTATAGCGTGATCACACACAATTCCCGAGGCCGAGGGAAGAGAAAATCGCCGCCTTCTTCTTCTTCTTTTGCCTACTGGTTTTCACGCTTCCCAAGGTAATCAATTAGAAATATACTTTTTCTTTTACTCCTGTAAAACACAAGAGGGGGGGTGAATTGGGTTTTAACTAATCTTGTAAAATTTTTAAGAATCTTTGCAAAGCTATTGGAAGTTTGAGCAAGATGAATAATAGGAATGCAAAACCCAATCAACAAGACAAAGGATTTAGAGTGGTTCGATTCACTTAGAATCTACATCCACTACCTTGAGCCGCACCCAAGGATTTCAAACAACTTCACTAAGAAGAATGTTTACAAATGTGGCTAACTCACTAAGAGTTTTACAACACAACCACACTACAAAAGCTCACTAAGAACTTGCCCACACAAAGTAGGACTTTACAATTTGCCCACACAAAGTAGGACTTTTTACAACAATTACCCAATCACTTAGAAAGGGAATAGAATGTTTAAAGAACAAGATTGATCACTCTTATAAGTGAGAAATATACCTTTGAAGCACAAACAATTTTAGCTCTTGAACATATGAAGTTCACTCTTTGTCTTGCTTTTTGATAGAACACCTTTGAATGATTTAGATCATAAAGTATTTTTGCTTTGAAGGTGTTTAGACTTGATAAGAAATCAATGTCAAATGTATTTGCAAGTCTTAGAATGTTTCACTAGCTTTGGAGTATAAATATATTTCAAATTTGGCTGAAAACTCGAGTCTCCAACGGTCAAAAAACGGCTAGTAGAAAACAGAGTTCGGTTGACCGAAGGTGAACTTCGGATCCACTTTGGGTACCTCGGTCGACCGAGGTAGTGTATAGGTCGACCGACCTTCCTTTGTTATGCTCTCAGTTTCTCGACGGTTGAACCGAACTTGAGCTCGGTTGACCGAACTTCCAAAGTGATTTTTCACATGTTTTGAAATCTTTTGAAGTCTATTGAAGTCTAAAAAGGTTTTCCTAAAAGGTAACAAGTAAGAACACTTGGAAAACTTTTCTAAAAGACTTATCTATGAAATCAACGGCTTTTTGGATAAGAACACATGTAAAGATCATTTTGAAACTTAAGCCTTTTGAAAACGTGTTTATGAAAACATGCAAGACTAGAGTGTAGAGCTTATGTTCATAAGAGCTTTGGTTAGAGCTTTTTAAGATAAGGACTTAAGACGACAAAGCTAAACTAACCAAACCTAAGTCTTCAATCTTCAATCTTGATAGATGAGCCTTGCATATCTTTGAATCTTGATATCAATGGCTTTCAATGGCTTGATTGAAGTACTTAGAGCTTCCATAATATATGTTCCAATATTCTATCACAAAGATATAAACATTAGACACAACATCAAGTGTTTGTCCATTATCAAAAATCGAGTTTGATCGCCCTTAGGGCTAACAACTCCTTTATGCTTTCCCGCAAGAATATATACATATATATAGAGAGGTATATTACCTATCCTCTGTTCCACGAACCCCACGCACAAAACCCCACGAACTGTTTCTTTATGTTCACGATTCTCAAGAACTGATCCCCTAAACCCACGTTTCTCTATTTTCTATTTCTTTTTATTTTATTTTATTCATTTTCCTTTATTTCCTCAACCCACGAACTTCCGTGACTCTTATTCCCACGTTGCCCCATATTTCTACTGGTGGCCTATTCATTTTTTTTTACTTAAACAACAAAAAAAATCCTTTTCACATTCCCCTCAATAAAACGCACACTAAATAAAACACGTAACATATTGTAACAATTAATTAAACACGTAGTCACATAATTACAATTAATAAATCATCCTTACACAGTTAGTCATGAAAATGTAACATAACACGTAAGCAAAAGTTACGAGTTTCACAATGGGCCAGCTCAAGGAAATGTTCCAAGAGCAAGCTCGTCATGAAAGATTCCTCACAACTAAGGTGTTAAATAGTTGCAAAATGGCCCCTGGAACCTTTGTAAGTGCACATGTTCTTAAGATGAAGGGCTATTTTGACCAACTTGAGAAACTTGGGGCTCCTGTAGGTCATGACATGGCCACAGATATGATCTTGGGCTCACTCCCACCGGAGTATGACCAATTTGTTATGAACTTCAACATGCATGCCATGGAGAAGACCATACATGAAATACACGGGATGCTCAAACAGGCTGAACTGAACATTAAGAAGACCCATGAAGTCTTAATGGTTCAAAAGGGGAATTTCAAGAAGAAATGCAAGGGAAAGCCCATGGCCAAAAAGGGCAAAGGCAATGACAAGCCCAAGCCCAAGCCCAAAGCCAAGGCACCAAAGGAAGGGGTTTGCTTCCATTGTGGCGAACCAGGCCATTGGAAACGGAACTGCAAACTCTACCTGGAAGAAAAGAAAAAGGAGAAAAACAGTTTGACTGTCTCTCTAGGTATTTATGTTATAGAAATTAACATGTCTGCTCCTACTTCATGGGTATTAGATATCGGTTGTGGATCTCACATTTGTGCAAATGTGCGGGGGTTCAAAAAGGAGTAGATCACCGGCAAAAGGAGAAGTGGACCTCGGAGTAGCCAACGGAGCAAGAGTTGTTCGTTTGTAGCTACTCGGGACATTTAATTTAGTTTTGCCAAGTGGCCTTATTATAGAACCGGATAATTGTTTGTATGTTCCAACATTGAGTAGGAATATTATTTCAGTTTCTTGTTTGGATATTGAAGGTTTTGAAATTAATATTTTGAATAAGATTTGCACCATTCATAACGATCGTATCTTTTATGGAGATGCCTCTTTGATGAATGGGCTTTATATTCTTAACCTCGATGATTCCATTAAAAGGCCCATCTATAACATTAATACTAAAAGGTTTAAATCAAATGACTTAAACCAAACCTACTTTTGCACCTGTCGTTTGGGCAACATAAACGAGAAACGCATATCAAAACTCCATACGAGATGGAATTTTAACATCATTTGACTTAGAGTCTTATGAGACGTGTGAATCTTGCTTGTTGGGCAAAATGACTAAAGCTCCCTTTCTTGGACAAAGTGAGAGAGCTTCCGATTTGTTGGGCCTCATACATACGGATGTTTGTGGACCAATTAACACAAGTGCTAGAGGAGGGTTTCGATACTTCATCACATTCACGAGATGATTTCAGTAGATATGGCTACGTCTATCTAATGAAACATAAATCGAAAACTTTTGGAAAGATTCAAAGAATTTCAAAATGAAGTACAAAATCAACTTGGCAAAAGTATTAAGATACTTCGATCGGATCGAGGTGGCGAATACCTTAACCAAGAGTTTGACGAACATCTTAGTGGTTGTGGAATTGTTTCACAATTAACTCCCCCGGCACACCACAATGGAATGGCGTGTCGAACGGAGGAATCACACCTTATTAGATATGGTTCGATCTATGATGAGTCAAACAAGTCTTCTAATTTCCTTTTGGGGCTACGCCCTAGAAACTGCTTTGCATTTATATTAAATAGAGTTCCTTCTAAAGCGGTTCGAGAAAACTCCATATGAGATATGGGACTGGGAAACGACCTAGCTTGTCATTTCTCAAAATTTGGGGATGCGAGGCGTACGTAAAAGCGCTTGTTATCCGATAAACTCGCCCCTCTAAATCGACAAGTGTTTGTTTGTGGGATATCCTAAAGAAACTAAAGGATATTACTTCTATCTTCCATCGAGAGAACAAAGTGTTTGTTGCTTGTAATGGTTTATTCCTTGAAAGGGAATTTATTTCCAAAGAGGATAGTGGGAGTAAGATCCATCTTGAGGAAATTCAAGATCCCCAAACAACATCTGAACCAACCTTGGAAGTTCAAGCAAGCTCACGTGCTGATACTGAGCTTCAATCTTTGACACAAGGCCCAAGAAGGTCGAGTCGGGTACATCAACGACTCGAGAGATATGGATTTCTCGTGATCGATGATCATCGAGTTTAACCGATTGATCAAGATGAACCCACTACCTACAAAGAGGCAATTCGTAGTTACGAGTCGGATAAGTGGCTAGAAGCTATGAAGTCCGAGATGCAATCCATGTACGACAACCAAGTATGGACTTTGGTTGACCCACCCGAAGGGTGCAAGGTCATTGATAACAAATGGTGTTATAAAAAAGAAGACCGACATGGATGGTAATGTACACACTTTTTAAATCGCGACTAGTAGTTAAAGGTTATAGACAAGTTCATGGTATTGACTATGATGAAACCTTTTCCCGATCGTGATGATAAAGTCAATTAGGATTTTACTTGCCATAGCCGCATATTATGACTATGAGATATGGCAAATGGATGTTAAGACTGCGTTTCTTAATGGAAACCTTCTCGAGGATGTGTATATGACACAACTCTGAGGGGGTTTGTTGATCCAACAAATCCTAGCAAAGTGTGTAAGCTTCAAAGGTCAATTTATGGATTGAAGCAAGCATCTCGAAAGTTTGGAATCGTCGTTTTGATGAGCGTATTAAAGAATTCGATTTCATCAAAAACGAAGACGAGCCTTGTGTTTATAAGAAAGTAACTAATAATGCAGTAGTGTTCCTTGTGCTTTATGTGGACGACATCTTACTCGATTGGAAATGACATCCCCACATTACAAAGCGTAAAAGCTTGGTTGGGGAAGTGCTTTTCCATGAAAGACTTAAGGCGAGGCTACATACATTTTGGGTATTAGAATCTATAGAGATAGATCTAACAAAATGATTGGCTTGAGCGCAGTGGATACATTGACAAGGTACTTGAAACGGTTCGGTTTGCAAGACACCAAAAAGGGATTCTTGCCCATGTCACATGGTGTTAAACTCAGCGAGAACTCAAGGACCTTCCACAAGGGAGGACCAAGAGCGCATGAGTAAGATCTCATATGATTCGGCCATTGGGTTTATTATGTACGCCATGATATGCACTCGCCCTGGGATGTCTCATTTGCTTTAAGTATGACTAGCATATATCAATCGACCACTGGTGAGTCACATTGGACTGCGAGTCAAGAGCATTCTTAAGTACTTGAGAAGGACTAAAGATATGTTCTTTAGTTTACGGAGGTCGGGGAAGGAAAGTCTGGTTGTAAATGGTTACACGGACGTAGACGATTATAAATCGCAATCTGGTTTTGTGTTTTGTTTGAATGGAGGTGTTGTGAGTGGAAGAGCTCAAAGCAAGAAACCGTGGCCGACTCTACAATGTGAGCTGAGTATCTAGTCGCCTCTGAAGCAGCTAAAGAAGGCTGTTTGGATCGGGATGTTTGTTGATGAATTAGGTGTTGTCCCTAGCATTGTGAACCCAGTGGACCTCTATTGTGATAGTACTGGTGCCATTTCACAAGCTAAGGAACCTAGATCTCACCAACGATCCAAACACATTCTCAGGCGTTTCCATCCGATTAGAGAGATCATCGACAGAGGAGGCGTTAATATTTGCAAAGTTCATACTGAGGCGACAACATTGCGAGATCCATTGACCAAGCCACTCCCAGCAGCCCTAAACATGAGAGTCATACTAGGTCAATGGGATTGAGGATCATGTATGATTGGACCTAGGGCAAGTGGGAGATTGTTAGTAGTGCCATAGGACCATTAGCACATGTTGTGCGTTTTATTATCTTTTGAGCATGTAATTGAGTAGTTCATTTTGCTTTTGATTATCAAATGTGTGATTTGATAGTAAAACTCATTAGCTTATGTAATTACTATTCTAGAAGTCTCTAGTTTTATGTAATGCTTGATTACTATGAAATAAAACTAGTATGATTGTTGATTGATGATCTTGTTTTACTGATCATGTGTAATGGATACAAATCACATCATAGATGCAATATGTAGGGATACATTGTATTGGACGTGATCCGTCAGAGAAGTAATACTTCATGGTCTTAAGTCATAAGTATTACTTCCTCAATACTATTTTAGAATCCTTAGACCTTATGTCTTCATTGATTCTAGTGTGAATGGAGCAAACGTTTTGACTCGAGTCGGACGTTACTTGTAACGAGTAATCAATACGATCGATGATCGGATGTAGTGTCCTATCATAGCTTGAATGTGAGAGACATTGTAAGGAATTTGTCCCTTTCTATTATTAGAAAGAGATATCCATGGGGCCCTCGATAGGGAAAGACTGTTTAAATGCATGGTCGTGCTCAAATGCATTTGATAAAGTGGTTATCAAATGCTATTTGTCAAAGCAGATCTACACGGAGATCGAGCATAAATAAAATTAAGCTTAATAAGGGTGGCGACCACCATGCCTTATGCTTAATTAGGGATATCGCGAGACAAAGGGATTAAATAGTGGATTGATATTAGGTTCAGTTGTATATTCATTCACTTTGGGTAGTCACAATGTCCTGCTAGGGGACCGCTTGTGATTTATGAACTCACACTACTACTAAGTGTGTTTTCATTGCCATTGTGATATGAACCTATAGGGGTCACACGCATAGGCGAGCTAACGAGCTTAATGTCCAGATTCGATGACTCTAGAATGTGTCTAGGTTCATTGTATCGACATTCACTTTTTCGAGAATAATAAAGTGTTATTATTCGAATTAGAGATAAGGGGCATTTTTGGTATAGCTGGGATTACGTGGGAGTCATTATCCGATAAAGACTCCCACTACCGCAGAAGTCTAGAGCACGTGGGAGTTATAGACTCCCAGCTGCTAAAGAGTTGAGAGGGACGTGGGAGTTTAAGACTCCCACTGCTGAGAGAAGTGGAGGGACGTGAGAGTTGGTTATGGGTACAAACTCTCACACCCTATATAATGATATCTCGGCCCAAAACCCCTAGCCTCTCTTGACTTGACCCGCAACCAACAAAAATACCCGAAATCGAGTTTTGGAATTCTGCCTCCCCTTTTCTCTCTAATTCCCAAAACTCGAGAAAAGCGAAGAGCTAGCAATCGTTGTTCAGTATTACGTCGCGTGGATACTCGGTAGAGGGACATTCCGCAGAGGGAAATCAATCGGTGGCAACAATACATCCAAGAAACAGAATCTTCCATTCAAGAATCGAATTCTTGAGCCGAAATTATAAGTTCTTTTCTCGGTTTTTCGATTCGTTTACGTATGAGCGGCTCCTTCAGGGGAGGACTTATGGGTGTTTGGAACGAGTTTCCGCCCGATGAATCCCTTTCACCGGTACCTATCTATTACGACATTTGTTGCGTCATTTTAAAGTGTTTCAAAAGGTTTTTTTTCCAACATTTGTAAATAATCGCAACAAATCGTATATTCCGACGTTTGTAAATATTGTGAATAAGTAATTTTTTCCGACATTTTTAAATAGTCGCAACAAAATATGTATCCCGATATTCGTAAATTTTGAACCAGGCTGGCCGAACTAAGCCAAGCCGAGTCGGAGCCCGACAAATCGAGCCATTGAGTGAGTCTAATTATCTTTGAATAATCGGAGCCAGAGCCTAGAGAAAAGTCGATCCGTCGAGTCTAGCTAGCTTTGAATAATATATAATAAACTTTCTTCATATTCAAAGATATGGGAATTGAACACGCGACCTCCTGCATGTATGTCGTACAATTTGCCGCTGAGCTAAATGATCATTTGTTATTTGTTTTTCGTCCTATTATATTTATTATAATAGAATTTGAATTTTGAATTTTGTGCCTTTGTGTTTCGATTTTTTATGAATCAAATTAAAATTAATACACTCTCATTAAATTTTAATAATTAAATGTCTTTAATTTCTCTTTAAAAAATATATTTCAGAAACATAATCTTTGTATTTGTGCTTGTTTGAAAATGTCACGAGATCTAACGACATAATATATTAATATCGCAGTCGCAAAAAGTAACAATTTATAACATGTAATGTAAATGTCACGAACTAACATCAAATTGTCTATAAGAATAAAAAATACTATAACTGTCTTTATGAAACACCGTATAAAATCGAAATATAGCGACATTTGTATGAAATGTCACATGATTTAATGTTATTGTATATAAATGTCGTTATATGAGTCGCAAAAATTAACAATTTATAACTGCATTTAATGTAACGTCGCTAACTAACATCAAAATGTCGATTTTATCAACAATTCTCATAACCAACGCTATGAAACGTAGTATAAAATTCAAACTTAGCGATGTTTGTCTGAAAAGTCACAAGATCTAACGGCATAATATATAAATGTCGCTATATGAGTCACAAAAAGTAACAATTTATAACAACATTTAATGTAAATGTCGCTAACCAACATCAAAACGTCGGTATGAACAACAATTACTATAATTGACGCTATGAAACGTCGTATAAAATCCAAATATTGCGACGTTTGCCAAAAATGTTTCTTTAACTTACTCTTTTTTATTTTAAGCGACGTTTAATAAAAACGTTGGTACAAAAAGGTTGCAAAAAGGTATTTTTGTTGTAGTGACTTTTCGTAACGAAATTCGGAATCGTTACGAAAAGTTGACCTTTCGTAACGAAAAAAATATTCGTTACTAAAAGTAGTAGTTTCGTTACCTTTCGTAACGAAAACACATTTTCGTCACGATAGGTATAACTTTTCGTGACAAATACCTTTTTCGTTACGAAAGGTCAACCTTTCCTAACGAAACAAAAATTTGTCACGAAAAGTTTCGTCTTAATTTTTTTTTTTTTTTTTTTAAGAATATACATATATAAGTATGATATAATTTAGAATATAATTTTAATTTTTATATTTGTTTAGTCTTTATATTAAAAGTATTACTAAAAAATAGTATATATGCAAGTAGAATAATTTTATTCGATTTTTTTATAACAACTTAATACACAAATACATTGACGAAAATGTATTAATTTTAATTTTATTCATAAAAAAAAAATCACCAAACAAAGAGAAATTAAAATAATTAAAGGTTCAAAATACAAAACTTCATTATAATAAATATAATAGGAACAATAAGTATCAAATGACCAACGTAGCTCAGTGGTTAAGTGCATGACATACAAGTTGGAGGTCTTGAGTACGGTTCCCACTTCTATGAAAATGTGGAGACTTTATTCCACATTATTGTAGAGGGGCTCCGGCTCGGCTCGGCTCCAATGGGTGAACTGGGACACGGCTTGACTCGGCTCGGAACCGGCTCGGCTCAGCTCGGTTCCATGGCTTTAAATTTTAAATTTTTTGTAAAACTTTTAGTAACGAAATTTTTCGTCACTAAAGGTCACCTTTCCTAACGAAACTCGGTTGTTACTAAAGACCTTTAGTAACGAATATCCTTATTCGTTAGGAAATACCTTTAGCGACGGGACTCTCAGGACGAACTTGGTGACAAACGATTTTCGTTACTAAAGGTCTTTAGTAACGAATTTTTTGACCTTTCCTAACGAAAATATTCGTTACTAAAGGTCTTTTTTTTTTTGTAGTGTTATCATATACTTTCTTATGTTGTAAAGAAGATGGCCTTAAAAGAGAAGTAAGAATATCTTTCTCAATTTTAGAACTTTCTAAAGACTCATTAAGTCTTTTGTTTTCACAAAACAAGGTTAAGTTTTCATCCATCATAGATTCAATTTTACCTTTCATCTTATTGTTTTGTTTTGCACATTTTTTAATCGTGGATACATATCACAAAGTACGTCACGAGTATCCTCCTCTTCACACATATATGCACAACTATATAAAGAAGAATAAGAGTTAGATTGTACCTCATCCTCGAGTGTCATGTAACAAATGTTGGCGTTTTCATAGAGAACAACTCATAATCTCTTACAAGCATGTTTAACTTTGACTCTTTCACTTTATTTGTTCCTTCATGAGTTACCCCAAGGGTCTTCCACATATCATGCACCGTATCACTTCCACTAACCGGTTGTACTCATTTTGATGAAGGGCACAACTCAAGATTTTCATAGCTTGGAAGTTCATAGTCATCTTTTTTACTTCAAACTCATTGAATTAATGTTTCTCTTTTTCAATGCGAATACCATTCTCTTCTTTCATTGGGACATAATTTCCATCATCTACAACACTCTACAAGTTGAAATTGATGGAAAAAACATAGATACGAAATCAATTTTCTAGTTTGTTCCGTCAAAGATTGGAGGACAATTTGTGAAGAAGACAAGGCTGTTAATCCAAAAAGTGAAGACAAGAGATACCAAATGAAAAACACAAGGCAGGGCGGGGGAGTCAATTAGGTTTTTGTAAACTTGTAAAGAAGAAAATCAAATACAAAGGATTTAGAGTGGTTCAGCACACAAAGAATCTATGTACACTACCTTGCAACAAAACACTAACTTCCCTTTACAACAAATGAAGGTGGGATCAAACCTCTTTTACATAAGTGGACAATTCACAAAGAGTTTTGCTCACAACTACTTCACAAGCCCACAAAGAGCCTAAATCACTAAGACCTATTACAAGTATTACAAGTCTCACAAAGAGAACAAAATTACAAAGAGCTTTCCTTACTTACAAAGAGCTAATCTCACAAAGAGAGGGAAAAATATAACCAAGATTATCACCTAGAAGTGATGGATTGTTATAAGTCTAAGCACAAAACTTTCTTAAGCTCAAAAGATTTTGATCACTCTTGTTTAGCACGTGAAATTGTAATGAATGAGTAATAAATACTTCTTTGAAACAGATGATATTGAATGCACTAAATGGGTTCATTGGTTTGCAATAAATCATCATTTGGTATAAATAGAGGGTTCAAAATTGACTAGCATTAAATGCAATAACGACTAGTTTCAACTACCTGAAAGGACCTTCCGGCCAACCGACGTCCAGGTCATCCGGGGCGTTGTCCAGGTCATTCGGGGTGCTTCTGGAATAAAGTGGGTAGTTCACTGCCTAGCATTCGGCCGGCCTAACCAATATCTCAGTCTACCGGATGAAGATCTATGATATTGAGGCTGACTCGATGATATAGTCGTTGGAGCACAAAATTATTTGAAAATACTAAGTGATTATAAACAATTTAGTCGACCGGACAAGGGGGTCGATCGACCGACATTCAACTGGTCGTCTGAGGTAACACTTCGGTCAACCTAGGCGAATGTTCAATGTGGTTTTTACACTAAGTTTCAAATCAAATACTATCTAACTCATGCTTAAAATCATTTTTTTCTTTTGCAAACCTTTGAAATAACATTTTAACAAGGTTGATATAAGGATAAAAAACAAGGTTTTGGAAACACAAGGCATTTCAATATGAAAACATTTTTCCTTCATTCATGACAAGAGTCAGCGTTATCTTTGAGCTTATATCCTAATAGTGATTACAAGATATACAAATCTAATCTACTCTATCATACAACTACGTCTTCAAGCTTTCTTCATGTAGGCATCTCTTGAATCTTCAATGTCTAAAGATGCTATTATGTCTTGTTGAACCAACTTGAATGACTTGGTACTTTCCTTGATATCTATCACATATACAAATATACCGTTAAACCTCATCAATGGTTTGTCGTTCATCAAAATAGAGAAAATAGCCCTTATGGTTTATATCCACATACACATAATCAATTACAAACGTATGAATATGTGGCAGCCAAACAATTTCATGCAATTCATACTTCACAACACTTAATCCGATTTGATGGAATAAAAGTGATGCAGAGATCCATTTCATCACAAATTGCAATTCAATAGAAATACCATTTTCATGCTTTTGGGGACTGAAAATACAAGAGTGTAAAAAACTTACCTTGATTTCTTATCACAAACTCCAAAATATTAAGTTTCTACTATTTTCCCAGAATTTTCAGCACTTCACTACGAAATGGATATCTCTGATACTAGCTATTAGAATCCATTCTCCACTGTTCCTAATTGAGCCTTATAAGTCCTCTAACCGTGGTTGAAATTTTGGGATGATCAGAGGAACAATTGCAATGTTTGCAAAAAGTAACATAAATTATTGTACGGTGCTCTCAAGAAAACTCTCTCAAAAGAGTTCTCCCAAACACTTAACTTAGGGTTTCGGCTCCCCATGGCCGCTAGCCCTACCGGCTACTGCAGCCACCGGAAATGTCACAACCGGGCCGAATAATTCGTTTTCCGACCTTCTCTCTCATCCCGTTGCCACTGCCCAATCCTTCCCGATCACGCCATTAGATTCTTTTAAGAGTGAGCCTAATCTCATCATTCCCAGTTGATAAACACGATGCCCTCATATCTGCATGGAGATTCGTTCTTGTGGGTAAATTCCATAAACATGATCTGAATATGGAATCATTTCGTAAAGCTTTTCATAAAGTCGATTTTAAGGGCAATTTTTGGATAAGTTAGATGAATCCTAGGCATGTTTTGATCCGATTTTATTTAGAGGAGGATTATTGTAGATTATGTAGGCAATATTATTGGAGTTTTTGTGGCTTGAATATGCGAGTATTCAAATTGACGTACGATTTCAATCTCCATGAAGGACCATCTATCGTTCCAGGATGGATTGGATTTGAGGGGCTTCCGATTCTTTTCTTCAATAAAGCAAAGCTTTTCTCTTTAGCCAAGGCGGTGGGACAGCCATTAGCGCTAGATGCGCCTACAGTTACATATGACAATTTACACGAATATTGTAGAGGTTGATCTACTTGCAGATTTGCCTCACCGGATTCGGATCACAAATGAGAAAATAGGTAAGGGATTTTGGCAATCAGTTACATATGACGATTTACACGAATATTGTACTCGTTGCATGAGGATTGGCCATGGGCAAGGACACTGCCATCTATTATCGGTGAACAAAAATCTGCTGCTCTACACAAAGATAATCTAAAAAAGAAACATGTGGACAACCCATCTGTGGGTGACTTGAGGACCAAGATAAAGAAATCAGGCAAGATCGTGTCTTTCCCGGAGCGGGATTAGAGGCGTGGAACCCATTGGCTGGCGCTCAGATGTGGGACCATCAAGAACGACTCCGAAGATCCCGGTGATTAGTCAGGTCACGGCTACGGTAAACCCCAGGATAGTGTTATAATTACTAATAATGACATGTCACATGTATCGCCGATTCCCGGGAAAGAGATGGAAATTGGATTTCCACCGGATCAATAGGCGGTGCAAGCCGTGAATTTGGTTGAATAAATCGGCACACGACGCAAAAACATAATTCTTAATCAAGATGACATCCGGGTAGGCCTTGCGAGATTTTCACCAATGATCAATTCAAGGCAATTGAATTCTTGTGGTAAATAGACCCACCCGCATCTACCCAGAGAATTCGTAACATGATCTTTCTGAGAATTTGCTCAACATATGGCTGCGGTAAATCATCAATCAGAGCATCTGATGGAGGAAACTGGCCAGATTGAATAGGTAACAGGTCAGATTGTCGTGGAAACGGGTCAGATTGAAAAGGAAATGAATCAGGTAGCTGACCCATCTCGGATCACTCCAAACCCGGACCCAATGGAAGGACAGACCCGGGAACTAAAAACAGACGTTGCATTCACAACTGACATGCTGCAACATAATGATCTGGTGTAAGAAATTCCAATAGATGTACTTATTGTACACCTCCCGGATTTTCCCGTCAACACGGAGGTAACACATGATTTCCCGGTTCAGCCAGGCCCCGGTAAGGCATTAATCACGCTAATCCCAAAATGGCTCCTCTTCTCATACTCAATAGTCTTTTTGACTACATTTGTTTTAATTGTAAATTTTTTTTATAATGAAATTGTTAATTTGGAATATTCATGGAATTGCGAAGGATAGAACTATCTCTAGCATTCACCAATTGAAACAGGACCATCATTTGAACTTTCTTATTTTGTTGGAGCCAATGGTTGGTTTAGATGATTTGCAGCTTTATACTCGCCGTTTAGGATTTGATTACTGTTTTGGCAATTATACTAGTAAAATTTGGATTATGTGGGATGGCTCGCTGGATATTACAATATTTGGTAATCTGGAAAAAGTAGTTCATGTTCGGATAAACTTGTTCTCGGGAACGCCCGTGTTTTTGCTCTTTTATATATGCAAACTGTTCTTATGTGCATAGCTGATCTTTATGGGATGACCTTAGATCTTTCCATATGTAACATGATCAATCGTTGATTATTGGTGGATATTTTAATGTGGTGCTACGTCTTTCGGAGAGTCAGGGATCGATTCCAGTGATGCTCCCTATTAGTGAGTTTGCAGAAGCCATCAATGATTGCGGACTTTGGGAGGTTCCAATCTTGGGTAGCCAATTTACATGGAGTCAGAGTGGTTCCCACCCTCTTCATCGACGACTGGACAGGGTTCTTGTTAGCTTAACTTGGAATTCCTTATTTCAGCACACACATGTGACACATCTTCCACGAACAATCTCGGATCATTGCCCTCTACTTGTTACTACTCGGTTATCACTGAACCGATTTCAAGATATGTTGGTGAAGCATAAAACCTTTATGGATATTGTCAAGGATTTATGGTCGGAGGAGATGGGGAATTCGGGAATGTATAAGCTACAAGCCAACCTGAAACGGTTGAGGATCGTTTTGAGTATTTGGAATCGTGATGTTTTTGGAAATATCAACTCTAATATAAAGAATGCTTTGGATCCTTTGGCTAGGCAGGAAGAGTTGTATGATGTGGACCCGACCCCGACAAATTATCACGATTTAGCTACTGCCAAAGAACTTCATAACAATGCTCTCGAACAAGAGGAAAGTTTTTGGCGCCAAAAGTCCCGAATCAAATAGCTTAATGAGGGAGAAGCTAATACAAAATATTTTTATTCTTATTGTAGGAATAAACAGAAATGGATGCACATTGCTCAAATGAATGATACTAATGGTGATTTTGAAAGAAAGAAATTCGCAATCTCCAAAATGCAGTGGAATAAAATAGCGTGGGATTACGTTTCTAACAGGATCGATTCACGAGAAATAACCATTACCTTGTGATTAGGAATATTACCTTTTTAAAAAAAATAAATTAAAATAACCGAAATTTCTGCCCGAAATTTGATTCACGAATCACCAATGACATCCTTCAGACTCCCGTCTCTACCGGTATCGACACACCAACCTATGGACTTGTTCTTCGCGTCTGAGATGCTAGTCCAAAGAGCTCCGAAGATTAGAAACACCTTTCTTTGGAACTCACAAAGAATAGGTTACTAAGCAAGACCGAAAATCAAAGAGACAATAAAATCGTATTTTCTTCTCTTAATTGTTCTTGAAAGTGTGTAAAAATCAAGAAGAAAAATCCCAGATTTTTGCTTCTATATTTCCGCTAGAATGATAAAGAGAGCTTAAGAGAGTAAAAACTAATGAAGAACAATTTTTCATCAAATGTGGTGTTAGTGGAATCACCCTCTAACCCCCACTCTCCTCAATTTTCTCTCCCACTAGAAGCACTCTCACATTGCACACACACTCCCTCACACATGTTGATGTGCCGGTTTTGACCTGGTCCAACTGGTCTGATCGACCGGAGAAATGGTTCTCAGCCAACCTGAGTGACCAACTCGTTCGGTCGACCCGAGACAGCTCCCAGTCGACCGGGTCCGGTTCTGCCGAATCCAATCTAATTAAGCACCAATATGAAATGTGAACTCCAACAAGCGCAATCCAGTTGATTATAGTGTACGGCCCTTTAGGTATTTACTATGTTGGCCCATGTCAACAATTGTCAACAATAATGAGAGGTATCTAGCAACACATCAATACTCACAATTCACAAATAGTCCCAGTGATTCAAGTAACCAAAAATATGATCTTTTTCATTAATCCCTTTGTCCTCGATATTTAGATTGAACACAAGTCACGGAGTATGTCAAACTTATATAGTCCTCAGCCAGTTTCTTGATTCCCGAGGAGAGTAACCAAATGACATTAATACCTCATATTAATTCCCTTGTTCATGGCCATGAATTAGTCTCACTCTATCAAGGGGCCTAAGATATCACTCATGTTATAGAGGATAAATCCTCTATCTATCACACCTCATCCTGACATGGTTCATAAATACACCCAACAAATGCCTTTATAGCCCATTTAGTTACAGACGGCGCATGACACCACCGAAGCATAACATTAGCCAAGCAGAAAATCTTGTGTGATCTCAAGCCGAAGGATTTAAGTATAAACAGAATCATCATAAGAACACTGTTGACATTCATATAACAATCCATGAAGTGTTCTTATAGTCGGGTCTGTCCAGTATTACATACCTATGTGTTTGACTTAATATCACTATATTTAATCACAACACATATTAGTCTTAACACATTATTGTTGTCCTCAAAATTCCACAATAATGATTGACTAGAGACATTTTAGAATAGTTTAATGTAACAATTACATAACTATCTAAGGGCGTTATTATATTTTATTACATTTTCACAGCCGTAATTAAAACATTAATAATGGAATTCATGCATTAATATTTCATCAGATGAAAAAATACAACAATCTCCCACTTACACTAAAGACAACAACCATGTTTTTTAGTGTATACTGTACATAAGAACGATCTCTTAGACACGTCCTCTTGGTATCTTAAACCCATGCTACAAGTACGGCGATGAAGCTGCTGTTGTGCCAGCGACTTCGTTAGTGGGTCGGCGATGTTACTCATCGTGTGAACTTTGCAAATCTTCGCATCTTCTCTATCAATGATCTCACTGATCAGGTGATACCGCCGCAGTATATGTTTGGACCTTTTGGTGAGATCGTGGTTCCTTTGACATATGACTCCATTCACAATGGAGATAAATCACATTCGACATTCAAAATGCTAGGTATAGCACATCAAGTTCATCAAATGAACTTTCAAATCCAAATCTTCTAAGAAACATCTAATGCACCTATATAATCGACTTTGGTTGTAGTTTAGGCAAGACACATTTACTGATTGAGATCTAAAGTCGTCTCTATTGGTTTGTAAACTAGCATTAGTGTAACCACTTTAAATGAGCTCGTCTTCCCCACCATAGATTAAGAACGTGTCCTTAGTCATTCACAAGTACTTAAGGATGTTCTTGACAGCTATCCAATTACGTTCACCGTAAGTTGACTGGTATCTGCTCGTTATACTCACAGCATATGAGACATCTGGGTGAGTACACAACATGGAATACATGATAGATCCAATTGCCTAAGCATATGTAATCTCACTCATGCGTTCTTTCCAATCCATTCTCTAAGCACACTGTGGTCTTGAAAGGAACCGTACCAAGTGATATAGGACAAAGGCTATTTTTGGACTCTTGCATGCTAAACCGATTTCGCACTTTGTCTGTATATGTACTCTGACTTAGGCCAAGAAGTCTACATGATCTATCTCTATAGATCTTGACTCCTAAGACAAAACTTGCTTCACTTAGGTCCTTCATTGAGAAACATTGTTCCAACCAGACCTTACAGATTCTAAGGTTGGAATGTCATTCCCTATGAGTAGTATGTCATCTACATACAAAACTATGAATACAACCGAGTTTCCACTAAACTTCTTATAAACACAAGGATCATCAACATTCTTGATAAAACCAAACTCGCGTACAACTTCGTCAAAATGTCGATTCCAACTTCTACAAGCTTGTTTGTATGTTGTAGGTTCATCATGATAAATAAACATAACATCTCCATTTCTGTTATGAAAAATCCAAATTTTTTGGGAGCTCTACGAACTCTAATAGACCTACGCAATTCTTGTATTTCTGAAACTGGCTCCACAACGGCTTTGTGTAGCTTGTTCCAATTACACCTGGTCACTTGTGCCTGGAACTTCACCAAGTTCCCTTGAAATTTCACCAAGCTCCGGAACTTCATTATGTTCCACGTGGCTCCCATTTGTTTTCCCAGAAAGAAAATGTTTCTAAAGAAAAACTCATTTTTGAGCAACAAACACTTTGTTCTCGTTAGGAATGTAGAAGTAAAACCCTTTAGTTTCCTTAGGATACCCTACAAAGGTGCACTTGACTGACTTTGGGCTGAGCTTGTCCAAACCTGGACGTTTCACAAACGCCTCACAACCCCAAATCTTTAAGAAATACATACTAGGACGCCTCCAAGTCCATTTCTTATATGGTGTCGTTTCAACAGATTTAGATGGAACTCTGTTTAGTGTTAAATCTACTGCTTCTAAACCTGGACGTTCCACAAACGCCTCACAACCCCAAATCTTTAAGAAATACATACTAGGACGCTTCCAAGTCCATTACTGATATGGCGTCGTTTCAACAGATTTAGATGGAACTCTGTTTAGTGTTAAATCTACTGCTTCTAAAGCATATCCCCAAAAGGAGTTTGGAAGACTCGCGTGACTCATCATTTATCGTACCATATCTATCTAATAGCGTTAAATTTCTTCTTTCGGATACACCATTCCATTGAGGAGTAGCCGGAGGAGAATGTTGTGAAACAATTCCACAACTCTTTAGATAGTCACGAAATTCACGGCTTAAGTATTCCCCACCTTGATCAGATCGAAGCATCTTAATACTTTTCCCAAGCTGGTTTTCTACTTCATTCTTATACTCTTTAAACTTTTCAAAGGCCTCAGACTCGTGTTTCGAAAGAAACACGCATCCAAAACGACTAAAATCGTTAGTAAAAGTAATGAAATATAAATAACCACCTCTTGCATGGACATTGAATGGATCACATACATCATTATGTATTAGTTCCAACAAATCCTTTGCTCGTTCTCCAATTCTAGTAAAAGGAGAAGCAGTCATCTTACCCATTAAATAAGATTCGCATGTATCATACGATTCAAAATAAAATGATTCCAACAATCAATCTTTATGGAGTTTGGAAATGCGAATTTTCGTTTATATGGCCTAAGCGACATTGCCAGAGGTATGTAGGATTAGACTCTTTAGTCTTTATCCTCTTTTGTATTTATGTTATAAACCGGTGAATCTAGATCTAACAAGTATAAACCATTCACCAAAGTAGCACTACAATAAAAGATATCATTTAACGATAACGACATTTGTTGGCTTTTAATATGAATATCAAAACCTATCTTGTCCAAACAAGAGATCGAAATAATATTCTTTGTTCAGGTAGGTACATAAAGACAACTATCTAAATCAAGAACAATTCTAGAAGGCAAACTAAGACTATATTTCCTACAGCTAATGCATCAACTCTTGCTCCATTGCCAATGCGTAGATCCACGTCGTCTTTTACCAGATCTCTACTCCTTTGTAGTCCCTGTACATTCATGCAAATGTGAGAACCACATCCGGTATGGAATAACCATGAGCAAATAGTAGTAGACAAGTTGATCTCTATAACATAAATACTTAAGCCATAAGGAATATTTGTTCCATTTCCAAGCTTTTTCCGGGCAAGAAAACTAGGGCAGTTTCTCTTCCAGTGTCCTTTCTATCCACAATGGAAACAATTTCCATCCTTAGCCAAAGTGCCCTTGGGTTTCAGTGCTTTCTCAGAATGGCTAGGCTTGCCTTTAGGCTTACCAAAACACTTGCCCCTGTCATTGTTAACCATGTATATGGCCTTGGACTTGCCTATTTCCTTCTCGGCAGTCCTCAACAGGTTCAACAATTCTGGGAGAGGTTTGTATATCTCATTCATGTTGTAGTTCAATACAACGCGATTGAATGATTCAGGAAACGATTGCAGAATCAAGTCAGTGGATAGCTCTTGGCCAAGAAAAAAATCAGTCTTTCGAGGCTCTCAATATATCCTATCATCTTCAGAATGTGAGTTCCGACTGGTGTTCCCTGTTAGTAGTGCCCTAGGACCATTAGTATATGTTGTACGTTTTATATCTGTTGAGCATGTAATTGAATAGCTAATTTTTGTTATGAACATCAAATGCGTGATTTGATAGTAAAACTCATTAGCTTATGTAATTACTATTCTAGTTGTCCCTAGTTTCATGTAATGTTCTTTATAATGAAATAAAACTAGTATGATGTTTGATTGATGATTATGTTTTACTAATCATGTGTAATGAATACAAATCATATCATAGATGCAATATATTGGGATATATTGTATCGGACGTGATCCGCTTGAGAAGTAATACTTCATGGTCCTTAGTCATAAGTATTACTTTCCTCGATACTATTTTAGAATCCTTAGATCTTATATCTCCATTGATTCTAGCATGAATGGAGCCACATTTTGACTCAGTCGGTCGTTACATTTCAATCGAGTAATCAATACGACTGATGATCGGATGTAGCGTCCTATCATGGCTTGAATGTGAGAGGCATTGTAAGGAATTTGTTCCTCTCTATTATTAGAGAGAGAGATATCCATGGGCCCCTCGATAGGGAAAGATTGTCTAAATGCATGGCCGTGCTCAAATGTATTTGATAAAGTGGTTATCAGGTACTATTTGTTGGAACAGTCTACCTGGAGATCGAGCATAAATACAATTAAGCTTAATAAGGGTGACGACCACCATGCCTTATGCTTAATAAGGATATCGCGAGACAAAGGGTTCAAATAGTGAATTGATATTAGGTTCCATTGTAAATTCATTCACTTTGGGTAGTCACAATGTCCTGCTAGGGACCGCTTGTGATTTATGAACTCACACTACTACTAAGTGTGTTTTCATTGCCATTGTGATATGAACCTACAGGGTCACACGCATAGACGAGCTAACGAGCTTCATGTCCAGATTCAATGAATCTAGAATGTGTCTAGGTTCATTGTATCTGACATTCATTTTTTTGAGAATAATAAAGCGTTATTATTCGAATTAGAGATAAGGGGCATTTTCGGTATAGCTGGGATTACGTGGGAGTTATTATCCGATAAAGATTCTTACTACCAACAGAAGTCTAGAGGACGTGGGAGTTATCGACTCCCACTGCCAAAAGAGGTGGATAGGACGTGGGAGTTGTGCTTGAAACAACCTCTCACTCCTTATATAAACTTCTCTTGACCGAAACCCTAGGAGTTAATGCTTTTCAGCCGAAATACCAAAAGACCTAGAAAATCAGATTTTCTATTCTGCCTCTCTCTTTTCTCTCTAATTCAGTGAAACTCAGAAAACGAAGAGATAGCAATCACTGTTCGTTTCGTCGCGTGGATACCGGTAGAGGGACATTCCGCAAAGGGAAATCCATTGGTGGCAGCAACGTATCCAAGAAACAGCATATTTCATTCAAGAATTAGATTCTCAAACCCGAAAAGTTAGTTTCCATCTAGATTTTTCGATTCGTATGGTATGAGCGGATCCTTCGGGGGAGGACTCATAGGGTGTTTAGAACGATTTTCTTCCCATGAATGCCTTCATTCCCTCTGCTATTTTGCATTGAAATAGAGACTTTAACACATCAAATCTCTCCTGGCGGGCTTGACCCTGAAAGAGTTGCCTTAGATGATTAATTATATCGAAAGCTCCCATTTCCTCGTGTTGCTTCTAAAGCTCAGAGGTCATGGTCACTAACATAAGAATAGACACATCTAATTGCTTGCGATAATCATTACTTTTAGCCGTCTGAACCCTCGTGGTTGGCGGACCAGCAATAGGAGTCTCGAGAATATACGACTTTTTCTCGTGCTTGAGTACGATTCGCAAGTTCCTGTACCAGTCGAGGAAGTTTTCTCCCTCAAGTTTGTCTTTCTCAAGGACGGATCACAATGATAAAGAGTTTGATGCAACGATTGGATTTTCCATTATATCTACAGAGAAGAGTTTTTAAAATTTTAGTTCTCATATTTTAGAATCATTAATAGGACTTTAATTAATTATTCCCCCACTATTTTCTTCAAATGAATAACCTCAAGTACTCATTCGGAAAGTTCAAAACTTTCTAGTAGGAACAAGATACATATTTCATCATTCTCAAGGCAGCTTTGGCTACTATACTCAAGAAGCCGCTTTAGGTAAGCAACACTTGCTAATCACATCAATTATGTGACTATTGGTTGTTTAAGTAGGTAACAATTACCCTCAGTACATAAATGCACATCTGAATCCTTTTGCCTCCATATTTTAAACCATTGAGGTAACCCGGTTAAGTATGATCCAAGGTTGACCGACAGATATCACTAACTTATCATTCACGCCTCACCAGGATAGACAGGCGCTTATTCCACTCGGAAGTTCACACTACTGTCGATCTTGGCCCTGACGGTGTATAATCTGATTATACGTCTTAAACACATGCTTTAAAGCTATAAAACATGCAACATGCATCTCATGCAAAAAACAGTAAATAAAACCGTGACATAGTAATAGCCCATATACGGATTTTCCGAGCCAACAGAAAATCCTAGGTCAATCTAAAGGTGAAAAACAATAAAACCTATCTATTGTCTTCCGTCTCCTTGTGGTTTCCTCCATCTTATGAACGTCTTTCTTCATCACTTGTTACATATGTAAAAACATAAAATCATATTCTATACTTTTACATCATTGAAAGAATTCTCGAGTTACATTCGAGATTAAAATTACAACAAGAATGAATAGATAAGGCACGACACGCATGCTGTATTATAAGAAACAACCACTGGGTCAGAGACTATTACTAGGCACCATGCTCAAATAACACGATAATCATGCTGAAAGGGTAAATACACACTGCCTGCCCCTTTCCGGTCGACAGCATAAGGCAGTAACCAAAAAAAGTGTAAAAATAGGTCACCTCAGTCGACCCAGAACATTTCTGATCGACCAGCATGAAAACAGACTAGCCTCGGTCGACCGTGATTGCTCACCGGTCGGCCGAATTCTAGGCAGTTGCAAGATCCAATTTTCGAGCACATTCTAGGGACCAAATTGATTTTTATCCTTTCTGTAATACTTCAGCGTATGTCTTTTTCTACCGCTCAATTAATTTACACTATGTTGAATAAGATGAAAAGATGAATTTATCCATATATATATAGAGGGAGTTTAATAATTTTTTTGATAACTAAATTTAATATTCTAAAAGATTTGTTTTTAAAATAAAAAATCCTTCAAGGTCTTTTATATAATATATATAAAAGACCTTGAAGGATTTTTTTTTTTTAAAAAACAAATCTTTTAGAATATTAAATTTAGTCATCAAAAAAATTAAAGGTTAAATATATCATTTTCAAAATGGGAGAGTGTATCCATTTGAAGGCAATTTGTAATGAGAAAGAGTTGAGTGATGTAAGTGCGTTAAGTTGTTCATTTAATATGTATTTGGTCTTGTAATTGGAGAGGTAATATGTGTATGAAAATTGAACTCAAAATCTCTACATGTTGATGTTTCAACTTTTCCCATTAAATCAATCTCTCATTAACACTACATTTCTTAAGTATACATGCACAGTAAAATTCTCGTCAAATCACACTACAATCGTATCCTTACTATGTTAATACTACTATGTTTTTACTGAAATTAAAGATACAAATAATTGACAAAACCACATTGCCAAGAGTCCAAAAAATGGTTTGGCATTTCAGAAGTTATAAAGATTGAGAAGAGGGGCTAAGAATAATTATTAAATTTTTTTTTTTTTTTTTGCCAAAATTTATGAAAAATCTCTCAAGGAATATTACGTTTAACATGCTACTAGACTTAAGAATCTCACAGGAAATTAACAAAAACAATCTCAGAAGGAATATTACTTCTAATTGGACATTGTCTGCATGAGTTGAACAAATAATTCAAGTTTAACAATCTCACGGGAAATTAACAAAAATAAACCAGCAATTAAAAAACAGTATAGATAGGCTTACTAAATTGAATGGAGCAGAAACATTTAGTACTTCCTGAAGGGATTCATTGGCAGAAACTCATTCTAAATACCCATGAATCCTCCCCTGAAGGATCCGCTCATCCCAAAACGAATCGAAAACTGAGAAAAATTACTTACATTTTTCGGCTAAAGATGTTGTCTTTCGGATGTGTGCTGCTTCCACCAAAAGCCTTCCCTTGCGGAATTGCTTTCTACCGGTATCCACGCGACGAAACGAGCTGCGAGTGCTATCTCTTCGTTTCTGAGTTTCGGGAATATAGAAAGAAGTGAAGGGCAGAATTTCAAAAATCTGATTTCGGGAGAATTTTGGTTTATTGCGGCTCAAGCATTAGTTCTCTATGGTTTCGGCCAAAAGTGGTTTATATAGGATGTGAGAGTTTGTTCCCAGAACCAACTCTCACGTCCTCAACCTCTTCCGGTAATGGGAGTCTATAACTACAAAGTCCCCTAGACTTCTGTTGGTAGTGGGAGTCTTTATCGCATAATCATTCCAACATAATCCCAGCTATAGCCAAATACCGGAAATGCCCATTTTTAATCTATAATTCAAATAATAACGTTTTATTATTCTCAAAAAATAAATGTCAGATTCAATGAACCTAGACACATTCTAGATTCATTGAATCTGGACATGAAACTCGTTAACTCGTCTATGGGTGTGACCTTTTAGGTTCATATCACAATGGCAATGAAAATACACTTAGTAGTAGCGTGAGTTCATAAATCACAAGCGGTCCCTAGCAGGACATTGTAACTACCCAAAGTGAATGAATTTACGGTAAAACCTACTATCAATCCACTATTTAATCCCTTTGTCTCGCGATATCCTAATTAAGCATAAGATATAGTAGTCGTCACCCTTATTAAGCTTAGTTGTATTAATGCTCGATCTCCGGGTAGACTGTTCCAACAAATAGTATTTGATAACAACTTTATCAAATACATTTGAGCACGGCCATGCATTTAAACAGTTTTTCTCTATCGAGGGGCCCATGGATATCTCTCTCTAATAAGAGAAGGACATATTCCTTACAATGCCTCTCACATTCAAGCCATGAAATGATACTTCATCCGATCATCAGTCGTATTGATTACTCGATTAAAAGTAACGTCCGACTGAGTCAAAACGTGGTTCCATTCATGCTAGAATCAATGGAGACATAAGGTCTAAGGACTCCAAAATAGTATTGAGGAAGTAATACTTATGACTAAGGACCATGAAGTATTACTTCTCTGACGGATCACGTCCAATACAATGTATCCCTATATATTGCATCTATGATATGATTTGTATCCATTACACATGATCAGTAAAACAAGATCATCAATCATACATCTTACTAGTTTTATTTCATTGTAAAGAACATTACATAAAACTAAGGACAACTAGAATAGTAATTACATAAGCTAATGAGTTTTACTATCAAATCACACATTTGATGTTCAAAAGAAAAATTAACTATTCAGAGACATGCTCAAAAGAAATAAAACGTAAAAAATATGCTAATGGTCCTAGGGCACTACTAACACTTCCTTCACATTTTTGTATTTTTCTGCAACAACAAAGAAAATTATTGTTATAATTAGAAGAAAAGTGATTCCAACATTTTCTTTTCTTTTCTTTTTTTAAAAAAAAGGTTTAAACTTGAACCCACAAATCTCTCATTAGAACATCAACCTATTTGGTTTATAAATTTCACTTATGTCCAAGAGTTTCGCCCGCCGCTACAGTACTGAAGAAGCCTGTGTTTCAGCACACGCCAGCGAAGCCCTTTGATATTCTCCTTCTTCATCTAGCGTCCAAAGTTGTTTATGCTATCCAATGTGCGCGCCACACTGAATAGGTTTTTGAATTTTTTGTTGTTGCGCGCCTGTTCTGTGAGATCGCGATTTGTGTGCGATCTTATCATTATTTTTCACGAATTTTTGTCCTACAATCACGGAAGATTGGATTAATTTGGAAATATTTCTGTTTTATCCTCACAATCATGATAATCATGAGTTTATATGGCGAAAACAAAACCTATTTCCTCTTCTTCATCTTTTTTCTTCTCGTTTTTTTTCCCCCTTTGATTCCTTCAATGGATAGCTTTAAACTACCAATTTCCTTCACCGAATTGCTTGATATATAGCCAATCAATTATTGTTTCTTATTCCATTGAACTGTCGTGACAAATCACAGTGGTCTTGATTCAAATCCAAGAAATAATGATAATGTTAATGTTATCGTTGTATAATAACTATTGTTATTGTAATTATATTACATTGTCCTTTTAACTTGGGGTGGAGCATAGTGATGAAGTATGTCATATTTTTGTTCCATGGTACATAGTTATTTTTTGGTGAACTGTATATTTTGTTTATTATGGATATTTGTCAGGTCGTTACTGGTATTATGTATGTGTATAATAGCTATTATGTTCTTGTCTAATAGCTATTTAATAGAGTTTTAGTAGATTATATCTGATATTTCATGTTTTGAACAGATATTGAAGTATTTTCAGGTGAGAGAGACGGATCCGGCTTGGTGGTATAACTTAATAACTGTTTTAGGAGTTATTTAGAGGTTAATAAATGTCAGGAGTATTAATGGTGACAATTGTATTTGTCATTTGTAATAGCTATTAGTGCAATGACTTATAACTATTATGTAAATAAATTGTATTTATCAGGAATGTTGTTAATAACAATTGTCTTTTGCAGTTGTAATATATATCAGTATGGTAACTTATAACTATTAATGTCACACATTATATAATAAAAATCATTCATATTCCCAGAATCTAATTAAAAAGCATTACATTTAAATTTTGCTAATTTTCATCACTTGTTTTGCTTGTAATTTGTTCCATTCCACAACTGTGTTCTCTGTCTGATTCATCAGTTGCGATGCAATGTTTTTCTGCTTTCCAGCATCATACTCGGCAGTCAGCCATATGTAAAACCAATTGGATGCAATGCTCCCTTCCAGTGTTCCAACATGCTCAGTAAGAAGACACCACAACTGTTAGGACTGCCGCTTTGTTGTTATGGTACTGATCCCCACTCGAAAATTGGAAGGAATATAGGTATCTTTTCACTTGGTAAAGCATCTCTCATCCACGGTTCAAGAAAATTCAAAAACAGCATCTGCATTCGGTATATAATTGGTATCGATAGCATGACTTTCCACATTCAGGCTGCTTAGACACCACCGTTTTCCCGTTTTCATGTCGATTGTGATCAACCAGTAGTGATCATTGCTACACACTGGAATGTAAAACTGTATATTTCAAACATTGAACGGATGTTAGTGAATAATTTTAAAATAGGTATGCAGTTTTTGTAATAGCTATATGAAGGGATTCAAGGGCAGAAACTCTTTCTAAACACCCATGAGCTGAAGGGATTCATGGGCAGAAATTCGTTCTAAACACCCATGAGTCCTCCCCCGAAGGATCCGCTCATACCATAGGAATCGAAAAATTTCTAGACAGAAACTTACTTTTCGGGTTCAAGAATCTGATTCTTGAATGAAAGATGTTGTTTCTTGGATACGTTGCTGCCACCAATGGATTTCCCTTTGCGGAATGTCCCTCTATCGGTATCCACGCGACGAAACGAACAATGATTGCTAGCTCCTCATTTTTCTGAGTTTCGGGAATTAGAGAGAAATGGGAGAGGCAGAATAGAAAATCTGATTTTCTAGGTCTTTTGGTATTTCGGCTGAAAAGCATTAACCCCTAGGGTTTCGGCCAAGAGAAGTTTATATAGGGAGAAAGAGGTTGTTTCAAGCACAACTCCCACGTACTATCCACCTCTTTTGGCAGTGGGAGTCTATAACTCCCACGCCTTCTAGACATCTGCTGGTAGTGGGAGTCTTTATCGGATAACAACTCCCACGTAATCCCAGCTATACCGAAAATGCCCCTTATCTCTAATTCGAATAATAATGCTTTATTATTCTCAGAAAAATGAATGTCAGATACATTGAACCTAGACACATTCTAGATTTATTGAATCTGGACATGAAGCTCGTTAGTTCGTCTATGCGTGTGACCCTGTAGGTTCATATCACAATGACAATGAAAACACACTTAGTAGTAGTGTGAGTTCATAAATCACAAGCGGTCCCTAGCAAGACATTGTGACTACCCAAAGTAAATGAATTTACAACGGAACCTAATATCAATCCACTATTTAATCCCTTTGTCTCGCGATATCCTAATTAAGTATAAGGCATGGTAGTCGTCACCCTTATAAGGCATAATTATATTTATGCTCGATCTCCAGGTAGACTGTTCCATCAAACAATATTTAATAACCACTTTATTAAATATGTTTGAGCACGACCATGCATTTAAACAGTCTTTCCATGGCGCCTCCAATATCGATAATTCCTCCTCCTCAATCGTCAAGGATGGTTCACCCTTGAAAGTACCCAACGCCTTTGTCGGGATCGTTGCCGTTGGTGATGCTTGTTTCACAAGATTTGCGAAAGATTTCTTAGGCCAAGCCTCCCCGGGAGGGGGCGGCGTTGGCACGGTGGCTGCCATAGCCGATCAGAAAAAAGAAGTTTGTATTAGCATATGAGTCTTTTTTGAGAGAGAGTTTGTATTCCCAAGATTAATGTCTAGTACAACTCATTAGATACATAAGACTCCCAATTATCCTTGAATATTCCACTTGTGAAATACTAATTCCACGATTCTTGGATAGATGGAGACTATTATCTAATGGCGTTCTAGCAATCCCAGAATCATCCTTGTTGAATTTCTCAAGAATTTTGTCTACATAATGAGCCTGGCTCAATATATGACCGTCTGATGTTCTCATGATTTTAATTCCTAAAATCACATCAGCAAGACCCATGTCTTTCATATCAAATTTTGAATTCAACATATCTTTAGTAGATTTGACCAAATTGTCATTGCTACCAACAATGAGTATGTCATCCACATATAGACATAAAATGATATAACCATCTTTTGTCTCTTTGACATAGATACACTTATCACACTCATTGATTTTGAATCCATTGATTATCATTGTATGATCAAACTTTTCATGCCACTTTTTAGGTGCTTGTTTTAATCCATACAAAGACTTCACCAATTTACAGACTTTCTTTTCGGCACCTGGAGTTACAAAACCCTCGGGTTGCTCCATATAGATTTCTTCATCTAGGTCCCCATTTAGAAAAGCTGTTTTAATATCCATTTGATGTATTTCCAAATTTCTTAAGGCGGCGATTGCAATTAGCAGCCTTATAGAACTTATTCTCGTCACAGGAGAATATGTATCAAAGTAATCTAAGCCTTCTCTTTGCTTAAATCCTTTAATCACAAGTCTGGACTTATACTTGTCAATTGAACCATTAGGATTCAATTTCCTTTTAAAGACCCATTTGTATCCTAAGGTTTTACAACCTGGTGGGAAGTCCACTAATTCCCATGTATGATTCTGCAAAATAGAATCAATTTCATTTCTTATGGCTTCTTTCCAAGAAGGTCCTTCAGAAGAACTCACAGCCTCATCATACGTTTGTGGTTCTTTTTCTAACAAGTAAGTCATAAAATCATCACCAAATGACTTTTCGACTCTAGCTCTTTTGCTACGTCTTGGTTCAACTTCTTGAACTATAGGTGGATCAGTAGTTCGTTTAGTTGACCTAGAACCTTCGTTGCTCTTACAAGGAAATTCATTTTAAAAAAATGATGCATTCCTTGATTCCATTATTGTGTTCTTGTAAATATCATCATTCATTGAATCATGCATAAAAAACCGGTACGCAGTACTATTTAGAGCATAACCTATAAATATACAATCCACAATTTTTGGACATATCTTTACCATCTTAGGTGTTGGCACTGCTACCTTGACGAGACAACCCCACGCTCGCAAGTGTTTGTACGAAGGTCTCTTGCATGTCCATAACTCATACGGAGTTTTGTCTTTTTCCTTCCGGGGTACCCTATTTAAAAGGTAATTGCTAGACAATATAGCATCTCCCCACATATTTGAAGGTAATCCTGAACTTATCAACATTGCATTCATCATATCTTTCAATGTTCGATTTTTACGTTCATCTACTCCATTAGATTGAGGAGAATAAGGTGCAGTCCTTTCATGAATAATTCCATGTTTTTCACAAAAGTTGCCAATAGGCGCCTCATACTCGCCACCTCTATCACTCCTTAATCTTTTGATATTTTTACCAAGTTGTTTTTCAACTTCAGCTTTGAAGACAACAAATTTCTCTAAAGCTTCATCTTTGCTCTTTAGCAAATACACATAGCAATATTTCGTGCTATCATCAATAAAAGTAATAAAATACTTATTTCCTCCTCGTGTTTGAACTGATTTCAAATCACATACATCACTATGAATTAATTCAAGTGGTTCAGTGCTTCTCTCTATTGAGTGAAACGAAGACTTTGCTAATTTTGCTTCAATGCAAATTTCACACTTATCACTCAAATTGATTTGGAATGTAGGTATATGGTCCATTTTAATTAATCGTCGCAACGAATTAAAATTAACATGACCAAGTCGTTTATGCCATAAATCAGAAGACTGAAGCAAGTAAACAGAAGAGATATCTTTATTGATAATCGTAATTACATTCAATTTAAACAACCCATCGGTTGCATATCCCTTTCCTACAAACATTCCAGCTTTACTCAAAGTAAGCTTATCTGATTCAAACACCATGCGAAAGCCATGCTTGTTTAACAAGAATCCAGATACAAGGTTCTTTCGAATATCTGGCACATATAACACATCTTTCAGTGTTAAAATCTTGCCAGAAGTCATCTTTAACAGAACATTCCCTTGCCCGTCGACAGAAGCCGTAGCAGAGTTTCCCATAAAGATCTTTTCCCCTTCAACAGATTCAAAGGTGGAAAAATGGTCTTTAGTGGTGCACACATGTCTAGTAGCACCAGTGTCAACCCACCACTCTTTAGGGTTTGACCCGACCAAATTAAGTTCGGAGATCATAGCAACTAGGCTCATGTCCTCCAACTCTTTGGCCATGTGACTCATCACGTTGGTCTCATTATTCTTTTTCGGTGATCAACAATCAGTTGACTCGTGGCCTAGTTTGCCACAATTGAAGCACTTTCCTTTGAATTTGTACTTCTGATTCGAGACACCACCACTTGTCCCGAGCTTCCCTTTGGACGTATAGCTCTTGCCTTTGCTTTTGGAACCTTGACCTCTACCGTGCTCCAAAACATTGATTTTAGCTTGTATAGGAGTTATTGTCTTGCGCTCCGAGATCCGGTTGTCCTCTTCAATACGAAGTCTGACAATGAGATCCTCCAAGGACATTTCCTTGCGCTTGTGCTTGAGATAGTTCTTGAAATCTTTCCAACCCGAAGGCAATTTCTCAATCATAGCGGCGACTTGAAAAGTCTCACTCAACACCATCCCTTCAGCATGGATGTCGTGCAGAATTACTTGAAATTCTTGTACTTGACTTATCACAGTCTTAGAATCCACCATATTATAATCAAGGAAACGCCCGACTACAAATTTCTTTGTGCCAGCATCTTCCGTTTTGTATTTCCGGTCGAGGGATTCCCACAATTCTTTAGCCGTGTTGTATGCACTGTAGACATTATATAAATTGTCATGTAAACTATTCAGAATATAATTCTTACATAAATATTCGGAATGTTTCCATGCTTCAACAGCCATCAGTGTTTGTGCATCAACGTCTCCTTCAGGTATCTTGGGAGCATCTTCTTTTAAGAATTTAGCCAATCCCAAAGTGGTTAAGTAAAACATCATCTTTTGCTGCCATATTTTAAAGTTCACACTATTGAACTTTTCCCGGTTTCTCCATATGACTTGCGGAACAAGTAGGGAGCATCGTATTCACAGTAGGAGCAATAACGGCAGCAGTAGTGTTGGATGCATCAACGCCAGTAGTTTGGTTTTCAGTTGCCATGATGATTACAAATGATAATCTGTTTTAAGATTGTTGGCAAATCTTGGCTACAACAGCTATTAAAAGCCTTCCACAACAGCTGTTAATAAGCTATGTAATAACTACTGTAAGATACAAAACCAACAGCTGTTAGTAACACAAGATAACAGCTATTAACACAATACCTAACTGCTTTAAGCTTCAGACTTAACAGCTGTTAGTGAAAGGTTACACAGCTTAATACAAAAGATAAATAACAACTGTTTAAAGACAGATTAAACAGTTGTTCAGAAAGTAAAATAACTACTGTTATCTAACAACTGTTTATAGACAGATTTAATAGTTGTTCAGATAATGAAATAACCACTGTTAGAAAAGATCTTAACAGCTTGTTAAATAAAGACTTAACAGCTGTTAGTTTTAGATTTAACAAGTGTTATTACAGATTACAACAATTGTAAATACCAAACAGTCTTGCTAGTGTTGTTGTGAAGAAGAAGCGTCTAAATGTCTTCTCTCGTCGTTCTCTTCTATTTAACATGTGTGCATAAGCATCGATGACCGTGCTCTCCATTCTTTCTCCGACTTTTAGCGATCTCATGTCTCTTTTGTTTAGGGTGCCCATCCCTTAGGAATGCTACTTTCTCGGGTCTATCACCCCAAGAAAACTCAACCAGCGCATCCTCAACATTTATTAATTTACTTTTTCGTTTTTTCTTAATGGATGGAGTTTTTTTCTTTCCTTTCCCCTTTGGGGTTTTTACCTTTTCTGTTGTTTCAGCTTATTCAACTTCAGGTTCAATCTAATATAATAAAGAACAAAATTGTTTTACAAACAAAATAGTATGGAAACGACATATTCTCAAATAAAGATGTTTTAAATGAATAATAGTTATAAGACACATACAATATAATAAATAGCTATTTTGCCCATACCTCAGTGTCTTCATCATTTATTGCGTGATTTTATAATGGTTGATGGAAAGTCCGTTCTTGAACAAAGTGAAGAGCTTCAAAAGATATATCATGATCTTGTCGCTGAGGGCATAGGAATCAAGACTCTTTACAACTAGCGTTGTTTATTGAGAAGCTCCCTCATTCTTGGGATGATTTCAAGCATTATCTGAAACACAAGAACAAGGAAATGACTCTGGAAGATCTGATGTTGAAACTGAGGATTGAACAGGACTCAAGAAAGATAAGTAAGAAGCCTAGTAGCTCTGTGGCTTAGGCTAATTTAGTTGAAACTGGAAACTCAAGGACTAACGCTAAGAGGAAGCGTCCAAATGAGTCAAAGGTTTCAAACTCCAAGTTTAATGGATCTTGCTATGTGTGTGGTAAACCTAACCACAAAGCTAAAGATTGTAGTAGTCGAGTTGCAGTAAACAACAAGAACAAGAGAAATCTTGGTACTGGGAACAAGAACCGGAATCAGAAGGCTGGCCAAGCTAATGTAGTAGAAGATGGACGACTGGGGTCTGGAATAAAAGGCATGCATCTGATAGCTGCCGTTTAAGAGGTTAACTTGGTTGGTTGAAACCAAATGAGTTGTTTGTTGATACAGGGGCCACTTGTCACATTTGTGCAAATAAGTGGATGTTCAAGACATACCAACACTACAAGAAAACAGTTAAATAGCGACCAAATTTTTGGGTCATACACTTAACGATTGAATAACAACCGAATAGCCACCGAAAACATAACGGTCGTTATTCCGTCGGCAGTATCGGTCCCGTTGACTAAATTGAATAGTCATCGTTTTGGTCACCCATAACGACCTATTACCGATGGAAAGTAACGACCGAATACCGACGGAATATAACGACTGAATACAGACGAAAGTTTAACGACGGAATAACGACCGAAAACGTAACAAAACGACGTCGTTTCAATGTTGGATTTCTCAAAAAATACCAAATATATGTAAAAATAGTTTGAAACCCACGTCGCTCTCCCCTTCTCCCTTCTGACGAACCTCGCGGCCGCTCCACCATTTCCTTCCATCCCCCTCCACTCTCCATTTCAAATCTTCTGAAACTCCACCATATCATTCCTTCCCCCTCTCTTTTTCTTCCTTTTTTTTCTTTGTTGCGGCTTCTCTTTGCCGATAGAGAGCCTCCCGGCCTCAGTTCACCGCCGCTGCTCGTCGTCTTCTCAGGCCGTCACCATCTCATATCTCCCTCAACTCCGACGAAGGTACATCTCTCTCTTTTTCTCTTCTTTAATTTTCCCCCAATTCTTATTACCCTAAATTTTTACTTTAATTTTTTTTCTCTTTCTCCGGCGACCACCGTGTCCTTGCCGCCACAACGCCGCCGCTGCCCTTAGTCTTCTCCGGTGACAAGGTAATCATTTTAACTTTTCTTTTTCCTTTTTATTTTCTTTTTTATTTATTTTTATGTTTTGTATCTCTATTATTATTATTCTTATTTTTTGTTTCCTTCTCAGATTTTCCCTTCTGTCACCACCGTTGGTCGGTCGACGTGCCGCTGCCGAGACGCCACTGACCACCGCCGTTAAGTCGCCGTTGACCACCACCAAGGTAATCTCTTTTTCAGTCCCTTTATGACTTTGATATTTATATCCATTTATGACTTTGATTTATTTAATATTTAGTCCCAACTCATTGATTTTGAATCTTTTTACCGTGTCGGTTAAAAGCACGATACTCTTATAAATAGACGCATTTTTTTATGACCATCTTTTATCTGTATCTTAAATAAAGTATAGTATGAACACAATTTTTATCTTATATTCTAAAGTGATGACACATACCACGTTCATAGGCTTCCAGCTCAACTTTATTATATAGATAGATTTAGTCACAACTCATTAATTTTTAATCTTATTACCGTATCGGTTAAAAACATGACACTTTTATAAATGGACGTGTTCCCATCTTTTACCTGTACCTTAAGTCTTGTAAAGTGATTACAATTTTGATCATAATTGATTTCACATTACCTAAACAATTTGACGAGAGTTCCAAACATAATACTAGTAACGTTTCACGCACAATCACGATATCTAAGTATAAAGACTAAATAAAAATTAATGAAACCGAGTTAAATCTTAAAATCTTAAATAAACAACACAATTCTTATCTTATAGATTCCAACAAATTGAATCTCTGTCCCTATCTTTTTTCCAAGTTCTGAAAATTTGAGATTTGTTTCCTTAATACATCAATTTCTTGCTATGAAAAGCTTATTAGCCATTGTTGCTCTTCACTTTCTACTGTTTTCATTTTCTATATAAAGTCATTTTCACAGCACAAGAAAGAAAAGAAAAAAGCAAAAAGCATTCATATGATAGTATGAGACACATCCCTTTTCTTCTCTTCCTTATCCTTTTAGCCTTAATTTAATGCTATGCTTCTCTACTGCCTATTAATAAATAAATAAAAAAATCAAAGTAGAAGAGAAGTCACACCCCTTCAAACTCCACCCCATTTCACCACCAAAAAATTCATTGATTTCTTGACTCTTTCTTCTCTTTAAAAAAGTGTCGTGTTAGAAGAAATTATATCAAAAACACAAAAAATAGTAGCGGAATTAAAAATTAATTTTCTTTTGTTTTAGTATTATTTAAATTTTGATTTGCTTTAGAAGTAGCCGACATTTCTCACCTCTTTATAAAACACCGTACAATAGTTTATATGTAATAAAAATAGTAAAAAACCACCCCACCATTTGCTACTATCTCCTTATTTCCTTGTCTTTCCTCTCTCTTTCATTTATTTTGTCTTTGTTCTTGTTCTTAAAGGGTCAATTATTTTGCAACAAGAGAGGGAAGATAACTCTCAGGTAAATTCCTTAAAAAGTCTTCTCTTCTGTTTCTGTATTTTCTGTTTGATGATCAAGTTGATTGATTTTTTTTTTCTTTCAATATTTTCATCTGTTGATGTTAGTTTTCTTGATGTTGGAACCATCTGATCAGTTTTGTGCCTCTTTTTCTTGATGTTTCAGAGATGCCTCCAAAGAAAAGTATTCGAGTTTCCATACCATTTGGTTCGCTAGCCACGTATGCTCCGGCCTCCACCTCCCAGCCTGGTTCATCACTTGATTTGGTGTCGACACCGGCATCTGCTCCCGTGCTTGGTACGACACCTCCATCACAGTCTGATGATGCACGGACATCTCGAGATGAGTCTGCGTCAGTACCCGCCACTGAGTCTACGCCGGTAGAAGGATCGGCGACTCACCAGTCTACTGTCCCACAGACAGCGTCTGATACTGGTGGAGTTGGGGCTACAGTAGATACTCGTATTCTCCTGCAGCCTACCCTTGACACGTAAGTAAATTCATTAATTATTTTCTTTAAGCTAATAATACTACTTGTCGTCATTATAGTAACTAATCAAATTTTTCCTTTGCTATTATAGTTTTAGGTTGGCATCCAGCTGTTCCGCCGCCATTACTTCAATATTTCAAGATCGTTTCAAGGGGGCATATAGCACCATCAAGGATGTTCCCCAGGCAGAAGAAAAATTGTGGTGGGACGAGTTCAAGGTAAATAAATTAGTAATAAGTTTGAATTTAGAAGTCTTCGAATTTAATTATCTAATATTATTTCAAATTATAGAAAAAGTATCGCTGGGCTCCTGAGCATGAGGATGGCATACCATACTTACGAGGAGACTCAGCGGCATTATGAGCGACGCTCGGAAAAAAATTAAGAGGCCCACATGGGTTTCTGAGACCGATTGGGCGTGACTTCAAGAGTACTGGCAGACTCCGAAATTTAAAGCCAAGTCGGCGCAAGAAGCAAAAAACCGGAAAGAATGGAGGGGTGGCAAAGGCCCGATGAAGCACACGGGCGGTTCGCTCAGCCACATTGAGCACCACATGAGACTGGTACTTAAATATATTAATTGACGTATTCTTATATTTTATGTGTTTTTTGTTCGTATTTAAATGGTTTAATGATTTTGTTTACCAGGAAAAGGAGGCCGGACATGTAGTACCATTCCCAGCCAGTTACGATCACATTCATCAACACCATATCGGCCCAAAGAAAGGCGAAATGGGTTGATGAAGATTCTAGAGAGTTGTTTGTAAGTATTTCATTACCTTTTCTCTTTTTTTGATATTAGTTATTTAATGTCATACCCTGACATTTTATTTGACAGGGGGTGTTCCATGCGGTTTATGACGACGCCGCAAGCCAAGCAACTCAAGCCGGACTGCCTCCTCCGGATTTTCTGATTCATATTGAGTTGTCTGCTGAGGCAGCGGGTGGGCTAAGAAAGGGACGTGTCCAAGGACTCGGTTCCTTTAGTGATGTGGTAAAGACAATAAAGCGAGGCAGCCAGGCGGTCTTGCATGCAGACATGGAGCAAAAACTGAGCGAAATGGAAGCAAAGTTTAAGAAAGAGATGGCCGAGCAAAAAAGAGAATTCAAGATGAGGGAAAAGAAGAGAAACAAGGGTTTAGTTAGTATGTTAGCTGAAATTTTAACAAATAGGGACCATGTTGTATTAAGTGCCTCAGAGATAGAGGCCAAATTGAGTAGTATCTTAGACGATGAGTTAGAATCAAACTATGACGATGACCCCTTAACTATCGATGAATTTTTGGGGAGTCAATAGAGCACTTAGTTAATTTTGTATCAATTTGTAACTATTGTTATCTTTTAATGCTTTTTTTTAAAGTTATGTTTTGTGATTATTTTGGAATTTATATTTTGGGTTATGTTTTCTGTTAAATGGAAGATACCTGAATTGTGCAGGGGGTCTGTTCTATAGGTACCCTGTTTTGCTACTGGAAAATTGGTTTCATACCGACCAAAATTGGTTATGATACCTGAATTGTGCACGTAAGGACCAATTTAGGGTTTATGGTTAGGGTTTAGTGACCGATTAGCGACGGATTAAGCTCGACGACGTCGTTTTGAAAATATGCGCTGCAATTTATCATTGGGGCAACTGAATGGCGACCGACACAGACATATCCGTCGCTATTCCGTCGCGAATAGGATAATGGGCGACCGACCTCGGTCGTAATTCTGTCGGCATATTCTCCCGGATTCAGTTTTTTATAAAATAGCGAGGTTTTTAAGGATATATAAAAAGATTTTCCTACTTTAGTAATATATACATATGTACACATTAACCTGAATAGTGAAACAAGTAAAACTTATACTTATTCACAAAATACCTGTATAGACTGGAAGCAGAACAATTCAAGTAATACATTTGTGTGTACATTTACGTGAATCATTAAGTAATGTAACTAAAATTTTAATAATTACTTATTAATGATCAAATAATTACGACAATAATAATATTAGTGCGTATTTGCATTCTGAGAGATGTAGGATTTGGAATTTGGAATTGTTTAAGATGTCCTTCACTAGTCGGTCGCTATCCATAAGTTGGGCGACCGAATATGCCAGGGCGGTCGCTAATGTTAAATACCGAAACGGTGTCATTTTGTCCAGTGCGCGGGTTCATTATTTTGAAAACTGTACAAGTGTTCAAACATTTTGATGGGCGACCGAATATGCCCTGGTGATGCGAAACCGTGATGTTTTATATCAATGTTCGGCTTTTAAGCAGATCTTTCTCTATCTCGAATTAGTTTCTATGGGAATATACTTAACACAACCCCGGGCAGGCTAAGTATCAATGAAGGCTGAAACACCACAACTAGAGAAACAACCTAGTTGATACAGTAACTCAAAGAATATGAAGTTCTACCGGAAGTTCATAAACAAGTATCAAAGGATTAACCTTAATCAAAATATCAATATATCAAGTCTAATTAAAAGGTGGCCGAAATTACTCTAGATATAGAGGGATTTCGGTTCCAACATCAACTAGGAAAAAGAAATAAGAGTCCTTGAAGAATTAGGACTCTTGAATAACAACTTGCTATCAAGTAACTACCTAAACAAGATAATAGGCACATGTTCCTATTATCTTGGTGGCTAAAATAAAAGTAACTACCAAATCTTGAAGAGTCCTAGTTGCATTATGACTCTTATTAATCAACTAACTAACACAAGGACAACATGGCCTTTATTATAGCAACTACTTGCTATACACGAAATTATAGTAATTAAATATGCTGAAAATAATTAAAGTCTAGTATAGACTTTAATTGTACACAAAAAGACTAAAATGCCCTTTAAATTCGTCCCAATTCTGGACAGCTTGTTGGGCCAACTTGTACGACTATTTTGGATATCAAGAAGGCAGAATATGATCTTGTGATCTTCATAGAAGTTGTAGATCTGCCTCTTATCTTTAATATGCAACTGGAATCAGCTTCATTGGATAACTATATCGAAAGTTATGATCATTATACCAAACAGTAGCAAAGCTGTCCATTCCTTGTACACTTGTGATACTTAAGAGGTTGACTTGGGCAACATTCCTAGATGTAATTTAGAGTCCTCTTTGTATCGTAACACACGTTCTCTTGAGTTGGGAAGCCCCAAGGTTGGTACCGTATCATCCCCTCCCTCTTGAAAATGATTCGTCCTCGAATCATCCCAAAGATCAGCTTTATAATCTAAAAAATGAATAAAAGGGAGCAAGTTAGGAACATAGAAAGTAGAAATTATATCGTACTCACCTTTTAACTTGATCTTATGGCGGCTGTCCCAAAAGAAATTTTCTCTCTTCATTGCATTCAAGGCAGCAAGCTTGCTAAGATTACGAACCAAACGTTGACAAAAACTTGCGAACTTAAATGATGATCGATGTTGATTTGTACTAGTTGAATTCGGCCATTCCTCAATTGTATTAACTCTTGCCGGTTCAACTTTAATACCTTGTAAACTCATCATGTAACTAAGAAGATTAATAGAATGAGTGTAATAAACATAATTAGCATACAAGGTTTGTGTATTTATAATAGAAAAAACAGCCCTAAGATGTGTACTAACATGTTCTCGGTTTTGGCTATTAATAAATATTTTATCAAAGAAATAAATGGGATGTCTATACTGAAACGTTATGTGATTAATATGTAGACTATCCATATATGTTCTAAAAGCCCTTTCATGCTTAGGTTCAATATCTACCGGATTAAAATAAGGACTTAAAGACTTACTTACCTCCTTCGTTGCACAAATTAACTCACCTTGGTTGTGAATTTGCTGATTTGTACCCAAAGATGGTTTATACCTTTCACGATTTTGAAGGCTAACAAGTAACCTTCTCGGCAACTCCTTTGGGAACACTTCATGAAACTTCTGAAAAATATCCAAACTAGATGTAGAAAAATATGTTAGAGTAAAAGAAAAAGTGTTAGTAAATAGGTTCCTTGCAAATCTAACAAAACAACAAGTTGTTTTGCTTGAAATGTCCTATCTACCTTTCCGGATTTAATGAACAAACATTCTTTCTTCTCTTTTAGTGAACATGACTTCTTCCTCACAATGTTCTCGGCTTTGTCATCCTTTTTTACCTCGGTTTGTACCTTAGGGATAAGTTCACTCTTTTTTTTCAACTCTTCCTCTTTTAACCTCTTTTCTCTCCCCTCGGCTAGTTGTCTTTGAGTCTCACAAACCTGATTCGGTGTCATAGGATGCAATGTGTACCGAATGTTATCTTTTGTAGCCTTGTAAACATTCCTTCGACCAATATGATCCGCGAACCTATCATATTGCCAAGGTCTTCCTAGAATAATGTGACTTGCGGTCATAGGTACCACATCACACAAAACTGTATCCTTAAAGTTCCCAATGCCGAAGTCAAACTCTACTTGCTTATCTACTTTAATCTCTCCGCTATTGTTTAACCATCAAAGCTTGTATGGCATCGGATGTGCTTTCGTAGGTAAATCTAAAGCGGTTACCATCTCATAAGAACAAACGTTAGTGCAGCTATCATTATCAATAATAACCAAACATGTTCTATCTTTAATAGTGCACTTAGTTTGAAAAAGATTACTACGGTGTTGATGCAAATCATCTAATGGTTGAGAATGTAAAAGTTGCATATTAACCAAAAGAAATTTACCATCATCCGCGGGAAATTCTCCATTGCCCTCGGCTTGATCTCCCAAAAATGGTTCCTCGGTTTCAAGTTCAAAACTTTCGGCCTCAATGTCCCAATTTGACTCTTCGGTTTCTTCCTCATTAAAATATGGTAAATGATCATTATCCGTCTCATTATCCTCTAACCTTAATGATGCTCTCGGCTGATTTGGATTAAAATCCAATCTTTGCCGCAAATTGTCCCTAAAAGGCTCATTAGAGTCGTGTGATTCTCCATCATCATCTCCAATAGCACCTTGTTGAGAAGAATTATCATAAAAAGACATTATCTTTGCAAAGAAAAAAATCACACAAAAATCGTTAGTAGAAAAAGATATTGAAGATTGAATCTTTTCACAAAATCTGTGAATAGTAGTCTGTGAATAGTAATCTGTGAATAGTAATCTGGGAATAGTAATCCGGGAATAGTAATCTGTGAATAGTAATCTGAATTTTGTTCTCTCTATATTCCACAAAATACTTGTCAAGAACTTCCAACTCTAGATGATTTAGGTAAATTGAATTGTTGTGTTTATGGAAGGCTGAAAAAATATGGAAAGAAATCCTATCTTGACCTACACAAAAAGTTAAGAAAGAAAGAATAAGAGTAATCGTTAAAAAGATGTAACCTTTACGCTTCTTGATTTCTTGAAAATAGACTTTGAATTTTCGGATGAATAGTGCTGTGAACAGTAACCGAAAATTTTAAAATCTTGAAAACCTTGTTTTCTTGATTTCTTTCTTTACCTTATACCTTTAGACTTACCCTTTTCTTGGCCGCCTTTATCAAGAACTCCGTGTCAGGAAGATATTACCTTGATTTGATGAGTTTGATGGCGACTAATTCAAGAACAAGAGGGAACAAGAGCCAATTCCTTTGTGTCGAAGCGGACAAGGAAGTTTGCTTTTGGTTTGATCCGTGTTTAGGATAACCCGGCTGCCAATTTCTTTACTTCCGGGTGGCTTTTGCGTATGGTAGTAATAATTTTTTTGTTATCTTTCTCGGTCTATTCCAAGCAAACAAGAAAAATTTAATGAAAAGCGTAAGGGTACACCAAGATAGAGATCAACCTTTTGCTCTGATACCACTTGATGCGAAACCGTGATGTTTTATATCAAGGTTCGGCTTTTAAGCAGATCTTTCTCTATCTCGAATTAGTTTCTATGGGAATATACTTAACACAACCCCGGGCAAGCTAAGTATCAATGAAGGCTGAAACACCACAACTAGAGAAACAACCTAGTTGATACAGTAACTCAAAGAATATGAAGTTCTACCGGAAGTTCATAAACAAGTATCAAAGGATTAACCTTAATCAAAATATCAATATATCAAGTCTAATTAAAAGGTGGCCGAAATTACTCTAGATATAGAGGGATTTCGGTTCCAACATCAACTAGGAAAAGGAAATAAGAGTCCTTCAAGAATTAGGACTCTTGAATAACAACTTGCTATCAAGTAACTACCTAAACAAGATAATAGGCACATGTTCCTATTATCTTGGTGGCTAAAATAAAAGTAACTACCAAATTTATTATAATATGTTGTCCTTTATTATAGCAACTACTTGCTATACACGAATTTATAGTAATTAAATATGCTGAAAATAATTAAAGTCTAGTATAGACTTTAATTGTACACAAAAAGACTAAAATGCCCTTTAAATTCGTCCCAATTCTGGACAGCTTGTTGGGCCAACTTGTACGACTATTTTGGATATCAAGAAGGCAGAATCTGATCTTGTGATCTTCATAGAAGTTGTAGATCTGCCTCTTATCTTTAATATGCAACTGGAATCAGTTTCATTGGATAACTATATCGAAAGTTATGATCATTATACCAAACAGTAGCAAAGCTGTCCATTCCTTGTACACTTGTGATACTTAAGAGGTTGACTTGGGCAACATTCCTAGATGTAATTTAGAGTCTTCTTTGTATCGTAACACACGTTCTCTTGAGTTGGGAAGCCCCAAGGTTGGTACCGTATCACCTGGCGGTCGCTAATGTTAAATGCCGAAACGATGTCGTCTTGTCCAGTGCGCGGGTTCATTATTTTGAAAACTGTACAAGTGTTCAGACATTCTGATGGGCGACCGAATATGTCAGGGCGGCCGCTAGTTGGTCGCTAATGTTAAATGCTGAAACGGTGTTGTCTTGTCCAGTATGCGGGTTCATTATTTTAAAAACTATACAAGTGTTCAGACATTCTGATGGGCGACCGAATTGCTACAGAATATGCCTGGACGGTCGCTAGTCAGTCGCGAATGTTAATTGCCGAAACGATGTCGTCTTGTCCAGTGCGCGGGTTCATTATTTTGAAAACTGTACAAGTGTTCAGACATTCTGCTGGGCGACCGAATTGCTATCGGTCGCTAGGGTTAAATGCCTAAACGGCGTCGTTTTCTGCGTTTTATTTTTCTAAAAATATCTGAACACAGCCGTGATTTCTACCTCCACCACCATCTCTTCTAGTGATTTCTTCCCAAATCCACCGTGAAACCTCTCCCTCCTCCCATCACCGCCCCCTCGGCAACTCCAAGACGGCGCCACCACCTCCGGCACCCGCAAGACTTCCCCACCACCTCCGATTTCAGTTGGGTTTTCGGTGAGAATATTGTCTTTTCTGTTTATTAAATTGTTATTAATGTCAATATTAATGCTCATGTACCATTTATTCTTTAGCTTAATCACATGTGGTACAAGGGATCACAATAAAATAATTAGAGCAAAAATTGTTCACAAAGAATCAAATTTTAGGGTTAGGTTTACTGCATACCTTTTATTTTTTGGGTTTGGGTTGAAGGCAAGGTGTTTGATGATATGCCATGGTAAATACGAGAACCAAATTTTGCTCTAATTATTTTAAAGCTAAGAATTTGACTCTTTTTCTTTGCATAATAAATGATGATATCAAAGTGGCAAAATTTTCTAAGTTTACTATATTTTTACCTTTAGTTTAGGGTGTAAAATTTCAGCTTTATTCTCACATTGAAATTTTGTTAATGCACACTAAGAAAATTGTCATATTTGACCAATATTTATTTTTTTGAGCAGTTTCCGATCACCCAATTGTTAGTTTGCACGTGAAATGTGTGTTTCAACTGCGTTGTATTGATGGGACCTTCCATGAAGACCTTCATTGTATTATCTCCCCGGTTGTTGAAGGGATTCATGGGCGGAAACTCGTTTCCAAACACCCATGAGTCCTCCCCTGAAGGATCCGCTCATACGAAACCAAACCGAAAACAGCGATAAAGAACTTACATGTTTCGGATTCAAGAAGCTACTTCTTGAATGGAGGATGACGTTTCTTGATCAGTTTCTTGCCACCACCGGATTTCCCTTTGCGGAATATCCCTCTACCGGTATCCACGCGACGAAACGAGCAGCGATTGCTAGCTCTTCGTCTCTCTGAAGTTCGGGAATTAGAGAAGGAAAAAGGGAAGGCAGAAAGAAAAACGGTTTTTCTTTTGGTCTAGGTATTTCGGCTGATCACAACTTATGCCTAGGGTTTCGGGTTAAGAGATGTTATATAGAGTGTGGGAGTTGGTTCCCAGAACAACTTCCATGTCTACTCAACTTCTCTCGGCTGTGGGAGACTCTGAATCCCACGTCCCCTAGACTTCACTTTGGTAGTGGGAGTCTTTATCGGATAATGGCTCCCACGTAATCCCAGCTACGGTTAAATACCAAAATTGCCCCTATCTCTAATTCGAATAATAAACACTTTATTATTTTCAGAAAAACATATGTCAGATACAATGAACCTAGACACTTTCTAGATTCATTGAATCTGGACATGAAGCTTCGTTAGCTCGTCTATGCGTGTGACCACAGTAGGTTCATATCACAATGGCAATGAAAACACACTTGTTAGTAGTGTGAGTTCATAAGTCACAAGCGGCCCCCTAGCGAGGACATTGTGACTACCCAAAGTGAATGAATTACAACGGAACCTAATGTCAATCCACTATTTAATCCCTTTGTCTCGCGATATCCTAATTAAGCATAAGGCATGGTGGTCGTCACCCTTATTAAGCTTAATTATATTTATGCTCGATCTCCGGTAGACTGCTTTGACAAATAGCATTTGATAACCACTTTATCAAATACATTTGAGCACGACCATGCATTTAAACAGTCTTTTCCCTATCGAGGGGCCCATGGATATCTCTCTCTAATAATAGAGAGGGACAAATTCCTTACAATGTCTCTCACATTCAAGCTATGATAGGACACTACATCCGATCATCGGTCGTATTGATTACTCTGTTACAAGTAACGTCCGATCGAGTCAAAACGTGGCTCCATTCATACTAGAATCAATGAAGACATAAGGTCTAAGGATTCTAAAATAGTATTGAGGAAGTAATACTTTATGACTTATGACCATGAAGTATTACTTCTCGACGGATCACGTCCCAATACAATGTATCCCTATATATTGCATCTATGATGTGATTTGTATCCATTACACATGATCAGTAAAACAAGATCATCAATCAACAATCATACTAGTTTTATTTCATAGTAATTAAGCATTACATAAAACTAGGGACTTCTAGAATAGTAATTACATAAGCTAATGAGTTTTACTATCAAATCACACATTTGATAATCAAAAGCAAAATTAACTATTCAATTACATGCTCAAAAGATAACAAAACGCACAACATGTGCTAATGGTCCTAGGGCACTACTAACAGTTGTTAGCTTCTTTCTTTGTATTATCTTGTCGATTTTTTGAATCTTTGTATTTATATATCTCCCTATTTTATGCATCTTTGTAATATCTCCCCGGTTTATGCATCTTTGTGTTATCTCCCATGATTTTCTTTCTTTGTATTATCTCTCATTATTTTCTATCTTTGTATTATCTCCCATGATTTTCTGTCTTTGTATTATCTCCCATGATTTTATATCTTTGTATTATCTTGCAACAAACAAAATAATGTTGAAAATCATCGAAATAGTTAACAAAATGCCATTTAAAATAGTAGACAATATGCCATTATCACACGTTAATAATTACTTGGAAAATAAGGGTGAGAAATCATCAAAATAAGATCCAAAGTTAATATGCATTTAATTATTAAGACTTGATATACGCAGATATTGTGTTTGTAATGGAGGACCGTAGTTGGATGTATATGGATTCGACAACGAATGGTGGACCTCGTCATGGTCAAGAATTTATAGCGGGATTGAAACGATTTGTGGATTTCGCAGTTAATACGTCTGCTAATGTACAAACTGATGTGATTAGGTGTCCTTGTGGGGTTTGTAAGAATAAGTATTTTCATATGCCTAATACTGTGAAGTATCATCTTGTTATGAACGGATTCGTGTCTAACTATTATAATTGGACATGTCATGGTGAGGTATTCATTCCCATGCCTCAAATCCTGTTTGTTCATGAAATGGATAATTATAAATGACATACGATACCGAACAATTATTGAGATATAGTTATTGATGCTGCGGGACCAAGTTTTAATGAGCAGCAAAATAGGGACGTGGAAGAACCTCCCAATCCAGAGGCACAAATGTTCTATGACATGTTGAAGGCTGTTGATAGCCCACTGTACAATGGTTGTACAAACCATTCACAGCTTCCAATGACTGCTAGGATGTTGAGCATTAAGTCCGAAGACAACTTATCTGAAACTACAATAGATAAATTTGCGCAGTTGATGAAACAGGCGCTTCATCCACAAAATAATGCTTTAGACGACTTTTACCAAATGAAGAAATTGGTTAAAGTCCTTGGATTACCGGTGCAAAAGATTGATGTTTGTGTTAACAGTTGTATGTTGTACTGGAAATATGATGTTGAGAGTAGAGAATGCAAGTTTTGTGGCCATGCTAGATACATTAAGAAAAAGAAATCAAAAAATACACGACAAAAAGAGATTGCTTGCAAAAATATGTATTATTTTCCAATTACTCCGAGATTACAAAGATTGTATGCATCTGAGAAAACTGCAAGACACATGACATGGCACTCAGACAGTGAGAGGGGAGAGGGAATAATGAATCACCCACGGGATGGAGAAGCTTGGCATCATTTTGATAGAATGCACACCGATTTTGCAGCGGAACCTCGGAATGTAAGGCTTTGGGTTATGCACAGATGGTTTTGCACCTTTCGGCATGTCAGGGAATCACTATTCTTCTAACACCTTATAATCTCCCCCCTTGGATGTGTATGAAGAACAATGTAATCTTCTTAACTATCATTGTACCTGAACCCCAAAATCCAAAACACAAGATCGATGTGTACTTGCAGCCTTTAATCGATGAATTGAATCAACTGTGGGGTGAAGGCGCGGAAACTTATGATATCTCAAAAAAAAAATTTAAATTGAGGGCTTCATTACTTTGGACAATTAGTGATTTCCCAGCATATGGAATGTTGAGTGGATGGAGTACAGCTGGCATTCACGCTTGTCCATATTGTATGGAGGAAACACAAGCGTTCCATTTGCAGTCTGGCGAGAAACAATCGTGGTTCGATTGCCACATATGCTTCTTGTCACCTGATCATCCTTTTAGAAGAGATGCAAAGGGATTCCGAAAGGACCGGCGACAAGAGAGAGTAGACCCGCCATCTCGCCTTACTGGTGATGAAATGTTGGTTAGAGTTAGAGATTATCAAAAAATTACCGATACAGTTGAAGAGATCGGTAAAGAGCAAGGCAGGGGTCGGGATCATAGTTGGGCCAAACGTAGTATATTTTGGGACATACCTTATTTGCGGACACTATTGATAAGACACAACATTGATGTCATGCATAATGGAAAAAAATGTGTTTGATAATGCCTTTAACACCGTGTTGGACGTGAAAGGTAAAACTAAAGACAATGTTAAAGCTAGAACGGATGTTGAAAGGTATTGCAGTCGTCCGGAATTGAATATTAAACACGATGGCCGAGGTAAAGCAACGAAACCGAAGGCATGTTTCACTCTTACCAAGGCACAAAAAGAGATAGTTTTGCAGTTGGTTAAAGAATTAAGGCTCCCAGATGGATATGCATCGAATTTGGCGCGATGCGTTGATATGAAAAAGTTGAAAATGTCTGGAATGAAGAGTCACGATTCTCATGTATTCATAGAGAGACTTATCCCTAAAGCACTTAGAGAAGTACTACCGACAAATGTTTGGGGACCCTTGGCTGAACTTAGTCTGTTCTATAGAGATTTGTGTTCCCCAAAGTTGAGTGTGGCACATATGCAAGAATTGGAGGACACTATCGCTATTTTATTGTGCAAGTTAGAGAGAATATTTCCTCCGGGATTTTTTGATGTGATGGAACACTTGCCGATTCACCTTCCGTACGAAGCCAAGGTTGGTGGCCCGATACAATTTAGGTGGATGTACCCGTTCGAGAGGTAACAACCAATGTCTTAAGTTATCTCAACTTCATTTTTATTTTTCATGTACGTATTTACAATGTGATTAACTACATATGATTTAATTAGATACCTGCACTATCTGAAAAAGAAGATAAAGAACAAGGCTAGAGTTGAGGGGTCAATTTGCAGTGCATACTTGGTCGAAGAAGCTGCTACATTCTTTAGCTATTATTTCGAACCCCACGTGAAAACGAGAGTTACAACCATTGGGTGAAATGATGGTGAAGACGAGATTGGCGGACCAGATGTATTTTCAATTTGCAACTTACCCGGAAGATCATTTGGAAAAAAAAAAAAGATTCCATTATCTGATAAAGATTATAAAATAGCCATGAATTATATCCTAATGAATTGTGAAGAGGTCGAACCATATCTTCAGTAAGTAAACCTATCTATTGCTTCATTTTTGTTATATAATTAAAAGTGGCCAAATAATAATATTGTCATTTAATTTGTAACTCAGGAAATTTGTCAGTGAAGTATATGACCAAACCCCGCAGATAACGGATGAAGAACTTCAAAGCCGGGTTTATAATGATTTTTCCAAATGGTTTGGAGCTCATGTAAGTTGGTATTGTGTAGAAATGTACTTGTCTTAAGAATGCATAATTAAAGTAATTTAACTTTTGTTGTTCTCAACAGATACATAGCCTTCAGGAACATTCCGAAAGTTTGTTGAAAAATATGTCTTGGGGCCCGTCAAGGAGAGTGATGTCATACACCGGTTACTTTGTTAACGGTTATAGATTTCACATAAAAGCCCACAGCGATGGAAAAGGAACGACAAACAGCGAGGTATGGGTTAAAGGAGATTATTACGGTGTGTTGAAGCAAGTAATTGAGGTTCAACTTGCTGGACTACCTGACCAAAAAATATTTCTTTTCAAATGCGACTAGTTTGATTCTACTCCAAATCGAGGTTTAAGAGTGCATCCTCAATATAAACTTGTAGAAATCCATAGGAAAAGAACCTACCAGGGTTACGATCCATTTGTATTTACTTCCCAATGTCAACAAGTCCACTACACACCTTATCCGGGTAGTAAGACAGCATCTAGGGCTGATTGGTTGGTTGTATGTCGTTCCAAACCACGTCTATTTGACGTTCCTGGTGTTCCGGTACCATATCAGGACGAAGTACGCGAGGAGGAGTCTAGTCGCATTCATCCAACTATTACTGAAGTTGGTCAACTTGCACACCGGTCAGGGGAAATTGAAGTTGTACTTGTGGCCGGTACGAGCCGTGTTAATGAAGATGATGACGATGTTGATGATGATGATGAAATTATGTCGGGTGATGACAATTCTGAAGAAGAGGATGAATTTATGTCGGATGATGATTTAGAATGATTAAGCTTTTCTCGCTTCTTGGAATTCCACATATTGAAGGTGAGTAATATTTGTTGGTTTTTTTTGTACTTTATTACCATAAATTAATTGTCATATTGTATAACTTTTTAACATAATTCAAAGTAGTAATTTTATTGTCATAAAATAATTTGATTCTTGAATTTTCAGATTGAAACTCATGCCTTTCCAAGGATATACATATGAATGACATCAAGGAGTTTATGAGAAGTGCACATTTTGATTGTGAGTTTTGATAATTCAAAGTATGCACTTTGATTGTGAGTGTTGTAATGTAATGTGCACACTTTGATTTTGAATGTTGTAATTCAAAGTGTGCACTTTGATTGTGAGTGTTGTAATTCGAAGTTTGCACTTTGATTGTGAGTATTTAATGTAATAAGAAGTGCGCATTTTGATTGTGAGTGTTGTAATGCAAAGTGTGGACTTGATTGTGAGTGTTGTAATGTAATGAGAAGTGCACACTTTGATTGTGAGTGTTGTAATGTAATGAGAAGTGCACACTTTGATTGTGAGTGTTGTAATGTAAATGCGAAGTGTAAACTTGTGCTTTTTAGTAAGATAATTGGTTATGTAATGTTATTTTTTGGTTTATTAATTATTTTTGCTATTTGGGATCTTATTAATAATGTGAGTTAATAGCTATTTATAACACTAAACTATTTACGAATTTCTCTTTATAGTACTAAACTATTTTTTATCTAAATATGCCACTCAACTATTTACGTTTACCTAAATATGTCACTCAACTATTTATGTTTATCAAAAAATATACAACCACCCTTTTTTTGGGTGTTTTTAGGCCAGCGATGTCACATGAGTTGCTTCAGAACATGAACAAAGGCGAAAAGGAAAAGAAATATTGGAAACGTCGGGGAATAACTGCTTAATTTGACAGACCCGTTTGCCCTTGCAACAACAAATTAAGCAGTTATCACCCGACGTTTCCAAGATTTCTTTTCCTTTTCGTCGTTGTTCATGTTCCGAAGCAACTCACGTGACATCGCTGGCCGAAAAACACCCAAAAAATGGGTGGTTGTATATTTTTTGATAAACGTAAATAGTTGAGTGACATATTTAGATAAAAAAAAATAGTTTAGTACTATAAAGAGAAATTTGTAAATAGTTTAGTGCTATAAATAGTTATTAACTCTTAATAATATTGTTTCTGGTTTGTGTTTTTTGGGCGTATTGCTGTTTTTTTTATAATAGGGATTTAAATAAATTTCATATTTATTTTTTTAGCCTTTCAGTCGGTAATTTCCTTAGTGACTAACAATACACGACAACGTCATTCGATCGCTAAACTGAGTTTAGCGACGGAAATGTCCGTCTCTGTTACACAGTTTTCTCGTAGTGTGCAAGCTGTTGACGATGAAGTCTGCTATATGGGGAACTCTGCGGTCTCCAAGGTACAAGGAAATGGAAATATTGTCCTAAAAATGACATTAGGAAAGAAGCTAACTCTTACTAATGTATTCCATTTGCCTGCGATCCGGAAGAACCTCATTGCTGGAACGGTGCTGAACAACAAAGGTTTTAGACTTGTCTTTGAGGCGAACTAGTTTATTCTGACCAAGAGTGGTGCCTTTGTAGGAAAGGTTATTTAGCTGGCAATTTATTTAAGATGAATGTAATGACAGTACTACCAAGTACTGAGCTAATTGGCGATAATGTAACTGAGGCTTCTACTAGCTCAGCTGGAAAAATTGCCCAAGAGGCTAATAAAGATGTTATATTTTGCTTATTCTGTTGAGTCTTTTAATTTATGGCATGATAGACTAGGCCATGTAAATATTAAAAGTATACAAAAAGTTAGTTTCATTAAAATTACTTCCCAAATATAACATTGATAAAAATTACAAGTGCGAGACTTGTATTGAGGCAAAGCTATCTAAATTCTCTTTCCATTCAATTGAAAGAAGTTCAGAATCGTTAGACTTAATTCACACTGATGTATGTGATTTAAATATGTGCAATCAGGAGGCGATAAAAGTTACTTCATCACTTTTATTGACGATTGCACAAGATTTTTCTATGTTTACTTAATGAGAAGTAAAGATGAAGCAATAACTGTGTTTAGTCATTATAAAGCTGAAGTTGAAAATAAACTTGGCAAGAAAATTAAAAGGTTAAGAAGTGATAGGGGTGGAGAATATGAATATCCATTTGCATAGTTGTGTGCTGAAAGTGTCATCATTCATCAACCAACTGCGCCTTATACTCCAGAACAAAATGGAATAGCATAGCGAAAAAATAGAACTCTTAAAGAGACGATGAATGCAATGCTAATAAGATCTGGCTCACCCCAGAATTTGTGGGGGGAAGCTTTACTTTCTGCAAATCACATCCTAAACAGACTACCACATAAGAGACTACATAAAACCCCTTATGAATTATGGAAAGGTCACGCACCTTCTTATAAGTTCGCCTTATACTCCAGAACAAAATGGAATAGCATAGCGAAAAAAATAGAACTCTTAAAGAGATGATGAATGCAATGCTAATAAGATCTGGCTCACCCCAGAATTTGTGGGGGGAAGCTTTACTTTCTGCAAATCACATCCTAAACAGACTACCACATAAGAGACTACATAAAACCCCTTATGAATTATGGAAAGGTCACGCACCTTCTTATAAGTTCATCAAAGTTTGGTTATGTCTACCAAAGGTTCCAATTCTGCCCCCTAAACAGACGAGAATAGGACCTAAAACGGTAGATTGCTTGTTTATAGGATATGTACAGGATAGTAGTGCTTACAAATTTTTAGTGCATAAATCAGATAACTCTGAAGTGCACATAAATACAATTATTGAGGCTAGGGATGTTTCATTCTTTGAAGGAATTTTTCCTTATATTAAGCATTCTAGCTTAGACCCTAAAAACAATCAAGTTGAGAAGATTGTGGGGGAAAAAGAACTTTAAGAGGTAGTTGAAGAGCCCAGACGTAGCAAAAGAGTTAGAAGGGAAAAGTCATTTGGTCCATATTTCCTAACTTATTTGTTAGAAAATGATTATTTGACTTATAGAGAAGCTATTACTTTTCCAGATTCTAATCTATGGAAACAAGCAATTGACAGTGAAATAACTTCAATTCTTCAAAACCATATATGGGAACTTGTGGAACTTCCACCATGTTGTAAAGCATTGGGTCACAAATGGATCTTTAAAAAAATATGACACCTGATGGTACAATTGACAAATACAAGGCAAGACTTGTAATTAAATACAGACAAACTGAGGGTGTCGATTATTTTGACACATACGCCCCTGTATCTAGAAAAACATCAATCCGGCTAATTATTATTTTTGCAGCCTTGTTTGATTTAGAGATCCATCAAATAGATGTGAAAACAACTTTTTCTTATCGGGGAATTGGAAGAATAAATATACATGAAATAACCTGAAGGATATGTTGTTCCAGGCCAAGAAAACAATGTGTGTAGACTTGTTAAATCACTGTATGGATTAAAACAAGCACCTAAACGATGGCATTAGAAATTTGATAGTGTAATGCTATCAATTGGTTTTCAAATAAACTAGAGTGATAAATGTGTCTACTTGAAAGGAAGCAAAGACGACTATGTAATAGTCTGTCTCTACGTAAATGACATGATAATTATTGGTAACAAGGTAAACATTAAACTTACCAATAAATTGTTGTCGCAAAACTTCGATATGAAGGATATGAGACATGCTGATGTAATACTTGGAATGAAAATTAAACATCAGATGAATATTCACTTTCTCAAAGTCATTATGTTGAAAAAATATTAGACAAATTTGATAAAGGAAGTTATTTAATTGCGAGAACATCTATGGAAGTAGATGCTAATTTTCACAAGAATCGCGGAGAAGATGTGCGACAACTTGAATATTCTAGTATCATAGGCAGTCTATTTTATCTCATGGACTGCACTAGGCCAGATATTGCGAACTCAATCAATAGACTAGCGAGGTATACAAGTAATACCAGTTATGAGCACTGGAAAACGTTAGTTAGAGTGCTTAGATATCTAAGGTACACTGCTAACTGTGGATTATTTTATACAAGATATACATTTGTACTTGAAGGGTACACAGATGCAAATTAGATAGCAGATTCCAAAAATATAAAATCCACAAGCGGATACAGTTTTATAAATAGAGGTGCAGCAGTTTCATGGAAATCATGCAAACAAACTTGTATTACGAGATCAAATATGGAATCATAATTCATAGCTATGGATCTAGCAGGCGAAGAGGCTGAATGGTTACGTGGATTTTTGGAAGAAGTTCCAATGTTTCCAAAACCAATTAGCTTACATTGTGATATTATGTCAGCTATTGGTAGAGCAAAGAATAATGTATATAATGGGAAGTCTAGACATATGCGTCGTAGACATAAATCTGTAAACAAATTATTGAAAATCGGTGTTATAACGTTGGATTTTGTGAGATCAAAAATAAAATATAGCGGACTCATTAACAAAATGTCTACCGAGAGATTTCATCGAGGGGAATGGGGCTAAAGCTCATAAAGTTGATTACCACTCATGATGGTAACCCTACTTGAATTGAAAAGCTCTATTTGCAGGTTCAAATGGACAACCGAATTGGGGGGGAGAGTCGAAGAAAGCACTTGGGAAAAGAGTTCCCAACTCATTCCCTAAGGTGAAAAAGTGATAGACATGTCCATTGGAGGATAAATAAAAGTTTTCAATGGTCCTTATACGTATTACGTGAAGTATGACATGATACTTCTAATTAAGAAACCACCTATACCGAATGTGAAGGGGTCACTTCTATGAAATTATTTAAGGGCTAAATCTCTAGAGCATTCGATGAACATTTCCAAGGCTGTCCAAGCCCAAAATGGACAACAACGAAAGAATCGATTAATGGTATGGAGAAATCGTCGTGTGAGTATCGTTGTGTAGGTACACACAAAAACACTGAACATTTCAAGGCATCGCGTCCACTGGTCATCAAGTGTATCCGAAGGCTAACAACTACCTATCCCGATGCAATGAATTCTCGTCGAACTCTTGCATTGCATTTCATGTGCATTTTTTTAAAAAGTTTTTTCATTCATGTGGGGGATTGTTGGAGAAATTGGTTTTTCCCAAAGAATTAATTGTAATTAAAGTGTCGTGAGGATATTTTTGAGCCAATATTATTATATGTTACACCGCTCGATTTTGAATGTTATTGAGATTATCACGAAGTGGATTGCGCAAGCTTCGCGATAATATATAACATGTGAGAAAAAATTAATGGTGTGAATGATAAATTGGCGTAAAGTGGGGTTGTTGAAATGTGGTAAATGGGTTTTGAAACCCACATCCCACATGAGAAACATTTGTAAGGAAAAGTGGTTCAAATAGGTTTAAAATGTGTTACCAATATTATGCCCCATCTAAGAACCTCCTGCGCGCCCGCGCAGGGAGGTACAAATCGAATTTCTGTCGATACCAAATTAGCTCGAACTTGTGTGCGTACACGAATGCCGGATCAAAACTCGCTGGCCTGATCAGCCTACGTTTGGCTACTGGTTTGAAGTTTTTGGTATTCGAATTTGTTGGGAATACAATTCAAACTGTAAATGTGCAAGAGTAATCCTGCAGTGTAATGGCTGGACTATTACATCTTCTGCAATTCATTTCAAATGAATGTGGTTGACTGTAACAGTTAACATTATACCAGTGTTATGGCTGAGCAGTTACAATACTGGATTAGCAGCCTATAAAAGGCAGTCCTGCCTGCCAGAATAGATGATCTGAAATCCTCTTCTCCCTCTGCAATCTTCATTTTTTCCTGCACTAATATATCATATTGTTTTAAGAGTTCTGATGTTTCATATACCGATTTAAATGTTATGTTTCTTTTTGCTTCAAAAAAACAGAACAGTTTGGGCGTTGTACCTTGGGAGTTCAGTGTTCAAGAGGGCGTGAAGTTGATAAAGGCAGGCCATATTGAATTTAAGGGGAAGCGGAATTACTCCTGTATCGTCCAAGAAAAAATCCAAAAATCAGTAACTTTTCTTAATTGTTTACTGTTTCAGTGTATTTTTTATATATAAGATTTAAATTTTCAGTGAACAAGAAAAATATTCAACAAAGAAGAAGTTAACATTAGGTACCAAAAATTAAAAATGAAACAGAAAATTAAGGATATAAGGGAGTTAGTAGTATTTACGAGGCAACGCTTGAGAGGAAATAGAACAGCCTTGACAAAGCGTGGAGGTACCATTTCCTAATTTGGATTTAGGAGAGATATAAAGAAGAAGAAGAAGATTTCTATTTGGTGATATCATAAAGAAGAGTATATAGAGCAGGATTGATGCTCTGCAGAGACAGGTAGAGTTTAGTTTACACTTTCCTAATTAAAAGCAAAAACAAAATTGTGAGTATCAGCAGAAAGAAAATGCACCGTCATAAGCATGTGAGTGGTATTATCTTTTTGGAACCCTAAAAGATACTAAATGATTCTGGTCTTGGCTCGAGAAAGGAGTAAATTTTACTCATTGTTCGTCGAAATGACCGGTATTTCTAGCTGGTTTGTGTTGGAGTGGCTACTTTGAGACTCAATAATTTTGTATCTATAAATAATTAGCTTGATACAATTATTGAGTTTTGTTCTTGGCACGACAGAGAGTGAATTATGACTTTGATAGAAGACACTTGTGTGATGCAGTGACGGATCCAGGAAAAAATTTCACTGGGATCATTTAATATATACACAATAATTGACTGCGGTTATTTATACATTTATTATCTAAATGGAGTAAATATATCATATATAATTAAAAAATCACTGGGGTCATTTATACATTTATTATCTAAATGGAGTAAAATACATCATATATAATTATAATTTTAGTGGGGTCAGCCTTCCTTGCATCCGTCGCTGATGTGATGAGAATCCATAGTCAATTATATGGGAAGTTGAAGTTTCAAGATTCGAGAACTAATATTTTAATATAAATCCCACGTTGAAATATAAGGAAACTTTAATATTATTTTGAATATTAAATATCCTAATTGATTTCTCTTTCAATTGCACGACTTCCACGGTTAAACAAAAAGAAAGGAAAAAGCAATCCTTTGAAGGGATTCATGGGCGGAAACTCGTTCCAAACACCCATGGATCCTCCCACTGAGATCCGCCCATACGAAACCGAGCGAAAAGCAATGATAAAAACTTACATGTTTCGGATTCAAGAAGCTACTTCTTGAATGGAGGATGACGTTTCTTGATTAGTTTCTTTTCACTAACGGAATTCCCTTTGCGGAATTTCCCTCTACCCAGTATCCACGCTGACGAAACAAGCGAGTGATTGCTAGATCTTCGTCTTTCGAAGTTCGGGAATTTAGAGAGAAAAGGGGAGAGGTGAGAAATCCGAAATCGATTTCGGGTTACTTGTTTAATTTCGACTGAATGACTTACCCTCAGGGTTTTGGCTAAGAGATGTTATATAGAGTGTGGGAGTTTGTTCCCAGAACAACTCCCACGTCTACTCAACTTCTCTCGGTGTGGGAGACTCGACTCCCACGTTCCCTAGACTCTGCTGGTAGTGGGAGTCCTTATCGGATAATAACTCCCACGTAATCCCAGCCATTGGTAAAATACCGAAATTGCCCCTATCTCTAATTCGAATAATAAACACTTTATTATTTTTGGGAAAAACAAATGTCGAGATACAATGAACCTAGACACATTCTAGATTCATTGAATCTGGACATGAAAGCTTGTTAGCTCGTCTATGCATGTGACCACTGTAGGTTCATATCACAATGGCAATGAAAACACACTTAGTAGTAGTGTGAGTTCATAAGTCACAGCGGCCCCTAGCGGGGACATTGTGACTACCCGAGGTGAATGAATTTACAACGGAACCTATTGTCAATCCACTATTTAATCCCTTTGTCTCGCGATATCCTAATTAAGCATAAGGCATGGTGATCGTCACCCTTATTAAGCTTAATTATATTTATGCTCGATCTCCGGGTAGATTTGTTTCGACAAATAGCATTTGATAACCACTTTATCAAATACATTTGAGCTACGACCATGCATTTAAACAATCTTTCCCTATCGAGGGGCCCATGGATATCTCTCTCTAATAATAGAGAGGACAAATTCCTTACAATGTCTCTCACATTCAAGCTATGATAGGACACTACATCCGATCATCGGTCAGTATTGATTACTCTGTTACAAGTAGCGTCCAGATCGAGTCAAAGCGTGGCTCCATTCATACTAGAATCAATGAAGACATAAGGTCTAAGGATTCTAAAATAGTATTGACGAAGTAATACTTATGACTTAAGACCATGAAGTATTACTTCTCAAAGCGGATCACGTCGATACAATGTATCCCTATATATTGCATCTATGATGTGATTTGTATCCATTACACATGATCGGTAAAACAAGATCATCAATCAACAATCATACTAGTTTTATTTCATAGTAATTATGCATTACATAAAACTAGGGACTACTAGAATAGTAATTACATGAGCTAATGAGTTTTACTATCAAATCACACATTTGATAATCAAAAGCGAAATTAACTATTCAATTACATGCTCAAAAGATAATAAAAGCGCACAACATGTGCTAATGGTCCTAGAGGCACTACTAACAATCTCCCACTTGCCCTAGTTCCAATCATACATGATCCTCAATCCCATTGACCTAGTATGACACTCATGTTTAGAGTTGTGGGAGTGGCTTGGTCAATGGATCTGCAATGTTGTCGATCTGTATGTACTTTGCAAATACTAACGTCTCTCTCGTCGATGATCTCTCGATCGGATGGAAGCGCTTTGAGAATGTGTTTGGATCGTTGGTGAGATCTAGGTTCCTTAGCTTGTGAAATGGCACCCGAGTACTATCACAATAGAGGTCCAGCTGGGGTTCACAATGCTAGGGGACGACACCTAGTTCATCAACAAACTTCACGATCCAAAGCGAGCTTCTTTAGCTGCTTGAGATGCGGCTAGATACTCGACTCATGTTGTAGAGTCGGCCACGGTTTCTTGCTTTGAGCTCTTCCGACTCACGGCACCTCCATTCAAACAAAACACAAAACCCAGTTTGCGATCTAAAATCATCTACGTCGGTTTGGAAGCTTGCGTCTGTGTAACCATTTACAACCGAGACTTCACTTCACGACCTCCCAGTAAACTAAGAACATATCTTTAGTCCTTCTCAAGTACTTAAGAATGCTCTTGACTGCGAGTCCAATGTGACTCTCCCAGGGGTCGGATTGATATCTGCTAGTCATACTTAAAGCAAATGAGACATGCAGGGCGAGTGCATATCATGGCGTACATAATAGACCCGATGGCCGAAGCATATGGGATCTTACTCATGCGCTCTTGGTCCTCCCTTGTGGAAGGTCCTTGAGTTACTGCTGAGTTTGACGCCATGTGACATGGGCAAGAATCCCTTTTTGGAGTCTTGCAAAGCTGAACCGTTTTGAGTACCTTGTCAATGTATCCACTGCAGCTCGAGCCCGATCATTTTGTTAGATCTATCTCTATAGATTCTAATACCCCAAAATGTATGTAGCCTCGCCTAAGTCTTTCATGGAAAAGCACTTTCCCCAACCAAGCTTTTACGCTTTGTAATGTGGGGATGTCATTTCCAATCGGTAAGATGTCGTCCACGTAAAGCACAAGGAACACTCTTGCATTATTAGTTACTTTCTTATAAACACAAGGCTCGTCTTCGTTTTTGATGAAACGAATTCTTTAATACGTTCATCAAAGCGGCGATTCGACTTCGAGATGCTTGCTTCAATCCATAAATGGACCTTTGAAGCTTACACACTTTACTAGGATTTGTTGGATCAACAAACCCCTCGAGGTTGTGTCATATACACGTCCTCGAGAAGGTTTCAGTTAAGAAACGCAGTCTTAACATCCATTTGCCATATCTCATAGTCATAATATGCGGCTATGGCAAGTAAAATCTAATTGACTTTATCATCACGGCGAGGGAAAAGGTTTCGTCATAGTCAATACCATGAACTTGTCTATAACCTTTAACTACTAGTCGCGATTTAAAAAGTGTGTACATTTACCATCCATGTCGGTCTTCTTTTTTATAACACCATTTGTTATCAATGACCTTGCACCGCTCGGGTGGGTCAGCAAAGTCCATACTTGGTTGTCGTACATGGATTGCATCTCGGACTTCATAGCTTCTAGCCACTTATCGACTCGGAACTACGAATTGCCTCTTTGTAGGTAGTGGGTTCATCTTGATCAATCGGTTCAACTTTGATGATCATCGATCCTGAGAAATCCATATCTCTCGAGTGTTGATGTGCAGACTCGACCTTCTTGGGCCTTGTGTCAAAGATTGAAGCTCGGTATCGGCACGTGAGCTTGCTTGAACTTCTAAAGTTGGTTCGGATGTTGTTTGGGGATTTTGAATTTCCTCAAGATGGATCTTACTCCCATTATCCTCTTTGGAAATAAATTCCCTTTCAAGGAATACACCATTCACGAGCAACAAACACTTTGTTCTACGATGGAAGATAGAAGTAATATCCTTTAGTTTCTTTAGGATATCCCACAAACAAACATTTGTCGATTTAGGGGCGAGTTTATCGGATAACAAGCGTTTTACATACGCCTCGCATCCCCAAATTTTGAGAAATGACAAACTAGGTCGTTTCCCGAGTCCATATCTCATATGGAGTTTTACGAACCGCTTTAGAAGGAACTCTATTTAATATAAATGCAGCGGTTTCAAGGCGTAGCCCCAAAAGGAAGTGGAAGACTTGTTTGACTCATCATAGATCGAACCATATCTAATAAGGTGCGATTCCTCCGTTCGACACGCCATTCCATTGTGGTGTGCGGGGAGGAGTTAATTGTGAAACAATTCCACAACCACTAAGATGTTCGTCAAACTCTTGGTTAAGGTATTCGCCACCTCGATCGATCGAAGTATCTTAATACTTTTACCAAGTTGATTTTGTACTTCATTTTGAAATTCTTTGAATCTTCCAAAAGATTGATTTATGTTTCATTAGATAGGCGTAGCCATATCTCTGAAATCATGCGTGAATGTGATGAAATGCTGAAACCCTCCTCTAGCACTAGTGTTTATTGGTCCACAAACATGCTGTATGTATGAGGCCCCGACAAATCGGAAGCTCTCTCACTTTGTCCAGTAAAGGGAGCTTTAGTCATTTTGCCCGACAAGCAAGATTCACACGTCTCATAAGACTCTAAGTCAAATGATGTTAAAATTCCATCTGTATGGAGTTTTGATATGCGTTTCGTTTATGTGGCCCAAACAGCGAGTGCCAAAAGTAGGTTTGGTTTAAGTCATTTGATTTAAACCTTTTAGTATTAATGTTATAGATGGGCCTTTTAATGGAATCATCGAGGTTAAGAATATAAAGCCCATTCATCAAAGAGGCATCTCCATAAAAGATACGATCTTTATGAATGGTGCAAATTTTATTCATAATACTTAATTCAAAACCTTCAATATCCAAACAAGAAACTGAAAATAATATTCCTACTCAAAGTTGGAACATACAAACAATTATCTAGTTCTATGATAAGGCCACTTGGCAAAACTAAATTAAATGTCCCCAGTAGCTACGACAACAACTCTTGCTCCGTTGGCTACTACGAGGTCCACTTCTCCTTTTGCCGGTGATCTACTCCTTTTGAACCCCTGCACATTTGCACAAATGTGAGATCCATAACCGGTATCTAATACCCATGAAGTAGGGAGCGAGACATGTTAATTTCTATAACATAAATACCCGGAGAGGCAGTCAAAGCTGGCCTTTCCCTTTTTCTTCTCTTCCAAATAGAGTTTGCGATTCCGTTTCCAATGGCACAGTTCGCCACAATGGAAGCAAACTCCCTCCTTTGGTGCCTTGGCTTTGAGGGCTGGGGCTTTGGGCTTGTCATTGCCTTTGCCTTTGCCTCTCTTAGCCATGGGCTTTCCACTGCCTTTCTTCTTGAAATTCCACTTTACGAACCATTAAGACTTGAGGGGATTTCTTAATGTTCGATTCGACTGCTTGAGCATCCCAGTGAATTTCGTGTATGGTCTTCTCCATGGCATGCATGTTGAAGTTCATTACGAATTGGTCATACTCCGGTGGGAGTGAGCCCAAGATCATATACGTGGCCATGTCATGACCTACGGCGGCTCAAGCTTCTCGAGTTGGTCAAAATAGCCGCTTCATCTTAAGAGCGTGTGCACTCACGAGAGGTTCCGAGGGGCCATTTTGCAACTATTTAACGCCTTAGTTGTGAGGAATCTTTCATGGCGAGCTTGCTCTTGGAACATTTCCTTGAGTGGCCCATCATCCGGAAAGCCTCAACTCCTTCAGCTGTTTTTGAAGGTCGGGGCTCATTGTGACTAACATGAGACAAGTCACATCGTTAGAGTCATCGAAATGCTTCTTCCAAGCATCTCTTAGAGCTCTAGGGCGTTATTTTCGAGGGCTGTTCGGGAATGTCCGTTTCAGAACGTCTGACTTTCTTTCTGCTAAGGACAATCCTTAAGTTGCGGGCCCAATCAAGGAAATTGGTCCCGCTTAGTTTTTCCTTCTCAAGGATTGATCGCAGTGAATTGTGTGATGAATTGGTTGCCATTTATCTACATTAAGTTAATTGCAAAGTTATTAGTTTTTGAGCAAAAACATTTTCCACAATTTCAACACTTGATAATAGTGGGGAAAAACATTTTACAATAGTTATAGGAAAGCTTTGGCTTAACACCCACAATTAAAGTAAAATCATCTAATGGGATTGACATCTATATGTCCCGGCTATTTCCCATTTTATGCCCTAGGCCCAAAACTATTTTGATGGCCTAGTTAAGTCGAACCATGTCTAAGCATATGGAAATCACTATTTTCCCATCTCCTCTTGCCTAGATAACCACTTATCCGTTGCTTTGGCAACCCAGGACATAATGATGATCCAAGCTCATGGAGTGCTTAGGTTATGGTAGGCAATTTAAGACTTAATTAAAACCATTTAATGTGACGTTCAAAATTAAATCCATCCAGACATAAAATAAACATCACACGCAGGTTATTAAGCGAAAAAGTAAATGTGATATAGCATGGCCTATTCCTATAATGACTCCCACGAGCACTTGTGGGAGTCGAGGGGTCAATCTAGGTCAAAATCCATCTCATGGATAATGTCTTCGATCTTGTACCTCCGGCCTTGTTACATATTTGCATGGGCATACCCGACCTTCAATGTAAAGCGGTAAAGCTAATCTAATGAAGCGATTACAATTTTACAACATTGAAAAAGCGACTCGCGAGTCGTATTATAAAATTACAATCAAAATATGTAAAACAAGGGGTATAGTAGGCCATGCTATTCACCATGCTAATATCACATAAAGCACAATGAAATCATACACAAAGTTTTAATTCGGGGGGAGCGACGAATCGGGGCGACGCAGACTTACATACATAATCGAATTCGGATTATGTAATGGTTAATCGGATTAACGAAGCTTGATTTATGCTTAATGACGAAATTTAATCAAATTAATTTCAGATTAACATAACGAGTTTATGCGATTTCTGAGAATCGAATTCACGGCGATTTATGTATTTAATCATATTAATGACATACGGTTAATCGGTTCATACAATATTAATCAAATTAAAAGCAGTTTATGCATATCATGATATCCAGAAACATGTAATCAGATTAACAGAAATTCGGTTTATACGTTATAATCACGAAACATAAAAAAAAGCGATCTTTTTACTTTTTTCACAAATACACATACCAAATCGAATTTGATGTGTGTTAAGATGTGATTGACAATATCGAATTCGAATCGTATGAGCAAGGCTCGATACCCATTGAAGGGATTCATGAGGCGGAAACTTCGTTCCAAACACCCGTGGATCCTCACTGAAGGATCCGCCCATACGAAACAGAGCCGAAAGCAGCGATAAAAACTTACATGTTTGGATTCAGAAAGCTACTTCTTGAATGGAGGATGGCGTTTCTTGATTAGTTTCTTTTCACCAGCGGAATTCCCTTTGCGGAATTTCCCTCTACCGGTATCCACAGCGACGAAACAAGCGGTGATTGCTAGATCTTCGTCTTTACGAAGTTCGGGAATTTAGAGAGAAAAGGGAGAGGTGAGAAATCCGAAATCGATTTCGGGTTACTTGTTTAATTTAGGTTTGAATGACTTACCCTCTAGGGTTTTGGCTAAGAGATGTTATATAGAGTGTGGGAGTTTGTTCCCAGAACAACTCCCACGTCTACTCAACTTCTCTCGGCGTGGGAGACTCGACTCCCACGTTCCCTGAGACTTTCTGTCGGTAGTGGGAGTCCTTATCGGATAATAACTCCCACGTAATCCCAGCCATTGGTAAAATACCGAAATTGCCCCTATCTACTAATTCGAATAATAAACACTTTATTATTTTCAGAAAAACAAATGTCGGATACTAATGAACCTAGACACATTCTAGATTCATTGAATGCGGACATGAAAGCTTGTTAGCTCGTCTATGCGTGTGACCACTGTAGGTTCATATCACAATGGCAATGAAAACACACTTAGTAGTAGTGTGAGTTCATAAGTCACAAGCGGCCCCTAGCGGGACATTGTGACTACCCAAGGTGAATGAATTTACAACGGAACCTATTGTCAATCCACTATTTAATCCCTTTGTCTCGCGATATCCTAATTAAGCATAAGGCATGGTGGTCGTCACCACTTATTAAGCTTAATTATATTTATGCTTTCGATCTCCCGGTGAAGTTGTTTCGACAAATAGCATTTGATAACCACTTTATCAAATACATTTGAGCTACTGACCATGCATTTAAACAATCTTTCCCTATCGAGGGGCCCATGGATATCTCTCTCTAATAATAGAGAGGGACACATTCCTTACTAATGTCTCTCACATTCAAGCTATGATAGGGACACTACATCCGATCATCGGTCGTATTGATTACTCTGTTACAAGTAACGTCCGAGTCGAGTCAAAAGCGTGGCTCCATTCATACTAGAATCAATGAAGACATAAGGTCTAAGGATTCTAAAATAGTATTGACGAGTAATACTTATGACTTAAGACCATGAAGTATTACTTCTCAAAGCGGATCACGTCCCAATACAATGTATCCCTATATATTACATCTATGATGTGATTTGTATCCATTACACATGATCGGTAAAACAAGATCATCAATCAACAATCATACTAGTTTTTATTTCATAGTAATTATGCATTACATAAAACTAGGGACTACTAGAATAGTAATTACATGAAAGCTAATGAGTTTTACTATCAAATCAGACATTTGATAATCAAAAACGAAATTAACTATTCAATTACATGCTCAAAAGATAATAAAACGCACAACATGTGCTAATGGTCCTAGGGCACTACTAACATCCTTTCCTTTTTTACTACTACTGCCGTGGGTGATAGAACTTTAAGAGAAGGAAAGGTTTTGTCTTTTTATCTTCTTTCCCTTTTATCTAATAATATTATTTAATATTATTATTCAGTATTTTTCAAGTGAATTGAGGAGCTTTTGATGTGATTGAATTTGGTGTGCGTCGTTGTAGATCTGAACCGTCTTATCTTGCAAGGATTTTCGCTGTACCCTTTTGCACCTGTAAGTAGGGCGAATATTCTGTTGAATGAATTCTGTTAGTGTCCCTGATTGGGAAAAGGATTATGTGTTTAATTTTATCGAATTTAACTGTAACGAATCTATCGCTTCTAACTGTTTTAACTGACTTTGGGAATCACCACGGACCAGCTTCTCATCACAGGCGAATAAAGATATCTTTTTAAAAACAAATTAAAAAAAAATAATGAAAAGTCTTGTATTACGTTTCTGAAGACACAAGCTGTCCCGAGCGAAGACCTGCGATAATTTTCCAGAAAATCCCAACGAAAAATTCACACTATGCTTTCTCTTCTATTAAATCGATCATAACGGCTGCCTACAATCATCTCCAACACATGCCTCTATTGCAAATATTGTTGCGCAAATGACATAACCAGCTTAAGGTTCTCATCAACCCACTCAGATGAAAATATAAAGATAGTTTTAACAATATGGATCTATATTGTTAAAAATGGAATTGTGTCTAACTCAGTCACTCAAAAGTACATCAAGAGGGAGGTTTTCCCCAAATCATATATATTGCAAATATACACACAAATTAATTGATGTGAAATCTTTAACATGTAATTAATTGGTATCAGAGCCATGGTCGGCTAAATTTTCGGTGACTGAATCTGGGGAGCGGGGGAGATTATGACAAGATATATTATTATTTTAAAAATGATTTTTACACAATATGAGTTTATTTTTCAGATGATTAGTAACACTGTTTTTGGTCTTTTACACAGTATCAGTTTATGCCGCTAGTTCTTTAATTTCTTATGATCTTTGACCAATATGCTCTGAATCATGTCACATTTGCCTTCATTAGGATCTTCTGTGAGTACTTTCATCAGAAAACTAAGGTTTTGAGAAATTAATGGATTTTGCTGGTACTTTTATCAGAAAACTAAGAATTTTAATAAAGTAACTGAACACTTCTGAAAAGTTTAATGGTATGGATCCCTGTTTAAGAAGTCATAGTTATGCTAGCCTGACGAGGAAGGCCCGGTACACTAATGAGTGAAATTCCAGTATGGGTTGTGCGTTTGTATATAGTTTTGCATAAATTAGAGTCAAGGACCGGTACACTGATGAGTGAAATTCCGTTCAATTTTTTGTCAAAGCCCCTTCAGCACAGTCACGTGCCATTTATGTGAGGTATTTTTTAAGGGTATTTCGAAAATTCATCTTATTTCCAACAAGAAAATCTTTGGTACTCAATTGTTAAAAAAATAACTATGTATACCCAATTTAAATTAACCAAAAAATGTATCCCTACACTTGTCCCCTGCCCTCCATCTTCATCGTCTTCATTCAGCCATCTCCACCAAAACTAGCAAAATTAACATCCAAAACTTTTCCTTTTAGATTAAGTTTTCCATCAACAACATTCTCCTAAGATGGCATTAATGTAAAATTGTAATTTGTACTACCAATCAATTCTACAACTCCTAAACCTGAAAAATAAAAAAATAAAAAAGCGAGAGATCTGAAGAAAAACAATTGAAATTTGGCACTGGGAGATTTGAAGGGGATTTAGTATAAGTCAAGTTATGAAGGGTATTTAGTAGCAAAATGCTATTTTGCAAAGCATAAGCCTGTGTGAAGGTTCTTGATGGCGGTGTCAAGAATAAGAATGAAAAGGGTGGTGACCAATTTCCATTCCCATATGCTGCTTCTATAATCAAAATCCCCCAAAATAATTAAAGATAAACTTGCCAAATCCTTCAATTTTGACAAACTTCTCTCAAATTTAATTGAACCAAACTTAAAATTTGAACTCATATCAAGAAATTAAGTAAATATGAGCAATAATTGAGATTAATTACTATCTTGAATTATTGTCCAAAATCTTGAAACCCACATTGAGTAAAAATGAATTTGTTTATTTTTGTGTAGGTTGTAAGAGAACATCATTGAAGAGACGATCTCCATTTTGTGAGGTTCATGGTCTCTTTGTGGTCATGGATACAAAGCAACGGTGGTGGTGGTGGTGGAGGAGGAAGGGGGTGGCGGGGGTGGGTAAGTGGATGAAGATGATGTTGGGGAAGAAGAGTTTAGAAGATGAAGAAAAAAATTAAATTGGGTACAAAGAGTTTTAAATTGTACAATTGAGTACAAATAATCAATTTTTTTCAAAGGACATAACTGAAATGAAGTTCCCAAATTACCCTTGACTGGGTAGACGAGACTTTAACCGGAAATTGGACGGGTGTCCTCTAATGTCAGGTCGAGAAAATATTCTGAACCTTAAAAGTCAAAATAAAACAAATGAGACCTTAACCGCAATCTCAAAATACGAAAGGACCAAATATGCTATTTACCCTTATTTTTCTCTAATTTATGCAAAACTATATACAAAGCGTTATAAAAATGATTTTTGAAACAGCAATCTGTCAATTTTAAAAATATTAAATTTGAAAATTGATTTTATGGTCATAAGTCCCCTTACCCTCGGGTTGGGTCCCCTCCCATTTACCTCAATCATGTCTTCAAGTAGTTCAATCTTCTAGTTTAGTTATTATTCCCGATTTACCTAGAACTAGTTTTTCAAAGTCTCGTCTTCTCAACGTTTATGAGTTAGATTACGTTTCTGAAGATAGTAAATATCCTTTGTCTTCATATCCCGTAGTAAATCCTTACAGTATTTATCAAAAAGAAAAACCCAAAAATATTGTAGGTATGCGTCTTAAACAAGACCTAGGTAGAAATCCTACGTCAACTTCTGTCAAAGATTTATGTCAAGCATATCATTTTTCCACCCACAAATTGCCCTCAACCAAAGAAGAACAGTACGTAACCCTCCAACTTCCCGAACAGTTTCCAAAAACTTGTCTAGATCAAGGTTACACTCACATATACTTTGGTGCCATTCGATTGGCAGTCACACTCCATGCCAAGAGAGGTCTCCCGATGATTTCCCGTGTTGCACTTCTTGACTCCAGATTCCAAAAATACGAGCATGCCGTAATTGGAACAGTGCAAACAACCCTCAATGCCGTGACACTCTTCCCAAATTTTACCATGCTCTTAGACGATCCAGCTCTTTCTACTGTGTTTCGTGTTCAGATTCATATCACTGGTCCAGAATTGGAGAATACATATATGGCAACCCTTCACCACAAGATGGCATACAGAGTCCAAAACCATGCCTTCGAGCTTCCACTTCCTCCCAAATTACAAAATGGTGATTCCATATTCCTTTCAGTTGACTCTCCTCAAACCCCTCACTGTACTTTTGTTCCCAGACAAATCAAAAGAGAGGAACTCCAAGCCATTCTCCCCACCTCTTGGATAACCAGTTATGAAAAACACAGGACTGAAATAGCCAAGCCTATCCAGCACACAGAACCCACTTTTACCACAAAGAAGGATGGCTTAGTTAAAATCAAATTCCCTAACAGGAATGAAGTTTCTACTGTTTTCCCTACTGAATATCATTGATGGACGGTGACGCCTGGTCATCTCTCAATACTCCAGTGGTAATGTTCGCTTCCGATGGCAAACTAATTTATCAAGGAAAGGATAAAAAATGTCACATCTGGTATGACGTTTGTTCATGTAAAAACTGCTTAGATCATTGGTCAGCTGATGATGATGATTTACCAAAGAAATCAAAATCCAGAAAATCCAAAGGCATTCAGAAAAGTCTTCGCGCAAGATATGAAGCAGGTGACACCTCGGTTGGTCTTCTAGGAGAACCCAGTGGCAAAATTTTCGACAACTATGTTCAGTACCAACCTCCTTCACAGTCTCATTCCAACTCACCTTCTTCCTTAGATAACCCACCATACAAAACTCATCCTCCTCATCCCACCCCGTCACTATCCACTCCACTCCATTTCTACATGATGGCCCCATCTCCTTCTCTTTCCGACCGGTCCTTCTTGGTCCAAAACATTTCAAACATTCGCAACAAAGCCGGAGCCCTGCACAATCAACTGTCCTATTTGGTCCATTACACCACCAAATGGTCCCCTCAAATGTCCAAGCTGTTGTTTGAAAAAAGAGTTTTTACAACATCAACTCAAAACCCTTGAGTCCCAGTTAAATCAATCTATGCCATTCCCATCTTCAACTTCTCAATCAACCTACTCTCCAGCTTTGGCCTTATGGAAAGATTTACCTCATCACAAAAAGAGGCCAGCTCCACCACAACTACCTTTGCCATTTCCAACCCTACAGAAAGTACCCCAATTAACCCACAACTGAAAAATAATCTAGATACCTCAGATCCCACAGTTGGAGCTTGAACCATAGCTGAAATGCCCAACTTTGAAAAACCAAAACCTATCTTTTATTACCTCCAAAAACTTTCTCCAGCTTCCCCACCAAACCTTTTTCCGGTTATCTCTCCTCCAGATACTTCTTCCCTTGATTACTTTGAGGCGTTTGACAGCCTTTTCATGATGGATACATAACCAGTTGTTGCTGAAACTGTTGTAAACCAAATGGAAAATGATATCCCTCCACTTCCACAGTTCACCATCAATGATGTTCCTCTTTCCAAATGGCGTGAAAGATTCCAGTCTCCATCTGCTTGGCTCAATACTGACATGAAACACTACCCACTCCCAGATGTCCTCGAAAGATTTGTTGCTAGACTGGAAGGCAGCCATCGAGAATTTTGGAACTCATTGGGAGAAGAAAGACATCTTCAGTTTCTTCAACTCAATTCTCCTGAGGAAGTACTCACAGTACTTAAAGGACACTTTCTGGGTAAAAAAAATGTTGACATCAACATTGCCAGAGCAGAGCAACTCTTGGTCACAGAATCTTCTGACCCTCTCTTTGCCATCACAGACAGCAGTACTACAAACAATACCATCATGTCCTTCACAGATCCATACCCTCTCGACTATATACAAATCATCTCTCACAAGTCTTTAGCTACTCCTGTGATAGCTTTGTTGGATACTGGTGCAGCTGCTACCGTCATGAATCCTGATATCCTCCCAGCAACGGAATTTTGTATTCCATATTCTAAGATCTTTACCGTAGCTAATGGCAACCACTTTGTCATTGATAAGATCAGCAAACCCATAAATATCCAACTCTTCCCCAACATCACCATCACTCACCAAGTCCTAGGATCAAAACTCCCACAAAAGGATCTTGTCATCGGATTTGACCTCTTAAGTCAGATTCAAAATCTCTCGTTCACCAAAAAAGGACTTGTTTATAGAGGACAGCTTTTCCCTTGGACTAAATATTCTAACTTCTTCCAATTTCCCGAATCATGTCAGTCCAGTCTTTTGAAGTCAGTTCAAATAGATTTTATCAATCAGTCCTGTGCACAGTCTCATTCAGAATTCCTAACCAAATGTCCATACCCATTGTGAAAAAATTCTGAATTTTACATAACACTTCCTTTTGATACCTCCATACATGTTACACTACAGAAAGCAAGTCATAGTGGAATGTCTCCAGAACACTATGAACCAGCTACAACTGAGTTGCAGCAACTCCTGGATAAAAAGCTTATTGAACCTACTTCTTCATCATGGGCGTCAGAAGCTTTCTATGTCAACAATAGATCTGAACAAGTTCGTGGAAAATTGAGACTAGTCATCAATAACCAATCTCTGAATAAATTTTTAAAAGATGACAGGTTCCCTCTCCCCAGGAAAAAATCACTTTTTCAATATCTATTAGAGGCTAAAATATTTTCCAAATTTGATTTTAAAGAAGATTTTGGCAACTCGAAATTTCCCCTGAAGATAGATACAAAACAGGTTTTTGCATCCCAAATCACCATTATCAATGGACAGTTATGTCTTTCGGTCTAAAAGTTGCTCCCTCATATTTTCAAAAGGCTATGACCAAAATTTTTCAATCCCTGATTCCAAATTCTCTAATTTATATATATGATATTCTTTTATTTACAAAAGATTTCGAATCTCATCTTGTTTTACTGAATAGATTTCATCAGTTGGTCAAAGATTTTGGTATAATGCTTTCAGGAAAAAAAAATGATGTTGGGAACTCCCGAGGTTGACTTCTTGGGTATGAAACTTCATAATGGTAGTTACATTCCACAACCCCACATTGCTGGAAAATTGCAAGAATTTCCTGACGAAATCCATTCGACGCAGGAACTACAACAGTTCCTTGGTGTTGTTAACTTTATCAGCACTTTCATAACCCAAATTGCCAAATTCATATCAATTCTCACTCCTAGACTTAAGAAGAATCCTCCTCCTTGGACATCCAAACACACTGAAGCACTCAAAAGCTCAAAGTTCTTGCCGGTAAAGTCCCCCCGTTGTAAATATCTTCCTCTGGAGTCTGCATACTTCAAACAGATGCTTCAGATGAGTTTTGGGGAGCAGTTCTTTTAATAGACTTAAATGGTAAAAGAAGAATATGTGTTACCAAAGTGGTCAGTTCAAGGAATCAGAGAGACATTACCATTCTACATTTAAAGAAATCTTGGGAGTGAAACGCGGTATTGAGAAATTTGAATTCTTTTTGGGCAGCCACAAATCATATGTCTACTTTTCCCAGAATGCTACATTTCAAACAAAAAATGATTCCTGATGCACAGTTGTTATGATGGCAACAATGGTTTTCTCGGTACACAGTTGACGTTAAGCACATTTATGGAAAATCGAATGTACCTGCAGAATTTCTCAGTCGACCTCTAAAGACGAAACCTCCAGATTCAGTGTCTACACTAATCCCATGCATTGCTACAATTGAGACGTCTTCTCTTTCCACGAAACCTGATGTTTATATTTCCTCCGCAAAAACTCAATTTTTTGCAGAATCATCAGTTTAGGCACAGGTCTCACTCACAGCGACTAATGACCATTTTAATGAATCATGGTTACCGCATAACATCTTTGCTTATAATTTTGAAGCCGAAGATCATGGAAGTCCTTAAACTAGTATTTGAGTTTGTAAAATATTAATTCAATATATAAATTATTATTCTAATTTCGTTGTGTGAATTTAAAAAAATAAAATAAAAATCGAAAAAAGCCGAAAAACAAAAAAAACCAAAAAACGTGGGCAAACTTCTATTTCAGATTTTTCTCTTATTCCAACTACCTAGTCTAGTAGTGTTTATAGCTCTTTTAGGTCTACTATTGCTAAATAGACATATTGGTCCTACAAGACAAAAATGTCAATTTATTTAGCCTTTAGCTAGACTTTAGTCATTTTGTTTGTTTTAAAGTCCGGATTTCACGTACGAAACGTGCCTTGTACAGTTATTAGTTTGTTTTCAAGTCCGGATTTCAAGTCCGTCATGTGTCATGTGCTGTTATTAGTTTGTTTACAAGTCCGGATTTCACGTCCGAAACATGTCTTGTAAATTTCCTGTACGTTAGTTTGTTTTCAAGTCCGGATTTCAAGTCCGCTTTGTAACGTTTGCCTATAAAAGGCAGTGTAATCCCTTCTTGTTTCCTCAGAAGTTGATAAGAGGAGAAAAGTGTTAGTGAAATAAAAGAAGTTTGTCCCACAATTCTCTTGTTTTCTTCCCATTTTCCAAATGCTTTTCAATCATTCTTAGCTTTCCTTCCCGTAATAATTTCAAGCTTTTCAATCTTTTTCTTTTGTTTCAAAGTAGTAGTAGTTTATGGTTCTAAATCATTAGTGTTATTTTAAATATTACTCTCTTATTTTAAGTTCTACTACACCAACCACAATCACGAAGTACATGCAAGATAGATTTCTCTTTTATGTATCAGAATTCTCAGAGATATTATCGAAATTTTTACTTTCGTCCCATAAACAATTAGATGGCTCTTAGGTAATTGAATCTTCCAAAAGTATTATCCAATACATCCACTTGAACAATTTTAAAAGCAATCCTCCATAGAAATTGCAATAGAGAAGTAGAGCTTATAGTAGAAAAATAATCAGAGAGCTTGAAATACAATATTGGAAGTAAACTAATTAAATTGTTCATGAGGTTTCGTAATGCATATACACTTTTGGTCCCCCCAAGCCCAATTTGCAGGACGGACCTATGTAATGGTGTACACCTTTTAAGGGTTTCAACGTAGTTGTGTATATATTCTGCTTATAATTTAATTTCGCTCTGTGGAAATCAGTGAACAAATTCATAGAACAAGCTAGAAATGTTGGAAAACGCAAGAAGAAGAAGGAGATTGATACTGGAAGATGGGATGAAGATATTGAGTTTGTGAAGGGAGGAATTGTGCATGCAAAGAGGATCATGTGAAGGAACTGCTGGACCTGATCATAAAGGGCCACGATTGACAAAGAATGTTTTGAGCTGAATTGATTAAAAGGAGGAAAAGGTCTGATTAGTTGTTTGTGAGTATTCGATTGATCTGTAACCCAATAAGTCTAGCTTGTTGATCCTTGCACAACATATTCCTGCCATTGTCGTTCTTTGAAACTTATTTTGTTTGGTGTCTGGGGAGATTCTCCTCTTTTCTTTCAAGTGTTGCTTTGATTTTTAGGTATTCCTTAAGGCTTTGATTTTTCTTTTAGGAAGGCATCATATCTTGTTGCAGTGCATATCCTGTGTATTTTTTTTTTTTTTTTAAAACTAAGCTCAGTCCTTGCTCCATTAGAAGTTCACACATAATGCCATCCACTTCTAATATAGTATATATGAACACCAATTCACAATCCATAGAAATAACAGCCTCTCATCCTTATTACCTTCATCCTACTGAGAATCCTACTTTAAAATTGAGTTCAAAAGTGCTCACATGAGGAGGAAATTACTTTGGATGGAGAAGAGCAGCTAGGAGAACATTAATAACTAAAAATATGCTTCGTTTTGTAGAGCCTATTCCTAGAAGAGTTAATCCTAAGCCACATGAACCACTGTATCAAGCTGATCAAATGGTATTTACTTTGATCCTCAATACTGTTAGTGATAAAATTAGGCCTAGTATTCAATTGCTAACCACTTCTTATGAAGCATGGAAGAACTTAGAAGAGAGATATCAACATTGAGACCTATATAGGTATTCTAGCTTACTTGAGGAAATATACATCCTTAAACAAGGAAAGACTTCTCTGACTGAGTACTATACACAACTCAACACACTTTAGGATGGGTTTATGATGCTTAGACCACTGCCACAGTGAACATGTGGATTATGCATATGTTGAGGATCAATAACTGAAAAACAACTTTGAGGGTGTTGAAACTGAGGTGGGGGGAATTAGGTTCTTAAAAACTTTATAGCTTTTCTAAAACTTCTTTGCCTAAAGGTTCACATTAACAACAAGTATGTTGTTTAAGAACATAAGGTGATTCAATTATGATTAAGAAAACTTAGATGACTAAGTGAAGCAATTGTATGAAGCAAGGAAGCAAGTGATAGTTTCTATCCTAGGAAAATAGTTCATGTAAGCAAGTAAACAAGTAAAAGCAATTCATGAAGTATAATGTAAAGAGTTAAGGGATAGAGAAAACTAAAACAACGATTTATAGTGGTTCGATTGACAAAGAATCTACATCCACTGTCTTAGGGCAATCCCCAAGGATTTCAACATCCACTAATGGATACCCTTTGCAACACATGCAAGGTGGGTTCTACCTTTTACAATTACCCCAACAAATGAGGACTTTTGCTTCACAAAGAAGACTCCACTCAAAAAGAGTTTTAATCTCACAAAGAGGACTTTTTGCCTACTCTTAGGACTTTCGCTTCACTAAGAAGTTTCCACTCACAAAGTGTGTTTTGCCTCACAAAGAGGTCTTGTGCCTATGCTTAGGACTTATAAACACTCACAAAGAATGAAGCTCACTAAGAGATTTTTGCTAGCTCACTAAGAACTAGTTCTCAACAAATGAGAAACTTGGGTAACCTATCTCTTTTTCTAAGGACATTTACAAATAAGCTTAGTTTTACAAATCCCTCAATGGATTGGATATACAATTGAAACTTTAATCACTCTTTGAGAATATCAAGATAGATGAAGTTTATAGCTCAACACAAATGCTTTTGAATGATATGAAATTTAGCTCAAAAGTGTTTGCTTGTGTGTTTATGAAGTCTAAAACGTATGCCCTCTTAAGGCTTGGTTGGTTCTTATAAAATTACCTTATAAAGCTTTTTATAGTGCTAGAAAACACAAGCAATGTTGGTCACAATGACTATATTTTTTGCATGTAACGTACATGTTCGGTCGACCGGATCTAGGCAGAAGGTCGACCAGAATACCAAATGAAACAAGGTAAAGACCCATTGTTCTCATTCCGGTCAACATAGGTGAAATCTCGGTCATCCGGTGAAAATATAGTCGTGGGAGTATTGGAACATTCAACACTTGAATAAGGACAAAAACACACTGGTCGACCGCATCAACACTAATGGTCGACCGAACTGCTCAGGTCTAGAGAAGCTAAGCCTAGGTTGATTGGAGTTCAGTCATAAAGTTGTTTTTCCACTTAGTCAAGTGTCTAATTTCTCAAGCTTATGCCTAATTGTTTTGTAAAGATATAAAACACGTTTTAGAGAAGCTAGGCATAGACCTACACTTAGACTAGTTTACAAAAACCTTTTCAAAGAAAAGAAACAAAGTAAAACATGAGGTTTTGAAAACATGCATAGTTAAGCTTTTAACATCTATGGAGCCTAGTATTCTCAAAGGAAGATTAGTCACAATGAATATACCTATATAGACTATACTAATCTTCTTGGAGTTCTTCAAGTCTTGTAGTTTAATATCTTCTACGAGCTTTGACTTGAAGCTTTTGATCAACTTCTTCGTTAAGTGATGAAGTCCTCTTGCAATCTTGAGTCGCAATACATTGGACTTCACACATCATCTTGTCAATGAGTCTACATTTTGATATGCTTCTTTATAACCTTTTGATAGGCTTGTTTAGTTGAGTAGCTCTTGACTTGTTGATCTCCCTTCTTTATGGACTTTGCAAGTACTTACATGACATGTGGATTAACTTCAAACTTGTGTCATGTAGTCTTGCAAAGTGTAGCTTCCTTATGTGTATGATCATACCTTGGATGTACACAAGGAGCTAACTTGCCATTTTTACCAATGTAGGTGTGAGTGCTAAGGATCCTATCATTAAGAACATGCATGCTCACACAAATGTTAGAACTATCAATGGTTTGTTATCATCAAAACAAGATTGATCATTTAGCCCTTTGGGCTTACAATCTCCCCCTTTTTGATGATGACAAAACATTGATGCAAATGAGAATAATATGAAAAAGATAAAGCTTTAAAGCATATAAATATGAATGCATGAGATAAGGGTTTTTTAGATCTAGGCAAGTAGATTGTTTTGACAAAAATATTCTAATCCCCTAATTTTAAAGAATCCCTTATGTCTCCCATTTTGCAAAGTTCTTAACCTTTCTCCTTTTGAAAATATTACTAGACACGTTTGCAACATTGAAATTTCTCCCCCCCTTTTTGTCATCCAACAATATTGATACCAAGTTCCTTGTTAACTTCAAAAAGGGCACTCGGAGCGCCTATATAAAAAGCAACTTACTCCTCCTTTTTTATTGAAAAAAATAGAGATCTAAAGGATTTCTCCTCTTTTGTAAGATCCTTTTGTGAAACAAAACTTTTAAGGAGGGTTTTAAGTTTGTAGAGAAGCTTGATGAAAGTGAAGATTTCTCTCTTTTTAATGAAACCAAAAGAAATACTTTTTAGAACAAACGGAGAAATCTTGAAGATTTATTAGATTGATAAGATTAGAATCAAATCTAAAGATAAAAAAATATTTGAAGAAGGATAAATTTTGAGTAAGTTGGTTTATTTTTAAATACCAAGAGTCCATATTCACACATAAATCAAAAGATGGTAATATATGGCTCAAAAAGAATATCAACCTAAGGTAAAACAAAGAGACAAGGGTAATACTTTTAAGCACAATCTCCCCGTTTATCAACAATACAATGTTAGCTTTTTAAGATGAAAACAAGTTTAAAAGTAAAGCTAACAGAGTAGAAATGGAAGTGATACCATGAATATCATATGTTAAGCACATGTATCACAACCATAAAACTAGAGGAAGTGAAAGATAACTCAAGAAAGAACATTCCTCTAGCAAGTTCATGATTAGCTATAAGAGTGTAACAACTCTTAAAGCAAAACTAATCAAAAATATTTATATGAGATCAATAGAAGAAAAAAATTGAAGAATATGATCTCATAAGTTATAAAGGAGAAATATATGTAAGAAAAAATATATAGAGCTCATATACCTCCCAAATACTTTCACGAGTTGGCTATAAGATAACAAAAGATAAAAACAAGTCAACGAGTGATGTGATGATGTAAAATATGAAGATTGAGCATACATCGCATATTTTGAGGGGGGTTTAGGATGAAAACATTTGAAAACTCCCCCTAAGGTTGTGCATATATGATTAAAAGCAACAAAACTCACAGATATAGAAGATGAAGTTCAAGAATAGATGAAATTTGGCAGTGCCGGTCGACCTATCATTTTATCACTGGTCGACCGCATGTGTTCGGTCGACCGGACTTTTGACAGAAAACATGAAAAACCAACAATATTAGTTTAAACCATGCCAAACAACTCTATAACACACCTAACAGGCATATTCAATGCCACAATCACAGCTTATATCCTAAGTCAAGCATCTAGATGATCAACCACATAAATAAACATGCTCTAGACTTGAAAATAAACAACCCCATATGCTATATAGATAAAGTTAAACCAAAACATAGCATATACAAACTCCCCCAAAGCATGAGACAATTAATAAAATAGGGGAGGGATTTTTTAAAAGGGCTTTCATCACAATGATCAAGTCATTAAGCTCAAAACTATAACTTTCTCAAAGATCAAAACAATTTAAAGAGCAAGACATGTTATAAAAGCATCAAGGTGCCCCTTCAAACAACAATTGATACAAGCTATGGAAATATAAGTTCAAACAAAAGCTATTCTAGGGGTACAAAAAAAAGCATAACATGAGGAAAAGATATACACGGAAATGAAAGGAAATACAAAGAAAAAGATATTGAGTTTAGAAATTTTCTCATTGATTTGTAGAGTTGGCTTCTTGCACTTGAGCTTCTTCAATGAGATATTCTTTGCCTTATTCAATTCTCTTGATCATTGTTGTCCTTTGATTCATCATTTTTCCTTTTCTGGACTTGCTTGGGTAATATCTTCATTTTTATCTTCACCCACTTCTATGTCAAGTTCTTGTCCCTCATTCCCTACCTCTAAAGCCAAGTCTTCACCCTTGTCTTGACCCAAATTTTCTTCATCTTCTTCAATAACAACCATATATCCGGGCTCCTCATCCTTTTTCTCCTCTTCATCTTTATCATCCTCATTGATGGAATCTTCAATATTTGTGTCTTGTCCTCTTTCTCCTCCTCTTCTTCTTCCTCATTTGCTACAAGAGTTGAATTCTTGGTCTATTTATGTTTTCAACTTTGTAGTCCATCTCATTGAACCTAGTTTCAAGCCCGCAACTTGTCCTTTCAAATCCTTAACCTCACCATCCAAGTTTTATAACTTCTCAAGTATGATCTTCAAGTTATCATTGATTTGGTTAAGGATGTCATTGTTCGATTCATTTCTAGGTTGAGGAGGTCTTCTAACATCTTCTCTTGGAATCTATTCTGGATTTCAAAAATGAGTTTGAATATTTCCTTCTTCATTCAACTCAAAATGAATGTCTTCATATCCATCCCCTTGGACCTCTTGCATTGACACTTCTTCATTTTGCTCATTTTTCTTATGAAGCCACATTTTCTCTATTTCTTTCTTCAAAGTTTCACATACTTTGGAAGATTTGTTTTGGGCTATCATAGCTACCAAGAGTTCCTCATCGGTGCATCTAGAATGGAACTTCCACTTATTGTTGACAAATTCATGTGCATTTGGTGGAAGAGACCGTCTTTGTACATATTGTACTTGTCACTTCTTGGAGTGGGAGTTGAAAGCTTAAGTTTGAATTTCTTAAATAGCAACGTCCATAAACTCCCATAAGGCAAGAACTTTGAAGGTTTACTTAAGCTAGAGATGAAGTTCTTCATAGCTAAGAAAGCAAAACTTGCCTTACTCCTCTCAACCAACCATTGCACTGGTAGTCATTTAAATGTAGGTGATTGAGTTTTTGTGACCGGAGCTGGGACAACCACGTTGGATACCATGTAATGAAGAATACGCTCATATTCATCCAACCTATTGGTTTCTCTTTCGCGAGACTTGTTGAAGGACCACTCGATATTGGAGTAGACTTTGAACCTCCTGATGTCCAAGATTTCTTCACTTGGAACAATCCCGGAATTATCGAAGTGCCTAATTGAGTCCAACTCAAATTTAACCCCAAGAATTTCAATTCCATATTTCTAATCTGAGAGATCCACCAATACATACCATCTTCCTTTAAGGCATCTTCCCTTAAATTTGCCCCAAATTCATAGGTGGCTAAGGGATAAAATTCCCATTGATGGGAGAAAATGGTTAACGATCCCATATCTATGAAGTACTCAACAACTTCTTACAATGGTCCATTGTACATATCACTAGACATAGTGTACCCATGGATTATACCTCTCCTATTTTCAACTAATGCTTCAAACTTAGGTTTAACATCTTCATCAATGAACCTATCATTACATTTCTTAGTTGTATAGGAAGAAGATTCACCTTCATGTTGTGAGGAAGAAGGTGGCATTTGCAAATCATCATCGGACTCCGTTTCTTCATCGGAGTTTATCACTTTCTTTGGTTTTCCTCTTTCTTTGTTTTCCATTCTCTTTGTATGCAACCTCTTTGGGGTGGGTTCAACCGGTTCTCTAATTGTTAGAGGTGGTTCTCTTTGTCTTTTGGTGGGAGGTTTCCTCTTTGAAGGAATTTTCTTGGATTGATCTTTGGAAGGTTTTGAAGGTGGATTGGTATTTTGATTTGTCTTCATTTTGATGTAAATTGATGGACAGTGGAAGGAATTGAAGTTCGAGATAGTGTGGACTTTGAATTTGAGAAAAATATGTGAAAGAGTTTTGGGCTTTCTTTGAAGGAGGGAAAGAGACTTTTGAAATTCTGAACTTAAACCCTTTGATTTCTGCTATATCGCGACACTTCGGTCGACGGGAGGTCCTATCCGGTCGCCCTCCCTCATCCAATTAAAACTTAAAATATTTATGTCCAAAATTCGAACGACCGAGGAGGGATGTCGGTCGAACGAGGCATTGTCACGGGTCGCACGGATATAGCATCTCTCAGCGACCGTGACGATGCTCGGCACACTAAGTCATCGCATGAAGTTACCATGTGGTGCACGGCGTCGGCTAACCTCGATGGGCCCCAACGGCGTGCACGTCGCATGGCAGCCATGCCCCAACCAGCGTGCAGCAGAGCCCAGGCCAGTGCCCCAACCAGCTGCCCAGCAGCGCCCAGGCCAACCGCCCAGCAGCGCCCAGGCCAGCCGCTCAGCGGCTGCTCAGCAAGCTGCGCCCGACCAGCCGCCCAGTGTGCAACGAGAATCTTTGCGGCGAGTGCACATCAGGCCAACAATTTGGCACTCGCCGTTTTGCATCCTAATGAAGTCCAAAGGGGCCCAAACTTTGCAGGTCATCTTTATACAACATTTTGAAGATAATGCACGAGCAAGATTGTGATTATCATGTGTATAGCATAGGTAGATAGTTTTCCCACCTCCTCGGAAAAAAGTGCTACACTCCTGGCATTTGGGAAAATGTTTTTTAAGCACCTATAGGGGGGAACAAAAATATACACACAAGCAAGCAAGCAATTGTAATCTCATGCAAACGACTCCTCCCCCTCGTCGTATTGTACATTCAAACTCTGTAAATATGCATTCAATTCAATGAAGTGATTTTCATGCAATTTGTCCCGTGCCATTTTTGTGTTTATTTACGAATTTGCCATTGTGAAGCGTTTGTCCCTTTTCGATTATTTCAAAAGCCGGGAGTGACTTAGGGCTAGGATCCAAGGTCACTCGGCATCACGGTGCGTCTAAGAACCTCAAGAGACGACCCGTGACACTTGGTATCAGAGCAAGGTTGCTAGAACTCGGGACTAAGAAAAGCGAGGGCTACGAAAACGAGAGGCGTGTTGGCTACGGATGATGCTACCAAGGCCAGACTAGATGCTCTAGAGGCCATGGTAAGCAAAGTGCATACCTTCTGCTATGGTGAAAGCAAGGAGGATGACGAATCCATGAAGAGGAAGATGACTCTTATGGAAAACGATATCGGTGTGCAAAGTGGGGAACTAGAGGAAATGGGTAACGCTACAAGAGAGTTATTCCATGTTACCCAAGCACACGATGCTAAGTTGGTAAGCAACGAGGTAGCGACCGAGGAGATGCGCTCATCGTTGACCAACAACACCGAAGCAGTGACTGATCTGCAAGTTGCTTTGGAAGAGGTGAAGGCAGAGCTAAGGACGCTTTCCTTAGCCATTGGCCGAGCCACTGGAGAACGGAATGCCCAACAAGCTGCCCCGAAACTAAAGGTGAGAGAGCCTAAGGCATTCAAAGGAGCAAGGGATGCTCAAGAAGTAGATAATTTCTTCTTCGACATCACGCAATTCTTCAAGACGGTAGGTATCACCGAGGAGAGCATGAAGGTGGATACGGCTGCTACGTATTTGGAGGACGATGCGAAATTATGATGGAGAGTCCAATCAGCTGAGATGGAAGCCGGGCGGGTAACCATAAACACTTGGGAACTAATGAAAGAAGCTCTAAAGAAGCAGTTCTTTCCCCAGAACGTGGTCTATGAAGCTAGACGAAAGCTTAGAGAACTGAAGCAGGGTGGGACTATTCGATAGTACGTCAAGTTCTTCTCATCATGCTTACTACAGATTACTGACATGTCCGAGTCGGACAAGCTTTTTATTTTCATGGAAGGTCTCAAACCGTGGGCTAAGAATGAGCTTACTCGCCAGCGCGTGCAGAACCTGGCCGATGCTATAACTATTGGTGAGGGCCTAGTAGACTTTCAGTCAGACGTGAGGAAGGACAAGGAGAAGTCGACTACCTTCCAGACTAAGACGGGGAACTACAAGCCGTTCCTGCCGAACTTCACAAGAGGTGGAGGAGATATGCCCTCCCCCTCTTTCGTGGGACAAAACTGAGGTGATGCCCCATAGAGAAATTAGACACCGAGACCATTTGATGGGTCGTGCTACAACTGTTCAGGGCCTCACCCATTGAGAAATTGCCCAACCTACACGGGTGGACCTCTGGCGGCGAATGGTTTTCAAAGGGGACCAGATACACCCCAAATGCAACTTGAGGAAGCATATCAGGAAGAAGGAGGTGCTGCTGGAGCGCTAGCTAATATGCGAACGGCTCAAGGCGGTCATGAAGCTTTAGGCACTCTATCTAAAAGCGATCAAGGATTGATGTACGTGGATGTGCACATCAACGGGATACCCATTCGAGCTATGGTGGATTCCAGCGCTACTCACAACTATATAGACATCTCCGAAGTGGAGAGATTTGGTCTATCTTTAGAAAAATGTAACCGAACGGTGAAGGCCATAAACTTACCGCCTCAAACGGTTGCTGGAGTGGCGAAGGCAGTGAAGATAAGTGTGGGTCCTTTGAGGGGAGCACGGACCTCACCGCGGCCTAGATGGATGACTTCAAACTCATATTGGGTCTCCAATTTATGAGGGATAATAAGACGCAAGCGCTCCCCTATGCTGATTCGATTATTGTTGATGGGAATGTTGTGCCCGTTATTGTTGGGAAATCGGCCAACCCCAAGCTGTCTACATTCCTAGGGAAGGGCCTTAAGAAGGGAGAGCCAATATTCCTTGCTCACCTAAATTGGGAAGAGGTGGAGGAGAAATCAGGGTCAATACCACCGGTGGTGAAGCAGTTGTTACACAAGTTAGAAGATGTCATACCGGAAGAACTCCCCCGGCAACTGCCGCCAAAGAGAGACATCGATCATGAAATTGAGCTGCTCCCAGGCACAAAACCTCCTGCTCGGGCCCCTTATCGTATGTCTCAACCCGAACTTGCGGAGCTTCGAAAACAACTAACGGAAATGCTGGAGGCCGGTATCATCGTTCCTGCAAGGTCTCCTTATGGTGCCCTAGTAATATTCCAAAAGAAGCCTGATGGTTCTCTTCGCATGTGCGTGGACTATCGGGCACTCAACAAGATCACAATCAAGAACAAGTATCCTATACCTCTGCCGGATGATTGCTTTGATCAACTGAGTCGGGCAAAGTATTACTCCAAAATTGATCTTCGCTCGGGCTATTGGCAAGTACGCGTGAAGGAGGGAGATGAAATGTGTTAGTAGTGCCCTAGGACCATTAGCACTTGTTGTGCGTTTTATTATCTTTTGAGCATGTAATTGAATAGTTAATTTTGCTTTTGATTATCAAATGTGTGATTTGATAGTAAAACTCATTAGCTTATGTAATTACTATTCTAGAAGTCCCTAGTTTTATGTAATGCTTAATTACTATGAAATAAAACTAGTATGATTGTTGATTGATGATCCTGTTTTACTGATCATGTGTAATGGATACAAATCACATCATAGATGCAATATATAGGGATACATTGTATTGGGACGTGATCCAGTCGAGAAGTAATACTTCATGGTCTTAAGTCATAAGTATTACTTCCTCAATACTATTTTAGCATCCTTAGACCTTATGTCTTCATTGATTCTAGTATGAATGGAGCCACGTTTTGACTCGATCGGACGTTACTTGTAACAGAGTAATCAATACGACCGATGATCGGATGTAGTGTCCTATCATAGCTTGAATGTGAGAGACATTGTAAGGAATTTGTCCCTCTCTATTATTGAGAGAGATATCCATGGGCCCCTCGATAGGGAAAGATCTGTTTAAATGCATGGCCGTGCTCAAATGTATTTGATAAAGTGGTTATCAAATGCTATTTGTCGAAAACAGATCTACCCGGAGATCGAGCATAAATACAATTAAGCTTAATAAGGGTGACGACCACCATGCCTTATGCTTAATTAGGATATCGCGAGACAAAGGGATTAAATAGTAGATTGATATTAGGTTCCATTTGTATATTCATTCACTTTGGGTAGTCACAATGTCCCTGCTAGGGGACCGCTTGTGATTTATGAACACATACTACTACTAAGTGTGTTTTCATTGCCATTGTGAGATGAACCTACAGGGTCACACGCATAGACGAGCTAACGAGCTTCATGTCCAGATTCAATGAATCTAGAATGTGTCTAGGTTCATTGTATATGACATTCACTTTTCTGAGAATAATAAATTGTTATTATTCGAATTAGAGATAAGGGGCATTTTCGGTATAGCTGGAATTATGTGGGAGTTATTATCCGATAAAGACTCCCACTACTAGCAGAAGTCTAGAGGACGTGGGAGTTGAGGACTCCCACTGCCGAGAGGAGTTAAGGATGTGAGAGTTAGTTATGGGAACAAACTCTCATACCTTATATAATGATCTCTTGGCCGAAACCCTAGCCTATGAATTTTTCAGCCGCAAAAATCACCAACTCTCTGAAATCTGATTTCAGTTTTCGGTCTCCCTTTTCTCTCATAATTTTGAAAGTCAGAAAGACGAAGAGCTAGCAATCGCTGCCCGTCTCGTCGCGTGGATACCGGTAGAGGGATATTCCGCAAAGGGAATTCCGTTGGTGGCAACAAAGCATCCAAGAAACGTCATCCTCCATTCAAGAAGTAGCTTCTTGAACCCGAAATTGTAAGTCTTTTCTTGCTATTTTTCGATTCGTTTTTATTGAGCGGATCCTTCAGGGGAGGACTCATGGGTGTTTGGAACGAGTTTCCGCCCATGAATCCCTTCAAAATGAAGACCACTTGTGTGACGAGATATGGGGCATTTGAATTCCTGGTAATGCCCTTTAGGCTAACCAATGCTCCTGCAACTTTTTGTACCTTGATGAATCAAGTTTTGAGAGACTTTTTGGACCAATTTGTGGTCGTATACTTGGATGACATTGTAATCTATAGCAAAAGCTTGGAGGAACATTTAGCACACTTGGAGATGGTGCTCGCTCGCCTCGGAGAAAACCAGTTGTATGCTAAGTTGTCCAAGTGCACTTTTGCCCAACAGAGAATTGCATTCCTTGGTCACATCATTGAACCAGGATGCATTCGTATGGATGAGAAGAAAATACAGGCAATTGAGGAGTGGCAGCCCCCGAAGAATGTGCACGAATTGAGATCATTCCTTGGGTTGGCCAACTACTATCGGCGATTTGTGAAGGACTATTCCAAGATAGCCTTACACTTGACCGAAATGTCAAGAAGAAGATGGAGTGGAATTAGGACTCGAAATGTCAATTGGCCTTTAAGAACCTAAAGAGACAAATGTCCACTGACCCGGTGCTAGGCCTACCAGACATGACTAAGCCATTTGAGGTGCATACTGATACTTCAGACTTTGCCCTCGGGGGGGTGCTTATACAAGAAGGCCACCCGGTAGCTTTTGAGTGTAGAAAGCTGAGCGAAGCAGAAAGAAAGTACACGGCGCACGAGAAAGAGCTCCTTGTCGTAGTCCATTGCTTGAGGATATGGAGACATTACCTATTGGGAGCTGCTTTCCTTGTGAAGACGGACAACACTACGGTGAGCCACTTCATGACTCAGCCGAGACTAACGGGACGACAAGCCCGTTGGCAAGAACTTCTAGCCGAATTTGACTTCACGCTAGAATACAGAACTGGTGCAACAAATGTGGTCGCTGATGCTCTAAGCCGAAGGGGTGAACTAGCTCCATCAAGTCAACTCTCATCTTTGGCTAGTAGCGAATTCTCCATGGGCATAAAAGAGGCAATACGTGGGGTTTTTCCAGATGACCCTACTGGACAACAGCTTATGACAATGATTAAATAAATAAAGACTCGACGATTTTAGGTAGACGATGGACTTGTGATGACCCGGGGTCATCGTCTCTATGTTCCAAAGAGTGGACACTTGAGAAGAAGAATTATTGAGGAATGCCACAGTACACTGTGGGCTGGACACCAAGGATAAGACCGCACGATGGCCTTGGTGGAAAGGGCATACTATTGGCCCCAGATGCGGGATGAGATTTCAGATTTTGTGAAGACTTGCTATACGTGTCAGAAGGACAAGGTTGATAGACAAAAGAAATGAGGACTGCTCGAGCCTCTATCCGTACCAGCTAAACCTTGGGAAAGTGTATCCCTGGACTTCATCACTGGACTGCCGAAAATAGGAGACAATGCCACCATTCTAGTTGTGATTGATCGTTTCTCTAAGTATGCCACATTCATTCCTGCACCGAAATATGTGACGGCCGAAGAGACGACTAAGTTATTCTTCCAGAATGTGGTGAAGATTTAGGGAGTGCCCCTGGAGATCATCAGTGATCGGGATGGGAGATTCACAGGGAAATTTTGGACCGAACTCTTTTTGCAGCTTGGCACTAAACTGTGCATGAGTTCGGCATTCCACCCCGAGTCAGATGGGCAGGATGAAAGATATAATGGGATGCTAGAAGAATACTTGCGGCACTTCGTGTGGATTAATCAAAGAAATTGGGTTGAACTTCTGGATGTGGCACAGCTCTGCTTCAATGCACAGAAGAGTTCGGCTACTAGCAAGAGCCCCTTTGAGATTGCATCTGGCCAACAACCTCTGCTACCTCACACTGCAGACACGCCAGTCGCAGCCAAGTCTTCGCGGGCGCAGGACTTCTCCGGAGAATGGAAAAAGAATGTGGAACTTACGAAGATGTGCCTTGAAAAGACAGCGAAGAGGATGAAAAAGTATGTCGATCAAAAGGCATCTTAAAAGAGAGCCTCAACGAAATAAAGGGTTGGATACGAGACTGATGCCCCAATACATTGGACCCGTACCTATATTGAAAAGGATTTGGGAGTTGCTTACAAAGTAGAACTTCCGCCAGACATGAAGATCCACCCAGTTTTTCATGTAAGTCTTTTGAAACCTTATCATGAGAATATACAAGAGCAGGTTGACACGACCCTACGGTATCCGCCCACCTCAACAACGTTGAGCAAGAAAGTAGCCGAGGGGGTAAGAGGCACTATATGGAATTCTTGGTGCATTGGCAAGGTCGGGGGCACCGAAGAAGACACTTGGGAAAGAGAATCAGATATGAGAGCCTTTAAACCGCTGATAGAGGACTACAAGGCAGTTACGGCGACGAGGTGTCGCCAAATCAAGTGGAGAAGGATGTCAAGGGTCGCACGAATATAGCATCTCTCAGCGACCGTGACGATGCTCGGCACACTAAGTCATCGCATGAAGTTACCATGTGGTGCACGACGTCGGCTAACCTCGGTGGGCCCCAACGGCATGCGCGTCGCATGGCAGCCATGCCCCAACCAGCGTGCAGCAGCGCCCAGGTCAGCGCCCTAACCAGCTGCCCAGCAGCGTGCAGCAGCGCCCAGGCCAGCGCCTAGGCCAGCCGCCCAGTGTGCAGCAGAATGCTGCGGCAGTGCACATCAGGCCAACAATTTGGCACTCGCCGTTTTGCATCCTAATGAAGTCCAAAGGGGCCCAAACTTTACAGGTCATCCTTATAGAACATTTTGAAGATAATGCACGAGCTAGATTGTGATTATCATGTGTATAGCATAGGTAGATAGTTTTCCCACCTCCTCGGAAAAAGTGCTACACTCCTGGCATTTGGGCAAATGTGTTTTAAGCACCTATAGGGGGAACAAAAATATACACACAAGCAAGCAAGCAATTGTAATCTCATGCAAACGACTCCTCCCCCTCGTCGTATTGTACATTCAAACTCTGTAAATATGCATTCAATTCAATGAAGTGATTTTCGTGCAATTTGTCCCGTGCCATTTATTTTGTGTTTATTTACGAATTGCCATTGTGAAGCGTTTGCCCATTTTCGATTATTTCAAAAGCCGGAAGTGACTTGGGGCTAGGATCCAAGGTCACTCGGCATCACGGTGCGTCTAAGAACTCAAGAGACGACCCGTGACAGTACCCTGTTACAGAAAGCCATTCTACTTAGGTCGACCGGGAGTTTGTTGCGGTCGACTAGGATACATTTTCCTTTACTCAGCCAATTTGACCATTTCTGCGATCGACCGTTGCCGTGCCCAGTCGGACAGTGTTCCATTGTTTCCTACAAACAATTTAATTTTGGTACCCATTTTCTTATAGGTCTTTAGGGGTTAGGTTTGGGATTCTTTTCAATCTAAGTATATTTAGCACCTCTTCCAATCTTCTTCTTAATAATGCAACAATTTGCATGATGACCACATTTACCACAATATGAGCAATTAGCACTTAACAGAGTGGTGTGTGGTGTTCTAGCATTAAAATAAGTAGAGTGTGCTTCCTTTTGTGTGTGCTTGTGCTCTTTACAATTACTAGCAATATGAGCATTTGATGCAACAAGCACATTACCAAGGATATCTTTAGCACATGTACACTTATCAACATAAGTGGTTAAAACATCAAATTTGTGCTTTAAGATATTATGATCAACAAGTTTAGATTCTACATTATGCACCTTATCAAGCAACTCTTGGTTTATAAGAGACATAACATTTAGAGATAAGATCGCATTCTCTTTTTCATTTGATATGATGTGAAATGAAGTAAGAAGACTATCATACTTGGCTTGTATTTTAGATCTTTCATTAAGTGAGCAAGCAAGTTCATTACAAGTGACCTTGTTCTTCTTATTTAGCCTTTTCAATTCATCATATAAATCAAATATAAGCACGAAGGATCCTCCTCAATATCATAGTCAAGATCAAGGGAAGGATTAGATTGTACCTCATTTCCTATCGATTTAGGGCTTTGAATTTCACTTTGATCTTCATCAAAGAGACCAATGAGGCATAGAGTTTGGCCTTGATATTAACCTTTTCCTTCTTGGGATGAGGCCGTCATTTGATTGCTTCTTCTTTTCATTTTAGCATTTGATGCATTGGAAGCAATCGTCTTTTGGTTTGTAAAATCATCATTGATGTTTTCCTTGTTGTCCTTTGATGAGATTTTCACAAACTTGTTGTCCTTGGCACATGACTCTTTGCACGGAGTCTTAGCTTTGCTTTGTCATTCCTTGAGGTTCATTTCTTTTAGTTGAGAGCTATCTCTCTTAGAACCCTACAAGGGAAACTTGAGAAACATATGGTACCTTATGCAAAGATCCTACATTGTTAGAGTATTTTCTCAAGTGGCAATTGTGTGCATTTGGATCAACATTAATAGTGAAATACCCTTTTAGGGTATGGAACCTAAGAGAGGGGGGGGGAATTAGGTTCTTAAAAACTTTTTAAACTTTTCTAAAACTTCTTTGCCTAAGCATTCACCTTAGCAACAAGTATGTTGTTTAAGCACATAAGGTGATTCAATTATGATTAAGGTAACTTAGATGACTATGTGAAGCAATTGAATAAAGCTTGGAAGCAAGTGATAGTTTCTATCCTAAGAAAATAGTTCATGTAATCAAGTATACAAGATAAGGACATTCATTAACTATATAAAGTAAAGAGTTAAGGAATAGAAAAACTAACACAAGGATTTATAGTGGTTCGATTCGCAAAGAATCTACATCGACTACCTTAGGGCACACCCTAAGGATTTCAACATCCACTAAAGGATACCCTTCACAATGCAATGTGGGTTCTACCTTTTACAATTTCCCCAACAAATGAGGACTTTTTCTTCACAAAGAAGACTCCACTCACTTGGAGTGTTTGCCTCACAAAAAGGTCTTGTTGACTACTCTTTGGACTTTTGCTTCACTAAGAAGTCTCCACTCACAAAGAGTGTTTGCCTCACAAAGAGGTCTTGTGCCTACTCTTAGGACTTATAAACACTCACCAAGAGTGAAGCTCTCTAAGATATTTTTGCTACTTCACAAAGAACTAGTTCTCAACAAATGAGAAGCTTGGGTAACCTATCTCTTTATGAGGAGATTTACAATTTAGCTTACTTCTAAAAATCCCTCAAAGGATTGGATATACAATTGAAATCTCTAATCAATATAGAGAATAAATGGATAGATGAAGTTTGTAGCTCAACACAAAACCTTTTGAATGATATGAAATTAAGATCAAAAGTGTAGGTTTGCGTGTTTAGAAAGTGTATATGCCTATGCCCTCTTATGGCTTGATTCGTTATGAAAAAATTAGCTTTGAAAGCTTTTTATAGGGCAAGAATACACTAGCTTTGTTGGTCACGACGGCTATAATATTGGCTCTAAAATGACAGCTCCGGTCGACCGCTATTAGAAAGTAGGTCGACCGAAGTAAATGGAGATGATACGAATCATATGAAAATACAAAGTAACATCCATAATATTCATAACATTCCCCCTTGGATGTCCATTATTTGGAACAATTTCCATAATGCGCATGAGATGATGCCTCATTAAAAACCTTTCCAGGAAAACCCAATAGGAAAAAAAATACGGTTAAGGGAAAAAGAGTACAACGCGCATTTACTCCCCCTCGTGATTACATCAATTGAGATCTTTGAGTCGACGCATGCCAATACTATGAACTAATTTCTCAAATGTAGCAGTTGGGAGCGCCTTAGTAAATAAATCTACCAATTTTTCACTTGAACGAATTTGTAGAACACTTATGTCGCCATTTCTTTTAAGTTCACGAGTGAAGAAAAACTTTGGTTATATATGCTTTGTTCTATCACCTTTGATGTATCCATCTTTGAGTTGTGCAATGCATGCTGCATTATCTTCATACAAAACTATTGAAGCTTCTTTTCCAGAGGATAGACCACAATCTTTTCGTATGTAGTGAATTACAGATTTTAGCCACACTCATTCACGACTAGCCTCATGAATTGCCAAAATTTCAGCATGGTTAGAAGAAGTCGCTACAATAGTTTGTTTCATAGAACGCCAAGAAATAGCAGTTCCACCATATGTGAATACATATCCAGTTTGTGATCGAGCATTATGAGGATCCGATAAGTACCCTACATCTGCAAAACCAATTAAACTTATTTTATCTTTTGTACCTTGTAGGTAGCAAAGTACAAGTTTAATCATGTTCCAATGCCTCCGGGTAGGACATGAACTAAACCTTACTAATAGGTTGACAGAAAATGATATGTCGGGTCGTGTATGACTAGCAAGATACATTAGTACCCCAATTGCACTCAAGTATGGCACTTCAGGACCAAGAATTTCTTCATCCTTTTCCCGAGGACGGAAAGGGTCTTTTTTCACATCAAGTGGCCTTACAACCATTGGGGTGCTCAATGAATGTGCTCTGCCCATGTAAAATCTTTTAAGTACCTTTTATGTGTATGTTTCCTGATGTACAAGTATCCCATTCTTTTTGTGCTCAATTTGCAACCCTAGACAAAATTTTGTTTTTCCAAGGTCTTTCATTTCAAAATCTTAATTTCTTCAAGTATGCCATTGTTGCCAAAATCTCTTTAGGAGTCCCAATGATATTTAAATCATCAACATACACTGCAATTATGACAAATCCTGACCTAAATCTCTTTATAAAAATGCATGGGCAAATTGGATCATTCTTATAACCTTCTCTTAATATGTAATCACTGAGAAGATTATACCACATGCGCCCAGTCATAGGGATGGCAATGGGGCCGGTTAAATCGGGGATCCGCAAGGGCCGGGATTCCCCGGTTTAAGGTGAGGTGGGGATAAATTTTGCCCCTCTAACGGGGGCAGGGCCGGAGGCGGTATAAGTAATATCCCGGGCCCAGTTCGCCGCCCGGCCAACATGTATTGTCTAAAATAATAAATAGAAAGGTAATAAAATATCTATATAAAAAGGAAAAACACCTAAAATATTGGAGAAGATCATGGAAATTTCCAATTCTCTCCATAAATTCCTCCATCTCCTAAAATATATGGTAAGTTTGTATGAGGAGATTTTTTTGAGATTCTCTAATTTGTCCCCGTTTCCCACCAGTTGGGATTGGGCCTCCACTTGAGCTGGGGATGGGATCACAATTCATCCCAGATATGGGACTGGGTTGGGGATGGGAATGCAATGGAAGAGGCGGGGATAGGGCTGGAGATCATGATATCCGCCCCCACCCAACCCCATTGCCATCCCTACGCCCAGATTGCTTCAATCCATAAAGAGATCTATTTAATTTAATGGAGTAATGTTCTCAAGAACCCGAATTTGCTGCTTTTGGCAGTTTAAATCCTTTTGGGAGTTTCATATAAACGTTGTTGTCCAGTGGGGCCATACAAATAGAGTGTGACTACATCCATTAGACGTAAGTCAAGTTTTTCTCTTATCGCCAGACTGATTAAGAATCTAAAAGTAGTTGCATCCACCACAGGAGAATATGTCTCTTCGTAATCAATATCAGTTCTTTGTGAGAACCACCCTTGTGCAACTAATAGTGATTTATATCTCAAAATCTCTTCTTTTTCATTTTGCTTTCGCACAAAAATCCATTTATATCCCACTGATTTTACATCCTCAGGTGTTCGAACTACAGGTCCAAATACGTCTCTTTTTATAAGAGATTTCAATTTTGCCTCAATCGACTCTTTCCATTTAGGCCAATCAGTTCTTTGTCAACATTCTTCAATAGATTTTGGTTCATGATCCTCATTATTATTCATAATATCAAGCGCTGTATTGCATGCAAAATTATCATCGACGTCGCTTTGCTTTCGATTCCATTTTATTCCAGACATGACATAATTTGTTGAGATCTCTTCATTTTCAGGTTCCTGAATCTCTTCTTTTGTCATGTTTAAGGTCTCTTTTGTAGATCCTTCAAAAGTCTCTTATGGAGATCTTTCAAAAGTTATTGCTTCCTCGATTTAGCCATTACCAATTATTGCTCATTTTCTTTTTTTGAAGATTCTTATCTTTGGAACCGATTGGTCTACCACGTTTCAATTGTGCTTTAGACTCACTAGCAGCTTGAATTTGTCCTTCTGGGGCATCAATTTTGATTGTAGCATTTATAGATGGGATAGTGACTTAGTCACTCTTTTCGGGTCAGTAAATACGTCTGCAATGGATTTGCTAAACTTTGTAAATGAATTATCTTTTGAACTTCTAGTTCACATTGTTTAGTATGAGGATCAAACTGAGGCAATGGTAATTCATTCGAAGTAATTTCTTTTCCCAACTCTTTATTTTCTTCCCCCTAATAATAGAAAAATTGACTCGTTAAAATGACAATCAGCAAAAGGAGCCGTAAACAAATCCCCCGTAGATGGTTCTAAATATTTAATTATTGAAGGGGACTCATATCCAACATATATATATTCCCAACATCCTTTGAGGACCCATCTTAGATCGTTGTGGTGGAGAAATCGACACATATACTACACATCCAAAAAAAAATTATATGGGAATTATTTGGTTCCTGACCAAAATCCATTTGTGATGGAGAGAACTTATAATAACTTGTTGGCCTTGTGCGAATTAGTGATTATGCATGTAATATAGCATGTCCCCAAGTAGAAATTAGGAGTTTGGACTTCTTAAGCAATGATCTAGCAATCAATTGAAGGCATTTAATTAATGACTCTGCAAGATCATTTTGTGTATGAACATGTGCTACAGGATGTTCAACATTTATTCTAATTGACATGCAATCATCATTGAAGGCCTGTGAGGTAAATTCACCAGCATTATCCAGATGAAATATTCTTGATATGAAAATCTGGAAAATGTGCTCACAATCTTATCAACTGAACAAGTACCCTCGTAAACGCCAAATTGCGGGTTGATAACAAGGATACATGTGACCATCTAGTCGATACATCAATTAAAACCGTAAAATATCTAAACGGTCCACATGGGGGATGGATTGTCCCACAAATATCTCTTTGTATGCGTTCTAGAAAATTGATAGATTCAAAATTTATTTTGACTGGTGATGGCCGAATAATCAACTTGCCTTGCGAGCAAGCGGCACATAAAAAATTCTTAGAAATAATCTGTTGGCTCTTCAATGAATGTCCACATGAATTTTCCATTATTTTTCGCATCATTATAGAACCGGGATGGCCCAACCGGTTATGCCAAACTATGAGGTTATCAGTAAACTTCTGGTTTACTATAGTATGTGTCTCAATTGAATTAATTTTTGTGTAGTACAAACCAGTGGAGAATGTCGGCAATTTCTCCAAAATGCATTTTGTGCCTTGGGATATACTCGTGATTTGAAGGTATTCATCATCTCCTTCATTGGTTGTCTCAATGTGATATCCGTTATGACGGATATCCTTAAAACTCAACAAATTTCTTTGAGACTTTGGAGAGTATAATGCATCAATTATTTCGAGTTTCGTTCCCCAATGTAACAATACATGTGCTCTTTCGGAGCTTCTATAACTTTTGTACTACCCGACATTGTACTCACATTAGTATTTTTCATTATCAATCGAGAAAAATATTTCTTATCTTTAAGTATTGTATGAGTAGTTGCACTATCTGCCAGACATAAATCTTCAGTATTTGTTGTTAACTTAACTGGACAGATATTCATATTCTTCACAAATAAAAATAAATGTCACTAGAAATATTCAAAATAAAAGGTCTTCATATATTATAAATATTGCATGCTATGACAATAAAGTTCAGAATGTAAAAGAGAAATACGGATATATATATATATATATATTTGTAAGCTAAAAACGATCATAAAGCATTTAAGGATTAGTTATTCTCTTCAGGGGTGGTGAAGAAATCAGCAACTTACAAGTGAGTTGTATTAGCATGTGTATTGTCATTTTCACAAACAAAACTTGTCTCTACTTTTCCTTTTTGATTCAATGTTTGCTGATAAAGCTCAACAAGATGTTTTGGTGTACGACACAAACGAGACCAATAGCCTTTTCCACTATAACGGTAACATACGTTGGTCTCATGGTCAGATTTATCTTTCTCATATCTGTTACCATCTTTGTGTTCCCACTGGTGGGAATATATTTTCTTGAACTGACCACCTCGACCTCGACCATATCTATGTCCACGTCATCGACCATGACTTCATCCACGATCACGTCCTTGACCACGACCACGACCATTGTTGATGGTATGATCTTTATCCTTTAATTTCTTCCTGTTACAGGATGTCACATTCGAAGTAGAGCCAGTTGGTCGAGATTCGTGATTTTTTATTAATAGCTCGTTATTTTTCTTAGCCACGAGGAGACAAGATATTAGTTGAGAATATTTCGTAAAACCCTTTTCACGATATTGTGTTTGTAGAAGCAAATTGTTTGTATGAAATGTGGAGAATGTTTTGTCTAACATCTCTGCATCAGTGATTTTCTCTCCACATAACTACAATTGAAAAGTAATTCTAAACATAGCTGAATTATATTCGCTAATAGATTTAAAGTCTTGTGGCCTTAAATGTATCCAATCATAACGAGCTTTGAGAAGTATCACAGTTTTCTGGTGATCATATATTTTCTTTAAATTACTCTAAAGGATTTGTGGGTCTTTAACAGTCAAATATTCAGCCTTAAGTCCCTCATGTAAGTGATGTCAAAGAAAAATCATAGATTTGGCCGTATCTTGACTTGTCGTCGTATTTTGTTCTTTAATGGAATCACCAAGACCTTTTGCATCTAGGTGGATTTCAGCATCTAACACCCAAGATAAATAGTTCTTTCCAGTAATATCAAGAGCCACAAATTCAAGTTTTGCGAGGTTCGACATTATTAACTATACAAGGAATATATCAAATTAGAAGAAAATTTACAAATTTATATTTGGTTGCAATATATTATTTATATACTCCCTCCGTCCCAAATTATCTGTCCACATTTTCTTTTTAATCTGTCCCAAATTATTTGTCCACTTTCTAAACAAAGGGTTCATTAATGGTGATTTTTCCAATACTACCCCTTACATTAAATGTTGGAGAGAGAAGAATATAAAGAGAAGATAAGGTAAAATTAAATTATGACTAACATTAAATAGGGTCTTGTTTGACATTTTACTATATTCCACTATAGAATTTGATGAAACCTTAATCTCCGTGCAAAATACAAAGTGGGCAGATAATTTGGGACGGAGGAAGTATTGTTTTCGACCTTCCAACATGTTAATGAGAATATATGACACAAAAACCGAGGTACATATATGTGTTGTGAAATATATGCATGGATTTAAAATATGCATAGCTGAAAATATAACAATTATAGTTTAAATGACAATTGTTACTTTAATACATAACAACTGTTTGTAATATAACAACTATAAGTTTCATATTTAACAATTGTTAATTCAATATATAACAAATGTAAATTTCAGATTTAACAATTGTTAATTTAATATAACAAATTTAAATTTTCAGATTTAACAATTGTTACTTCAATATATAACAAAAAAGTTTTAGATTTTTTTTTAAACCTTTAATACTTAAATATACCGCAGCCTAAATTCTGGTTCAAGGCTTCCAGAAAGACCAGCACAAGTTTAGCAACTTTTATGATCTTTTAAAAAAAAAATGACCATAACAAGCTTCTCTCTATGGTCTCTGCAACATCTAATGGTAACTTACAACTAACAGCTTCATTAAAACTTTCTTTCTCTTGGTGTTATGATTATCCAGTATTAAGCAACAAGTGATTTTGGTGGCAATTGAAAGAAACTAAATACTATTAAACAATATGTTGAAAGAAACTAAATACCATTAACCAATATGTTACAGGAATCTATATTTGTAATTTCTTTGTAATTTCATAGTTTCTACATGGGGATAATATTTCCAATTTAAGATTGGTATATATATATATATATATATATATATACCAATCTTAAATTGGAAATATTATCCCCATGTAGAAACTATGAAATTACAAAGAAATTACAATCTCCAAGAAGTCGTTTACCAAGCTGAAGACATACTGGATCAGATCAACACCGAAGCTTTGCGGGTTAAGGTGGAAAGGAAATTCCAATCAAGAAAGAGAAAAATGGCTGTTCATGAGGTGAGTTCTTCATCTACTGACCCCTCAAATTTTAGCTCTACATTTCTTAGTGAAATAATGCCCAAATTAGAAGAGATTGTTCAGAAACTAGAGGGCTTTAAGGAACATAGTGATATCCTCGTTTTATGACTCGTTGAGTAAAAAAAAAAAGGAAGCAACAAAAATGCTTATTTTCAGATCCAAGTTAGAGGGTTGAAAAAATAAACTGAATTTAATTCTATACTATATAGCTACATTGATAGATTGAAAATCATGAGACAACCATGGAAACCAGATCTCCGCTCAGCTATCTCTGTTTTCCTCGCATAAAGATAAAGTAAATCACAAGGCCTGGATATAAAAAGAATCAATAATTATTATGGAATAAGATAGTAGAATGCTTATCAGACATATCCCAAGTTTTTGCAAACCTCTTGTATCATCATCAGAGTCAGGTAGCAGTATGTAGTAGGGAAACTCTAAACTAATTCTGAAGTAAAGGAAGAAGTCACTCATCTTTTATCTTTGATCTTACCAGTTTCGAAATGTTTCTGTAATACCTAACTAAATATCCATACAACCATGTCAGTACATTAAATCATTAATTCAACGCTAAAGTCACAGTGAACAAATTAACATAATTAGAAGAAAAGGTTATAGGTGCTAAAATTTGTAACATCATCATCATCAGCTCTCCTTTTCAACTCTGTGCAGTTAATTCTTTTAAAATTTCACTTATTTAAATAATCCAATTCTTTGACAACTCCAATTGATATGTTATTTACACAAAAATCAACTCCATATCTATGCTCATTCGTCTTTACTGAAGCTTTGTTCTTTTTGCAGTCTGATGATATTAAATGAGGAGAGATTTTTTAGGCAAAAAGTGAAATATATTGTGGATCAAGCAGGTGTTTGGAGGATAATGCAGACTTCTGGTAGAAAGGGAAGAACCATTGATGCAACAGATCTCTGCATAACCAGAGGGCACAATTTGATTTAAGGTTAGTTGAAAGTTGAAGCTTAAATTTTTTAGGGATTATTCTGATATGAATACATTTGCACTGTTGTTTGCATGACAATACTTGTAGAGCTCAAACTTGGAACAGTCTATTTGTTCACCCACAATCTAAACGGGAAAAAAGGAAGATTTTTCTCAATTGCCCTGATCGGAAGTTGCCTCCATGATCGAGGATTACTTGTTGTTGGAGTGGCTTCCACCAGTTCAGCAGCCTTTCTATTCAAGTCTTTCTTAAATCAGCCTACCCCAGTGTAAGAAAGCTTGCAGCCTCTTCAATGCAACCCCTTCGGCAAGGTATATATTCAACTCCTTTTTTAACTATTTTCAAACTTAAGTAAAAGATTGTAAAAAAATTAAACATCTTGGAAGCGCATGATCACAACATTTATAATCTTAATAAGTTGGGCTTTTGTGAAAAATCTCTCAGAACATAGTCGGAGAAATGATTTCTGATCCAGCAAGATGACAAGAATTGGAGTTGTCATCAGGAATGATGGGCAAAATTATCCTGAACAGTCAAACAGACATTGCTCTTCAGGAACTTAGTTCAATCTGCTAAACCCCAACATGGAATTGTTACTTAACTAAGAAAATTGAGAGATTTTGGTGACCCTGACATTTGAAATATAGCTGAGGTATGCCTAGCCTGTTATTTCTTTGTGCTTTTTACTGAGAGGGAAGGATGGGATAGATACTTTGGATCTGCAAAAAAAATTATATCCTACATTGTCTATACTTTAATATCCAGTTTTTACCTTCTCCCTAGCAAGGTAGTATCAGATGTTCAATGTTTGTTCTTAAGTTCCGCCCGATGCTAGAACAAGACAACGCTCAGTTGTGTTTCCTTTGTCATTGACTAAAATGGGGATCCCACGGAATTATGGAACTAAAAGAATGGCATGGTATGCGACTTTCAAATATCCTTTTGAGAGTTTGTATATTTATGTACAAACACTTGCAAGCAGTCTTAAAAAGTGAGACTAGTTTTCTAAGATCATTGAATGTTCTAGTTTTGGTGCTTTTAGGTCACTTGAGAGAGTTATAAGTAGTTAAAGTGCTAGTTTTTCCCTTCTAATAGTTAGTTCATTTTGTTTCAATGGAAATCAAATTCTTATTTAAAATGTCTTCAAGACATTTATAGAATCAAACAATCAAGTGTAGTCCTCAAGATGATTTGAGATGTACATCTGGAATCCCAGAGCGTTCTTCCTTGTAACCTTTGGAATAATTTTTTTTTTTCCAAGTGGGGAGGGCGATACGGGTATCGATCCCAGATGTAACGAACCTTCCTTTCCTTGAAGTAAATATGTAGATATTATGATAGACAAATTGGATTAACAAATGGTGTATTGGTCTCCTGTTTAAGTAAATGGAGTTTTGATACTATCTTTTCATGATGTATTCATCAATAATCACAACAAACCCTTAGCCCCAAGTAATTAGTGTCTGGTATATGAATCAAAGTAAAAATTCCGAGTAGTCCTTAATATGATTGAACGTCTCTATGAAATAAGAATAATAATAAATAAATTGGTTTATTCGGTAATTCGTTTCTAAAAATTGAAAACCAAATACCCAATCATATTATTTTGACTTTTTCAAAATCAAACCTAATAAACTAAAATACCGAATAAACTGAACCATATAGTAAAATTCGATTTGGTTCAGTTCGATATTTCGATTTAACCAAATAGCGAACACACGTAGCTAACACATACCAATAAAATTAATAAGGGTCCAATGGCTCACCCCTAGAATTCCCAGATTTTGACATGATTGCATTGGATTGGCCATGATTTGGCATAAAGGGTCAACCATGACAGTTTTTTTTTTGGACCAACATTTATGTCCAGAATGGAATTGCCAGTTCCGTCCTGGGCCGACGCGTTAAGACTCCCAACAAGTCTTAGGGAATGGCGTTTTACAATTATTAGCTTCTTCCCTGTGCAAGTTGAAATAATTAACAAGTTTGTAAAAAACCATCTCCACCAGAGTTTTCAAAGGCAGCGCTCTAGACTGTTTTAAAACACTGTTAAGCGCTTCAGACATGTTAGTCGTCATGCACCCGAAGCGCTTTCCCCCATCATCGGCCAAAGTACACAACTCTTTCGGATGTTGCATTAACCAGTTAAATGCATCTTAATCTTTGTGTTTTATAAGGTCAAGATAAAGATCACACTTAACTTTCTTCTTTTGTGAAACAGCAAGCCACAACAGATCTTTCAATTCTTTATACTTGGTATGGGACTTGACTCCGGAAAATAAACTTCTAGAACAAATTGTGATTGTTCAGATAAATCAGTTGTCGGCATTACAAAATTATCTACCTGTTTCTGCACAGGCTCTAATAATGCACCAACATGAATCCCTTGTAGTTTGAAATCGGTTTGGATTCCCCACAAATTGTCAAAATCTTCTTCGTCGTTGAGATGAACGACATTATACACCACCATGTCGTAGGTCGGCATGAAAAATGGATGAATCATTATTAAACGAATAGTGACTACTAGAAAGATCGACTCCTCTGCGCCGATATATTCGGTGGCAAAGTTGTCCAAATTAAATTTTTTCCTATTAATTTCATACTTCTTTAACTTGGCTCTGCGAAACGCGGAAAACCACCGACTTCGTACACTAAATTGTGGTCGAAATGTAAATACAATTTAATCCGACATTCAGGTGCCATTTTCTAGAGAGAAAAAACATGAGGGAACATAGGGTTTTTTGGAAGAAAATAGTTGAATTTTTTTATGTGAAAGATAGAAGATTTATAGAGTTTTTGGTGGTGAAGGGATAAGATTTTTAACTGGAAATAAATGCTTTGTGGATGTGACAAATCAATGGAAAAAGACGCCTCCCATTGAAAACCTTCTGGCATAGGAGAACGGAATTGTGAAATGCCAGAAGGTTTTCCACGAGATGTTCACCTTATTTTTCACTCTAGTGTGTTCACAATTTTTTTTTTAATATTATGCATTTTTGTATTTTTTTTAATATCATAAAAGTAAGAATTTCACACAAAATAAAAAACTCTCAATTAAATTAAACTACTACAAATAAAATTACATAAAATATTGGGGAAAAAACAACTACTACTGTAAAACCCGTAACTTTTGTTTACACAATATTCACGTGTAATTAATTTTTCGCGAGTAACTGTGTATGCGTAATTTATTTCGTGTGATTACGTGCTTACGTGTCCATTTAATTTTGTAACAAGTTACGTATTTTCATTTGTGTACATTTTTATTGAGGGGCATTTTCGCACGCATATCATAATTAGAGGACTTAATTTTGATTCACCTAGACGATTAATTTTAATTAGATAATTAATTGGATTTAATTAGTAATTTTATTGAGATTAGGAGAACTACATAATTAATTAGAAAATAAAATTAAATAAAAGAAGGAGTTTCGCTGGGGAGGGAAAAGGGAAAGTCAAGGGCCGTGGAATAATGGGCAAGGCATTTCGTGGGTTGGGGGGGGGGGGGGGGGTTAAGGAGTTTAAAAGAAAAAGTAATATATATATATAGGGGTGTTCAAGAAAAACCGAAACCGACCAATCCAAACCGATCCAAACCAATTCAAACCGAATTTTCGGTTTAAGCGATGCATTGGACTGGTTTCGGTTTGAGCTAAATTAAAACCGAATTTTTTTGGTTTGGTTTAAAAAAAATTATAAACCAAACCGAATATATGTAATATAATATAATATAATATTAAAGGACTTTTTTGCAATAAAATATATTTTTCCTTAAAATGATTTCTAGTATAATTAATAACTTTTGTATCTCATTCTAGAATTTTCAAGTGCAAGTTCTTCAAGTGTTAAACCAAGAGATTAAAAAGTCATCATTTGGTATGCGATTTTATATTTACCAAAAGATTTTATTGTATTTCACTATTTTGAACTAATAATTATGTAATTTTTGTGTTTTTCTTTTTTCTTGTAGGATGATTTTGAAGTAATTTGTTTGAAGTGCAAGGATCAAGACCAAGAATTTATGTATTTTTATTTTGTTTTCTTTATTGTGTTTACCTTGAGAAATAATAGGCATATTTTTTTTTAAAATATTTTTAGCAACTAACTAATTAAATAAAGTTTTTTTAAACTTTATAATAAAAAATTTTGTGTCTCGCAAAACCGAGCAACCAAACCAATCCAATCCAATCCAAACCAAACCGAATGCATCGGTTTGAGATTTTAAATGGTTTGGATTGGTTTCAAAATTTCCAAACCGAATATTTCGGTTTGGTTTGAAAAATGTATAAAACCGAACCAAACCGAACCATGAACACCCCTATATATATATATATATATATATATATATATATATATATATATATATATATATATATATATATATATATATATATATGTGAAAGGTTTTCGTGGGTTTTAGAAAACAATAAAATAAAGGAACATTCCGATATGGGACCAGGGGCGAGGGTAGGGCACTGGTCCCACTTAGCTGATATTGCTCCACGTCACACCTCCCTTAAATTTCTTCTCGATTCATGATTAAAATACAAAAAATATAGTTCTGATATGGACACAGTTAAAAGTAAAAAAATTTCACAAATTTGTCACATCACTATAAAATGAGGAGAGAGAATTTTTTTGACTTTTAACTGTGTCCATATCATAACTATATTTTTTGTATTTTAACTGTGACTGAGAGAAATTATTTTTTTTTCAAAACGGAGGGGTGACGTGGAGCAATATCAGCCAAGTGGACCAGGGCCCTACCCCTGGCCCTGGTCCATATCAGAATTTTCCTAAAATAAAAGGGGAAAGCATTCATAGGTTTGGATAGGGGTGTGCATTTGTGCGGTTTGGTGAAAACCGATTTATTAATGCGGTGTTTATACGATTTTTTAATATATTTTTTAAAATCATATCGCACCATTTTGATTTTCAAACCGAATTTCACCAAACCGTAATTATTTTGGTTTGGTGAAAATAGGTGTGGTGAAAACCGATCTAAAAAACTTATAAAATTATTTAAATATCTTATGACTCATGAGCTCCAATATAATATTTCTAAGAGATTAACCATGTAACAAAATTCCCCAATTTTAATGCGAATTCAAATAAATAAATACATGTCTGAGTTGAAAACGTTAGCAAAAATACATATGTTTTCTTTGAAAGTTCTAAACAAATAGATCAAAAGTTCTCATCAGAACATCAATTCCAACCAATAACATCTTGAATCATGAGGTGATGACAAGCATGAAGTAACCATAACTTAAGTCTAATAAAACAACTAACTAATATTAATTTATTAATTGTAATTAAAATAAATTCAGTGAAACATAATTATATAAATATACCATATTTTTTAAAAAAAAAAAAAAAATTAGATAGGTACATAATGCGGTTTGCAGTGCGATATAACTTAAAAAAAATTTTAGACCGCAACCGCACCGAAAAAAAATTTGCGGCTACTAAAACCGTATTTAGCCGCACCATAATTGACCAAACACTGCACCGTACACTAGAATTAAATTTAGTGTGGTGCGGTTTTCGATTAAAACCTATTAATGCACACCCTAGGTTTGGGGGCCTGGGATCGTGCATGAGAAGTTATGCGTGGGATTAATATTTCAAAGAAAGTGGGCACTAGCTTATTGAGGGATCAGGGGTTAGCACTGGTTCCTGGGAGTCGCGCCAATGAGGGAAACAGAGAATATTTTTTTGGAGTTCTTAATTTCTGGGCAGAATTTTGAGAGATCACCGAGAAAGTATTACTTGTTCTTTTTCAACCCATAATATACCAATTCGAAAATAATCGAATAATCTTCGAGTGAGCACAGACGGCACGTCATTCCGAGTTCCGAGCAGAAAGTTATAGTTTCGAGAGTAAGATTGGGCAGTGCTGTTTCGGATTTTCTATTATCAATTGTCTTCGTAAGATGTAGGGATCCCCTACGTTGTTTAATTCTCACATTTAATCATGTATAATCAGTGGGTATTGTTGGGTTAATGATTTGGGAGCTATGGGGCATTATATTTTGCATGAATTGTGAAATTTGCGTGTCAATTGCATTAATTGAGTTTATTGCTTCCGATATTGCATAAACTATTTTGGATTTGATTTAAATGTGTTATAATCTGAATCTTTAATTGATTTAATGCGTTATTATACTTGAAATTATGTAATTCGTTATTGTTAAGTGTTATACGAGTAACGTGGATCGTAATTGGCTATTTTACAAACTTGTCTAATTGTTTGTCGTTTCGGTCGTCTTACTTGGTTTATACTAGGAGTTGTCCTATGTGGTCCTGTCTTCTTTAGTCCTATATGATTTTGGTCGACCGAGTCGTCACCCTATTTTGAGCTCGTGTCTAGGATCAACTCAATGACATGACTCGTTCGATTAGAGGATACGGTTTTATATGATATGAAATTGGAGAGATTCTGAGGGGTCTTGCGATGTGTCATTGATCCCCGAAGGTCTTTCTATGTGAGCCTTAACCTGATGAGGACTATCGTTGGGATTGCAACAGTTTTGTGGAGTCCAATGTGTTGGATGATGATACAATGTAGAATGAGTCCTTAAAGTGTGCATCCGTCGTTCAGGGAGTGAAACTGAACCCATGTGATTAACTATTTGAGCCCTCCTAGTTTGGACTATAACTAGGACCGTTGCAATTATTGTCATAGAGTCGTGATTAGGTACCTGAGCTCGAATGGTGAGAAGTCGTGTCATAGCAGTAGCTGTGCTCGTAGTAGGGCTGTTAACGAGCCGAATCGATCCGATTTTGGGCCAAATCGGTTCGGATCGTTAAGAAAACCTAATCGATCGTTAATCGGTTCGTTAGTCAACCGATTCGGTTGTTCAATTCGTAATCGGTTCGAAATAAAATCGTACAAAATCGGTTCGTTAATCGAACAGTATCAAATCGCTCAAAACCGGTTCGCTAATCGGATCGAAAATCGTAATTCGCATAAAATCGTAATTCACATTAAATCGTAATTCGGTTCGTTAATCGGATCATACTATTACAAAACTAGGGCTGTTGGGGAACCGGTTAACTCGCAAATCGCTCTTTACTCGGTTCGTTAAAATCGGTTCGTTAAAATCGGTTCGTTTATTTTAAGATGATAGGTTATGTTCAGAACCTTGAAAAACTGGGATTTCCTTTGGGGCAAGAGCTGTCGACTGATTTGATCTTGCAATCGTTGCATTAGTCATTCAGTCAGTTCATTCTGAATTATCACATGAATGAAATTGACAAGCCATTGCTCGAGTTGTTGAACATGCTGAGGACTGCCGAGAAGGAAATAGGCAAGTCCAAGCCCAACGCCATACCGATGGTGCAAAAGGGCAAAGCAAAGGTTTTGTGAAATCCAAAAGCAAACCGAAAGGTAAGTCTAAGGGCAAGCAAACCACTTTCAACAATGCACTGAAAACTAAGGGTGGTGTAGCCAAGGACTCTATCTGTCATCACTGTGGTGAAAAGGGTCATCGCAAAAGGAACTGCAAAAGCTATATTGCAGGGGAAAATGTCTGGAAAAGGAGAAAGCAAATGTTGCTTTGGGCTCGTGTATTTATGTTGTTGATATTAATGTGATTGATATCAATTTAAATACAACTACTTCTTGGGTACTTGATACCGGATGTGGTTCTCACATTTGTACTAATGTGCAAGGACTGCAAAGGAGTAGAGAGTTGGCAAAGGGTGAAGGGGAACTACGAGTTGGCAACGAAGCACGTGTTGCAGCCCTAACTGTAGGGACTTGTACTTTTACTTTGCCTTCGTGGGCTTGTTTTGGATTTAGAAAACTGCTTTTATGTACCAAGTTTAACTAAGAATATTATTTCAATTTCTTGTTTGGACAAGAAAGGTTTTGAGATTTCAATCAAAAACCAACGATTGTCGTTATTTTTGGATAATAGTTTTTTATGCAAGCGCCTCTTTGATTAATGGTCTATATATTTTAGACCTTGATATGCCAATTTTAAATATAAATACAAAAAGGATTAAGACTAATGATTCTAATCCGACATACCTCTGGCATTGTCGCTTAGGCCACATAAACGAAGACCGCATATCCAAACTCCATAAAGATGGGCTATTGGAATCATTTGACTTCATGTCTTATGATCGATGCGAATCTTGTTTGTTGGGTAAGATGACAGCATCACCTTTCACTAAGCTAGGTGAGAGAGCCGATGCTTTATTAGGACTAATACATAGTGATGTATGTGGCCCCTTTTAATATACATGCAAGGGGTGGTTACCTCTACTTCATTACCTTTACCGATGACTTCGGTAGGGTATGGATATGTGTTCTTGATGAAACACAAATCCGAAGCATTTGCTAAGTTTAAAGAGTTTAAACTAGAAGTAGAAAACCAACTTGGCAAGAGTATTAAGGTTCTTCGATCCGATCGAGGAGGAGAATACTTGAGTCAAGAATTCGTGACTATCTAAAAGATTGTGGAATCGTTTCACAACTTTCTCCTCCGACTACTCCACAATGGAATGGTGTATCCGAAAGGAGGAACATAACCTTATTATATATGGTTCGTTCTATGATGAGTCACACGAGCCTCGCCCAATTCCTTTTGGGGACACGCACTAGAGACAAGCAGCCTTTAACACTTAACCGCGCTCCATCTAAATCGATTGCAAAGACGCCATACGAGTTATGGATCGGGAAGCGTCCCAGCTTTGTCTTTCCTCAAGATTTGGGGTCGTGAAGCTTTTGTAAAACGTTCGACTTTCGATAAGTCGGCTCCAAAATCTGAAAAGTGCATATATGTAGGTTATCCAAAGGAAACTAAAGGATACTACTTTTATATCCCTAACGAAAACAAAGTGTTTGTTGCTCGCACGGGAGTCTTTCTAGAAACACGAGTGGGAGTAGCGTAGAACTTACTGAAGTTCCAGACTCTCAAACTAGCTAATGATACGATGGAAATTGAACAGACTCCACAAGTTGTTGTGCAGCGAAAGTGCCACAAACAGTTATGCAGACAAGCACTGATTCAAGAAACACAAGAATTGCGTAGGTCCCGGTAGAGTTCAGTCGTCCCACCTCCCGAAAAATTTGGATTTTTTCATAACGTAACATGGTGATGTTATGCTTGTGGATCACGATGAACCTTCAACCTACAAACAGACAATTAATAGCCTAGATTCTGAGAAATGGCTTGAGGCCATGAGATCTGAAATGGACTCCATGTACACAAACCAAGTTTGGATCTTGGTTGATCCACCTGAAGGGGTAACTCCCATAGGGTGCAAATGGGTTTTTAAGATTAAAACCGACATGGAAGGGAATGTACAAACATACAAGGGCGACTGGTCGCGAAAGGTTTCAAACAAGTTCATGGTATTGACTATGATGAGACCTTTTCCCCTGTAGTTATGTTCAAGTCCATTCGGATTTTACTTGCTATTGCAGCTTACTATGACTATGAAATCTGGCAAATGGATGTCAAAACCACTTTCCTTAATGGAAAATTTGAAGAGGATGTGTATATGACACATCCTGAAGGTTTTGTCACTCCAGAGAATGCTGGAAAAGTATGTAAGCTTCAGAGATCCAATTATAGACTCAAGCAGAGCTTCTGAAGCTAGAACATCCGTTTTAATGATGCCAGTCCCATGAGTTTGGCTTCATTAGAAATGAGGATGAGCCTTGTGTTTACAAGAAGGTTAGTGGGAGCACAATCGTATTCCTGGTTTTGTATGTAGATGACATACTACTCATTGGAAACGACATACCAACCTTAAAGTCTGTCAAGGCTTGGTTGAGTACGTGTTTCTCTATGAAAGACTTAGGCGATGCCAGCTATATTCTGGGAGTCAATATCAATAGAGATAGATCCAGGAGACTCATTGGCCTAAGTCAGAGTACATATATAGACAAGGTGCTAAAGCGGTTTAGCATGCAAGAGTCTAAGAAGGGCCTTTATCCTATGGCACATGGTACTGTTCTATCGAACAAACAGTGTTCTAAAACGCCTGCCGAATTAGAACGCATGAAAGAGATCCCTTATGCTTCTGCCATAGGATCCATCATGTACGCCATGGTATGTACTCGCCTGGATGTCTCGTTTGCCTTAAGCCTTACGAGCGGATACCGGTCTAATTACGGTGAACGCCACTGGATCTCGAGTCAAGAATATCCTCAAGTACTTACGAAGGACTAAGGATACATTCTTGATTTATGGAGGGGCGGATGAGCTCGTTGTAAGTGGTTACACCGATGCTAGTTTCCAAACCGATAGAGATGATTTCCGATCGCAATCGGGATATGTGTTTAACTTGAATGGAGGTGCTGTGTAGTGGCGCAGATTCAAAGCAATCGACCATCGCAGCATTCTACTGACAGAGGCCGAGTACATAGCAACTTGTGAAGCGGCTAAGGAGGCGACTTGGATCGAGAAATTTATTTCCGACTTAGATGTGGTTCCTAGTATTGCGAACCCGATAGACCTCTATTGTGACAACAATGGGGCTATTTCACAATCTAGGGAACCTAGATCTCACCAGAGGTCCAAACATGTACTGCGACGTTTTCACCAAATCCGCGAGATTATAGAGAGAGGTGATGTGCATATATGTAGAGTAGATTCGGCAGAAAATGTTGCCGATCCACTGACGAAGCCACTGTCGCAGCAGCAGCGTGATCGTCACACTAGCTCCATGGGTGTCCGATATCTGGAGGGCTGATCTTTAGAGACAGTCATTAGTATGCCCTTAAAGACCAATCAGTAGATGATTTTGGGTCTTTTTGTGCAAGTGGGAGATTATTGTATCGTATTTATGTAATTTTCATTTTGATGAATAAAAGGCATAAATTTCAGTATTATTTCATTATGTTTCTGCGTTCTTAACAACATAAATAAATAATATATCCTTGGTATTCATAAATGTTATGAATCATCGAAAACGTCCCCTAGTCGAACATTATTATGGAATCTTCGAGGACAATAATAATGCGTAAGACTAATATGTGCAAAGTGATTGATATAAGATATCGGATCGTCACATAGGTATATATGATTAGAGAATCATTATACTCGGATGCAATTCGACATGAGAAACACACCATGGGTTGTTATATAATAGTCAACGGTGTTTCTCAATTTTTGACTGGGTTGTATAAAAGATCCTTCTACTTGAGGTCTCACAAGAGTTCTTGCATGACCTTTGATAATATTAAACGCTATCCGTAACAGGGTGAGCAATAAAGGCATTTATTGGGTATATCACGAATCTTGTTCGGGATGAATGAGATGCGTAAAAGGATTTTTCCCTCCTATATAGCAGGGAGCGATATCTTGGGCCCCCTTTGATGGAGTCCCGACTAATTCATGGCCATGAACAAATGAATCAAGATATGATATTGATGTCATTTGATTAGTCTACTCGCGAATCAAGAAACTAAAAGATTGGACAATACAAGTGTGACTTTTTCCATGACTTGTGTTCAATCTAGATATCAAGGACAAAAGGATTTAAATACAAATGTCAAATGGCGTGACTATGATAGTCACTAGATATTTATGAATCGGGGGGTAATGATGCGTTGCTAGATACCTCTCATTACCCTCGTGACATATGATGTCACGGCCAACATCATAGATACCTCCCCGGGTCGCACTCATAGATCAACCTGATTGGGTTTGTTGGAGTACATTTAATCTAAGGTGCGCCAATTCGAGGCCGGGCCGGGATTGGATTGGGCCCTTAATCGGGTTAGGCCGACCAATATGATTGGGCCGACCAACCCATTTGGACCGACCTTACGGCTGGAAATATAGGATATATTTTCAGCTCTTATCTCTAAGAAAGGAGGTTGAAGTGGTGGAGAATGTGGAGGAGTAGTTTCCTCCATGATCTCCCACTTCCCCTTTCACTCTCCCCACTATCTCTTGAGTGACTAAGGAAAATGCTGATTTTTCTTAGCATTCCTAAGTCATTTTCTCCAGCTTTTTGAGAGGTTAGAATAGAGAGAAAAAGTGAGAGCATTCAAGAGAACTTGAATAGAAAGAAAAGACAGCTTTTCTAAAGACTTCTTTTCTAGCTTTGGCTAATAGAAAAGAAGTAAGAAAACTGTTTCTTGTTCTTCATAAGGTCATATATATACTCCATCTTGAAGAGTGTCTTCAAGACTTCTACGAGGCGTTGGCTAGCACCAAGTAGTAGAGGACCATCCTTGGAAGATCGAGTGGATATCGGGAGAGACGGAGCCTGCGTTGGTGGCGTTCCGTTCGTGACAACTGAAACCGTTTCAGACAGATTCTGCATTTCGAAAGGTATAATACTATCCTGTAGTCTAAGGTTCTTACTCGTGAAAGATCCTATTAGAGGCGGGTCATTTTATTTCCGCTGCATAACCTGTTTAGACCCGGTTATTCCTCTAACAGTTATGTCTTACTTGTGTTTATTACTTGTGAATATCAGGTCCTTACTGAGCATCGGAGCTCAGTCCATCCGCTTTATTGTGCAGGTGATGATGAGCAATTTGATGATGTTGTTGAAGCTTGGGAAAGGGACCATGAAGAGTGACTCATAACCGACTTCAATTAAAGAACTTAGTTTATTTCATTTATTCAGTTATACTTAGAACACCTCCATTATTAGTATCGTTGAACAATTTCATTTGTAATAATTAGCTTCCGCTTTTGAACTCTTATTTCAGATTACTTCATAATTGAATTTTCTTTTAGTAACTCTGTTTGTCGGCTTTGGTGTTCCATTAACCAATGAGACACTGCCATGTCATATACCCTGGTTACGGGTCGTGACAACTACTCCCGATCATTCACACCCTTATTCTTACGAAATTTAGGTGTAATCCGTTCCCACACAGAAATGTTGGTGCAAGATCCATCCGACATCGGGTAGTCGGGGGACTCTCAACAGTTATCTCTTTCGATGTTTTTGAACACTCACCGGGTTCGTCCACAGAACTTGCAACCTCTCTTTCAGCAGCGTATTTTGCTTGCCCGTACTGGTAAACTGTTGCTCTTTCTGACAAAAAAATAATGCCTAGAAGGAATAACCAGGGTTTGCCTTTCACGGTGTACTGCCTAACCCTTGGATTAGCCTAGTGCAGAGTTCAAATAATCATAAATGTAAGTTATGAAAAACTTATATTATAATAATTTGACATAATTACATTTAAGTTACCTTCACATATTCCACCCACTTGACTTCAGCAATATTAAAATCTATCGTGTTTGTCCTGCGGTCTTATTTGAACCATGATTGGTGCAAAAGTACCTCAAAATCCCAAAACCTCCTGCGCAGTTTTGCAAAGTATGCATCGATCATTTCTGTTGTGAAATATCCGCCGGTGACGAAGTTCATGGAGTTGACAATTTCTTTGTACGGATCGGACCAATTTTTTTCATCATTTTTACTTTGTAAATTAAATTCAAAACAAATTTTTAATAACGCCTCTTCGTATTCTAAAAGCCATTTTTTAGTAAAATCAACATCCCTGAATTTGTTAACTTTTTCTTTTTGAATAAAATTTGTTAAGCTTACCATTTTATGTAGAATTTTGGAGAGGATAGGGAAATTTTTTTGTTTGAGAGTTTTTAATGCCTTCAAATAAGAGAATAAAATTGAAATTTTTTGTAGAGTGTGGTGAAGTTATTTATAGATATAATTGGTGTGTAAAAAATTCAAAATTTGAATTTTTTTGAAATTATATTCGAAATTATTACGGAATTGACAAGTCTTTGAAAATTGGTCAGAAATGAGAACGGATTTGTCAAACACGTTCTCATTTTCCGTCTTTAATTATTCAAAATGTGTGTTGACAAAAGACTAGACACTGCAAAAGTGCTGCAATTTGAGAACATAATTGCAAATTCCGTCCTCAAGTCACTAGGGTTTGTAGTATTTTAGGAATTTATTAGGGTTAGCATGAGGATGAAATTGCCACTTCCGTCTTGGGGGAGAACGGAATTGGCAATTTCGTTCTGGACATAAATGTTGGTAAAAAAAAAACTTTCATGATTGACCATTTATGCCAAACCGGGATCAGTCCAATGCAAAGCCCTAAAAACTCAGCCAAACAAATACCAATTGTCCCTTTTATTGCCTTTTCAGTTACCCTTTTTCTTTTTCTTTTTCCAGTTACCAATAATTATAACATCTTTTAAATATTAATAAATCCCTCCATTGCCATGATTTTCTCAATTCTTGTTGATACATTTAATGCATTGCAACCATTCAACTACATTTTTTCCGTGTCTTTTGGAATTCTATTTGCTTTGCCTATAGCTATTTATCGTAGCTATTTCATTTATCAATAGTATTTTTCTAAAGCTAATGATTGTAGTTTCATATTTATAGAACTCAAGAGATACGTGTTTATTTTAAAGCATTAGTCATTTATAATAGATTCATTATTTTGTTCCATAAATATGAATGTAGTAGAAGAGTTTATGTAACTTACATCATACTAATTGTAGTTATTTATTGTTGTGGTAAGTTATAGCATAAATTATGAGTTCAAGTATTTATCTACATAATAACTTATGATTGTAGCTAAAAGTTATTGCTCATGACACACTAATTTGGAGGGAAAAATTAATGATGAAGTTGCCAAATGGATTTTTTTATTGGGACACATCTCACAATATGCCACATGTCACTCCCTCAAGCTTCTACATCAACTTGCCCTAACTTTATATGTTATAGATTTTGGAGATGGTAGGGAACATTTTTTGTTTGAGAGTTTTGAATACTTTCAAATAAGAGAATAAAATTGAAATTTTTTGTAGAGTGTGATGATGTTATTTATAGATATAATTGGTGTGTAAAAAAAATTCAAAATTTGATTTTTTTAAAAATTATATTCGAAATTATTATTGAATTGACAAGTCTCTAAAAATTGGTCAGAAATGAGAACGGATTTGCCAAACCCGTTCTTATTTTCAGTCTTTAATTATTCAAAAGGTGTGTTGAGAAAAGACTAGACACTGCAAAAGTGCTGCAATTTGAGAACGAAATTGCCAATTCCGTCCTCTCAAGTCACGGGAGTCTAAGGTTTGTAGGGTTTCAGTAATTTTTTAAGTTTATCATGAGGACGGAATTGCCACTTCCGTTTTGGGGGAGAATGGAATTGGAAATTCCGTTCTGGAAATAAATGTTGGTCTTAAAAAAAGACTGTCATGGTTGACCCTTTATGCCAAAACCGATATCAGTTCAATGCAAAGCCCTAAAAACTCCGCCAAACAAAGATATAACCACCAGCCCCACAATATTTTATAGGGTAAAAAGCGCTCACGCCCCCTAAACTATTCCCTTTTTTGGTTTTTGACCCTCAACTAAAAATGGTCAAGTTTTACCCCCTAAACTATTTCGGTTTTTGGTTTTTGACATTCCATCCATATTCTCCGTTAACTCATAACGGAAGTCCAAAAAATGGGGGCATTTTTGGGCAATCTGTATAGGATCCTAAAATTTTTGTTTTTATAAAAAAAAAAAAACCTATTATTCTAACGAGAAAGAAGAAGTCGCCGGTGAGAAGAGTGATAGAAAAAGCCGGAAGACGGGTACCACTCCTCTTCTCCAACCACCAACTGTAAATTCCAACCTCTAAAAAAAATCTTAAAAGACCCTTTTTTCCCTTAAATTTAATTCTATTTATTATGAATGATATGATTTTTCCAAAATTCCCCCATTTTTTGGAATTCCGTTATAATTTAACGGAGAATATGGATGGAAGGTCAAAAACCAAAAATCGAAATAGTTTAGGGGGTAAAACTTGACCGTTTTTAGTTAGGATAAAAAACCAAAAAAAAAAAGGAATAATTTAGGAGGCGTCAACGCTTTTTTACCTTATTTTATAATATAAAACAAAAATCCACAAACAACCCCCACACACCACCTTTGCTACGTAACAAAAATCAACCCTTAAACAATAATAAAGGACAGCTACATCAGCACCAAGGGCCACAACACAAAAACAACTTTATAGCGTAATCAATGTCGGATCAAACAGCCTTGAATTCACCTTCTTCTTAAAGAACCAACTAAGAACACCAAAAGAAGTCGAAAAGTTAACTTTGGTTGATCACGAATTTTTTTTATATTCATGTTCTCCAAGCTTCCAGTTGGTGGTTTATGAGAAACTTGAGTCCGATCCGTTCCTCAATTCAAGACGGATTTTGGGCTGACGTCGACAGAAATACTGGATGTGTATCCACGTCAGCTCAGCAAATTCGTCCTCAATTGCCAAAAATGTTTCATTCAAAATAAATTGGGTGACATGGTTGACCAATTATGTAAATTTTGGATCATTTTAATAAATCGTCTAATTTTTAACCCAAAAAAAAGAAATAAAAAATGAGAGAGAAGCACTCCATTTTTTTAAAATTGTTTTTTTGGTTTAGGGGGCGGGAGGGGGGGTGGGGTTAATTTTCTGTACGTATTTGCTTAGATAGAAGCTTGATGCTTAAACACTAGAGAGAGAGAGTTGAGCTCAACCAAAAAATTGCAAGAACATCAATGGAAAGGGAGCTGATCTTCAATTGCCGGAGACAAAGTTAAGTTCTCAACTCGAAGGTAGTCGGATATTTCAATGATTTCTTAATTGAAAGGTAAGTTTTGAATGGAATCTCCAAATCTATTCTCAAATTGCAATGATTTCTTAATTGATGTTTTTGTAGTCGGACGGAATTGAGGTTGCGGTGAGGGTAATTGGATTATTAATTCTAAAAAACAATCCCCAAAATGGGTAATTATGATGATAAAGATATTAGGGGTACTCTACTAGTGTTGCTGATGAAAGGACCTCAATGTTGAAGTAAAAAAATGGTAAAAAGTTCTGTTCTTCTTTGGTTTTTCTTGTAGATTTTTTTTAAAATTTTTTTTTTTGTGTTTTATATTTACTGGGTTTATTGATATGCAATTGTTAATTTTTTTTGGTGTTATATTATTATATCAGACATAAAAAAAGACTTGGATTATTATTATATCCAAAGGAGACTTTGTTGCTGTGCTTTCATTATATAAAAAAAAACTTTGATACCCAAAGCATACTTTTACTCTTCTTCTTCTTCATCTCATCTTTCCAATTCCTTCAAGAAAGAAAAGAAAATAAGCTATGGATATTGCTTTGGCAGTGGGAGGCTCTTTTCTCTCTGCTTTCCTTCAAGTTCTCTTTGATCGGATGGCTACGCCTGAGTTTCTCAATCTCTTCGGACAACACAAGTACAATGATCGCATCCTGAAGAAGCTCAAGTGGAAGCTGCTGATCCTCCAGGCCGTGCTTGAAGATGCTGAGAACAAGCAGACTAAGATCGTCGCTGTTAAGAAATGGCTTGACGAACTCCATGAAGTTGTTTACCAAGCTGAAGACTTACTGGATCTCATCAACACTGAAGCTCTGAGGGTTAAGGTGGATTATCTGGTAAGCGTTTCTCCAGATCCCTCCACACATTTTACTGATGTTGAGTTTCTTAACGTAATAATGCCTCAGTTGGAAGATGTTGTTCAAAAGTTGGATGACTTTGAGCAAAAGATTGGTATTCTGGGTTTAGTTAAAGAAGTTCATGAGCCGAAAAAAGCAAGCATTTCGACTACCTTCAACTTCTTTGGTTGATGAAAATGATGTGTATGGTAGAGATGCTGATAGAGACAACATAATTGAGGCCTTACTCTCTGATAGTATTAGAGATCAAGTGTCGGTCATTTCAATAGTTGGGCTTGGAGGGGTAGGGAAGACTACTCTTGCCCAACTTGTTTACAATGATGAGAGGCTGAAGAAGGGAAATTTTGATACAAAAGCATGGGTTTGCATCTCGGAGGAGTACGATGCCTTAAGGATCACGAAAGACCTACTCAAAGAAGTGAACATATCAAGTTATGATTATAATGAAAGCTTCAATTCGCTACAAGTAAAGCTAAAAGATGGGTTGTCCAAGAAGAAGTTTTTGATTGTGCTAGATGATGTATGGAATAGGGATTATGGTGATTGGTTGGCTTTGTCTTCTCCTTTTAGCGGTGGAAAAGAGGGTAGCAAGATCATTGTAACTACTCGTGATGAAAAAAGTTGCATCGATGATGGGCAATCAATATACTCATCCTTTGCATATCATGTCAGATGAATACTGTTGGTCTCTCTTTGAGAAACATGCTCTGAACTACAGAGCCGCCGCCGAAATCTTGGAGTTGAAACCAATAGGTATAGAGATTGTGAAGAAGTGTAAAGGCTTGCCTTTGGCTGTGAAAGTAGTAGCAGGGCTTTTGAGATTAAAAGACACTATTGAGGAATGGAATGAAGTTTTGAGAAGCGATGAATGGGACCAAGCAAACAATCAAGCAGGCATTTTACCATCACTGAGATTAAGCTACAATCATCTTTCTTCTCATTTGAAACGGTGCTTTGCTTATTGTGTAGTCTTTCCCAAGGATTACCTATTCCGTAAAGATGAAGTGATTCTGTTGTGGATGGCTAATGATTTGTTAGACGGCAGTGGAAGCGACAACAGGCTTGAAGTTATAGGTGATATGTACTTCCGCGAACTAACATCTCGATCCTTGTTTCATAAGTCCGGGGATGAAAAATTCTCAATGCATGACCTTGTCAATGATTTGGCTAAATTTGTAAGCGGAAAAGATTTTCTTAGGCTAGAGCATAATCAGCAACATAAAGGTTCCTCATCTATAGTGCGCCATTTCTCTTATATAAGTAGCTACCATGATGTATTTGTGAAATTCAAGCCCCTATATGAGTCAAAGGTTTTGAGGACATTCTTGCCGCCATACCTTGATGAGCATGCATCCTGGTCGAAATTCGGGATTAGCCCCAAGTTCTTGGTTGACATCTTGCCGGCATCAAAGTCATTAAGGGTGCTATCTTTGTTTCAGTATCGTATTGATGAATTATCCGATGTTTTTTCTAATCTGAGACAACTACGTTATCTGAACTTGTCTTATACGAAAATTAAGAGGTTGCCAAGTTGGATATGTGGATTTCAAAATCTACAAACACTGTTGTTGGCTGGCTGTAAGCATCTAACAGAGTTTCCGAAAGGCATGGAGAAACTAATTAACTTGCGCCATCTTGATGTAAGAGGGGTTCCACTAACCAAAATGCCAATAGAAATCGGAAGGCTTAAAAACCTTCAATTCTTATCCACTTTTTTTGTAAGCAAATGTAGCGGTTCGGGTATTGAAGAGTTGGGGAAACTTTCCAATCTCCACGGAGAGTTTACCATTTTTGGGTTGGAAAACGTCGGTAATGCTAGGAATGCTTCAATGGCCAAATTGAAGGGCAAGAAATTCATCGAGAAGTTGACTCTCAATTGGAATGGTGATAGTGATGATTCTCAAGTTGCACGAGATGTACTTAAAAATTTGGAACCTCATTCAAACATAAAGTATCTCAAGATTAACGGATATTGTGGAACTAGATTTCCAAATTGGCTTGAAAATCCTTCATTTCACCATATAACATTTTTGTTCATTTCTAGCTGTGAACATTGTTTTTGCTTACCAGCAATAGGGCAGTTACCCTGTTTATTTCGCCTTACTATTTCTGGTCTGAGTAATGTTTCAGTGATGGGCGAAGAAATTTATGGTCATACTTGTGTAAAGCCCTTTCCTTGTCTGAAGGAACTTTATATTGAGAATATGAGAGAGTGGAGGGAATGGCATGTTCCGGAAAATGGAGTTTTCTCTGGCCTCGAAGAGCTATACATTGTTGACTGCCCAAAGTTGATTGAAGAAATTCCAAAGCAGCTCCCATCGTTAAGAAAATTGGAGATCTCAGGATGTTCAGGGCTTGTGAATGCTAATGGGGGATTGACTATTTTTGAGCCCAAAGCAGATTTACTTCCGCAATTTCATTCCCTTCGTGAGTTGACGATTGAAAATATGCCAACTTTGAAAGATGCTTTTTTTGTATCCGTAGATCTCAACTCACTATTGCCAAGTCTTGATACTCTTATCATAAAGAAGTGTGAGGAACTTGTGTCCTTTCCAATTAAACGCATGCCCGCTACATTGAAACGACTCGATGCAATCGGCTGTAGGAATTGGGAATTGGGGACGAACGAGATGACATGTGTGTCCATTGAACGGTTAGATTTAATTGACTGCTCTGATTCTATAAAAAACAATCTCTCGTTGGGTTCTTTTCCAAACCTTCGCCACGTTACTATCAGAGGAGAGAGACTTGTTGAAGAGGTGTCAATTCCACATGGGAATCAAACTCTCACTTCACTGCAATCCTTTCGCATGTGGAATTGTGAGAATTTCATGTCATTTCCTGTAGGAGGGCTTCCTGCTCCCAATTTAACCTCTATTTATCTTTCGAATTGCCCGAAGCTGAAGTCGCTGCCGGGAAGGATGCACGCTCTCCTCCCATCTCTTCGAAAATTAGATCTACTGAATTGTCCAGAAATTGAGTGCTTTCCAGAAGGGGGTTTGCCCTCTAGCTTAGAGGAACTTAGAATACACAATTGCAAAAGGCTTTGGAGTAGCCACAGAGAGTTGGGTTTGCACAGACTCCCCTCTCTCAGGGGATTTCGGTTATTGATGGGTATTGATGAAGTAGAGACATTAGCTCCCGAGGATTTGCTATTGCCATCCACTCTTAGGTCTCTCCTTCTGGGGGACCATAAGAATCTGAAAACAATAAACTCTCAGACTCTCAGACACATCACATGCCTTCAGTCTCTCTACATCTTTAATTGCGATAATCTCCAGTCACTGCCAGAAGATGGACTGCCCGCCTCTCTCTCTGAACTGACCATCCGGAACTGCCCTAATCTCCAGTCACTGCCAGAAGATGGGCTGCCCGCCTCCCTCTCTGAACTAAGCATAGATGACTGCCCTAATCTCCAGTCACTGCCAGAAGATGGGCTGCCCGCCTCCCTCTCTACACTGAAGATCTATAACTGCCCATTGTTAAAACAACGATTAGAATGGGAGAAAGGGGAAGACTGGCCCAAAGTTTCACACATCCCCTGCATTGAAGTCGATTATGTACTCGTCCCCTGACTTAATATTTTTACCATCCTTGCAGAGCTCTCCTCTATGCAGTTAATTCTTTCTTTGTTCACTCTTTTAAATTTCACTTATTTCAATAATCCTCTCGTCTCCAATTTTCAATCACTATTTTGACAACTCCAATTGATCTGTTATTCACTAACTATGCTCATTCTTCTTTTGAAGCTTATATTTTCATTTGGGGACCTCATTCTCAAGTTTGGTGTCCCGTTAACTAAAGATTCGGGAGATCATTTGGGAGTGCCTATATTCCAGGGGCGAGTGAAGAAGTGGCTCTTTTCTAAACTTGTTCAGAAAGTGAAGAAAAGATAAGTGTTTTAGGAGGTGGGTTTTAGAGCTCAATTATTTGAGGATTTTGTTGGAAATGATTTGATTGCGATTTCTGGAACTAGAAAGAGATGATTTTTGTGCTTGAGCCTGTGAATTTTGGAGTTTTTTCGGTACATGTATAGACGACCCAGCTTGTGAATCGTCGACTTCGAATAAAAGGATATATAAACATTTGGAGGGCTCAAATTTCCTTTTTTCCCCCTTGATATAGTGCATGCTTTTTAACTTGGGATTAAGGCTTTATTTCTAAATGGAGGAAAATCTGTTTTATTTCTCTGGATTAGTTCTGCACTTTCTCATCACATTTTAAAGTATTTTCTTCTCAAATCTTGTTGCAGTTTGCCGCAAAAATATGTCTAGTGACTTCTTTCCGGGAAACCAGCTACACTGAGATCCTTCCCGAGGACCAAAATCTTCCAGAGGTATCATCAAATACTAATTATGCAATGCCTATTTGATCAATGTCTTACTAGAAACTCTTCCTAGGGTGCAACCAGTGGTGGATGTGAGGGGAGGCGGCCCAACATTTTGAAAAACATCACATTTTATATGGGGGAAAACTTTCTCCGCCCCCGCGGCCCAAACAATAATTCAGAACGTCACATTTTATATGGGAAAAAACTCTCTCCCCCGCCCAAAACAGGAATTCCTTGATCCGCACCTGGGGTATCTGATTTGTAGAGGGTATCACACATTTATTTGTTCACGAAAAGCTGGTATGAAACCAAAAGATTTTGGGGAAAATTGATTTTTTTCTAGACGTTTTTCCTTTATATAATACTTTCTGCGTTTGATAATATATTCCATTATACCAACTACTTATATTATGGAATGATGAAAGGAGTAATACACAATATATATTTAGACACACACAAATATCCAGTTCTAGTTTTTTAATTATCAACTTATGTTCTTATATTTACAGAAGATCACGTGTCTTGTAAAAATTCCGAGTGGTTCTTAATATGATTGAATGCCTCTATGAAATTATTATATCTATTAATGTGATAAGATGTGATTAAGTTTTATGTTATTCTTCAAAAAAAATTCCGCAACCTTCTTATTTTATTGGTGGGACACTGTAGTAAGTATCATAAACTAGAATTTATGGACCTCAATGGCGGAGTTAATAAACAAGAGTATAGCCAAATGACTCGTTGAGTAAAAAAATGGAAGCAACAAAAATGCTTATTTTGAGATCCAGATTAGAGGGTTGGAAAAATAAACTGAATTCAATTCTATACTATATAATATAGTTACATTGATAGATTGAAAATCATGAGTCAACCATGGAAACCAGATCTCCATTAAACCAGGTCTCCACTCAGCTATCTCTGTTTTCCTCGCATAAAGATAAAGTAAATCACAAGGCCTGGATATAAAAAGAATCAATAATTATTATGGAATAAGAGAGTACAATGCTTATCAGACATATCACAAGTTTTTGCAAACCTTGTATCATCATCAGAGTCAGGTAGCAGTATGTGGTAGGGAAACTCTGAACTAATTCTGAAGTAAAGGAATAAGTCACTTATTGATCTTACCAGTTTCGAAATGATTCTGTAATACCTAACTAAATAGCCATACAACCATGTCAGTACATTAAATCAGTAATTCAACGCTAAAGTCACAGTGAACAATTAACATAATTAGAAGAAAAGGTCATAGTTGCTAAAAATTGTAACATCGTCAACATCAGCTCTCCTTTTCAACTCTGTGCAGTTAATTCTTTCTTGTTTCACTCTTTTAAAATTTCACTTATTAAAATAATCCAATTCTTTAACAACTCCAATTGATATGTTATTTACTCAAAAATCAACTCCATATCTATGCTCATTCGTCTTTACTGAAGCTTTGTTCTTTTTACAGTCTGATGATATTAAATGAGGAGAGATTTTTTAGGCAAAAAGTGAAATATATTGGATCGAGCAGGTTTTTGGGGAAGAATGCAGACTTCTGGTAGAAATGGAAGAACCATTGATGCAGCAGATCTCTGCATAACCAGAGGGCACAATATGATTTAAGGTTAGTTGAAAGTGGAAGCTTATATTTTTTAGGGATTATTCTGATATGAATACATTTGCACTGCTGTTTGCATGACCATACTTGTAGAGCTCAAACTTGGAACAGTCTATTTGTTCATCCACAATCTAAGCGGGAAAAAAAGAAGATTTCTCTCAACTGCCCTGATCGGAAGTTGCCTTTAACACGATGAAACACTTGCATCTAATTATTATATCAATTCATGTCAGAGGATGTGACTAAGTTTTATGTTATTCTTCAAAAACATTATCTCAAGCTTCCTATATTATTGGGTTTGGGACACGTAGTAAGTATCACAAACTAGAATTTATGGTACTCAATGGCGGAGTTAATAAACAAGAGTATGAATAATAGCATGATTAGCCAAATGACTTGTTAAGTAAAAAATGGAAGCAACAAAAATGCTTATTTTGAGATCCAGATTAGAGGGTTGGAAGAATAAACTGAATTTAATTAGCTACATTGATGATAGATTGAAAATCATGAGAAAACCATGGAAACCAGATCTCCATTAAATCATATTTACTTGGACATAATAGCCCACTCAGCTATCTCTGTTTTTCCTCTCATCATGTAAATCATAAGCAAATTAACTAGAGTGGCGAGTGAGGAAGAAGCCACTCTAGTTAATTTGATCTTACTACGACTGAAGAAGGTATTGAGAATATTAGGGCTTCTCTACTTAATTTGCTTAACACGCCACTCTAGTTAATTTGATCTTACTACGACTGAAGAAGGTATTGAGAATATTAGGGCTTCTCTACTTAATTTGCTTAACACGTCATTCATAACTCATTGCCCCGTACGATAAGATCGTGTCTGAAAATGCTTCTCGGGACATTACTAAATGGCCCGAAACCGTTAACTTGTTGTTTCGAAATGATTTTTTAATACCGAACTAAATAGCCATACAACCACATCAGTACATTAAATCATCAATTCAACTCTAAAGTCACAGTGAACAAATTAACATAATTAGAAGAAAATTTTATAGGTGCTAAAAATTGTAACATCATCATCACTAGCAACTCTGTAAATTGGAGATAAGTGCCCCTTACATCTCTTCCTGATAACAGCCAAAACTTCATCAAGGTGAACTATATATATGAGTAACATCATCTTGAGTATAAGCAGGCTGGGGTTGCACCGTAACCGGCCGACTGAGCATTAGACTGATCATATCCCCGCTGGGCCGGAGCGTTTTGAGCGTAATTTGACAGTGGGGCAGTTGTTGGTGCACCATAAGTTGTTGCCCCAGCTGCATAGGCTGAGGCTTGATATCCGAAGAGGTGCTGCCCGCCTCCCTCACTACACTGAAGATCGAGGACTGCCCATTGCTAAAACCAGGATTAGAAGGGGAGAAAGGAGAAGACTGGCCCAAAGTTTCACACATCCCCTTCATTAAAGTCGATGATGTACTCGTCCCCTCATCAAGGTTGGCCCTGACTTAATGCTGTTATTATTTTTTTGACCATCCTTGTAGAGCTCTCCTTTTCAACTCTGTGCAGTTAATTCTTGTTTCACTCTTTTAAAATTTCACTTATTTCAATAATCCAATTCTTTGACAACTCCGATTGATCTGTTATTTACTCAAAAATCAACTCCATATCTGATATGTTATTTACTCAAAAATTAACTGTTCATTCGTCTTTACTGAAGCTTTGTTCTTTTTGCAGTCTGATGAGGAGATGTTGTTTTAGGCAAAAAGGGAAATATATTGGATCAAGCAGGTGTTTGGAGAAGAATGCAGATTTCTGGAAGAAATGGAAGAACCATTGATGCAGCAGATCTCTGCATAATCAGAGGGCACAATATGATTTAAGGTTAGTTGAAAGTGGAAGCTTATATTTTTTAGGGGTTATTCTGATATGAATACATTTGCACTGCTGTTTGCATGACAATACTTGTAGAGCTCAAACTTGGAACAGTCTATTTGTTCACCCACAATCTAAACGGAAAAAGAAAGATTTTTCTCAACTGCCCTGATCGGAAGTTGCCTCCATGATCTTCCTAATAACTCCAGAAATCGAGGATTACTTGGTGTTGGAGTGGCTTCCACCAGTTCAGCAGCCTTTCTATTCGAATTCTTTCTTAAATCAGCCTGCCCCAGTGTAAGAAAGCTTGCAGCCTCTTCAATGCAGCCCCTTCGGCAAGGTATATATTCAACTCATTTTTGAACTATTTTCAAAATGGAGTTAAAGATTGTAAAAAAATTAAACATCTTGGAAGCACATGATCACAATATTTATAATCTTAATAAGTTGGGCTTTTGCGAAAACTCACTCAGAACATAGTCGGAGAATTGATTTCTGATCCAGCAAGATGACAGAATTGGAGTTGTCATAAGGAATGATTGGCAAAATTATCCTGAACAGGCAAACAGAAATACAACAGGCATTGCTCTTCAGGAACTTAGTTCAATCTGCTAAACCCCAACATGGAATTGTTACTTAACTAAGCATATTGAGAGATTTTGGTGACCCTGACATTTGAATAGTTTTTTTTTAAACTTATTTTGCTTTAGATTCAAGTTCCCTGTGCGTTTTACTGAGGAGGGTTGGGATCGATACTTTAGATCTGCACAATAAATTGTATCCTGCATTGCTATACTTTATATCCAGTTTTTACCTTCTCCCTAGCAAGGTAGTATCAGATATTCAATGTATGTTCTTAAGTTCCACCCGATGCTAGAACAAGACAACGGAACTAAAAAAATGGCATGGTATGCGACTTTCAAATATTTAAGTACAAGCACTTACAAGCAGTCTTAAAAAGTGAGACTAGTTTTCTAAGATCATTGAATGTTCTAGTTTTGGTTCTTTTAGGTCACTTAAGAGTTATTAGTAGTTATAGTACTTGTTTTTCTCTTCTAATAGTTAGTTCATTTTGTTTCAGTAGAATCCAAATCCTTAATTAAAATTCATTCAAGACATTTTACAATGTCTTAAATTTTTTTATAGAATCAAACAATCAAGTGCAGTCCTCAAGATGATTTGAGATGTACATCTGGAATCCCAGAGCGGTCTTCCTCGTAATATGTTGATTTCTAGGCTTTTTAGCGAGTCGTAACTCGTAACCTGCATTGAAGTGACATGGTATTCGTACCCTGATCAAGGTTGCCCCTGATTTAATATTTTTTTACCATCCTTGTAGAGCTCTCCTCTGTGCAGTTAATTCTCTCTTATTTCACTCTTTTAAATTTCACTTATTTCAATAATCCTCTCGGCTCCAATTTTTCAATCACTATTTTCACAACTCGAATTGATATGTTATTTTCTCGAACATCAACTCCATATCTATGCTCATTCTTCTTTTGAAGCGTATATTTTGATTTGGGTATTATTCTGATATGAATTGTATGTGTGTTGCTGTTTGCATGAAAATCCTTATAGAGCCCAGGCTTGGAAATAATCAAATATAGGTAAGAACTGGTTCACCTGCATCTAAATGGGAAAATGCCGAAGATTGTTGTTCAATTGTCCTGATTGGAACTTGATTCGATGCCTGATGTGTCTTATAACTTCAGAATTACGGATTGATTGGCGTTTGAATATCTCTGGTAAGAAGATTCTTTTCTTGGTCACTTATAAGACTTGAAGCAGAATTTTCTTTGTTATTTACATGCCTGATATTATTATTACATGAGCATCTGGAAATGGACAAAGATTTTGTGAAGGAATTCAAGTAACAGTTAACTTCAAAATTCTTGTTACTTTGTGTGGTATTTCTTATGTGATTTTCTTGTGATTGGTGAAATCAATGGAGGCTTAAGTTCTGTGTTTAAGTCTTGAGAGAACCAATTTGAACCTGAGGTTAAGTTCTTCTAGATCATTGGATGATATAGGAACTGAGAAACTGCAAACTTAACCTTGGAGGTCAATTTATACGTCAATGGTCACACATTTACCATCAATGATGGTATTCACGAGGTCAGACAGGCGCGCGATAAGTGGAGATATTATGGGAGTTGATTGTGATTTGCCTCATTTTATTGATATTTCGTTTGTGCTTTCAATGTATTAGTTAAATCTGGAAAATGTGACAGATTAGCCATCATTCAGGTTAGCGACCTCCCTCCCCTTCCTCAAAGTAGTAGTTAAATAAGAATAAAAAATTATAGAAAAAAAAAGAGAGTAGTAGTTGGGCCTTTTATGTCTCAAAGTGCACACCATGTAAATTATATAGTTCACTGCTCCTACAATAAAGATCTTGACGACTCACCACAGTGGCCAATCACTCACCCTTACCGCCACCACTCTCTTCTTCTCCCTCTCCAACCACTGCCCCCTTTCCAAGAGCCATCTCCGTCGCATCTCTCCCTCGCCGAGAACCCATCCCCATGTTAGCGACCTCCCTCACAGTAGTAAGCTCATAAAAAAAATTAAAGAAAAGAAAAAAAAATAGTAGTACTTGGGCCTTTTATGTCTCAAAGTGCACACCATGCAAAGTATATAGTTCACTGCTCCTACAATAAGTTTTTGGCCATGTACAATATTTTTTGAAGAGGAAGAGGAAGACTGGCCCAAAGTTTCACACATCCCCTGCATTGAAGTCGATCGTGTACTCGTACCCTGATCAAGGTTGCCCCTGACTTAATATTTTTTTACCATCCTTGTAGAGCTCTCCTCTGTGCAGTTAATTATTTCTTATTTCACTTATTTCAATAATCCTCTCGGCTCCAATTTTCAATCACTATTTTGACAACTCCGATTGATCTGTTATTTACTCAAAAATCAACTCCGTATCTGTGCTCATTCATCTTTACTGAAGCTTTTTTCTTTGTTCTTTACTGAAGCCGGTGTTTGGAGAAGAATTCAGATTTCTGGAAGAAATGGAAGAATCATTAATGCAGATCTCTGCCATAACCAGAGGGCACAATATGATTTAAGGTTAGTTGAAAGTGGAAACACGAATTTGAAGCATATATTTTTTAGGGATTATTCTGATATGAATACATTTGCACTGCTGTTTGCATGACCATACTTGTAGAGCTCAAATTTGGAACAGTTTATTTGTTCACCCACAATCTAAACGGGAAAAAAGGAAGATTTTTCTCAACTGCCCTGATTGGAAGTTGCCTCCATGATCTTCCTTATAACTCCAGAAATTGAGGATTACTTGGTGTTGGAGTGCCTTCCACCAGTTCAGCAGCCTTTCTATTCGAATTCTTTCTTAAATCAGCCTGCCCCAGTGGAAGAAAGCTTGCAGCCCCTTCGGCAAGGTATAAATTCAACTCCTTTTTTAATATTTTCAAACTGAAAGTTAAAGATTGTAAAAAAATGTAACATCTTGGAAGCGCATGATCACAATATTTATAATCTTAATAAGTTGGGCTTTTGTAAAAACTTACTCAGAACATAGTCGGAGAAATGATTTCTGATCCAGCAACATGACAGAATTGGAGTTGTCATAAGGAATGATGGGCAAAATTATCCTGAACAGGCATCGATGCAAACAGAAATACAACAGACATTGCTCTTCAGGAACTTAGTTCAATATGCTAAACCCCAACATGGAATTGTTACTTAACTAAGCATATTGAGAGATTTTGGTGACCCTGACATTTGAAATATAGCTGAGGTATGCCTAGCCTGTTAGTTTTTTTTTAAAAACTTATTTTGCTTTAGATACAAGTTCCCTGTGTGTTTTACTGAGAGGGAGGGATGGGATCGATACTTTAGATCTGCACAATAAATTGTATACTTTTATGTCCAGTTTTTACCTTCTCCCTAGCAAGGTAGTATCAGGTGTTCAATGTTTTTTCTAAAGTTCCACGCGATGCTAGAACAAGCAACGGAACTAAAAGAATGGCATGGTATGCGACTTTCAAATATTTATGCACAAGCACTTACAAGCAGTCTTAAATAGTGAGACTAGTTTCTAAGATCATTGAATGTTCTAGTTTTGGTTCTTTTGGGTCACTTGAGAGTTATTAGTAGTTAAAGTACTTGTTTTTCTCTTCTAATAATCAGTTCATTTTGTTTCAGTAGAATCCAAATCCTTATTTAAAATTCATTCAAGACATTTTACAATGTCTTCAAATTTTTTATAGAATCAAACAATCAAGTGCAGTCCTCAAGATGATTTGAGATGTACATCTGGAATCCCAGAGCTGCCTTCCTTGTAACCTGCATTGAAGTCGACATGGTATTCGTAGAGCTCTCCTCTGTGCAGTTAATTCTTTCTTATTTCGCTCTTTTAAATTTCACTTATTTCAATAATCCTCTCGGCTCCAATTTTCAATCACTATTTAGACTACTCCGATTGATCTGTTATTTACTCGAACTTCATATCTATGCTCATTCTTCTTTTGAAGCTTATATTTTGATTTGGGGATTATTCTGATATGAATTGTATGTGTGTTGCTCTATGCATGAAAATCCTTATAGAGCCCAGTCTTGGAAATAATCAAATATAGGTAAGAACAGTATTGGTTCACGTACATACATCTAAACGGGAAAATGCCGAAGATTGTTGTTCAATTGTCCTGATCGGAAGTTGCTTCCATGCTTGATCTGTCTTACAACTCCAGAATTACGGATTGATTGGCGTTTGAATATCTCTGGTAAGAATATTCTTTTCTTGGTCACAAGACTTGAAGCAGAATTTTCTTTCGTTATTTACATGCCTGATATTATTATTACATGAGCATCTGGAAATGGACAAGGATTTTGTGAAGGAATTCAAGTAACGGTGGGTTAACTTCAAAATTCTTGTTACTTTGTGTGGTATTTCTTATTTGATTTTCTTGTGATTAATGAAATCAATGGAGGCTTTAGTTCTGCGTTTAAGTCTTGAGAGAACCAATTTGAACCTGAGGTTAAGTTCTTCTAGATCATTGGATGATAAGTGGAACTGAGAAACTGCAAACTTAACCTTGGAGGTCAATATATACGTCAATGGTCACACATTTACCATAGATGATGCTACTCATGAGGTCAAACAGGCGCGATAAGTGGAGATATTCTGGGAGTTTAATGTGATTTTCCTCATTTTATTGATATTTCGTTTGTGCTTTCAATGTATTAGTTAAATCTTGAAAATGTGATAGATTAGCCATCATTCAGGTTGGCAACATATGATCTGGCAGAATTACAGATTGAGGGTGATGGGAATTGCCAGGTGGGTCCTATTTAATTAGTCCTAATAATGTTTGTCTCGTTACGTAATTATTAAAATTAAAGGTTACAATCTGATTGCACCTACATGTTCCTTTCCCCATTTTTCTAGTTGCCGTTAGAATACCTGCTTAACTTTTTGGACAGTTTCGCGTCCGTGCAGATCAGTTGTTCCGGAACCCCGATTATCATAAGCATGTGAGGAAAGAGGCTGTGAAACAAGGTATAACTTACTGATTTGCATTTTTTTTGCTGCTTCTATTTTGATACCAATTTGATTCAGAATTGGGGATGGCGAGTATGAATGGTAGCTAATTTGTATCACTCATTTATTTCCTCACGAAAAGCTGGTATGAAACCAAAAGATTTCGGTGAAACTTGATATTTTCTTTTTTTTCTAGATGGTTTCCTGTATATAATACTCACTCCATTTGATAATATATTTCATGAAATGATGAAAGGAGTAATATACATATTTCTTTCCCATTCTGAAGCTGCTTTTGTATACTTGTCAGAGTTGTGGCTGAGCTTTTGCAGTGAATTACACTGCAACTCATTGTCCGAAACTGGAGGTAAAACCCCCCGTCTCTTTTCTTTTGAGTTCTTGATTTCCATCGCAAGAGACAATGACATCGGCATCTTCTTGGTTTAATCTTATTCTTAATTCCTTTCCCAACAGAGGTTCTTATGAGGAATGTGAAAGAAGAAGCATTGGCTTTTCTAGAGTATGTCCTTCACAGATTTGCAATGTCTTAAAAATCGAAAATTTCTCCCTTCTCTCCTTAAGTTTCACTCGGATCTTTTACCTTTGGAATACATATATATGTTTTTTTTTTTTTTTTTCCAAATGGGAAGGGTGATGTGGGTATCGATCCCAGATGTAATGAGCCTTCCTTTCCTTGAAATAAATATGTAGATATTATGATAGACAAACTGGATTACAAATTGTATATTGGTCTCCTGTTTAAGTAAATGGAGTTTTGATACTATCTTTTCATGATGTATTCATCAATAATCACAACAAACCCTTAGCCCCAAGTAATTAGTGTCGGGTATATGAATCAAAGTAAAAATTCCGGGTGGTCCTTAATATGATTGAACGTCTCTATGAAATTATTATATCGATTCATGTCAGAAGATATGACTAAGTTTTACGTTATTCTTCAAAAACTTTACCACAACCTTTTCTATATTATTGGGCTTGAGACTTGTAGTAAGTATCACAAACTCAAGTTCTCTTTGACCGAATGGCTACGCAAACTCAAGTAAGACAATCCATTAAACCAACATTCATACCATCCATCTTAAAAACCCATAAGTTATGCATATCTCAACTCACCTCCTGTGTCATATACCAAAACATGTTCAGCTCCAATTGTAAGTAAATAATAATTGCTTCAGTACATCACCACATCTTGTGGTTGCAACAAATGTCCCATAAAAATCAGTCAATTTTGTTAGGTTCCAATGTCTCAGTCTTTACTATCGACTCCTCTTCTATAAACCAATCTTCGAGATTTGCTTATTTCTTTGCACAATTCAAGATTGGTTTACTGCAAGTGCTAGCCATCAGAGATTGATTATGTAACTCCCCTGCTCTCTGTAAGCACTTTAAAATATACTCATTATGCGTTTGTAATTTTTATAAGAGAAGGGTATAATAGTCATTTGATATTCTATAATTAAAAAATAAAATAAAAAATGAGTAGCTTCCATATTATGAGTGGTGATCCATTTGTACTTTCATTTTCGGATCAGATTTATCCATTTGACTAGAAACGACAAGCTTTACATCTTTACTTTAATTCTCATATCCGCTTCATATAACTTATTCCTATAATACACTAAGGCTTTGTATTATGTCTTCATTTGTGACAACCTTTGGGACTCAGTTCTAAGACTTTGAGGTGTTGTAATTCTATTAAGGATCCAATTAAAATTTTTAAGGAGTGTGATTATTTCAAAGGTGAATAATTTGTCAGGTGAGTGGTCCACTCCTTCACAAACTTATATACATAATGTGTGTTCATTTATTTCATTGCACTCATTATCTGGATTCACTCATGATATGCACATGTTACATTTATTTGTCACCATGAAATATCTTTCTGAATTGGGGCTTGTTTTGGAATATATTTTATTGCTTTGAGAATGATAAGTTTTAACTGAAACGTATATGGACTTATTTTGTGAATATTGACAAGACATGATAAAACTATGAATCTATTAAGTCGGGCCCATTGAATTGATTTGAAGGAGCTAAGTGCTATCCCAAAGGGTGTGAGCCACCTCTAGAGTCCTAATTTTGAATGTGTGCATTTGGGCCCGTATGAAATGTGATATGCTGTTATTGTGATTTCTTTGTCAATTTCACATCGACAGTCCCGGACAATTGTTGAAAAGTCAGGCCCCTTATTGATTTTCTCATTGTGCGAACTATTTTTAGGATATAAAGTACTTTGGCAGGAAAATAGTTTTGAAGACACCGACACCGCTTGAACGACCCTCACTAAGCTTCGGCTCAAGTTTTCGAAATGTTTTCCCCTTCCACAGGTATCTGAAGTTGGTGCGACATTTTGGTATCAGAGTGCGCATCGAGATCTTTGGATAAGCAATTTGTATTGACGAATTCTAGTCTTGTATCATATTGATTATTTGTAATAAACTTGTGGATATTTTTACCGTGTGATTTTGGGGGTTAATAGAATATTTGTTTTGAGCCTTACTCTACTGAGAGGTAGGGCAGCGGGCGCTTCGGCTTGTCCCCATCCGGGTAGGGCGGGCGGGTCGGGGTGTTACAGATTATCACCTAAATCCTCCTTATTTTCCACTTTACTTGCTTCAATATATTCATCGATCACCTTATTTACATGGTTTATACTACCATTTTCTCATGAAAAAATGTCTTACAGTGCGCTGATGTTAGGCCGTGGTAGTATACTTTCAGTTATATAAGCTTCACGTCCCAACAATTTATCATATTCCATTGTCACCACCTCAGAATTTTTAGATTCATCTTTAATGATAGCAAAAAATTCATTCACTTCAACTCTAAGCACATCAGAGAATGAATTAAGTTGGGCTTTTGTGAAAAATCTCTCAGAACATAGTCGGAGAAATGATTTCTGATCCAGCAAGATGATAGAATTGGAGTTGTCATCAGGAATGATGGGCAAAATTATCCTGAACAGTCAAATAGAAATACAACAATCATTGCTCTTCCGGAACTTAGTTCAATCTGCTAAACCCCAACATGGAATTGTTACTTAACTAAGCAAATTGAGAGATTTTGGTGACCCTGACATTTGAAATATAGCTGAGGTATGCCTAGCCTGTTAATTCTTTGTGCTTTTTACTGAGAGGGAGGGATGGGATCAATACTTTGGATATGCACAAAAAATTATATCCTGCATTGCCTATACTTTAATATCCAGTTTTTACCTTCTCCCTAGCAAGGTAGTATCTAGAGCTGTCAAAATGGGCATATGCCCGCGGGCATGCCCTCCCCGTGAGCTTAAAGGGCGGGTATGGGGATAAGAATTCCATGCCCATTTAAATGCGGGATATTAATGGGCATGCCCGCTCGGGTAACGGGCAATGCGGGTATGGGCGGGTTGCAACCGGGCATGCCCGCTTTGTTTTCTTTTTCTTTTTTTAATTTTGGATATGGATTCATTTTCACAGTTGAGACTTGAGAGCCAAAAGAATAAAAAAAAAAACCCTAAAATCCAAGATAAAAGTTGAGTCGTGCTATATATCTTGGGCAAAGCTTCTTGAAGCCGTTCTATACTTCCATTACCCAAATATTAACGGTTTCATCTCTGAAGGTAACTAAATTATGTTCTAACTTATAATTTATCATTTATCATTTATAATGTTCTAAGTTCTAACTTCTCAAGTTGTGTGTGTTTTATATGTGGAGATGATGAGGAGGAATCAACATTATCTAAGGTTGATTCAAATAATACTTCTAGTGTTCAAGATCTAGATCAATAGATAGAGGATATTAAAAAAAAAACGTATCTATTTTTTGTTGTTTTGACTTCAGCAATATGTTTGTTAATTTTGGATAGTTGATCTTGAATTATTTTTGAAATTATGGACTTTGATTGTTTTTTTATAACTATTTTGGATATTGTGGACTTTTATTTGATTGTTCTTGAACTATTTTGGATATTTATTTACCCTCTACAGGACTATAAACTGCAAGTGAATGAGAAATAATTACATTTTGTTGAATTTTTTGGATTTAATCTATTTTTTTTTTAAAAAAAAATTAATAATAAGGGTCGCGGGCATGCCCATTTGCCCACGGGAATTCGGCGGGCGGGTACGGGCATCCCTTTTGATGGCCCGTGAAAAAAGCGGGCATGCCCGCCCTTCCCCATTTAAGACATGCCCATGACGGGGCGGGGCGGGGCGGGGCGGGCGGGCATACCCGTTTTGACAGTACTAGTAGTATCAGATGTTCAATGTTTGTTCTTAAGTTCCGCCCAATGCTAGAACAAGACAACGCTCAGTTATGTTTCCTTTGTCATTGACTAAAATGGGTATCCCACGGAATTGTGGAACTAAAAGAATGGCATGGTATGCGACTTTCAAATATCTTTTTGAGATTTTGTATATTTATGTACAAACACTTGCAAGCAGTCTTAAAAAGTGAGACTAGTTTTCTAAGATCATTGAATGTTCTAGTTTTGGTGCTTTTAGGTCACTTGAGAGAGTTATAAGTAGTTAAAGTGCTAGTTTTTCCCTTCTAATAGTTAGTTCATTTTGTTTCAGTGGAATCCAAATTCTTTTTTAAAATGTCTTCAAGACATTTGTAGAATCAAACAATCAAGTGCAGTCCTCAAGAGCGTTCTTCCTTGTAACCTTTAGAATACATTTTTTTTTTCAAGTCGGGAGGGTGATACGGGTATCAATCCCAGATGTAACGAGCCTTCCTTTCCTTGAAATAAATATGTATTGGTCTCCTGTTTAAGTAAATGGAGTTTTGATACTATCTTTTCATGATGTATTCATCAATAATCACAACAAACCCTTAGCCCCAAGTAATTAGTGTCTGGTAAATGAATCAAAGTAAAAATTATGAGTGGTCCTTAATATGATTGAATGTCTCTATGAAATTATTATATCGATTCATGTCAGAAGATATGACTAAGTTTTACGTTATTCTTCAAAAACATTACCACAACCTTTTTATATTATTGGGCTTGAGACTTGTAGTAAGTATCACAAACTCAAGTTCTCTTTGACCGAATGGCTACGCAAACTCAAGTAAGACAATCCATTAAACCAACATTCATACCATCCATCTTAAACAAACTCAAGTAGTCAAAATCAATCCAATGTAATTATCAAAACCCATAAGTAATGCATATCTCAACTCTCCTGTAACATATACCAAAACATGTTCAGCTCCAATTGTAAGTATATAATAATTGCTTCAGTACATCACCACATCTTGTGGTTGCAACAAATTCAAGGTTGGTTTACTGCAAGTGCTAGCCATAAGAGATTGATTATGTAACATCCCGCTCCGTAAACAATTTATCCATCTCTACCTAAGAAAATAAATACCTCAATTTGTTGATCCATTTCTACTTTCATTTTCGGATCAGATTTATCCATTTGACTAGAAACAACAAGCTTTACATCTCTACTTTAATTCTAATATATCCGCTTCATATCACTTATTCCTATAATACACTAACACTTTGTATTATGTCTTCATTTGTGATAACCTTTGGGACTCAGTTCTAAGACTTTGAGGTGTTGCAATTCTATTAAGGATCCAATTAAATTTAAGGAGTGTGATTATTTCAAAGGTGAACAATTTGCCAAGTGAGTGGTACACTCCTTCACAAAATTATATACGTAATGTGTGTTCATTTATTTCATTGCACTCATGATATGCACATGTTACATTTATTTGTCACCGTGAAATATCTTTCTGAATTGGGGCTAATTTTGGAATATATTTTATTGCTTTGAAAATTGTAACAAAGTAATTAGGAATTGTGAATACTCAAGTTGTATTTCATATAGAACAAGTATTACATATATATACACTCCTAGGAAAACCGAATAGGAAAGTAAATAAAGAAAAGAATCAATAAGGATCAATCAAATCCTAGAATCAATCTAATCACTATAATTGTGTATATACACCTATACAACATATGTTAAATGTGCTAATAGGTTGTAACACTCCCCCTCAAGGTGGAGCATAGATGTTGATCATGCCCAACTTGCTACAAAGATAATTGACTCGAACTCCATTTAACGCCTTTGTGAGAAGGTCACCCAATTGTTCTCCAGTCTTCACATATTCAGTAGAAATGACACCATATTCTATTTTGTCACGTACAAAATGACAATCTAACTCAATATGTTTGGTCTGCTCATGAAAAACTGGATTAGAAGCAATGTGAAGAGCTGCTTGATTATCACAATACAAATTTGCAGGAATGGAAACTTTAAGGCCAATTTCAACTAAGAGCTGATATATCCACATAATTTCACACGTCGATTGTGACATAGCCCTATATTCTGCTTCTGCACTAGAGCGAGAAGCAACATGTTGTTTCTTACTCTTCCATGAAACCAAATTCCCTCCCACAAGGACACAATAACCTGTCGTGGATCTTCTAGTCATCTTACAGCCTGCCCAGTCAGAATCAGAAAAGCACTCGATACGAGAGTGGTTTTGATTTTTATATAATATACGAGAGTGGTGAATAATGCCATTTTGTGTCATAAAGGATTGAAATGCTGCTGACAAATATTCTTTTGCATTGTCACTCCTTAATGTACGAATAGAGACATTAAACTGAGTTTTAATTTCAGCATAAAAGGCACAAAATATAGAGAATAACTCAGAACGATTTTTCATCAAAAATAACCAAGTCATACGAGAATAGTCATCAACAAATGTAACAAAATATCTGAAACCAGGTTTGGATGGGATGGGACAAGGACCCCAAACATCAGAGTGAACTAACTCAAAAGAAGAATCAACTCGTTTATTGACTATAGGACTAGAACTAAGACGGTGATGTTTAGCAAATTGACACGACTCACAATCTAAAACTGAGACCTTAGAATACTCGGGGCAAAGTTTCTTGAGCAAAGGGAGAGATAGGTGGCCCAGTCGTTAATGTGTTTTGAAAGCAGAGGAAACACTAGAACAAGCAAGAGATTGATGTGCTGATTTGTCAAGTATGTAGAGCCCCCCTGACACATATCCTTTACCAATAATCTTCTTCGCCATAAGATCCTGAAATAAGCAATGATCAGAAAAAATGAGACACAACAATTAAGAGTTCGAGTGATTTGGCTAACAGACAACAAATTGAAAGAAAAATCTGGCAAATGTAAGACATTAGAAAGTGAAAGCTCAGGAATTAAGTTAACTGTGCCAGACCTATTTTTTTTATTTTTTTATTTTTTTTATTTTAATAAAGCCAGCAGCGTGGTGGGGCGGACCCCCGTTTTATTAATTATTGCCAATCCAGCAGAAGTGATGAGAGGGAGACATAAAACCTAACCTCCCAAATACAATAGAATATGCAAAAGTGCAACCTTGGGCATTTATATATATGCACAAGGGTGAAACAATAAGTGGCTAGACTAATATGCAAAGCAGTAAAACTTCTAAAGTAACCAGCTATACAATACTAGTAAGCATCAAACTAAGAAGCTAAAGAGTTTATCCTTTGGTTTTCCGTAGATATGGAGTCCCTGCATGATCCAGAAGACATTTACCTCTAGTGATACGAGGGAGTGACGAAAACTGTGAATAAACAACCGTATTTCGAGAATCACATGCTTCATTTGCCAAACTGTCCGACACCTGGTTCGCTTCCCTGTATATATGATGAACTCTTGCTGATCCAGAAATGCGGAGTAAACATTGAAAAAGAGAATCAAGCTTCCAAGAAGAAATTCGTCCTTTGTTAAAAGAATCACACATAAACTTTGAATCCGATTGAACACATACATCATTAAAACCCAATGAATTAGCATACCGTATACCAATGATCATTGCTTCCATTTCAGCCGCAGAGTTTGAGAGATTTAAGCCAAGGAAATTAAAGAAAGCACCAATAAAAGAACCCAAGGAATTGCGAACAATACCACCCGCACCTGCAGGTCCCGGATTACCCCTAGAAGCCCCATCTATATTTAGAATAACCGAGGGTGCCAAACTACCCCTCCAAGTAATTGCCTTAACTCGGTTCAAACCTTTTGAGTATGTGCCTCCCGTAAAAGCCTCAAACAAATCAGCACATTTCAACAAAGAAAGATAGTGACTGTCAAATTCACGTAAAAGGCTCTTAAATATCGATATTTTACCATAAAAAATGAAACGACAACGAGCCCTCCAAAGGACCCAGCAGACACTAGTAAAAATAATGAAGTGAATATCTCGCCACTTGTCTCTTCCTTTCCACCACAACAATTTCAAAAGAGATAAATAAGAGTCAAACCTGAGAGTATTCCATACAATTCCAACCAGAGCACATCCATACGTCCACAATCTTGTAGCCAGTTGACATTCTGTAAAAATGTGTGCGAAGGTATCCTCTCCATGTCCACACTGACACCTTGAGACCAAAGATACACCCCAACGTCTCCTGACTTCATCTAGTGCTAAAAAACCATTGAGCAGCCGCCAGAGAAACAGTTTCTGCGCCAATGGTTGCAAGGACTGCCAAACTTGTGTGCGAGAGAGCTGTGAAACTCCACTTGGTTGTAAAGTCTGCAAAATAGAAGAAACTATAAATTTCCCAGTTGGGACAAGGCTCCATATGTGAATATCAGGACTTGGGGACAGCCGAACCAAAGGAAGGTCCTGTTGTTGAGACATCGTCAAAGTCTCTACCGCTGACTAGCCGTCATCACCCAAATGATCTCTAATAGCCGAAGAATCCACCTCTGCATCTACTGTCCGCAATAAAGATCCCTGCAACGTGAAATTTTCATACCAAAACAAAGACCCACCATCTCGAATCAGGAGGCCCATGTGAGCCTCTGCCGAAGCACGGACTGTAAGAAGCCTGCGCCAAACAGGAGAATCCATAGGTCGAGAAGGAACTATAGTAGGATGAGGATACAACTGACAATATTTCTCCATCAGGAAATCTCTCCACAGAGACTTCGAAGTCCTGAAACGCCACCACAATTTGTGAGAATAAGCAATTTGATAAGACTCTAAAGTAGAAATTCCCAAACCATTTTGCGAAGTGCTACGACAAAGTTTCTTCCAAGACATCCAATGACGTCGTTCCCCAAACTCCGTTTTCCCCCACAAAAAACTAGCAAATAACCTTTCCATATGAGCAAGTACCTGTTTTGGCGGATTAGACACAGCAAGAATGTGCATAGGCATGGATAATAATACATACCGAATTAAAGTGAGGCGTCCTCCTAGATCAAGAAATTTCCTTTGCCATCCCGACAGTCGAAGAGTGATTTTATCAATAATAGATGAGTAATAAATTACCTTTTGTCGCCCAAAAAAGACGGGACATCCGAGATATATCAGGGGAAGAGATCCTCGGACAAAACCCGTCACCCGAGTGATCATTTCCAATTGTCTTGATGTCGTTCTCTCCGCCATATAAAAGGAGAACTTATGGTCATTGATGCGCTGTCCTGAGATGTCCTCGTATTCCCGAATGAATTCTATCAAAGTTTGCAGACCCCGTTTAGCTCCATTCAAGAATACAACTACATCATCTGCATAAGCTAAATGAGATATCAATACAGATGAGTGTGGGACCACATACCTTCCTATGCTCCCCGAATGTATCAGTCTATCCAGACCCCTTGAAAAAACGTCTGCTGCTATAATAAACAATTAATGGCGACAAAGGGTCACCTTGTTTTACCCCACGCCCAGAACGGAAAAAACCATGAGGAGTACCATTAATAAGGACTGAAAACCAATTATTAGTCAATAAGTTTCGGATTAAGTGAATGAAATGTGGACTGAAACCGAACTTTTGGAGCACAGACAAAAGAAAAGCATGAGAAACTCTGTCAAACGCCTTCATCATATCCAATTTTATGATCATGTTACCTCCTCTCACCTTTTTATTTAATGCATTTGCCAATTCCATTGCTAACAGAATGTTATCTGATATTACCCTCCCCTTAATAAAACCAGATTGATTTCTGCTCAAAATCCTAGGAAGTAATTTTGCCAGTCGAATGGCCATGACATTAGAGATTATTTTACTAGTGAAATTGCACAAAGAGATTGGACGAAACTCACCCAAAGTGTCTGGACAATCAGTCTTCGGAATAAGAACTAGAAATGAACTCGCAATTGCTCGTGACAAAGGTATACCTGCCCAGAAATCCCTAACCGCCTGAATCACATCATCCGCCACAATCGCCCAACATGTCTGGAAAAATCTCCTCGTGTATCCGTCAGGACCCGAAGCACTAGATGGGCTCAAAGCAAAAACAGCCTCTTTAACCTCTAAACCTGTAGGCAAAGAATCTAAACAATGATTATCAGTGTTATCAATCTGTTTAGGAAGTAAATGGAGTAGTTGAGTATCAGGACATGTGCTGGCATCCAAAGCAAATAAGTTCTCATAATAACGGACTCCAGCCGAGCCAATATCCTCTTGGCTTGTATAAATAGTTCCATCAGCCCCTTGTATCTTATTAAGAAATAATCTCATTTGTTTATTCCTGCAATAAGAATGAAAATAGCTTGTATTAGCATTTCCCTCTTTTAGCCATTTCTGACGAGCCTTCTGGCGCTCCAGAATATTTCTTCCAATTCAAGATTGTTCTCATGTTTTAACTTTGCCTCCAATAACTGCTCTTGAAATTGAGAAGTAGGTCCCAAATCATGTAGTTCTTCCAACCTTAGTACCTCCCTTTCGCTTGTCTTAATCCGGGTATGTATATTACCAAAAGTTTCCCTGTTCCAGGTCTCCAAAACCCGTTTCAGACGTTTAAGCTTACCCTACAAAATCATTATTCCTGAACCAGACAGATCATCAGCCCAAGAATTATGAACAACATCCATAAACGTGTGATGTTTTACCCACATATCTTGAAAACGGAAAGTAGAACTACCTCGATCAGTTGTTAGGCAAAAATTAATAAGAAGAGCACAATGATCAGAAATAGTTCGTGGCATATGTGTAACAGTGGTATTTTGAAAAGTAGCATTCCAATCATTAGAGACAAGAAATCGATCTAACTTTCTGAGCAAAGGATGTACTCCCCCCCCGACACCAATTATAAGGACTCCCTGAAGTAGGAACTTCTAGTAACCCACAATCATGTATAGTATCTCCAAATTCATTCATAGTAGTAAAGCCGGAACAGACCCCTGACTTTCGTTCAAACGTAAAACAACATTAAAATCTCCCCCTACCGACCAAGGACTGTTATTTGGTTGAAATGTGCGTAATTCCGTCCACAATTCTCTCCTCTGGACATACGAGCATTTAGCATATACAAATGAGCAATAAATAGGGGAGGCCGAAAATATGTTAATCTGACAATGAATGACTTGCTCCAAGTCTTTAACAACCACAATATCCACCCTGTCATCCCATAAAACCCAGATTTTGCTAGTACAATTCCCAAACCAATAATCAAATCCTAATCGACGAGCATACATAGCAATTTCAGACAAAGCCAACATCGGCTCCAACAACACAACAAAGTTAAGTTTATGATCCCTTCTTAATTGGCGAATGTTCGAAATAGTACCTTCATTAGCAATCCCTCTAATATTCCATATGATGTAATTCATTAAAATATTGAGATGATGTAAAATATAAGTGTAGCACTAAATAGTATGAGGAGTCGATCCCGCAAGTCTAGGAGATCGTCTCAAAGGGAGTTGATGATGCTTATCTTTCTTACCCTTCTTTTTAACTATTGGGTTATCCACAGTAATACTGGAAAGTGCAATAACTGGAGTAATACCTGCCACGGCGGTAAGTACCTGTGTCGGAGGAGGGAGAATGACCTGGCCATCCACTGTACTCTGATCAACATCTTGGTCCTCCATTGATCCGGGTAGAACCGAAAAACTACCCTCTTCACCTTCAGGCAAGTTTTCCAGTTCATCCGGGGCTTCATCATCCTTTTCGGTTCCCACTTCAACTTCAGGTATCCGATCCGGGTCTTCTATACCTGGGACCAAAATTCCCAAACCGGCTCCCAGGCTTCCCGATACATTCCTTCCATCCACCCCTTGTATATCCGAGCCGACTTCAACTGGTAAGGAAACAAACGAATGTCTTTCGTGAAACCGGGTTCTTCAAACTTGGTACAAATGAGCGTAGTTCGGCTAGAATAACCTCCATTGTCTTTGTCGATTTACCGCAATCAGAGCGTGTAAATCGAGAATTAAAAGGGGATTTGTCACATCCTACAATAATATCATCAATACCCCTTGGACTCAACACAACCAGCTCAATTTCCAAACTATAAATCTCCTTTGAGAGTGTTTTTTTCATTTCTGGCAGCTTTGTAAAATGCGGGCAGATTACAGAATTTGCAGGCAGTGATATCTGCTCTGTTTCCTCTGTTTCCAGCGCCAGAACCGGTGTAGTCTGAGGCTGTTAAGACTCGGCAGAAGGCCTGTGCTCGGCCAGCAGCTCCCGCGCCCCAATCTGCTGTGTAGGCGCTACAATGTTGCTGTCCTCGGCCAGTTTCAGCTGTGCAGCGGACATATTTTTCTGCTGTGCAGCGGGCAGATTTTTCTGCTGTGCGGTTCCTTGGTCTCTCATTACCAAAGCAGTTCCCGATGGACCCGGTTCTCGCCGCGATCACACGGAACCCACTGATTATTAGGAGTCAGTAACTACAATTCCCGGACTTAAGAATACGGGGCTCCGAAACCATGGCTTACTTTCCTTTGATTTTTTACTGATCTGTACTGGATTGAACAATATGAGATGTTTCCAAATCACCTGGTTTTTGAGAGTTACATTGCTGATTATGATGACCAATTCTTTTACATTTCACACAATATTCCGGCAAGTCATCATATACAATCGATTGCCAAACCCCTTTCCCGTATGAGCATGTGTAATACGAATACGCTTAGGTAAATCCGAGAGTAAGTCTACCTCTACACATACCTTCGCAATACCCGGCCTTGAGGCAGCAGTTTTAGGGGCATCCAATGCAAGCGGTTGTCCAACCGCCTTTGCGAGTGAAAAAATCTTGGATTTGTTATACAAATGGATTGGTAGACCCTCAAATCCAATCCAAATGGGAACTATTGACGGTTCTTCATCGACATTGAAATCGTAGGTCCACTTGAAGACCCGCATTGTAATTCCATAGAAATTCCATATTCCTTGTCGCCAAAATCGACAATAATCCTCTTCGAGGTCAAATTTGATCAAAACGTGACGTTGATCCATCCGACCAATAGAAAAATTCCCTTTAAACCCAATTTTGTGAAATGATTTCCGCAAAGAGTCAATAGACGGGACATATTTGGTGAATTTGCCAACCAAAGCAAATCGCCAAGGCCGAATCAAAAAATCAATTTCATCCGCGGGGATGATGAGATGAGGTTCTCCCTTGAATACCTCCAATTTTGTAGTTGGATGTGTGGGTGTAGCAATTGAAGGACCGGTCAAGAGTTTCGTGAAGCTTTTTGATTTCCACGGTGAAGGATCAGGAGCGGGAGCCACGACAGCCACTGGGCCGGCGGCCATGGCAGCTGCAAAAGAAAGAAGATCGGCAAGCTTCCTATTTTTTGGGGAAGTCGCCTAAAATTTGGTGCTTTCGTGCCAGACCCAATTACACAAGATGGAGAACCATACGCTAAGGTAACATTTGATGGGGTGAGAGGTTGATATCTGGTGAAAGAGTTAGGATTACCCGACATATGGTCTGTTGCACCCGAATCAATGACGAATTTGGATGATGAAGAAATGATACATGTATTTGGATTACCTGAATTGGCCATAGCAACAAAAGATAACAAAATGGACTTGAATGGAAAATCAGATATGTTTCGAAATACCAAATCGAGCACGTATATGTGCTTCTGAGTTGCTGAGAAAGTCACCGCCAAAATCTCGATGCCGATCTGAGTATTAGAATCTCGATGTCGAAAAACTCTCAACCCAAAGTAGAGATCCTAAACGAGACTCAAACTTTAATTTTGACAAATTTTTAGATTGCCCCAAACGAGTATCTCACTCAAACCCTAATTCACTATTGCTCTGATACCATGTAACAAAGTAATTAGGAATTGTGAATACTCAAGTTGTATTTCATATAGAACAAGTATTACATATATATACACTCCTAGGAAAACCGAATAGGAAAGTAAATAAAGAAAAGAATCAATAAGGATCAATCAAATCCTAGAATCAATATAATCAATCTAATCACTATAATTGTGTATATACACCTATACAACATGTGCTAAATGTGCTAATAGGTTGTAAAAAAAATGATAAGTTTAATTGAAACTTATATGGACTTGTTCTGTGAATATTGACAAGGCATGATAAAACTATGCGTGTATTAAGTCGGGCCTAATGGATCAATTTGAAGGATCTAAGTGCTACACCAAAGGGTGTAAGCCACCTATAGTCCTAATTTTGAATGTGTGCATTTGGGCCCATATGAAATGTGATCTGCTTTTTTTGTGATTTCTTTGTCAATTTCACATCGACAGTCCCGGGCAATTGTTGAAAAGTCAGGCCCCTTATTATATCAGTATATATGTGTTTTCTCATTGTGCGAACTATTTTCCGTATAAAAAGTACTTTGGAAGGAAACGGTTTTGAAGACACCGACACTACTTGAGCGGACCTCACTGAGCTTCGGCTCACGTTTTCGAAATGTTTTCCCCTTCCACAGGTATCTGAAGTTGGTGCGACATTTTGGTATCAAAGTGCGCAGCGAGAGCTTTGGATAAGCAATTTGTATGGATGGATTCTAGTCTTGTATCATATTGATTATTTGCAATAAACTTGTGGATATTTTTACCGTGTGATTTTGGGGGTTAATAGAATATTTGTTTAGAGCCTTGCTCTACCGAGAGGTAGGGCTGCAGGCGGTTCGGCGCGTCCCTGTCCGGCCAGGGTGGGTGGGTCGGGGTATTTAAGATTATCACCTAAATCCTCCTTATTTTCCACTTTACTTGCATCAGTAAATTCATCGATCAGCTTATTTACATGGTTTATACTACCATTTTCTCCTGAAAAAAATGTTTTGCAGTGCGCTGATGTTAGGTCGTGGTAGTATACTTTAAGTTATATAAGCATCACCTCCAAACAATTTATCATATTCCATTGTCAGCACCTCATAATTTTTAGATTCATCTTTAATGATAACAAAAAATTCATTCACTTCAACTCTAAGCAAATATTGAAGGGATTCATGGGCGGAAACTCGTTCCAAACACCCATGGATCCTCCCCTGAAGGATCCGCTCATACGTAAACGAATCGAAAAACAGCGGAAAAACTTACTTTTCTTGGATTCAAGAAGCTACTTCTTGAATGGAGGGTGATGTTTCTTGGATGCTAATCTGCCACCAATTGATCTCCCTTTGCGGAAAGTCCCTCTACCGGTATCCACTCGACGAAACGGGCAGCGATTGCTAGCTCTTCGTTTTTCTGGGTTTCGGGAATTAGAGAGAAAAGGGAGAGGCAGAAACTATTTCGGCTTCTTAGGTATTTCGGCTGAAAAGCATTGAAGTCTAGGGTTTCGGCCAAGAGTTTATTATATAGGGTGTGAGAGTTTGTTCCCAGAACTAACTCTCACGTCCCTCAACTCCTCTCGGCAATGGGAGTCCTTAACTCCCACGTCCCCTTAGACTTCTGCTGGTAGTGGGAGTCCTTATCGGATAATAACTCCCACGTAATTCCAACTAAAGGTAAAATACCGAAATTGCCCCTATCTCTAATTCGAATAATAAACACTTTATTATTTTCAGAAAGACAAATGTCAGATACAATGAACCTAGACACATTCTAGATTCATTGAATCTGGACATAAAGCTCGTTAGCTCGTCTATGCGTGTGACCTTGTAGGTTCATCTCACGATGGCAATGAAAACACACTTAGTAGTAGTGTGAGTCCATAAATCACAAGCGGTCCCTAGCAGGACATTGTGACTACCCAAAGTGAATGAATATACAACGGAACCTAATATCAATCCACTATTTAATCCCTTTGTCTCGCGATATCCTAATTAAGCATAAGGCATGGTGGTCGTCACCCTTATTAAGCTTAATTGTATTTATGCTCGATCTCCGGGTAGATCTGCTTTCGACAAATAGCATTTGATAACCACTTTATCAAATACATTTGAGCACGGCCATGCATTTAAACAGTCTTTTCCCTATCGAGGGGCCCATGGATATCTCTCTCTAATAATAGAGAGGACAAATTCCTTACAATGTCTCTCACATTCAAGCTATGATAGGACACTACATCCGATCTCGGTCGTATTGATTACTCTGTTACAAGTAACGTCCGATCGAGTCAAAACGTGGCTCCATTCATACTAGAATCAATGAAGACATAAGGTCTAAGGATTCTAAAATAGTATCGAGGAAGTAATACTTATGACTTAAGACCATGAAGTATTACTTCTCGACGGGATCACGTCCCAATACAATGTATCCCTATATATTGCATCTATGATGTGATTTGTATTCATTACACATGATCAGTAAAACAAGATCATCAATCAACAATCATACCAGTTTTATTTCATAGTAATTAAGCATTACATAAAACTAGGGACTACTAGAATAGTAATTACATAAGCTAATGAGTTTTACTATCAAATCACACATTTGATAATCAAAAGCAAAATTAACTATTCAATTACTTGCTCAAACAGATAACAAAACGCACAACATGTGCTAATGGTCCTAGGGCACTACTAACAAATATAAGATTGAATTAAGTACTTCCAAATTACTAACAAAACGCACAACATTAATTGAAGCTTTCACTATCATACGGCTGAGAGTAAAATTGATTCGTCGAATTATCCATTCCATTTCCGAATTTCGATGCAATAGGAATCATCTGATTCTAACTGCAATTTACAGGTGACTATTCCAAGAATCAATGGCTTTGATACCAATTGTTATGTCTAGGACCAACAATGCCAAATAAGAATCAATTGAGGAAGTTCTAATAATATCAATCAAGCAGTAGAAAAAGCATTACAGAATAGAATGGAAGTAAATGAAGGATTGAGCTCGAAACTCTACAACAAAAATGGGGTTTAGGGAAAAATCAGTAAGTGTAAAACCCGTAACTTTTGGGGGAAAAAAAGAAGGAATTAAGAGTCTCAGATTTAAAGAGAATATTTACTTTCTTCAGGGACATAAGTGTAATATGTGATTAAGCTGGAAATCCATCTAGCAGGAGCTTTTGAAATCAAAGCTCCAAGCTTTGGGGAGAGTGGTTAGGATATTATTTGATTTATCAATCATATTGGTTATCAGGATCTTTTTCAAATAGATTTAAAACATGTGAGAAGTAGTTGTTGGAAAAAGCTTGGCTAAGTTGAATGAGAAATTTGAGTGGAAAGAGTCCCACATTGGTTTTGGAGAAATAAGGAGTGGAAAGTATCCCACATTGGTTTTGGAGGGAAGTTGGAAGCACTTTATATTAGAAAGTGCTCCATGAAGGTTCAAAGAACTTTGCAAGGTTATGCTCCATGTCATAACCTCGCGCACACCCGCTCAGGGGGGTGCAAATCCAAGGCCTGTCCGGACCAAAAAGGGTTTGACTTGTGTGCGGGCGCGACCTGCGCACACGATTGCCGGAACAAAATTCACGGGCCTGATCAACCCGAGTTTTGCTCATCGGTTTCATTTTCCACTTTCAAAATTCAAAATTTTTTTTTCTTTCAAATCGCCAGAGAGTTAATTTCAGTAATAGACTAGGGATTTATTACCCGAATAAATTATGTGTAATAAACTCTTTCATTACAGAATTAATTCAGCATTCCAGCTCTATCTATAAAAGGGGGATTGCATCCTCCTTTGTTTTCCTCCCCCAGAATTGCAGAGCTTCTGTGATTTTATTCTTCTCTTTTCTCTGTTACATCATTTTCGTTTTCTTGTTCTGTTCGGTTGTGTTGAGGTTGTTCTTGTGCTAGAACAAACTTCATTTAAGCCGTTGTATCCTGGGAGACGGACGCCATTCGAACTCCAGCACATTACTGGGAGTTGGCGAATCGTTTTAAGGAAATTGCGTTGAACGCAATCCTCGGTTTTGTTTTCCTTTCTTTCCAGAAAAAAAAACATACTGACTTGTTTTTGTTTGCAGTGATTTAGTCTAACAATCTTAAAACAGATCCTATTTTTTTTCTTCCCATTTGCTGTAATCATAATGGCAAGCGAAGATCAGAACATGAATGTTACTGCAGATAATGCTGCTGGTTTTGGGACTACTGCAGGAGTTGCTGCAAATTTGCATTGCGAGTGCTCGGTGCTGCTTGTGTTTGCTTGGTTCTACTGTCCCCTCCCTGTTCTCTGCTTTGGTGCGAGAATATTCCAAAGCAACCAGTGTTGACAAACCGAGAAAAAATTCAACGGTGTCAACTTCAAGAGGTGGCGGCAGAAGATGCTATTTTACTTGACAACTTTGGGGTTGGCTAAGTACTTGAGTGAAGATCCTCCAATGCTCCAAGCGGGAAACAGATCCTCAGAATTTTATGGCATTTGAAGCTTGGAAGCATAGTGAATACTTATGTAAAAATTACATTTACAATAGTCTACATGATTCAGTGTATAGTGTATTTAACACATATACAACTGCAAAAGAATTGTGGGAATCACTAGAACGAAAATATAAAACGGAAGATGCTGGCACAAAGAAATTTGTAGTCGGGCGTTTCCTAGATTTTAAAATGGTCGATTCAAAGACTTTAATAAGTCAAGTGCAAGAATTGCAAGTCATTCTGCACGACATCCTTGCTGAGGGGATGGTGTTGAGTGAAACTTTCCAAGTGGCTGCGGTCATTGAAAAAATTGCCTTGAGCTGGAAGGATTTCAAGAGTTATCTTAAGCACAAACGCAAGGAAATGTCCTTGGAGGAGCTTATTGTGAGGCTACGCATTGAAGAAGATAATCGACTTTCTGAGCGAAATGCTCTAAATCCGATTGGTGCTAAGATAAACGTGGTGGAGCACGTTAGAGGTGGCCAAGGCTTTAAGAATAAGGCCAAGAATAATAACTCCAATAAAGGCAAACTTGGGACAACCTGGTGGTGTTTCCAAGCGAAGTACAAATTCAAAGGCAAGTGCTTCAACCGTGGCAAATTGGGCCATAGGTCGACTGATTGTCGTTTACCAAAGAAGGATCATGAGGCGAACATGATCAACAACATTTCAAAGGAAGTGGAGGACATGAACTTTGTAGCTGTGGTGTCCGAAGTGAACCTGATTGGTTCAAACACAAAGGACTGGTGGGTTGATACGGGTGCTACAAGACACATTTGCACCAATAGGACCATTTTTCTACCTTTGAGCCTCTTGAAGGTGAGAAGATTTACATGGGAACTTCTGCCACTACTGCTGTTGAAGGCAAAGGGAAGGTGCTGCTGAAGATGACTTCTGGCAAGATCTTGACATTGACTGATGTATTGTATGTGCTAGAAATTCGTAGAAATCTTGTATCTGGTTCTCTATTGAACAAACATGGTTTTCGTATTGTAATAGAATCGGGATAAGCTCACTCGAGCAAATCGAGAATGTTTTTAGGAAAGGGGTATGCAACCGAGGGGTTGTTTAAATTGAATGTAATGACTATTATCAATAAAGGTGAAACCTCTTCGTTTATTTGTTTGAGTCTTCGATTTATGGCATAAATGAGACTTGGTCACGTAAATTTTGATTCGTTACGACGATTAATTAAAATGGACCATATTCCTACATTCCAAATTGATTTGAAAGATAAGTGTGAAATTTGCATTGAAGCAAAATTAACAAGAACATCATTTCACTCAATTGAAAGGATCACCAAACCACTTGAATTAATTCATAGTGATGTTTGTGATTTGAAATCGGTTCAAACACGAGGAGGTAATAAGTATTTTATTACTTTTATAGATGATAGCACGAAATATTGCTATGTCTATTTGTTGAAAAGCAAAGATGAAGCGTTAGAGAAATTTAGTCTCTATAAAACAGAAGTTGAAACACAACTTGGGAAGAAGATTAAGAGATTAAGGAGTGATAGAGGTGGCGAGTATGAGGCACCAATTGGTGACTTCTGTGAAAAACATGGAATTGTTCATGAAAGAACAGCACCATATTCTCCTCAATCCAATGGAGTAGCCGAACGTAAAAATCGAACATTGAAAGAAATGATGAATGCAATGTTGATAAGTTCAGGGTTACCTTCGAATATGTGGGGCGATGCTATTTTGTCTAGCAATTACCTTTTGAATATGGTACCCCGAAAGAAAAAGGACAAAACTCCATATGAATTATGGAAAGGAAAGAGACCATCCTACAAACACTTGAGAGTGTGGGGGTGTCTCGCAAAGGTAGCAGTACCATTACCAAAAATGGTTAAGATAGGTCCTAAAACGGTGGATTGTATCTTTATAGGTTACGCACAGAATAGTACTGCATACCGGTTTTTAGTGCATGATTCAAAGATAACGGATATTCATAAGAATACTGTTATGGAATCACGGAATGCATCATTCTTTGAAAATGTATTTCCTTGCAAGAACGTTGAAGGATCTAGGCCACCGAAACGGGCTAATGATCCACAAGTGGTTCAAGAAATTGAACCTCGGCGAAGCAAACGAGCTAGAGTAGAAAAATCATTTGGAGATGATTTTGAAACCTACTTGTTGGAGAGAGAACCTCAAACTTATGAAGAGGCTGTGAATTCTCCCGAAGGACCTTTTTGGAGGGAGGCCATAAAAATTGAGATAGATTCTATTTTGCAGAATCACACATGGGAGTTAGTGGACCTCCCACATGGTTGTAGTCTTTTAGGATACAAATGGATTTTTAAAAGAAAGATGAAGCTAGATGGCTCTATTGATAAGTATAAAGCCAGACTTGTGATTAAAGGATTTAGGCAAAAAGAAGGCTTAGATTACTTTGATACATATTCTCCTGTGACAAGAATAAGTTCTATAAGGTTGATTATTGCAATTGCTACCTTAAGAAACTTGGAAATACATCAAATGGATGTTAAAACAGCTTTCCTAAATGGGGATTTAGATGAAGAAATCTATATGGAGCAACCAAAGGGTTTTGTGGCTCCAGATGCTAAAGGGAAAGTGTGTAAATTGGTGAAATCATTGTATGGATTAAAACAAGCACCTAAAAAGTGGCATGAAAAGTTTGATCAAACAATGATAATCAGTGGATTCAAAATTAATGAGTGTGATAAATGTATCTATGTTAAAGAGACAGAAGATGGCTATGTCATTTTATGTCTTTATGTGGATGACATACTCATTATTGGCAGAAATGATAAGTTGGTTCATTCTACCAAAAATATGTTAAATTCTAAATTTGACATGAAGGACATGGGTCTTGCTGATGTGATTTTAGGGGTCAAGATCATAAGAACAGCAGATGGTCTAACTTTGAGTCAGGCTCACTATGTAGACAAAATCCTTGACAAGTTTAACAAGGATGACTCTGGAATGGCTAGAACGCCTTTAGATAATAGTCTCCATCTATCCAAAAATCGTGGAGAGGGTGTTGCCCAAGTGGAATACTCAAGAATAATAGGGAGTCTAATGTATCTAATGAGTTGTACTAGACCAGATATTGCTTATGTGGTAAGCAAATTGAGTGGATATACGAGTAATCCAAGTGTTGTGCACTGGAATGCAATAATAAGAGTACTAAGGTACTTACGTTATACTCGTAACTATGGGATCGCATTATACTAGATACCCAGTTTGTAGTAGAAGGCTACACGATGCAAAGCTGGATATCCGATATAAAAGATTCAAAAGCTACAAGTGGCTATGTGTTTACACTAGTTGGTGCTTTCATGATGAGTTGGAAATCCACAAAACAAACTGTAATAGCTAGATCTACTATGGAATCTGAGTTTATAGCTTTGGATAAATGTGGAGAAGAGGCTGAATGGATAAGGAATTTTCTAGAGGATATTCCTAAATGGGAAAGACCTGTGCCGTCTATCTGTATATATTGTGACAGTCAATCTGCAATTGGTAGGGCACAAAATTCTATGTATAATGGTAAGTCTAGACATATTCGTCGTAGACATAATACCATTTGACAACTGCTATCAACTGGAATTATCTCGATTGACTATGTGAAGTCAAAAGATAATATAGCGGATCCATTAACCAAAGGGTTAAATAGAGAGGCAGTTGAAAGATTAACAAAAGGAATGAGTGTAAAGCTTGTGGAGGATAAAAATCTTATGAAGGAAAACCCAACTTAGTTGACTGGAGATCCCAATATCTAAGTTCAAAGGGACAACCTACTTGTAAGATTTAATTTAGTCATCGTGGGGGTAACCTCAACTCATTCCCTGTCATGAAACAGTGATAGAATGGATAAGGTTAGCAATTTGTTGCTTTAATAATCCTTAAGGAGATAAGTTAAAAATACTTTACTTAAGGTTTTACCTATGTGAGAGAGAAGTGGGGCCGCTTCAAAGGAGAATTGACCGGGCTAATTCTTTAGAAACTCTTGCAGAACCAGGTAGTGTTCATGGCCAAAATGAACAAAATCATGAGAACGAGAACATAAAGAAAGCAGTTCTGTGTAAATTATGTGGACTCTTTACACAAGAAAGCGGGGACAGTTCAAGGACATCAAGTCTCATTTGGGACGACTAGTAAAGCAAACATATTTTACAAGGGGAAAGTTCAAAGGATAATACCTACTTTTCTTATGCAGGGGTTGGATGATGAACATCAAAACCTATCGAGTCAAAACAATTTTCATTCACGTGGGGGATTGTTGGAAAAAGCTTGGCTAAGTTGAATGAGAAATTTGAATGGAAAGAGTCCCACATTGGTTTTGGAGAAATAAGGAGTGGAAAGTATCCCACATTGGTTTTGGAGGGAAGTTGGAAGCACTTTATATTAGAAAGTGCTCCATGAAGGTTCAAAGAACTTTGCAAGGTTATGCTCCATGTCATAACCTCGCGCACACCCGCGCAGGGGGGGGTGCAAATCCAAGGCCTGTCCGGACCAAAAAGGGCTTGACTTGTGTGCGGGCGCGACCTGCGCACACGATTGCCGGAACAAAATTCACGGGCCTGATCAACCCGAGTTTTGCTACTGGTTTCATTTTCCACTTTCAAAATTCAAAATTTTTTTTTCTTTCAAACTGCCAGAGAGTTAATTCTGTAACAGCTAGGGATTTATTACCCAGAATAAATTATGTGTAACAGCCCTTTCATTACAGAATTAATTCAGCATTCCAGCTCTATCTATAAAAGGGGGATTGCATCCTCCTTTGTTTTCCTCCCCCAGAATTGCAGAGCTTCTGTGATTTTATTCTTCTCTTTTCTCTGTTACATCATTTTCGTTTTCTTGTTCTGTTCGGTTGTGTTGAGGTTGTTCTTGTGCTGAACAAACTTCATTTAAGCCGTTGTATCCTGGGAGACGGACGCCATTCGAACTCCAGCACATTACTGGGAGTTGGCGAATCTGTTTTAAGGAAATTGCGTTGAACGCAATCCTCGGTTTTGTTTTCCTTTCTTTCCAGAAAAAACATACTGACTTGTTTTTGTTTGCAGTGATTTAGTCTAACAGTAGTATATAAATCTCATTTGGGTATCGTCAAGAATAGAAGAGAGTAGAAACAGTGTCGTGAAAAAGAGGGGAGAACGAGCGTAGATTCTAAGGTATCTCTCGGTGCAATTGCAGACGGGAGGGAGGCCAAGACTAAAGAGTGGCAGCTTGAGAGACATAGCTGATTTATGGATTTTGATACTATGATTTCAAAAAGATGGATTTGATTTACGTGATTCAGAGGTAAGGAATTGAACCCCTTCTTGTTTTTAGATAAACTAATGAAATAGTGATTTGAGTGGAGTTTTGAAACATTTATTTGTATATGGAAAAGGAGGAATCAAGTATGTTATCTTCATTAAAGTATGATGTTATATATCAAACTTAAACGCTTACGCTATTTTTATATGAAAATCTATTATTTTGCTTCTGCAATTACGGATTGGAAATTATTCGATTTTAGGCTAAACGACTTAATAGACTTTTGTTTTGGTAAAGGGTTTTATATTATGTTTGGCCAGTAAAAAGACAAATGGTTTCTCTGTTTTCTTTATGATTGCAATAAACATTCCAATTGCTAAAGTTTTCAAAGGCATGTCATTTTACATGATATATACTAATTCATATGCAAAGAATAACAACGTTGGATTTGGAATTATTTCTTGAAATTTTGGAAAAGGTATGACAGAAGTGCCATTAAGTTAATAAAATATCATCTTTGAATTGCTCTATATATCTATATGATTTAGAAGTAAAAACTCAGCTTATAGTCACTTCTTGGTACAATTCAATCATAAGGCCGAAAAGTCTTACCTTATTTAAAGTATATGAAAAGAATGATAATTCATACATTTAAAAATATATTTTGAAAGGGCTCATTGAGTCAACCCAACAATTAGCGTAGCCAAAGTGTAAAGAAATTTGAAGTATTATATAAAGTATAATCTTATGTTTTATGCCTCAATTAAGTAATCATCGCTCGCGAACGAAGCCAAATGTTCGAAGTATACCCCCGGTTGAAGGACTCGATGTGTTACGAAATGGAGCCAAAGAATATAATATTATTGAAAGTTGTAAGTTTTATGTCGATAAGTTATTCCGTAATGTTTTGAAGTTAATGTACCGATGTTCATTAATAAGGCTGGTCTTTATATATTAAATGATGTTCTCAAAATGTTCAAAGCTCAAAGATGATTTTTCGGTAAAAGTATATGTTTTTGGAAAGGTAAGAAAGAGAAATGATGTTCAAACTGCTTGATTCCGAAAGAAGTTTAATTTATTACTGAGTTGGAAGCTCACTCATTTCCATGTTTTTTTCAGGTGAAGTTAGCAATTATGAGAATCATTAGGAGAGTGGGAAGAAGTTCCCTTTTGGTGAAGAAAGTAATTCATTTAAGGTTTCAATTTATTTTTGAGAAACATTATATTATATGTTATGTAATGATTTATCTTACGAGATTGTTAAGATGAATAAAGTTTCATTTGAGGTTTTATGTTACTTGGAAATTTAAGTTTATGATTAATAAGAGACCTTGTGTTAATAGTATGGGCTATTGACACGGTCGTGTCTCGCCTCTCGAGAACGGGGCGCGACAGTAAGTCTATTCAATACATCAAATGGGAACCTCATAAAACTTAATACTGATGGTTCTTACATTTCTAACACTGGCCAGGGTGGTACAGAAGGCATCCTTCGTAATCACCTTGGTTACTAGATACTAGGTTTTAGTATTCACCTCACTAAAACCAGTATTAATGAAGCAGAGTTACTTGCACTATGAGGTGGTTTAGCTTTATCTATTGAGCATGGTCACTTGAAACTGGATATCAATGTCGATTCACAAGTCATACTGACAATGATCAAAGACACATCAAATGTTATATACTCTAATCGTGTGTGTGACTGCAGATATATACTCTCTCAACTCCAGACTTACACACTGTCCCACGTGTACCGAGAGTCGAATCAAGTAGCTGACAAGCTTGGGAAATATGGTAGTACTCGACCATGGATTGGTAGCCAAATCTTCACTTCTGCTCCTGACTTTGCTGAAGAATATTGGTTCCAAGACAAGGCCAAGAAAACAACACTAGAATAAAGTTTATTTAATGTCTTGCATTTGTTTTTATTTTTTTGTATTGTCTTTTATTTCCTGTTCTTTCCTTTCCTTCTTGTACTCTTATTTCTATTAATAAATCGGGTTTTTTCTTTAGAATGACATTGAAAAATATGGGAGCAACATTTTTGGTAATAATGAATTTGTCAAATCCGTTCTCAACTGAGAACGAATTTGTCAAATTCGTTATGAGCTAATGTGAGAATGTATGTCCACGTCGGCTCAAGACGGATTTCACAAATTCGTTATGAATGGATGGCTGATGTTCCTGTGTGACGCCACTGATGACGTCAAGAACTCCTACATGAAGCTCCTCGGTAGATTTCTTTCTCTTTTTATGTTGGTCAATTGGTGTATTTAGTCCTGAAACAATTTTCGATTGGTAAGGTTGGTCCCTAATGATTGTTTGCAACTTTTTAGATCCTCAATCAAATTATGGCCTGGTATTGGTCCTTCCGACTTTTTTTTTGAAATATTGAATGTTAGTCAACAAGTGATGTGGGCAAAATTGGAAACTTCACATTTTTTTAGATAATTAATATCATATGGACCTAATTGTAAAAATACTTTTAAAAAAAAATACCTAATTGTAAAAATAAACCTAAAACTCATCCTTCCTCCTTGCCGCCTCCTCCCTTCTTCCCCCTCCTCCCTCGTTCTCCCTCCTTGTCGCCTCCTCTCCTCCTCATCCCTTATCCCCTTTTATTCCTCATCCCTCATCTCTCTTCTTCTCCATCATTGCTGCCTCATCCCTTATTCTCTCTTCTCCCTCATTGCCGCCTCATCCCTTCTTCCCTCTTCTGCCTCCTCCATTCTTCTCCCTCATTGCCGCCTCCTCCCTTCTCCCTCCTTCTCCCTTCTCCTTATTCCCTTCTCCTTCATTCTGTCTTCTCCCTCCTCCGCCGCTGTCTTGGCCGGAATTGTGCAAGTGATATTGACCAGATATTGGCCGGAATTGGATGATATTGGCCAGAATTATGAATGATGGTTTTATTTTATAGTTTTATAATTAGGTATTTATATTTAAGTATATTTACAATTGAGTACAAGTGGTATTAATAATCTAAAAAATATGTGAAATTCCTATTATACCCCTGTACACTTGACTAACAAATACAAAGGGAAAGGTGCAAACAATCGTTGGGAACCAACCTTGCCAAGCGAAAATTGTTTGAAGATCTAAAAAGCTGCAAACAATCATTAGGGACCAACCTTGCCAAGCGAAAATTGTTTCAAGACTAAATACACCATTTGGCATTTTATGTTTCTTAGCCATTTTAGAGTTTCTAGGATAAATAAACCGAAATACTAACAGTAAGGGTGTGCATTCGATATTCATAATTAAACTTCGGAATTCAGTTCATTTTGTAACGTTTTATGAATACAGAACCGAATCAAAATTTTATGGAAATCGAATACCGATATTATTTTGGTATGGTCAGTTCGTTTTGTACCGAATATTTGTGGAGCTCAAATTAATAAAACTTAGATAAAAAAGATAAATTTATAATGCACAATTAAAATAAAAACAATAAACTAAAAATTAAGAATAAAAATACAACTCTACAACAATAACATAATTCATTAATTCCCCAATAATTCAGGATATGGGCAGTAACATTTGATAATAAATACATAAAGTCTCTGCCCCAGAATATAATTGAAACATATGGATGGAAGACAACTCTAAGTTATATTAATAATACTTATAAATATAATATAAATATTTTAGAATAATAATAAATAAATTGATTTATTCAATTTCTAAAAATTGAAAATCGAATACCCAATCATATTATTTTGACTTTCTCAAAATCGAACCAAATAAACTAAAATCTATAATATATAAAGTTAGGGCAAGTTGAGGTAGAAGTTTGAGGGAGTGACATGTGACATATTGTGAGACGTGGCCCAATAAAAAACTTACATGTGGCAATGTAAGCTCTCTAAAATGCAAAAGATGTGCTCCATTAGCTAATAACTTAAGCTAAAATCTTAAATTGTTATTGAGATAAAATATGAAGTAAGAAATTTTAGCTCTATATATACACACACAAACTATAAATGAGTATTAATTATAACATACAACTAATGATATAACTCATGTATTAATGTTAATTGTAATTGAAAAAGTTTGAACTATAATGACTTATGATGTTTCAAGTGACTTTTGGAGTTCTTATTCATGTAAGGGAATTTTAAAAGGCATGTATTAATGTTAATTGGAATTGGAAAAACTTTAACTATTGTTAGTTATGATGTTTCAAGTGACTTTTGGAGTTCTCATTCATGCAAGGAAATTATAAAAGAGTTAATTATAAATTATAACTCATGTATTAATGTTATATGGAACTGCAAAAGTTTGAATTATAATTATTTATAATGTTTGTAATCTATTGCTAAAGGTTATGACTACATATTTATAAAGTTAAGATTTCTATAGTTAATGGCTACAATTACATATTTATAAACTTCATTAGTTATATTAATGAATGAAGTAGAAGAGTTTGTAACTTTTATTATAGTAATTTTTAGTTCATTAGTTATATTAATGAATGGAGTATAAGAGTTTTGTAACTTTTATTATAGTAATTATATTTATTTATTGTTGCTTCTTTTTAAATGAAAAAGTTGAATAAGTTTTTTAAATAAAAAAGTTTAATTGTTTTTTTAAATCAAGAAATTCAAAAGTTTTCAATTGTTATATTAATGAATGAAGTAGAAGAGTTTTGTAACTTTTATTATAGTAATTATATTTATTTAGTTCATTAGTTATATTAATAAAAGTTAGTCCAAGTTGAGGTACAAGCTTCATGATGTGACATGTGGCATTTTGTGGGATGTGGACCAATTAGAAACTTCCATGTATAATAAATAAGTAGAATACATTAGTTGAATTTCTTAATAAATAAGTTATAAATCTATTAAGTGTGCTAAATCCGTGAATATTAAAGTTTTTAATTAATATTGTAATAATTAGTATTAATCTTTACAACTATATATAGGTACTCATTTACGTAGAAGAAACTTCTATTATATAACTAATAATAATTAACAACAAAATGAATAATAGCTAAAACAATTAACTAAAGTAGTATAGTTTAAAGCTGAATCCGACAAATATTAGTTGTAGAGCTTTCCACAATATTAATAGATTATCAAAGTCGTGATGCAAATCTCAATATATTGTCATTTCATTAAAAAAAAAAAAATTCAAGATACTGCAAAGGAAGTTCAATAGTTTTTCCTATCTTAACCATCAAGCAAAAAAATAAAAATATACAGGAAGGAATTTATGCAGATCAAATGATAATAATAAAAAGTTTTAAAAGGCTTTGAATTTAAAGAGTCAAAAGAGAAGGCAATTAAATCTCGGAATAAATACTTAGTTAAAGTAATTTATTATTTTGTTTAACAATTGATACCACGAATAATTATATTAAAATATACATGTATCTATAATAATTATATTCACTAATGTATCTCTTTTATCAGTTTGCTAAATAAATTCATTAATTGTAAATCCATATTAAAAGTACATATTATTAATTACATCTATGTAGATTAAAAATTGAAGAGTAGTTTTGAGTCTATTAAAATCTCCACCAATAAATAAAGAACATAATTATACTACATGGTATATGTATTGATGATAATTAAATTGAAATGTACAAAATTTATAACCAACACTTCATCTTCTTTAATGCTATTAAATTATTAATTTATTTACTAATATCATTACACAAAAAATAGCATTATATAATCTAACAAAAAAACTCATGTGTTTTCATAATAGAGGTTAGAGAAATCGAGAGATAAAAAAAATGGAAAAACATATGAAAAGACACTGGAATTCAAAGAGTTAATTGACAAAAAGATAAGACAATTGAAAAATCGGTGGAAATCAAAGAGACAACTAACCTAAATAAAGAAGAAGTTGAAAAGCCAATAGAAACCTAAGAGTCAACTCAAAAAGTATAAATAGCACAATACATAAGATGTGTCACACCACCTAATTTCTCGGCTCTTCGGATCTCCAATCATTAAAAAATGCAAATTCCAACATAAAAGCGTACAATTTGTATTATAATGCTTTGATGGATGACTCTAGCTAAAATTGTTGTAAATATTAGAGTAGATGTTTTTAAAATTGTAAACCGTATTTACTCATCGATGGTTTGAATGCAGGAGCTTTGGATTTTTTCTGTTATTATTATTCAATCTACTATTATAAGAGTATTTCAAGATTTCAGCACCAATTATCTATAGATTTACTTTTTGATTTTTGCTCAATAAATTTATACGTATACAAAATTAATGATTTTTTATTTTAGATCCGATTTGAGGACTTTGTCAGAGTATCGTGGATTCATGGAAGTTTTGGAACAAATAAATTGCATAACAAAGCATATTAACGCATGGGAAAGCTTCTCAAAGGCTCCAAATATTTGGTCCAACAATTTAGGATGAGAAGAAGGTAGAATTTATATAATGAATTTCTATTTGTTTATAAGAATGGAGTGGATTGATCATACCTTCTAATATACACATGAAAATAATGTTGATAATTTCTCGGAATCCTTTGACATGAGTCATGTGTTGTAATTGTATGTATTATTCTGGCAAATGAACATGTTTTTATATTTTTTCTAAGTTAACAATACGACTTTTGTTTTGTTTTGTTTTAGTCCACTGAAAATCCTTCCCAAATAAATGTCTCCAATTGCAAAATAGGAAAAGGTAGAAAAATAAAGAGATTTAGACAAATTTCTTAGACTAAGAATATGCATCTTAGACTAAGAATATGCATTTAAAAGGAAAACAGAAGAATAAATGATTTTATAATGCGAAAGATTTTATCAATTCATTAAAATAAAAAGGATCATGTATATTGTCTTAAAATTAAAATTTCATTAATTTTTTATATTGATCTTCTGTCATATATATCATTTGTTGTATGATAAAAATTCGTATTTTTTATTCAACAAAACGAACTCTTTTATTGACAAAAAATAGTATTATTTCTAATAACACTTAGAAAATATTCTCGTGCAACGCACGAGATCTATAACCTAATATCGAATAAACTGAACCATACAGAATATTGAACACACGTGGCTAACACATACCAATAAAATTAATAAGGGTCCAGTGGCCCACCCCTTAAATAAAAACTCAGCTAAACAACGCTATAACCACCAGCCCCACAATATTTTATAATATAAAACAAAATCCTCACACCACCTTTGCCACGTAACAAAAATCAACCCTTAAAACAATAATGAAGGACAGCCACATCAGCACCAAGGCCCACAATTAGGCCTGCAAACGAGTCGGACTTTTATCCGTATCCGACTCAAATCCGAATTTTTTTTAGGATTTAATAAGAACTCCAAACTGATATACTCGCATTCGAATCCGAATCCGTATAAGAGTAATAAAACAGTTACAGATGTGAAATATAAAAAATTGTATCGGTTAGAATTGAATCCGTTTTACGGGGGGATATAAAGGGAATCGACCGCAGGGCGAAGCCCGAGTCACGCCTACCTTTCTCTCTGAGGCGGAGCTTCCCATATGAATTGAATCAGTTTAAGCATATATATATATATATATATATATATATATATATATATATATATATATATATATATATATATTCATGTTTTCCAAGCTTCCAGTTGGTGGTTTACGAGAAATTTGAGTCCGATCGGTTCCTCAATTCAGGACGGATTTTGGGCTGATGTCGATAGACATACTGGATGTTTATCCATGCCAGTTCAGCAAATTAGTCCTCAATTGCCAAAAATGTTTCTTTCAAAATAAATTAGGTGACATGATTGACCCATTATATAATTTTTGGATCATTTTAATAAATTGTCTAATTTTTAACCACCCAAAAAAAAAAGAAATAAAAAATGAGAGTGAAGCACTCCATTTTTTTTATTTTTTTTGTTTAGGGGGCAGGGGGTTCATTTTCTGTACGTATTTGCTTAGATGGAACCTTGATGCTTAAACACTGGAGAGAGAGAGAGAGAGAGAGAGTTGAGCTCAACCAAAAAAATTGCAAGAACATCTATGGAATGGGAGCTGATCTTCAATTGCTGGAGACAAAGTTAAGTTCTCAACTTGAAGGTAGTCGGAGATTTCAATGATTTCTTAATTGAAAGGTAAGTTTTGAACGGAATCTCCAAATCTATTCTCAAATTTATTTTTTGTAGTCGGATGGAATAGAGGTTGCGGTGAGGGTAATTGGATTATTAATTCTAAAAAAAATCCCCAAAATGGGTAATTATGATGATAAAGATATTAGGGGTACTCTACTAGTGTTGCTGATGAAAGGACCTCAATGTTGAAGTAAAAAAATGGTAAAAAGTTCTGTTCTTCTTTGGTTTTTCTTGTAGATTTTTTTTAAAATTTTTTTTTTTGTGTTTTATATTTACTGGGTTTATTGATATGCAATTGTTAATTTTTTTTGGTGTTATATTATTATATCAGACATAAAAAAAAGACTTGGATTATTATTATATCCAAAGGAGACTTTGTTGCTGTGCTTTCATTATATAAAAAAAAAACTTTGATACCCAAAGCAGACTTTTACTCTTCTTCTTCTTCATCTCATCTTTCCAATTCCTTCAAGAAAGAAAAGAAAATAAGCTATGGATATTGCTTTGGCAGTGGGAGGCTCCTTTCACTCTGCTTTCCTTCAAGTTCTCTTTGATCGGATGGCTACGCCTGAGTTTCTCAATCTCTTCGGACAACACAAGTACGATGATCGCATCCTGAAGAAGCTCAAGTGGAAGCTGCTGATCCTCCAAGCCGTGCTTGAAGATGCTGAGAATAAGCAGACTAAGATCGTCGCTGTTAAGAAATGGCTTGACGAAGTCCATGAAGTTGTTTACCAAGCTGAAGACTTACTGGATCTCATCAACACTGAAGCTCTGAGGGTTAAGGTGGATTATCTGGTAAGCGTTTCTCCAGATCCCTCCACACATTTTGCTGATGTTGAGTTTCTTAACGGAATAATGCCTCAGTTGGAAGATGTTGTTCAAAAGTTGGATGACTTTGAGCAAAAGATTGGTATTCTGGGTTTAGTTAAGGAAGTTCATGAGCCGAAAAAGAAAGCATTTCGACTACCTTCAACTTCTTTGGTTGATGAAAATGATGTGTATGGTAGAGATGCTGATAGTGACAACATAATTGAGGCCCTACTCTCTGATAGTATTAGAGAGAAAGCGTCGGTGATTTCAATAGTTGGGATTGGAGGGGTAGGGAAGACTACTCTTGCCCAACTTGTTTACAATGATGAGAGTGTGAATGATGAATTTGATGTAAAAGCATGGGTTTGCGTCTCAGAAGAGTATGATGCCTTAAGGATCACAAAGTCGCTTCTGCATGAATTGAACATATCAAGTTCTGAATCTAATGAAAGCTTCAATTCCCAACAAGTAAAGCAAAAAGAGGGGTTGTCCAAGAAGAAGTTTTTTATTGTGCTAGATGATGTCTAGAATAGGGATTATGGTGATTGGTTGGCTTTGTCTTCTCCTTTAAGCGGTGGAAAAGTGGGTAGCATGATCATTGTAACTACTCGTGATGAAAAAAGTTGCATTGATGATGGGCAATCAATATACTTATCCTTTGCATATCATGTCAGATGAATATTGTTGCTCTCTCTTTGAGAAACATGCTCTGAGAGAAACGGGCCGGGATTGGATTGGACCCTTAATCGGGTTGGGCCGACCAACCCATTTGGACCGACCTTATGGCTGGACAATTGGATATATTTTCCATCCCTTTATCTCTTAGAAAAGAGGTTGAAATGGTAGAGAAAGTGGAGGAGTGGTTTCCTCCATGATCTCCCACTTCCCCCTTTCACTCTCCCCACTCTCCCTTGAATGACTAGGAAGAATACTGATTTTTCCTAGGATTCTAAGTCATTATTCTCCAGCTTTTGGAAGCTTAGAGAAGAGAGAAAAGAGAGAACATTTAGTAAGAAAAGAAAAGACAGCTTTTCATATACTTCTTTTCTAGCTTTGGCTAATAGAAATAGAAGTAAGAAAACTGTTTCTTGTTCTTCTAAAAGGTCATACATACATACTCCATCTTGAAGAGTGTCTTCAAGACTTCTACGAAGCATTGGCTAGCACCAAGCGGTAGAAGACCATCCCCGGAAGATCGAGTGGATATTTGGAGAGACGGAGCCTGCGTTGGTGGCGTTCCGTTCGTGACAACAAACTACAGCTGAAACCGTTTCAGCTATCCTAGCACTTCTAAAGGTATAATACTATCCCATAGTCTTAGGTTCTTACTCGTGAAAGATCCTGATAGAGGCGGGTCGTTTTATTTCATTTGCATAAGCGATGTTGACCCAGGTTATTCCTCTAACGGTGGTATCAGAGCCACTCACGAGTACCCTATAGACTTAATGTGCTATAGTATTTGAATATGGATTATGAATCTATGTTTTGCATGCCTTAGGATTTCTAGAAATGTTGTATATCATGTATGACATGTTTTTTGCATCATTTTGTATGTATGAGAGTCAAGTTTTACTCTCAGTATCTCTGTTCGGATTGGTATTCGGTCGACCGCGAGTGCTGTTTTGGTCAGCGAGTACTCTCGATACTTTGTTCGGTCGATCGCAATATCATTCGGTCAACCCGAAAGTATCTGATCGATCGGCCAGAGATGTACTGGTTGGTCGGTAAGTACTCTCGAGTACTTTGTTCGGTCGATTGTGAGATATGTCGGTTCGGTAGAGCTAATTACATGATCGGCCAGAGCTGGATGGCGGTCAACCGAACTTAACGAGAATATGAAATGTTACATTTCTTTGGTTGCTCATTTTTCCATAAATTGTTATGTTAGTTGATCATGATGCATAGTAATCGCCTTTACCCTGTTGGTTTAATTTTAAAATACGATCTGCGTATCGTGCCTATTTTTATTATCAAAAAGTTGTAATTTTCTTCTCGTCAAATCCCCTCGAATGTAACTCGAGGTTTCCTTAGAATTATGTAATTCTAGATTAGGAGAAGGTACAGCTGTGATGAAGATTTGGCGGCAACCACCTGAAGGTCAAGACGGTGTAGAATAGAATGTTTTCTTTTCACACCTTTAGTTTGACTTCACGGTTTTTCCATTGGCTTGGAAAAACCGAATAGGATATGGCGATTACTATTGCATTTTTATTTTATGTATTGGATGCATATGTATATAAGCATAAAGCTGTTTTATTTATGCTTTTACGGTGAGATTGTTAAAAAACAAAACCCCTCAATTAAATATTAACTAGTGCCTTCCTAAGTTTAGCCCTCGTCAAGGCCTAGATCGACATTAGTATGGGACATGCCAAAGATGTACATACGTGTCTATCCGGGTGAGGCGCGAAGGATAATTTGTGATATCCGTCGGCTAAAACTTAGGGTCCTGAGTTAACTGGATTATCTCAATAAATGGATTGAGGATCTAGAGGCAAAAGAGTTGAGAAAAGTGTATAATGATACGCTTGAATACATGTTTTTCACTCAACTAACCAAGAATTACATAATTTGATGTAATTGGCAAACGTTGCCTACCTAAATAACTAAGTTTTGGGCGATCGGCCCAAAGGTGACTCGAAGCGAGGTGAAATATGGATTTTGACCCGCTAGAAAGTTAACGAACTTTACGAGTTGATAATGAGGGTTATTCACTCGAAGAAAATAGTGGGAGAAATCATTAAAAAGATAAAGACCTAATAATGATTTTAATCGGTACTTACTTTGCATATTTTTGTTGTAGAAAATGGCAAATTCAAACCAAACACTATCATTGCGTTCTGTCCTTGAGAAGGACAAATTAGAGGGAGTTAACTTTCTCGACTGGTTCAGGAACATGAGAATCGTTCTCAAGCATGAAAGAAAGCTGTATGTTCTAGAACAGCCTATTCCTGCTACACCAGAGGCTCGCGCTTCGACCGTTGAAAGAAATGCTTATCAGAAACATGTTAGTGATGCTTTAGATGTGTCTAGCCTCATGCTTGTCACCATGAACTCTGAGCTTCAGAAGCAACATGAGGACATGGGGGGCTTATGAGATCTTTGGCTCACTGAAGCAACTATATCAGGGGCAAGCACGCCAGGAGAGATTCGATGTATCAAAATCTCTTTTTCAGTGCAAAATGTCTGAAGGAATGCTAGTGGGAACTCACGTTCTTAAGATGATAGGTTATGTTCAGAACCTTGAAAAACTGGGATTTCCTTTGGGACAAGAGCTGTCGGTCGATTTGATCTTGCAATCGTTGCACGAATCATACTGATCGGTTCATTCGAATTATCACATGAATGAAATTGACAAGCCATTACTCGAGTTGTTGAATATCTTTGAGGGATGCCGAGAAGGAAATAGGCAAGTCCAAGCCCGACACCATACTTGATGGTGCAAAAGGGCAAAGGCAAAGGTTTTGTGAAACCCAAAGGCAAACCGAAAGGTAAGCCCCGAGGGCAAGCAAACCACTTTCAACAATGCACTCGAAACCTAAGGGTGGTGTAGCCAAGGACTCTATCTGTCATCATTGTGGTGAGAAGGGTCATCTGGAAAAGGAGCTGCAAAAGCTATCTTGCAGGGGAAAAAGGTTTGGAAAAGGAGAAAGAAAATGTTGCTTTGGGCTCGAGTATTTATGTTGTAGATATTAATATGATTGATATCAATTTAAATACAACTACTTCTTGGGTATTTGATACCGGATGTGGTTATCACATTTGTACTAATGTGCGGGGAGCTGCAAAGGAGTAGAGAGTTGGCAAAGGGTGAAGTGGAACTACGAGTTGGCAACGGAGCACGTGTTGCGACCACTAGTTTGTAGGGACATGTACTTTTACTTTGCCTTGAGGTCTTGTTTTGGGTTTAGAAAACTGTTTCTATGTACCTAGTTTAATTAAGAATATTATTTCGAGTTTCTTGTTTGGACAAGAAAGGTTTTGAATTTCGATCAAAAAACCAACGATTGTCGTTATTTACGGATAATATGTTTTATGCAAGCGCCTCTTTGATTAATGGTCTATATGTTTTAGACCTTGATATGCCAATTTTAAATATAAATACCAAAAGGATTAAGACTAATGATTATAATCAGACATACCTCTGGCATTGTCGCTTAGGCCATATAAGCGAAGACCGCATATCGAACTCCGTAAAGATGGGTTGTTGGAATCATTTGACTTCATGTCTTATGATCGATGTGAATCTTGTTTGTTGGGTAAGATGACGAGCATCACCTTTCACTAAGCTAGGTGAGAGAGCCGATGCTTTATTAGGACTAATACATAGTGATGTATGTGGCCCTTTTAATATACATGCGAGGGGTGGTTACCTCTACTTCATTACCTTTCTTGATGACTTCGGTAGGTATGGATATGTGTTCTTGATGAAACACAAATCCGAAGCATTTGCTAAGTTTAAAGAGTTTAAACTAGAAGTAGAAAACCAACTTGGCAAGAGTATTAAGGTTCTTCGATCGATCGAGGAGGAGAGTACTTGAGTCAAGAATTGCGTGACTATCTAAAAGATTGTGGAATCGTTTCACAACTTTCTCCTCGAGCTACTCCACAATGGAATGGTGTATACGAAAGGAGGAACAAAACCTTATTAGATATGGTTCGTTCTATGATGAGTCACACGAGCACGCCCAATTCCTTTTGGGGACACGCACTAGAGACAGCGAGCTTTAACACTTAACCGCGTTCCATCTAAATTAGTTGCAAAGACGCCATACGAGTTATGGGTAGGGAAGCGTCGGTTTGTCTTTCCTCAAGATTTGGGAGCTGTGAAGCTTTTGTAAAAGCAGCTCGACTTACGATAAGCTGGCTCCAAAATCTGAAAAGTGCATATTTGTAGGTTATCCTAAGGAAACTAAAGGATACTACTTTTTATATCCCTAACGAGAACAAAGTGTTTGTTGCTCGCACGGGAGTCTTTCTAGAAAAAGAATTTGTTTCTAGAAACACGAGTGGGAGTAGTGTAGAACTTTACGAAGTTCCGAGACTCTCAAACTAGCACTAATGATGAGATGGAAATTGAGCGAGACTCCACAAGTTGTTGTGCGGCGGAGTGCCACAAAGCGAGTTGTGCGGCCAGCCTGATTCAAGAAACACAAGAATTGCGTAGAGTGCGGTAGAGTTCGTCGTCCACCTCCAGGAAAAATTTGGATTTTTCATAACGAGAACATGGTGATGTTATGCTTGTGGATCACGATGAACCTTCAACCTACAAAGCGAGGCAATTAATAGCCCGAGTTTCGAGAAATGGCTTGAGGCCATGAGATGCGAAATGGACTCCATGTACACAAACCAAGTCCGGATCTTGGTTGATCCACTGAAGGGTAACTCCCATAGGGGTGCAAATGGGTTTTTAAGATTAAAACCGACATGGAAGGGAATGTACAAACATACGAGGGCGGCTGGTCGCGAAAGGTTTCAAACAAGTTCATGGTACTGACTATGGCGAGACCTTTTCCCACTTGTAGTTATGTTCAAGTCCATTCGGATTTTGCTTGCTATTGCGACTTACTATGACTATGAAATCGGCAAATGGATGTCAAAACCGATTTCCTTAATGGAAAAATTGAAGAGGATGTGTATATGACCACGACTGAAGGTTTTGTCACTCCGAGAGAATCTTTGGAAAAGTATGTAAGCTTGAGAGATCCATTTATGGACTCAAGCGAGCTTCTCGAAAGGCTGGAACATCCGTTTTAATGATGCCGTCCAGTGAGCTTGGCTTCATTAGAAATGAGGATGAGCCTTGTGTTTACAAGAAGGTTAGTGGGAGCTCAATCGTATTCTGGTTTCGTATGTAGATGACATACTACTCATTGGAAAGCGACATACCAGACCTTAAAAGTGCAGCAAAGGCTTGGTTGAGTACGTGTTTCTCTATGAAAGACTTAGGCGATGCCGGCTATATTCAGGGAGTCAAGATCTATAGAGATAGATCCGGGAGACTCATTGTCCTAAGTCGAGTACATATATAGACAAGGTGCTAAAGCGGTTTAGCATGCAAGAGTCTAAGAAGGGCCTTTGTCCTATGGCACATGAGTGCTTGTTCTATTGAACAAACGAGTGTTCTAAAACGCTTTGCCCGAATTAGAAACGCGTGAAAGAGATCCCTTATGCTTACGCCATAGGATCCATCATATACGCCATGGTATGTACTCGCTCGAGATGTCTCGTTTGCCTTAAGCCTTACGAGCGAGATACCCGATCTAATTACGGTGAACGTCACTTTGGATCTCGGTCAAGAATATCCTCAAGTACTTACGAAGGACTAAGGATACATTCTTTATTTATGGAGGCGGATGAGCTCGTTGTAAGTGGTTACACCGATGCTAGTTTCCAAACCGAGCAGAGATGATTTCCGATCGCAATCGGGATATGTGTTTAACTTGAATGGAGGTGCTTTGTGTAGTCAGCGCGGTTCAAAGCAATCGACCATTGCGAGATTCTACGGCAGAGGCGAGTACATAGCGGCTTGTGAAGCGGCTAAGGGAAGCGATTTGGATCGGGAAATTTATTTCCGACCTTGATGTGGTTCCTATAATTGCGAACCCGATAGACCTCTATTGTGACAACAATGGGGCTATTTCCCAATCTAGGGAACCTATATCTCACCAGAGGTCCAAACATGTACTACGGCGTTTTCACCTAATCCGCGAGATTATAGAAAGAGGTGATGTGCATATATGTAGAGTAGATTCGGCAGACAATGTCGCCGATCCACTGTCGCAGCAGCATGATCGTCACACTAGCTCCATGGGTATCCGATATCTGGAGGGCTGATCTTTAGAGACAGTCATTAGTATGCCCTAAAGACCATTTATTGTAATTTGGGTCTTTAGTGCAAGTGGGAGATTATTGTAATTGTACCGTATTTATGAAATTTTCATTTTGATGAATAAAAAGGCATTAATTCCAGTATTATTCATTATGTTTTTGCGTTCTTAACAACATAAATAAATAATATGTCCTTAGAAGAGTATTCATAATTGTTATGAGATACTATTCTGAAACGTCCCTAGTCGAACATTATTATGGAATCTTCGAGGACAATAATAATGCGTAAGACTAGTATGTGTAGTCATTGATATTAGATATCGGATCGTAACATGGGTATATATGATTAGAGAATAATTATACTGGACATACCCGACATGAGAAACACACCATGGGTTGTTATATAATAGTCAACGGTGTTTCTCAATTTTTGACTGGGTTGTATATGAGATCCTTCGACTTGAGGTTGAAGGGATTCATGGGCGGAAACTCGTTCCAAACACCCATGGATCCTCCCCTGAAGGATCCGCTCATACAAAACGAATCGAAAAACAGCGGTAAAAACTTACAATTTTCGGATTCAAGAAACTACTTCTTGAATGGAGGATGACGATTCTTGGAAGCTTTCTTTTCACCAACGGAATTCCCTTTGCGGAATTTCCCTCTACCAGTATCCACGCTGACGAAACAAGCGGTGATTGCTAGCTCTTCGTCTTTACGAGATTCGGGAATTAGAGAGAAAAGGGAGAGGTGAGAAATCCGAAATCGATTTCGGGTTACTTGTTTAATTTAGATTTGAATAACTTAGTTCCCTAGGGTTTCGGCTAAGAGATGTTATATAGAGTGTGGGAGTTTGTTCCCAGAACAACTCCCACGTCTACTCAACTTCTCTCAGGGCTGTGGGAGACTCGACTCCCACATCCCTAGACTTACTGTCAGTAGTGGGAGTCTTTATCGGATAACAACTCCCACTTAATCCCGAGCTTTTAGTTAAATACCAAAATTGCCCTTATCTCTAATTCGAATAATAAACACTTTATTATTTTCAGAAAAACAAATGTCAGATACAATGAACCTAGACACATTCAAGATTCATTGAATCTGGACATGAAGCTTGTTAGCTCGTCTATGATAGGACACTACATCCGATCATCAGTCGTATTGATTACTCTGTTACAAGTAACGTCCGAGTCGAGTCAAAAGCGTGGCTCCATTCATACTAGAATCAATGAAGACATAAGGTCTAAGGATTCTAAAATAGTATTGACGAAGTAATACTTATGACTTAAGACCATGAAGTATTACTTCTCAAGCGGATCACGTCGATACAATGTATCCCCTATATATTGCATCTATGATGTGATTTGTATCCATTACACATGATCGGTAAAACAAGATCATCAATCAACAATCATACTAGTTTTATTTCATAGTAAATAAGTATTACATAAAACTAGGGACTTCTAGAATAGTAATTACATAAGCTAATGAGTTTTACTATCAAATCACACATTTGATAATCAAAAGCGTAATTAACTATTCAATTAAATGCTCAAAAGATAACAAAACGCACAACATGTGCTAATGGTCCTAGGGCACTACTAACAATCTCCCCACTTGCCCTAGGTCCAATCATACATGATCCTCAATCCCATTGACCTAGTATGACTCTCATGTTTGAGGTCGTGGGTGTGGCTTGGTCAATGGATCTGCAATGTTGTCGTGCTGTATGAACTTTGCAAATACTAACGTCTCTCTTTCGATGATCTCTCGATCGGATGGAAAGCGCTTTGAGAATGTGTTTGGATCGTTGGTGAGATCTAGGTTCCTTTGCTTGTGAAATGGCACCCGGTACTATCACAATAGAGGTCCACTTTGGGTTCACAATGCTAGGGGACGACACCTAGTTCATCAACAAACTTCCGATCCAAAGCGAGCTTCTTTAGCTGCTTGAGATGCGACTAGATACTCGAGCTACATTGTAGAGTCGGCCACGGTTTCTTGCTTTGAGCTCTTCCGACTCACGGCACCTCCATTCAAACAAAACACAAAACCCAGATTGCGATCTAAAATCATCTACGTCGATCCGGAAGCTTGCGTCTGTGTAACCATTTACTACGGGACTTTCACTTCACGACCTCAGTAAACTAAGAACACATCTTTAGTCCTTCTCAAGTACTTAAGAATGCTCTTGACTGCGATCCAATGTGACTCACCGAGAGTCGATTGATATCTGCTAGTCATACTTAAAGCAAATGAGACATCGCAGGCGAGTGCATATCATGGCGTACATAATAGACCCAATGGCGAAGCATATGGGATCTTACTCATGCGCTCTTGGTCCTCCCTTGTGGAAGGTCCTTGAGTTACTGCTGAGTTTAACGCCATGTGACATGGGCAAGAATCACTTTTTGGAGTCTTGCAAAGCCCGAGACCGTTTGATGCACTTGTCAATGTATCCACTGCAGCTCGAGGCCCGATCATTTTGTTAGATCTATCTCTATAGATTCTAATACCCAAAATGTATGTAGCCTCGCCTAAGTCTTTCATGGAAAAGCACTTCCCCAACCAAGCTTTTACGCTTTGTAATGTGGGGATGTCATTTCCAATCGGTAAGATGTCGTCCCACGTAAAGCACAAGGAACACTCTTGCATTATTAGTTACTTTCTTATAAACACAAGGCTCGTCTTCGTTTTTGATGAAACCGAATTCTTTAATACGTTCATCAAAGCGGCGATTCGACTTCGAGATGCTTGCTTCAATCCATAAATGGACCTTTGAAGCTTACACACTTTGCTAGGATTTGTTGGATCAACAAACCCCTCGGGTTGTGTCATATACACATCCTCGAGAAGGTTTCAGTTAAGAAACGCGAGTCTTAACATCCATTTGCCATATCTCATAGTCATAATATGCGGCTATGGCAAGTAAAATCCTAATTGACTTTATCATCACGGCGGGGGAAAAGGTTTCGTCATAGTCAATACCATGAACTTGTCTATAATCTTTAACTACTAGTCGCGATTTAAAAAGTGTGTACATTACCATCCATGTCGGTCTTCTTTTTTATAACACCATTTGTTATCAATGACCTTGCACCCTTCGGGTGGGTCAGCAAAGTCCATACTTGGTTGTCGTACATGGATTGCATCTCGGACTTCATAGCTTCTAGCCACTTATCGACTCGAGAACTATGAATTGCCTCTTTGTAGGTAGTGGGTTCATCTTGATCAATCAGTTCAACATGATGATCATCGATCCACGAGAAATCCATATCTCTCAGTGTGTTGATGTGCAGACTCGACCTTCTTGGGCCTTGTGTCAAAGATTGAAGCTCGAGTATCGGCACGTGAGCTTGCTTGAACTTCTAAAGTTGGTTCGAGATGTTGTTTGGGGATTTTGAATTTCCTCAAGATGGATCTTACTCCCACTATCCTCTTTGGAAATAAATTCCCTTTCAAGGAATACACCATTACGAGCAACAAACACTTTGTTCTCGATGGAAGATAGAAGTAATATCCTTTAGTTTCTTTAGGATATCCCACAAACAAACATTTGTCGATTTAGGGGCGAGTTTATCGGATAACAAGCGTTTTACATACGCCTCGCATCCCCAAATTTTGAGAAATGACAAACTAGAGTCGTTTCCCGAGTCCATATCTCATATGGAGTTTTACGAACAGCTTTAGAAGGAACTCTATTTAATATAAATGCGGCGAGTTTCAAGGCGTAGCCCCAAAAAGAAAGTGGAAGACTTGTTTGACTCATCATAGATCGAACCATATCTAATAAAGGTGCGATTCCTCCGTTCGACACGCCATTCCATTGTGGTGTGCGGGGAGGAGTTAATTGTGAAACAATTCCACAACCACTAAGATGTTCGTCAAACTCTTGGTTAAGGTATTCTCCACCTCGATCGATCGAAGTATCTTAATACTTTTACCAAGTTGATTTTGTACTTCATTTTGAAATTCTTTGAATCTTCCCAAAAGATTCGATTTATGTTTCATTAGATAGGCGTAGCCATATCTCTGAAATCATACGTGAATGTGATGAAATGCTGAAACCCTCCTCTAGCACTAGTGTTTATTGGTCCACAAACATGCGTATGTATGAGGCCCGACAAATCGGAAGCTCTCTCACTTTGTCCGGTAAAGGGAGCTTTAGTCATTTTGCCCGACAAGCAAGATTCACACGTCTCATAAGACTCTAAGTCAAATGATGTTAAAATTCCATCGTATGGAGTTTTGATATGCGTTTCTCGTTTATGTGGCCCAAGCAGCGAGTGCCAAAAGTAGGTTTGGTTTAAGTCATTTGATTTAAACCTTTTAGTATTAATGTTATAGATGGGCCTTTTAATGGAATCATCGAGGTTAAGAATATAAAGCCCATTCATCAAAGAGGCATCTCCATAAAAGATACGATCTTTATGAATGGTGCAAATTTTATTCATAATACTTAATTCAAAACCTTCGATATCAAACAAGAAAGCGAAATAATATTCCTACTCAAAGTTGGAACATACAAACAATTATCTAGTTCTATGATAAGGCCACTTGGCAAAACTAAATTAAATGTCCCCAGTAGCTACGGGCAACAACTCTTGCTCCGTTGGCTACTCACGAGGTCCACTTCTCCTTTTGCCGGTGATCTACTCCTTTTGAACCCCTGCACATTTGCACAAATGTGAGATCCATAACCGGTATCTAATACCCATGAAGTAGGAGCTGAGACATGTTAATTTCTATAACATAAATACACGGAGAGGCAGTCAAAGCTGGTCTTTCCCTTTTTCTTCTCTTCCAAGTAGAGTTTGCGATTCCGTTTCCAATGGCACGGTTCGCCACAATGGAAGCAAACTCCCTCCTTTGGTGCCTTGGCTTTGGGGTGGGGCTTGGGCTTGTCATTGCCTTTGCCTTTGCCTCTCTTAGCCATGGGCTTTCCACTTGCCTTTCTTCTTGAAATTCCCTTTTCTGAACCATTAAGACTTGGGGGATTTCTTAATGTTCGATTCGACTGCTTGAGCATCCCAGTGAATTTCGTGTATGGTCTTCTCCATGGCATGCATGTTGAAGTTCATTACGAATTGGTCATACTCCGGTGGGAGTGAGCCCAAGATCATATACGTGGCCATGTCATGACCTACGGCGGCTCAAGCTTCTCAAGTTGGTCAAAATAGCCCTTCATCTTAAGAGCGTGTGCACTCACGAGAGGTTCGAGGGGCCATTTTACAACTATTTACGCCTTAGTTGTGAGGAATCTTTCATGGCGAGCTTGCTCTTGGAACATTTCCTTGAGTGGCCCATCATCTGGAAAGCCTCAACTCCTTCAAAGCTGTTTTTGAAGGTCGGGGCTCATTGTGACTAACATGAGACAAGTCACATCGTTAGAGTCATCGAAATGCTTCTTCCAAGCATCTCTTAGAGCTCTAGGGGCGTTATTTTCGAGTTGTTCGGGAATGTCCGTTTCAGAACGTACTGACTTTCTTTCTGCTTAAGGACAATCCTTAAGTTGCGGGCCCAATCAAGGAAATTGGTCCCGCTTAGTTTTTCATTCTCAAGGATTGATCGTAGTGAATTGTGTGATGAATTGATTGCCATTATCTACATTAAGTTAATTGCAAAGTTATTAGCTTTTGAGCAAAAATATTTTCCACAATTTCAACACTTGATAATAGTGGGGAAAAACATTTTACAATAGTTATAGGAAAGCTTTGGCTTAACACCCACAATTAAAGTAAAATCATCTGATGGGATTGACATCTATATGTCCCGGCTATTTCCCATTTTATGCCCTAGGCCCAAAACTATTTTGATGGCCTAGTTAAGTCGAACCATGTCTAAGCATATGGAAATCACTATTTTCCCATCTCCTCTTGCCTAGATAACCACTTATCCGTTGCTTTGGCAACCCGGACATAATGATGATCCAAGCTCATGGAGTGCTTAGGTTATGGTAGGCAATTTAAGACTTAATTAAAACCATTTGATGTGGCGTTCAAAATTAAATCCATCCGGACATAAAATAAACATCACACGCGAGGTTATGAGGCGAAAAAAGTAAATGTGATATAGCATGGCCTATTCCTATAATGACTCCCACTGAGCCTTGTGGGAGTCGAGGGTCAATCTAGGTCAAAATCCATCTCATGGATAATGTCTTCGATCTTGTACCTCCGGCCTTGTTACATATTTGCATGGGCATACCCGACCTTCAATGTAAAAGCGAGTAAAGCTAATCTAATGAAGCGATTACAATTTTACAACATTGAAAAAGCGACTCGTGAGTCGTATTATAAAATTACAACCAAAATATGTAAAACAAGGGGTATAGTAGGCCATGCTATTCACCATGCTAATATCACATAAAGCACAATGAAATCATACACAAAGTCTTAGTGCGGGGAAGCGGCGAATCGGGCGCGCCGGTTGCGGCGGGAGGGTCGAGGGCGGAGGCCCCTGCTGAGATTTTCCGGGCAGCGCCCTGAAGGAAAAATCGATTCTACATCGGCTCATCGAATGAGTTTTTCCTCCCAGTTACCCCTACAATCGCCTTACATACATAATCGGATTATGTAATGGTTAATCGGATTAACGAAAGCTTGATTTATGCTTAATAGCAGAATTTAATCAAATTAATTTGATTAACATAACGATTTATGCGATTTCTGAGAATCGAATTCACAGTGGGTTTATGTATTTAATCATATTAATGACATACGGTTAATCGGTTCATACAATATTAATCAAATTAAAATAGTTTATGCATATCATGATATCCATAAACATGTAATCAGATTAACGAAATTCGGTTTATACGTTATAATCACGAAACATAAAAGAAACAATCTTTTACGTTTTTCACAAATACACATACCAAATCGAATTTGATATATGTTAAGATGTGATTAACAATATCGAATCGAATCGTATAAGCAAGGCTCGATACCCATTGAAGGGATTCATGGGCGGAAACTTCGTTCCAAACACCCGTGGATCCTCCCACTGAAGGATCCGCTCATACAAAAGCGAATCGAAAAACAGCGGTAAAAACTTACAATTTTCGGATTCAAGAAACTACTTCTTGAATGGAGGATGGCGATTCTTGGAAGCTTTCTTTTCACCAGCGGAATTCCGCTGCGGAATTTCCCTCTACCCGGTATCCACGCGACGAAACAAGCGGTGATTGCTAGCTCTTCGTCTTTACGAGATTCGGGAATTAGAGAAAAAGGGAGAGGCTGAGAAATCCGAAATCTGATTTCGGGTTACTTGTTTAATTTCGGCTGAATAACTTAGTTCCCTAGGGTTTCGGCTAAGAGATGTTATATAGAGTGTGGGAGTTTGTTCCCAGAACAACTCCCACGTCTACTCAACTTCTCTCGGCTGTGGGAGACTCTGACTCCCACATCCCCTAGACTTCTGCTGGTAGTGGGAGTCTTTATCGGATAAAACAAGATCATCAATCAACAAGATCACGTCCAATAATTTTTATTATCCTCCCTTGAATGACTAGGAAGAATATGTTAGTAGTGCCCTAGGACCATTAGCATATGTTGTGCGTTTTATTATCTTTTGAGCATGCAATTGAATTGTTAATTTTTCTTTTGATTATCAAATGTGTGATTTGATAGTAAAACTCATTAGCTTATGTAATTACTATTCTAGAAGTCCCTGGTTTTATGTAATGCTTAATTACTATGAAATAAAACTAGTATGATTGTTGATTGATGATCTTGTTTTACTGATCATGTGTAATGGATACAAATCACATCATAGATGCAATATATAGGGATACATTGTATTGGACGTGATCCGTTCGAGAAGTAATACTTCATGGTCTTAAGTCATAAGTATTACTTCCTCAATACTATTTTAGAATCCTTAGACCTTATGTCTTCATTGATTCTAGTATGAATGGAGCCACGTTTTGACTCGGTCGGACGTTACTTGTAACGAGTAATCAATACGACCGATGATCGGATGCGATGTCCTATCATAGCTTGAATGTGAGAGACATTGTAAGGAATTTGTCCCTCTCTAGGATTAGAGAGAGATATCCATGGGGCCCCTCGATAGGGAAAGACTGTTTAAATGCATGGCCGTGCTCAAATGTATTTGATAAAGTGGTTATCAAATGCTATTTGTCGAAAGCAGATCTACCCGGAGATCGAGCATAAATACAATTAAGCTTAATAAGGGTGGCGACCACCATGCCTTATGCTTAATTAGGATATCGCGAGACAAAGGGATTAAATAGTGGATTGATATTAGGTTCCGTTGTATATTCATTCACTTTGGGTAGTCACAATGTCCTGCTAGGGACCGCTTAAGATTTATGAACTCACACTACTACTAAGTGTGTTTTCATTGCCATTGTGATATGAACCTACGGGTGGTCACACGCATAGACGAGCTAACGAGCTTCATGTCCAGATTCAATGAATCTAGAATGTGTCTAGGTTCATTGTATCTGACATTCACTTTTCTGAGAATAATAAAGCGTTATTATTCGAATTAGAGATAAGGGGCATTTTCGGTATAGCTGGGATTACGTGGGAGTTATTATCCGATAAAGACTCCCACTACCAGTAGAAGTCTAAGTGACGTGAGAGTTAGTTCTAGGGAACAAACTCTCACACCCTATATAATGAACTCTTGGCCGAAACCCTAGGTAACTAATGCTTTCAGCCGAAATACCTTGATATCTAGAAAACAGTTTTCTGCCTCTCCCTTTTCTCTCTAATTCACGAATCTCAGAAAAACGAAGAGCTAGCAATCGCTGCCCGTTTCGTCTCGTGGATACCAGTAGAGGGACTTTTCGCAAAGGGAGATCAGTCGGTAGCAGCATCCGATCCAAGAAACGTCATCCTCCATTCAAGAAGTAGCTTCTTTAATCCAAAACGTAAGTCTTTTCTTGCTGTTTTTCGATTCGTTTTGTATGAGCGGATCCTTCAGGGGAGGACTCATGGGTGTTTGGAACGAGTTTTCCGCCCATGAATCCCTTCAGAATACTGATTTTTCCTAGGATTCTAAGTCATTATTCTCCAGCTTTTGGAAGCTTAGAGGAGAGAAAAGAGAGAACATTTAGTAAGAAAAGAAAAGACAGATTTTCATATACTTCTTTTCTAGCTTTGGCTAATAGAAATAGAAGTAAGAAAACTGTTTCTTGTTCTTCTAAAAGGTCATACATACATACTCCATCTTGAAGAGTGTCTTCAAAACTTCTACGAAGCATTGGCTAGCACCAAGCGGTAGAAGACCATCCCCGGAAGATCGAGTGGATATTGGGAGAGACGGAGCCTTTGTTGGTGGCGTTCCGTTCGTGACAACAAACTACAGCTGAAACCGTTTCAGCTATCCTAGCACTTCTAAAGGTATAATACTATCCCATAGTCTTAGGTTCTTACTCGTGAAAGATCCTGATAGAGGCGGGTCGTTTTATTTCCGCTGCATAACTGATGTTGACCCGGTTATTCCTCTAACAGAAAAGAGGGTAGCAAGATCATTGTAACTACTCGTGATGAAAAAGTTGCATTGATAATGGGAAATCAATATACTTATCCTTTGCATATCATATCAGATGAATACTGTTGCTCTCTCTTTGAGAAACATGCTCTGAACTATAGAGCCGCCGCCGAAATCTTGGAGTTGGAACCAATAGGTAAAGAGATTGTGAAAAAGTGTAGAGGCTTGCCTTTGGCTGTGAAAGTAGTAGCAGGGGTTTTGAGATTGAAAGACACTATTGAGGAGTGGAATGAAGTTTTGAGAAGCGATGAATGGGACCAAACAAATAATCAAGCAGGCATTTTACCATCACTAAGATTAAGCTACAATCGTCTTTCTTCTCATTTGAAACGGTGCTTTGCTTATTGTGCAGTCTTTCCCAAGGATTACCTATTCCGTAAAGATGAAGTGATTATGTTGTGGATGGCTAATGATCTATTAGAGGGCAGTGGAAGCGACAACAACAGACTTGAAGTTATGGGTGATATGTACTTCTGCGAACTAACATCTCGATCCTTGTTTCATAAGTTGGGGAATGAAAAATTCTCAATGCATGACCTTGTCAATTATTTGGCTAAATTTGTAAGTGGAAAAGATTTTCTTCGGCTAGAGCATAATCAACAACATAAAGGTTCCTCATCTACAGTGCGCCATTTCTCTTATATAGGTAGCAAGAATGATGTATTTGTGAAATTCAAGCCCCTTAATGTGTCAAAGGTTTTGAGGACATTCTTGCCGCTATGCCTTGATGAGCATCCATTCCAGTCGAGATTCCGGATTAGCCCCAAAATGTTGGTTGACATTTTGCTTGCATTTAAGTCATTAAGGGTGCTATCTTTGTGTCAGTATGATATTGATGAATTATCGGCTTTCTCTAATCTGAGACAACTACGCTTTCTGAACTTGTCTTATACGGAAAATTAAAAGGTTGCCAAGTTGGATATGTGGATTTTATAATCTACAAACACCGTTGTTGGCTGGCTGTGGGTGTCTAAAAGAGTTTTCGAAAGGTATTGAGAACCAAAAAAGGCATTGAGAAATTAATTAACTTACGTCATCCTAATGTAAGTGGGGGTGCCGGTAACCAAAATGCCAATAGAAATCGGAAGGCTTGAAAATCTTCAATTCTTATCCACTTTTGTTGTAAGCAAATGTAGCGGTTCGGGTATTGAAGAGTTGGGAAAACTTTCCAATCTCCATGGAGAGTTTACCATTTTTGGGCTGGAAAACGTCAATAATGCTAGGAATGCTTCAATGGCCAAAATAAAGGACAAGAAATTCATCGAGAAGTTGACTCTCAATTGGAATGGTGATAGCGATGATTCTCAAGTTGCACAAGTTTGGTGTCCCGTTAACTAAAGATTCAGGAGATGATTTTTGTGCTTGAGCTTGTGAATTTTGGAGCTTTTTCGGTATATGTATAGACTACCCAACTTGTGAATCCTCGACTTCGAATAAAAGGATATATAAACATTTGGAGGGCTCAAATTTCCTTTTTTTCCCTCCTAAACATTTGGAGAGCTCAAATTTCCTTTTTTCCCCCTTGATATAGTGCATGCTTTTTAACTTGGGATTAAGGCTTTATTGCTAAATGGAGGAAAATCTGTTTTATTTCTCAGGATTAGTTCTGCACTTTCTCATCACATTTTAAAGTATTTTCGTCTCAAATCTTGTTGCAGTTTGCCGCAAAAATATGTCTAGTGACTTCTTTCCGGGAAACCAGCTACATTGAGATCCTTCCCAAGGACCAAAATCCTTCCAGAGGTATCATCAATTACAAATTATGCACATGCCTATATTTGATCAATGTCGTACTAGAAACTCTTCCTAAGGTGCAACCATTGGCGGATGCAAGGGGAGGCGGCCCAACATTTTGAAAAATGTCACATTTTATATGGGAAAAAACTCTCCTCCCGCTCAAAACAGGAACTCCTTGAACGTCACATTTTATGTGGGGAAAAACTCTCTCCCCTGCCCAAATCAGGAATTCCTTGATCCGCACCTGGGGCAACTGATTTGTAGAGGTAGTAATGGTAGCTAATTGTATCACACATTTATTTCTTCACGAAAAGCTGGTATGAAACCAAAAGATTTTGGGGGAAATTGATTTTTTGCAGACGTTTTTCCTTTATATAATAATTTCTGCGTTTTTCCACACGCGCACACACACACACACACACACACACACACACATATATATATATATATATATATATATATATATATATATATATATATCAGTGTTATCAAATGGCGGGCATGGCGTTGCGGATTTTTGGCCTACCGTCAATACGCAATGCGCTATATCATCTAATATAGCGGTGTCCGCCTTTCAACGTTTCGCGGGCGTTATGGCGGTTACGGTATGGCGTTTTATGGCGGTCATGGCGTTTTACTTTATTATAATATATATAGCCTTTCTTCAAAAAAAAGAAGTCTCTCATCTTCTCTCTCTCTCTCTCTCTCTCTCTCTACACTCTCAACAGGTATGTATGTCTTTTCATCTTCCATTTTTTTTTCTCTTCACCTTCCATCTTCTGAGACTTTTTTTTGTGCTTCGCGGTTGAGGAAGGGGAGGATGAAGAGAGAGAAGAAGAAGAGGGAGAGGAGAGGAAGAGGAAGAGGAATAAATGAGAGAGAAGAAAGAAGAAGAAAGGAGAGAGACGTTGGTGTCATAAGGGGGAGGGGGCGCCGCGGAGAAGATAGAAAATGGAGGAAGGAAATGTTTTTAGGGTTTTCTTCCTTTAGGGTTCGATATAAGCATTTATATACTCAGGACTAAAAGTGCAATTAAAATATTAGCGTATAAAATCCCATAAAACACTTATGTTACAAACAAGTTCTAAATGGCCTGCTTTAATTGGACCAAAAAAATAAAAGAAAACATTTATGAGAAATGATTAAAATATACCAGAAATATAGTAGGATAAATATTTGCATTTTAGTCCCTGAATTTTTGGAATTTACACAAAAGACCCAAAAGCCTAGAAACTTTGTCTAGAGAGTTGATTAATGATTTTTGAGTTATTTGTTTTATTCATGTTGTTATTTTTGAGCTTTTTATTTAGATTATGCATTGTATTTATATATAATTTGCATTATTTTATTGTGTCCGCTATTAGGCGTTATAGCGCCCGCTATAACGTTATGGCATTTCTTTTGCTTGCCGCCATGATCCGCCATCCGCGATTGACAACACTGATATATATATATATATATATACACACAAATATCCAGTTATAGTTTTTTAACTATCAACTTATGTTCTTATATTTACAGAAGATCACTTGTAAAAATTCCGAGTGGTTCTTAATATGATTGAACGCCTCTATAAAATTATTATATATATTCATGTGATAAGATGTGATTAAGTTTTATGTTATTCTTCAAAAACAATTACCGCAGCCTTCTTATTTTATTGGTGGGACACTGTAGTAAGTATCATAAAATAAAATTTATGGACCTCAATGGCGGAGTTAATAAACAAGAGTATAGCCAAATGACTCGTTGAGTAAAAAAATGGATGCAACAAAAATGCTTATTTTGAGATCCAGATTAGTGGGTTGGAAAAATAAACTGAATTTAATTCTATACTAAATAGCAACATTGATAGATTGAAAATCCTGAAACAACCATGGAAACCAGATCTCCATTAAACCAGGTCTCCACTCTGCTATCTCTGTTTTCCTCGCATAAAGATAAAGTAAATCACAAGGCCTGGATATAAAAAGAATCAATAATTATTATGGAATAAGAGAGTACAATGCTTATCAGACATATCACAAGTTTTTGCAAACCTTGTATCATCATCAGAGTCAGGTAGCAGTATGTGGTAGGGAAACTCTGAACTAATTCTGAAGTAAAGGAATAAGTCACTTATCTTTTATCTTTGATCTTACAGTTTCGAAATGATTCTGTAATACCTAACTAAATAGCCACACAACCATGTCAGTACATTAAATCAGTAATTCAACGCTAAAGTCACAGTGAACAAATTAACATAATTAGAAGAAAAGGTTATAGGTGCTAAAATTTGTAACATAATCATCATCAGCTCTCCTTTTCAACTCTGTGCAGTTAATTCTTTCTTGTTTCACTTTGTTAAAATTTCTCTTATTTAAATAATTCAATTCTTTGACAAATCCAATTGATATGTTATTTACTCAAAAATCAACTCCATATCTATGCTCATTCATCTTTACTGAAGCTTTGTTCTTTTTGCAGTCCGATGATATTAAATGAGGAGAGATTTTTTAGTCAAAAAGTGAAATATATTGGATCAAGCAGGTGTTTGGAGAAGAATGCAGACTTCTGGTAGAAATGGAAGAACCACTGATGCAGCAGATCTCTGCATAACCAGAGGGCACAATATGATTTAAGGTTAGTTGAAAGTTGAAGCTTATATTTTTTAGGGATTATTCTGATATGAATACATTTGCACTGCTGTTTGCATGACCATACTTGTAGAGCTCAAACTTGGAACAGTCTATTTGTTCACCCACAATCTAAACGGGATAAAAATAAGATTTTTCTCAACTGCCCTGATCGGAAGTTGCCTTTAACACGATGAAACACTTGCATCTAATTATTATATCAATTCATGTCAAAGGATGTGACTAAGTTTTATGTTATTCTTCAAAAACATTACCGCAACCTTCCTATATTATTGGGTTTGGGACATGTAGTAAGTATCAAAAACTAGAATTTATGGTACTCGATGGCAGAGTTAATAAACAAGAGTATGAATAATAGCATGATTAGCCAAATGACTTGTTAAGTAAAAAATGGAAGCAACAAAAATGCTTATTTAGAGATCCAGATTAGAAGGTTGGAAGAATAAACTAAATTTAATTATATACTATAGCTACATTGATGATAGATTGAAAATCATGAGAAAACCATGGAAACCAGATCTCCATTAAATCATATTTACTTGGACATAATAGCCCACTCAGCTATCTTTGTTTTCCTCACATCAAGTAAATCATAAGCAAATTAACTAGAGTGGCGAGTGAGGAAGAAGCCACTCTAGTTAATTTGATCTTACTACTACTGAAGAAGGTATTGAGAATATTAGGGCTTCTCTACTTAATTTGCTCAACACATCATTCATAACTCATTGTCCCGTACGATAAGATCGTGTCTGAAAATTCTTCTCGGTCCATTACTAAACAGCCTAAAACCGTTAACTTGTTGTTTCAGAATGATTTTTTAATACCGAACTAAATAGCTATACAACCACGTCAGTACATTAAATAATCAATTCAACCTAAAGTCACAGTGAACAAATTAACATAATTAGAAGAAGAATTTATAGGTGCTAAAAATTGTAACATCATCATCATCAGTAACTGTGTGTAAATTGGAGATAAGTGCCCCTTACATCTCTTCCTGATAACAGCCAAAACTTCATCAAGGTGAACTATATATATGAGTAACATCATCTTGAGTATAAGCATGCTGGGGTTGCACCGTAACCGGCCGACTGAGCATTAGACTGATCATATCCCCACTGGGCCGGAGTGTTTTGAGCGTAATTTGGCAGTGGGGCAGTTGTTGGTGCACCATAAGTTGTTGCCCCAGCTTCATCGGCTGAGGCTTGATATCCGAAGAGGTACTGCCCGCCTCCCTCACTACACTGAAGATCGAGGACTGCCCATTGCTAAAACCACGATTAGAATGGGAGAAAGGGGAAGACTGGCCCACACACATCCCCTTCATTAAAATCGATGATGTGCTCGTCCCCTGATCAAGGTTGGCCCTGACTTAATGCTGTTATTAATTTTTTGACCATCCTTGTAGAGCTCTTCTTTTCAACTCAGAGCAGTGCTTAATTCTTTCTTGTTTCACTCTTAAAAAATTTCATTTATTTCAATAATCCAATTCTTTGACAACTCCGATTGATCTGTTATTTACTCAAAAATCAACTCCAATTGATATGTTATTTACTCAAAAATTAACTGTTCGTTCGTCTTTACTGAAGCTTTGTTCTTTTTGCAGTCTAATGAGGAGATGTTTTTTAGGCAAAAAGTGAAATATATTGGATCAAGCAGGTGTTTGGAGAAGAATGCAGATTTCTGGAAGAAATGGAAGAACCATTGATGCAGCAGATCTCTGCATAATCAGAGGACACAATATGATTTAAGGTTAGTTGAAAGTTGAAGCTTATATTTTTTAGGGATTATTCTGATATGAATACATTTGCATTGCTATTTGCATGACCATACTTGTAGAGCTCAAACTTGGGACAGTCTATTTGTTCACCCATAGTCTTAACGGGAAAAAGGGAAGATTTTTCTCAACTGCCCTGATCGGAAGTTGCCTCCATGATCTTCCTTATAACTCCAGAAATCGAGGATTACTTGGTGTTGGAGTGGCTTCCACCAGTTCAGCAGCCTTTCTATTTGAATTCTTTCTTAAATCAGCCTGCCCCAGTGGAAGAAAGCTTGCAGCCTCTTCAATGCAAGGTATATATCCAACTCCTTTTTTAACTATTTTCAAACTGAAGTTAAAGATTGTAAAAAAAAGTAAACATCTTGGAAGCGCATGATCACAATATTTATAATCTTAATAAGTTGGGCATTTGTGAAAACTCACTCAAAACACAGTCGGAGAAATGATTTCTAATCCAGCAATATGACAGAATTGGAGTTGTCATAAGGAATGATGGGCAAAATTATCCTGAACAGGTATTGATGCAAACAGAATTACAACAGACATTGCTCTTCAGGAACTTAGTTCAATCTGCTAAACCCCAACATGGAATTGTTACTTAACTAAGCATATTGAGAGATTTTGGTGACCTGACATTTGAAATATAGCTGAGGAATGCCTAGCCTGTTATTTTTTTTTTTAAAACTTATTTTGCTTTAGATACAAGTTCCCTGTGCATTTTACTGAGAGGGAGGGATGGGATCGATACTTTAGATATGCACAATAAATTTTATCCTGCATTGTCTATTACTTTAATATCCAGTTTTTACATTCTCCCTAGCAAGGTAGTATCAGATGTTCAATGTTTGTTCTTAAGTTCCGCCCTATGCTAGAACAAGACAATGCTCAGTTATGTTTCCTTTGTCATTGATTAAAACGGGGATCCCCTCAGAACTAAAAGAATGGCATGGTATGCGACTTTCAAATATCTTTTTGAGAGTTTGTATATTTATGTACAAACACTTGCAAGCAGTCTTAAAAAGTGAGACTAGTTTTCTAAGATCATTGAATGTTCTAGTTTTGGTTCTTTTAGGTCACTTGAGAGAGTTATAAGTAGTTAAAGTGCTAGTTTTTCTCTTCTAAATAGTTAGTTCATTTTGTTTCAGTAGAATCCAAATCCTTTTTTAAAATGTCTTCCAAGACATTTATAGAATCAAACTATCAAGTGCAGTCCTCAACATGATTTGAGATGTACATCTGGAATCCCAAAGATTGTTGTTCAATTGTCCAGTCTTGGAAATAATCAAATATAGGTAAGAACAGTATTGGTTCACCTACATCTAAACGGGAAAATGCCAAAGATTGTTGTTCAATTGTCCTGATCGGAAGTTGCTTCCATGCTTGATCTGTCTTATAAGACTTGAAGCAGAATTTTCTTTGTTATTTACATGCCTGATAGTATTAGTACATGAGCATATGGAAATGGACAAGGATTTTGTGAAGGAATTTCTTATGTGATTAATGAAATCAATGGAGGCTTTAGTTCTGCGTTTAAGTCTTGAGAGTACCAATTTGAACCTGAGGTTAAGTTCTTCTAGATCATTGGATGATATAGGAACTGAGAAACTGCAAACTTAACCTTGGAGGTCAATGAATACGTCAATGGCACACATTTACCATCGATGATGGTACTCATAAGGTCAAACAGGCGCGCGATAAGTGGAGATATTCTTGGAGTTTAATGTGATTTGCCTCATTTTATTGATATTTCGTTTATGCTTTCATTGTATTAGTTAAATCTTGAAAATGTGACAGATTAGCCATCATTCAGGTTGGCAACATATGTACAGACTGAGTCACAGGATTGACACAGAGATAGATGCTGGAAACTGGGTACCTCTTTCGTTCTCGAGAACAGGCCCTAAGCTGTCTCAATTGCTGTTTGCGGATGACTTATTATTGTTTGTCGAAGCAACAGAAAGTCAAGCTCGAACCATGGAAAGGGTGTTGCAAGCTTTATGCTCTGAATTTGAAGGTAATGTGAACTTAAATGAGTCTAAACTCTTTGTGTCGGGTAATATTTCTGAGAATATAGCTAATGAGTAAAGACCTCAGTGTCAAGTTTGGTGTCCCGTTACCTAAAGATTCGAGAGATCATTTGAGAGTGCCTATAGTCCAGGGGCGAGTGCAGAACCGGCTCTTTTCTAAACTTGGTCGGAAAGTGAAGAAAATATTAAGTGTTTTAGGAGGTGGGTTTTAGAGCTCAATTTTTCGAGGATTTTGCTGGAAAAAGATTTGATTGTGATTTCTGGGACTGGAAAGAGATGATTTTTGTGCTTGAGCCTGTGAATTTTGGAGTTTTTTCCGTACATGTATAGACTACCTAGCTTGTGAAAGGATATATAAACCTAGCAGTTCTGGTCTAAAGATGCAATGAGTTTTTCTTGAATTGAATGAATTCAATATAAAGCTTTAGATATTAGCTACTTCTTAAAAGTTTGACGCTGTTGATGAACAACAGTCTTGCAAATATTGGTTACTTCTTCTAGTTTTTGGTAAGAATACATAATATATAAATATAAGAACAAGAGAGAGCAATCAAAATCAAGCACCTCCCAAAGTATCATTACAAACCAATCTCGCAAAATAGGCCCCATGGGCATCCCTCGCCACTAATTGGCTAATAAAGAAGGGAATAGATTGAAAAGTAATGAAATCAGAAGATAGCAAAGAGGAACCATGTTTCGCCAACTTGTCTGCGCAAGAGTTTGCTTCTCTATAAATGTGCGATAATCTATAATCCGGAATCTTCCCCAACAACACCCTGCAATCATGTATAAGAGAGAATAAAGGATGAGTAGATATATCCGCATTAGAAACAAGATCAACAATAATATTAGCATCTATCTCAACTAGAATTTTCTCAATATTAAGATTAACAACCATATTAAGGCCATCCCGAAGCGCCTAAAGTTCCGCCAAGTTGTTAGAACAATACTCCAAGCTCCTAGAAAAACCCGCAATCCACGCACTCTGATGGTCCCTAATAAGTCCTCCACAACCACCCTTCCCCGGATTACCTATAGAAGACTCATCGACATTCAATTTAAATTGCCCCTGATCCGGTTTGGTCCATGACACAACAATTTGTTTGTCCTTTTTTTTTCTCCTCTTGCTCGTCCCCAAGGCAGTGAACTCGGTGGCCTTCTGAAGCATATGAACAAAAGGATCACTAGGTGGATGATTAGGATTGAAAATATTCTTATTTCGTGCATTCCATAAAGCATAACACCCATATGCAAAAGCACATCCCCAAGAAATATTAGTAAAGCTAGAACTATTTTTCAAACCAGTCCCCTTCTTTAGCCACTCATAAAGTCCCATATCCTTTAAATCCGGAAAAAAATGGTCAATATTCAACTTAGCCCAGAAACATTTTGCCTTGTAACAATCTCTAAGCATGTGTTGTATTGTTTCCTCTTCAAGGCCACAAATAGGACAAATAGATGAATTAGAGATTTTCCTATGAAATAACATTTGTTTAGTGGCTAGACTTTCATGATTGCAAGTCCACAAAAATATTTTTATTCTTTGACTACAATCCACCTTCCAAATCCAGTCCCAATTTTTTCCATCAATTTTTTCATCTACGGTTAAACAATGGATGATGTTGTGAGCACCTCTAGAACTGAAATCCCCATTCTCCGAACCCCTCCACCGTCTCCTGTCCGAAAGGTTACCATTTTCCATCCTAGGGGTTGACCTTATACAATTAAGTAAATGAGCAGTCATTTGGAATGAGATGGCCTTAAGGTCCCAGGAGCCCTGAGGCCCATAAATGCATCTCAGTTGCATGGTGTCTTCACCTCTATGAAGAGGACCTTCAATATGATTCCGCAACGGACCAATCCCAAGCCAATCATCCTCCCCAATCCTAATAATCTCCCCCGATCCAGGGATCCAAGCCGATGACCTATGAAAGAGATCAACTCCAATCTTGATAGCTCTCGCATTAATAGAGCCCGACCCTCTCTTGATTAGAACCTCCGGACCAAGATCCGATTTGATGTATCTATTTCTAATCATAGCCGTCCACTTAGGTGTACCAGATTTTAACATCCTCCAAACAAGCTTTGCGAGCCCCACTCTATTAGCATGTAATGCTTTACGAATACCAAGTCCTCCCTTATTTTTTGGTCTCATAACACGATCCCAATTAATAAGGTGAATTTTCCTCTTGTCCCCCGTTCCTCCCCAAAGAAAGGATCTTTGTTCTCTATCTAACTTATCACAAATAGACAAGGGAAGAGGGAGACATTGTGAATAATAAGCAATGATTTGGGAGGAGGAACTCTGAATAATAGCTCTACGGCCGGCTATAGAAAGGAGATTAGCTTTCCACCCCGTTAACTTGGTACGCACTTTGTCCAAAATGAATTGGAAATCAGAGTTTTTGGGTCTCCTTTGGAAGATAGGAAAACCAAGATACTTACCTAGATTCGAAGAAGATTTGATACAAAGAAGGTTTTCAATATCTAAAACTCTTTGAGGGGAAAGATTATTAGAGGCTGTGAACTTGGACATGGAATAATTAATTTTTTGACCCGATCTAAGACTAAAATCATCAAGAGTCAACTTGATTTCAGCAATAGATTGATCATCATCCATGCTAAATAAAATAATATCATCGGCAAAAAGAGAATGAGAGATGAAGGGACCCTGCTTCCCGATTTTTAATGGCTTCCATTTCTTTCTCCTCACCGAATCCTCAATACTAATAGACAGGTACTAGATACAAATGACAAATAAGTAAGGCGAGAGTGGGTCTCCCTGACGAATACCTCTAGAGGGATAAAACCAATCCATCGCCTCGCCATTAAAAATGACAGCCAACTTAGGAGACGAGACACAGTTCATGATGATTTTTATAAGCTTAACAGGGAATTTAAAGAATAAAAGAGCGTCCTTAATAAAATCCCATTCAAGTCTATCATAAGCTTTTTCCAAGTCGATTTTAATAGCTATTGCACCCTTAACTCCTATCTTTTTTGCAATAGTAAACATCGCTTCTTGAACAATGACAACACTGCCAGCGCACATCCGACCTGGTATGAAGCTCCCTTGGACTGGCAAAATGATAGACGGAAGGACAGTGGACGGATCTTATTGACCAATATTTTTGAGATCATTTTGTAGATCGTGTTACAGAGCCCAATTGGTCTGAGTTGACCCATGGATTCCGGATTAGCCACTTTGGGGATAAGACACAGGAAAGTAGCATTGGCTTCATCAGGCACAGGTTCTAAATTAAAGATGTTATTAACAAAAGCAAGAATCGAAGGTTGAAGAGTATCCCAAAATTTCTGAAAGAAAATAGGATGTAATCCATCTGGACTCGGACTTTTAAATGGTTTAAAGTCCCAAATAGCCCTTTTAATCTCGGCCACAGAAGGTTGTTCATGAAGGCCATAGAAGAGATCAAGGTCAGTATGATTCCAAGAAAAAGGAAAAGGAGGGGGATTGATCAAAACCAATTTTTTCCCAGAGGTATATAAATCAATGAAATATTGACCAACCATGGATCTCACCCGTGACAACTCAAATTCCCATTGTCCATTAGGGTGTTTCAGCGACAGAATGCGATTGCATTTCCTGTTATTAGTGGTGAGGGTCTTCAGGAACTTGATGTTAAAATCATCCCATAAAAGGCAATCAATCCTCGACTTGACCACCCAAATGAATTTCTCCTCTTTGTAAATGTTGTCTAACTCCTCAAGTAACTCTTTTTCAAGATTGGAGAGGAATACCGAATAGTGATTTTCTAAGGATATTTGAATATTCTTGATTCTAGCAAGCAGCTTATTTTTCTTAGCAAAAACATTGCCGAAAACCGATACATTCCAATCCGAAATCAAATCCTTAAATATAGAAGCAGAAGCATCAAAGTTGAAATTAACCCTCTCCCACGCTTTTGTAGCAATATCAAGAAGACCAGCGTGTGATAGCCATAGAGGTTCGAACCGAAAGGGCTTTTTCCTAGGAGCATGATTATTAGGCTCCAATTGAAGTAAGATAGGAGAATGGTCCGACCTTGTCCTAACAAGATTATACACAGTCATTTCTGGAAAAAGAATTCACCAAGTCGAATTTGCTACAACCCTATCCGTACGTTGGAAGATCAAAGCCCCATCATCTCTTTTATTAGTCCACGTGAACCTAGATCCCTCATGTCCCAAATCCATCAAATGGCAATCATCAAGCATAGCTTTAAATTCAGAAACACGAGAGTGACAAATAGGCAAGCCACCAAATTTTTCCAATTGAAATAAAACATCATTAAAATCCCCCATTATTACCCAAGGAAGTTCATGACTGGCCGATAACTGTCTAAGATGATCCCAACATTGAAGTCTAACATTATTATCAGGGCTAGCATAAATAGCACTAAAAAGCCATAGAAGATTAGAATTTGTTACCTTCACCACCGCATGAATGTTTTGAAGATTTCTTGCAACGATGTTGACTTCCAGCTCCGCTTCATTCCAAAGCAACCAAATCCCGTCCCCTAAAGCCCTCAGGGTCCGAACATACCGAATTAGTAAAAGGTAATCTAGCACACATTGCTTCTGCCCTCCCTCCACCAATTTTTGTTTCCAAAAGAGCGACTAATTTTGGCTTGTGATTATGAATAATCTGCATCATATGCGAATGAAACTCCGGATGTCCCGCCCCCTCACATTCCATACCAGAATGTTATTCATGGATAACAGTTGATTGTTGGGCTGGTGCAGCATTTCCCTCGGGTCCCATCCCAACAGTGGGTTCGAGTAACGGTGCTGATAGGATCCCTGTATGAGGTGTATCAAGTAATTCGAGCTGTTCTGATTCTCCAACCTGTCTAAGTACAACCTGATTTTCCTCACCCCTTCTAACAGATTGATTATTATTGGTGAGCTTCTTTGACTTTCCATTTCCAATTTTAAAGGTCGACTTCCTAGTGTGTAAGAGTTCCTTACCACTATTGCATCGTTTGTCCTTTCCAGCAGCTGCTCGTTTGGCCTTGTCAAATTTGCCATTGTGTTCCGAGTTGAAGTCTCCGGCCAATCGGTAGTCCTCGGTATGCATTCCACATTCTCCCTGTGATTCATCAGAGGCATCGTCCTTCTCTGAATGTTTCCTGTTGTTTGGGAAGATGTTGTTGCTGTGATAGAGATGCCTCGGAGCTGTTACAGGGATAAGAGAATTTCGATTTTGACTGACCCAATTTTAAAGATGTTCCGGGTTTATGTCCATTGAGAAGGTCACTATCGATGGGCCCGCCCATATATGAATCTGACCCAGTGGGCATTCCCCTAGTCTGTTGAAGTTCATCAAGTTGGGTATTGGAAGGTCCAATTTCCTTGCTAACATTTGAAGGCTCCCTATTTGAGTCCAACCGGGAGGACCCAGTGGACTTGGAGCTCTCAAATTTGGGCTCGAGGCCCTGATTCTTTGGTACCGGGTCGGAACATATGGGAGGGTTCCTTGTCGTCTGTTGTTTCTTGTGTTCCTCCGCCCCCTTTGAAGCTCCTCTTGTCTGTGATTCTCCATTAGTTCCTTTGCCCTTTGCCGACTTCTGACTTGTAGTTCTTTTCTTTTCTTCCCCAGTAGTGACAGAAGAACTCAGCTATTTTTTCTCTGTGATTTCAAGTTCCATCTCAGACCCAGAAGTCATGATTAATTGAATCCCCAAAATTTCTCTCGGTATTCCCTCCGCAGGAGACACATCAGCCACTTCAGCCACTTCTCTCACATCACCTGTTTTACCCTTGTCATGCTTGGTTAAAGAAGGTCCACCAGCAGGGTCTAACAAGGCGGTGCCTCGGGCCGCAATAAAGCTAGACGGATGTGAGGTATGATTTGACTCCACAGTAGCCTTGGGGGTGAAAATTCCACAATTGCTTTGCATATTTTTTGGGTCTTTGACTTTCCACACCATATGACTAGTGGGTAATAGAAATTCATTATTATTTCCACTTGTCCCCTGATCATATACAGGTAGTGTACCCAATTCCCTCAACCGACCCCGTGGTTTCTTCCAAATTTTTTTAACCCGTGGAAGTACTTGATTCCAAGGACCCATAGCATGTTCCTTTACCAATTCATCTTCCTCCATAGCTTTAAGATTGCCTGTCAGAGCCTCCGCACCACCAGCCTCCTTGTCCTTACCGTCATTACTAGTCTTCTTGTTAGGATACTCAGTAATAACATGCCCAATTAATCCACATTCATAGCAAAAATCGACCCCTTCATATTGGATTTGTTGAACATGTTTTCTGGCAATCCTAATATAAGGGACTAATGGTTTGTTCAGATCAACTTGTATGCATATCCTTGCATATCTACCCCTTTCCGAGTTAGAAGTTTTTGCATCAAGTTTTAGAAGACTACCCAATTGTTCACCCACCTTAGTTAAAATGGACCTATCATAAAAATCAACAGGTAAAGAAGGTAATCTGGCCCAGATTGCCGTGGTTGTAGAGCTAATCGTGTAAGGATTGAATTTCGGTTGCCATAATCTGGTAGTTAAATACTGACCATTGATGAACCACGGTCCTTCCTCAATAGCTCTATTAAAATCTGTTTCAAGGCTGAATTTAGGTATGAAGAAGTTGTTTTCTAAATCGATAAGCCGAAGATCACCCTTAGTTTTCCAAATCTTCCTAACTTGAAAATTGATGAGATTGTAATTGAGAAGCTTACCATATGGTTTGATAATCACAGAATTAATCCACGGCGTTCTACACATGAGTTTGTCTTGTTTTGACAGTCTAATGGCAGGAATATCGTCTTCTTCCCTATCAGAATCCGACTGCTCTTCAAGGTGCTTTACCAAGAAAGTACTCTTGACATCCTTTGCACATCTATTCAAAGTTTCTGTAAGCTTATCCTTATAGGAGACAAGCTTTTTCTTGTAAATGTTATGTTCTTCATCTTCAGAGACCTTCAATTTCTTGATGCTCCTTTGCAAATGATCCGTTTCCTCTATAGACTTCTCCGATGAACCACCTATCACATCAGAAGTTGGGGAGGACGAAGTAGAGAGCATTTTACCTTAGGCTCTATTACTTCTTCTAGTTGATGAGCTCTTGTTATACATATTTTGGAATGTACATGAGATATTCTTGATTTTGAGTCTTAGATGTATAGTGCATGCTTTTTAACTTGAGATCAAGGCTTTGTTACTAAATGGAGGAAAATCTGTTTTATTTCTCAGGATTAGTTATGCACTTTCTCATCACGTTTTAAAGTATTTTCTTCTCAAATCTTGTTGCAGTTTGCCGGAAAAATATGTCTAGTGACTTCTTTCCGGGAAACCAGCTACATTGAGATCCTTCCCAAGGACCAAAATCCTTCCAGAGGTATCATCAATTACTAATTATGCACATTCCTGTATTTGGTCAATGTCGTACTAGAAACTCTTCCTGTCGTACTAGAAACATTTTGAAAAACGTCACATTTTCTGTGAGAAAAAACTTCCCCCTCCCCTCGTCCAAAACAGGAATTAACCTTCATTTCCTTGAAATAAATATGTAGATATTATGATAGACAAAATAGATTAACAAATTTTGTACGGTCTCTTGTTTAAGTAATGGAGTTTTGATATCTTTTCATGATGTATTCTCAGTAACAACTACAACGAAGCCTTAGGGGTCAAGTAATTTATGTTCTTTACACATTTTAACACAACCCTCCTAATTTATCTAGCTTGGGACTGATAGTAAGTATCACGAACTAGAATTTATGGCACTCAATGGTGGAGTGAAATTGGAAGCAACAAAAAATGCTAATTTTGAGATCCATATTAGAGGGTTGGAAGAATAAATTGAATTTAATTCCATAGATACATTGATAGATTGAAAATCATGAGAAACCCATGGAAACCAGATCTCCATTAAATCATATTTACTTGGACATCTAAATGATTCTGTAATACCGAACTAAATAGCCATACAACCATGTGCGCTAAAGTCACACCAACTTTGACTATATGGAAGGATTTACCTCACCAAAAAATGAGACCAGCTCCTCCACAATCACCCATGTGAACAAATTAACATAATTAGAAGAAAGGGTTATAGGTGTTCAAATTTGTAACATCATCATCAACAACTGTCTGTAAAACGTCTGGTAGTATTAGTAGTAGTGAAATTCAGAACTAATTGTCCAGGTGAATCATTATTAATTGCAGCAAAATAGAATCCTCTCCATTATTGACGACGAAATCCAAATAATCCTGTCAATGGTGGCAAGAATCAGGTATTAGCATCCAAGATTAGGGGTCTACTGTGTCCAAAATATCTGAATTTGAATATCATTTCTAGCAAAGAAATGCATTGAACAAGTTTATGTGCATATTATCATCTTTCATTCATTCAAAGCATTTATGTGCACTTTAATTATCAAAATAAAAAAATAAAAAAATCTGCCATAAAAAAATATTAGATGATCTCATTCTACAAGGTCTTGCACTTGGGGCGATAATCAATCAAATGAATATCAAAATTCAAGAAATTGTATATTTTTACAACAAATATAGTTTATACTAAATGAGGGGGGAAAGAAGGCGTTAAATTGAAAACAAAAAACAGGTAAAAACAATCTAATCATCTTGTCCAAACAATCTCTCACACCTACTCTTTCTTCTTGGAAAAATCGCTTTCCTGAACTATTTCAGTTTAATCTTGATAGTTTTCACAGAATAAAGAATCATGAGACTATTTACGGGTTACGTTAAGAGATCCTATATACCATGGATAATCCCCCAAGAGATTATGCATTACTGATCAAAGTAACTATATATGCACAAAAAGGAGAAGCAGGAGAAAAGAGAAAGATAATCATGGATAATCTTTTCGGTACTAATAATATTAATCTAAAGAGAAAAGTAATACTTGGCTTTAGGAATAAAACGAAAAGAAAATAGTCTCATTCGTCCCACATCTATTTTATTTTTGCCCCGAGAGTCTTAGTTTTTTTTTTTCCGACATAAATAATCCTTCAATAATTTACGGAGCCCATAAAGTCTTTTCTGTTCAGATTTAATGAAATCCATCAATTTTAAAAGTAAAACAGTTATTAAACAAATAATCTTCTTCATCCTCTTTATCTCACTCATCACTTCTCACCATCTCCACCTCCTCCACCACCACTGCTACCCCATCTCTTCCCAATTACTTCTACAACCCAATAACCCCCCCCCCTCTATTTCCTCCTCCCCACACCAAAACCAAAATCTGCACTCAAAATGAAAACACACGAATAATTACCTAAAAGTCTAAGAAAGAGTTACATGATTGAGCGACAAGTTTATGTAATGTAAAGGAAGTTTGTCCACAAAATTCTCTTTTTCTTTTTTTTTCCATTTTGTCAAACTTTACACATGTTTTCCCACTTTAATCATTCCCGTAAGGATTTCAAGTGGTGTTTCTATTAGTATGTTTTCAAGTAGTATGTTTATATGAGTCTTGATATTATAATTCTACTACTACTTTAATATCTATTATTGGTCTTATGTTTTATTTTTCAACTACTACTATCATTATTCATGTCAAACCAAAAAAAGCTTCCAACTTTAAGATATCAAAACATGAATTATAACAAAAGAATACCAAAAACTTTATAAAGAATAAAAACTCATATGCAAAAGAAAACGGGGATGAAGAGAAAATCAAACACAAAAAATTAACGAGAATCAAAATATATATGCAAAAGCTATTTCTTCTCTTTTTTATTCTTCTTCCTTGTTCCTCCTTATTTTTGTTCTGAGATAGAAGAAGAAGGCTTAATTTAAATATTAATTGAGAGGAATTGAGAAGATATATTGTCACAACCCGAAACCAGGTTGATGACATGGTAGTGTCTCATTGGTCGATGAGACACCAAAGCTTACGATACAGAGTTGCTAAAAGGAAATTCATTATGCATTAAATTCAAAGTAAAGGTTTAACAGCGGAAATCTAAATACATAACTTAAATGAATCTACTTATTACATTATTAATCTAAGAGTTCTAAAAGAAATAACCGAAATAAAAATTAAGTGTTCCAAATGAAATAACTGAAAAGGAAATAAAGTCTAGCATCTATATAGATTATGATCACTCCTCCAATGGCCCCTCTCAGGTATCATTCTCGTAAACAGGATCAACATCTACATCACATGCACAGTAAGAAAGCGGATGGACTGAGCTCCGGTGCACAGTAATGACCTATAATAATAAAACAGATATAAACAGAACAGAGTACAATAGAATTAGACTCAGCAGATTCACGTTTGTGAAAATACCCCTTTTTGAAATATGCTTTTGACGCGACACATCTCAAGCCTTACGGGACTCAGAACGCAGGTCAGGACAGTACAGTGCAGAGCAGAGCAAAAACAAAACAGAACAGAAATTTGCACAACTGCACTATGACCAAAACTTCCCAACCCATGAATGACCAAAAAAGCCTCAATATCAAGTATCAAATATGACCCAAATAGATGTTTGACTATACTTGTCAAATCTAACACCCCATATCGGAATTCATGCCATGAGCATCATCCCAAACTACTCATGCACTACAAACCAACAGTTTTGTAAGACAATCGCGTATAAAACGAACAAAGACCAAACAAGTGAAATACAACAGTTAAGCTAAACAAGTATATTCCTCACGTCTAAGCATTTACACAACCGAACTCGCAACAAACACGTCTTCCATACAGTATTCACGATTACATAATTTGCTTAGACATTACGAACATAGTTATCGCTATGACCCTACAATCCCAACAATCAAGCTCAATCAAACCCATAATCACTACTAACAATCCTCATGTAATAACTCACTGAGGAAGGGCCACACAGAATCAGAAGTCCGGTTGAATCTTTCCCCCTGACATAGGCCAAAAATCAAGAATACGTCCATTGTGTCATTGCCCACGCACGAGCTCCACAATCTACTGTTAGCAGCCCCAACTTGTTTCTCCCGCTAGGGTCCGGGCTATACATATCCACATACAGAATTATCGCGAACTCACTCTGACGATATAAAAAGTGGACGTATCCTGCTACAGATCTTTCTTGAACAAGAGTTCGAATGGGGCGACGACTCGGTCGACCAAAACTAGATAAGTACGACGACTAACCAAAAAGGCACAACGACAAACCAAAAGACACGAGACCAAGTAAGACGATGACTACTCAACCAAATAGGACGACCCAAATAATGAACCAATAAACAAGTTCAACAACGACCCATCTAACATTTACGTTCAACTTTCACAATTCACAATTCACAAATTATAATTCACAATAACGATAACAACACTAGATGTAGTAAGAATAGTTAAAAACAATTACAATTTTAGATTACATAATATGGAAGGTTAATAATATTCATGACAATAAAATGATATTTAAAGCGATAAAATGTAGAACATATAATTGATTCGTAATCTGATCAGTAATAAGCTTTGTGGCGATTACAAATGACCAAAAGCGGTGGCACACGCACGGCCTAATGCATGCAATATAATAATATGTATTTTTTTTTTTTGGCTAAGTAACAATATAATAATATGTATGACATTATTATAATCACACATATTCTGACCACAACATTGATACACAAATATCAGTGAATAAATCAATGACATATCTTGCAATATATACACAAACAAATTTTAATTGATCACTTATATAATTAAAGTGCACACACATCATTTTGGACATACTATAACAATGATACAGTTTATGCAAAATTCACGTTTAATCAAATTGTACACAATCATGAATTAGTACCCAACATTAATATATAAATCTGGTAGAAAATTTAAAAGAAAGATTGGGTCCTTACCTTAACAAAAGCAATTAAAACAATCAAACCCGAATTCAGAATTCTAGAAATCTATCCCGCTCTCAGTGCAATATCTTTCCTCTCCGAACTTCGAATCGACTCCTATCTGCGCTCACTCGTAGCTATCGCGAACACCGTCGTTTTAATATATTGTACGTTGAAAACGGTTGAGAAACACTCCCTCAGTGACCTCTCAAAATTTTCAGAAATCTCACAAGACTCTCAAAAGGACTCCTCTGTTCTTCACGGCTAAAAGACATTTACAATCCTTCAGTTTCTTTTTTTTTCTCTTTTTATTTTGTACACGTTCCCCTGCTCCCCTCTTGTCCTATGAATTCTCCTCTTTATTACTTTATGGTGGTGGTGACCAGTGGAGGTGGTGGGAAGGGGTGGGTGTGATCATGAAGGAGAAGAATGTTTGTGGTTTAATGACTATTTTACCTTTAATTATTGAACATGTGCAAAATACATGATCAAAATTGATGGAAAAGTCTTTCTGGGTTGACCACAAATTGTCGGATGAAATTTTTTTTTTTTTTTTTGACGCCCGTTGGGCGATTGGGGAGAGAGCGGAGAGTACCCTAGATAGGGAGATTGTAGCATGTCCCATGCCTGGGGAGAGAATTTTGCCTCATAAAGAGGAGAAATTATTTGCCCCACTTGGGGAGATATGTGAATCGAACACGGGACCTCAGGCCCGTGTTCGGGTAGCCTTACCACATGGGCTACCCGATTCCCATGTCGGATGATTCTTTATGCTAAAAAATAAACTAAAACTCTTGAGGCGAAAATAAAATAGACGGGGACGAATGATGTTGGTTTCCCTAATACGAATGTCAAACTTATTTACATTAAAATAAAATTGTCTCTATCTTTCACTCTTCATTTGTAATTGTTTTACTATTATTAACATTCTTGATGAGAAAATACAATAGTTTTAAAATATAATTGTTTTAAAATTGTCTCTATCTTTCACTCTTCATTTGTAATTGTTTTACTATTATTAACATTTCTTCATGAAACAAATGAAAAAATGAATCAAATCCAACACTCAAATTCAAAAAGACAATGTAATTTGAAGAACCCATTGACATAAAAAAAAATTATTCAATCAAGATAACTCGAATATACCAACTACATGGGACTTGATATGTAGAGTTTCTACACTGTCCATTAAACCGGCATTGCTCCTGTCCCTTTTCCAGTATCTTAAGGCAACCTGGCAATGCCATATATTAATTGCTAAAATTGTCTCCCTTATATCTTTAAATTGCATGCCCTGAGAAAGCACTGGGAAATCTGAATTCCAATGAACGATTGTTTTCTTCCCGAAAGTCATGTCAACCACTGGCTCCATAGATCCCATATCGTTCCAACAAGCGTAATTTGTATAGTTACCTTATGCTGACAAACTCAAACCGGAATTATGGTGGTTTGTGATGTTTTCGGCTCATGGATTTGCTTAACATTTTCGGGTATAGGATTTTTGTCACACCCCGTAACCAGTATAACGACGTGGTAATGTCTCATTGGATAACGAAACACCAAAGCCTAGAACAGAATTCATTATGAGATATATATATATATATATAGATATATATACATATATGTATGTATATATATATATATATATATGAATTACTACAATGAAATAGTTCAACATTACAACTAGAAATGAAACTAAGTGTTCAAATGGAATAACAAAGAAACTAAAGTTTGGTCCACTATTACATAGTAAATAAGGAATCACTCTTCATACTCCCCTTATCAGGCCTCATCTTCATAGTATGGATCAGATCCAACATCATCCTCAAAATAAGAAAGAGAAATGACCGAGTTGTGAGGCTCAATAAAGATCGTACGACCCCTAGGATAAAGTAATAGATAGACACAAAATAGGTTCTCATTTCCCAAAATACCCATTTTTGGAAATACAGTTGACACGACGGGCGTACACTGTAAATCACTATAAATACGCTGGAAGTACACTGCACTAGTCTCACAAGACACTGGACACAGACACTTAAAAAACAAAATTGAAAAACCTCACAACACAGCCACATAAAAATTCACTGAACACCAGAGTAAGGAATCATCCGCAGATACCCTTGGACGAAGCACTTCGTGCGCAGGTCCTCTGTGGTATAGTCTGTGGTAAGCAAGCAGCCTTAGAAGTTACGCGAACGAATGGCATGACGAAGGGCCGGACGAATAGATCGTCCGCTGCCTACAGAAAATCATATTTCATGTATAAATTTGTCCACAAAAACTGTATTTTTGTACCAACACTTCCCAACTCAGAAATGATCATTTTTATGCTCAAATCTAATAAAAAATATGAGAACAAACAAAATAAGGACAACAAGTCAGCTAAATAACCATATTCTTCATGTCTAAACGCTTACACAACCGAATGCATGACAAGCACCACGCTTTTCTCATATGGTACACACGATTTCAGCATCGTTTAGACACTACAAACATAGCCGCCGCTGTGACACAAACTTCCCACAATTTGAGATCAATCATTTAATCACGCCTAACCAACAATAACTGTAACGGTCCTAGTTATATTCCAAACTAAGACAACCCAAGAAGTACAAACACGTGGGTTCGGTAAAATCCCCAAAATGACGGGCCCAAGGTTTAAGGATCCATTCTTTCATTGTATCACCATCCACCACCGTGGACACTACAAAACCGTTATAGTCCCAATGATATCCTCAACGGATTAAGGCCCAAGAAGTACACATTCACAAGATCTCCCGGGATCTACACATTTCACGTTTATAGGTCGAACGAATTTTGCTAATCAGTTGTTCCAAGACAAGAGCTCAAATAGGGGCGACGACTCTATCGACCAAACCAAATATATCCCAAGACTCAACAAGCAATTAAGATAACCTAACGTCGACCAACAAGTAATCTAACAATTAAGCAATTACACCAAGTATAAATATCAAATATCAAATATCAAATATCAAATATCAAATATCAAATATCAATAACAGGAAAAAAGTCCAAGAATAACAATAACAACACGATTAATAAATTCAACAACACAATACACGACACTAAACGATCCACCACATAAGATGCTCTGGAGTTACCTTAGTCCCGCTTGTGATGCTTCATCGCAACTTTTTTAATTTTTCCTACACATGCATGTGGTTGTAACAGATAATTTTGATAACCACGTTTAAATATGAGTTAGAAACTGTCAAGAATAAATACTTAGAACTTCAACATGAGTGGAAACTTGCAAATACAATAAGATTACAATGCTTAAACAAGCATCCACATTGACCTCATGATGGAAAAACTTAGTTAGTTGTCAAGCAAGATTTCATTACTCTGTAAAGGAATCATTCAAGCATGCCATTACCTTTTTTCTTGAATGGATACAGATCATCACAAATGTAGAAATCTTTTAACAATTTACTAAAATTAAGCAAAGCACTTCTGAAATTAATGTTAGGGCAGGCCACCAATGAGGATACCACAAAAACAACATCAAAATGAGTCTAAGACAAATATGTTATCTACACATAAATAAGCCACATCGGCTTCTTGAAAATTATATAGTCAAAGGCATAAATTAAGGCACATTAAGTTCTCAACACATTAATCATTCAAAATCATTCTACAAAAAGAAATGCAAAGAAATCATAGTAATTAATACAATTCAAGTGTGTTTCCTTCACCCATTTTCAGCTAAGTCACAATTTCTATGTAGTTTTGATCATAAAAAGTGTATTATTTCAGCATTCACAAAAAGCATATATAAGACAGTAACAATAGTATGGACGAGACAATACTTTAATAAACTTGGAATACCCACATATTATAGAAGAAACCCACAAACCATGAGAAACAACCGACACATGAAAATATCAAATTTTCAGTACTTTTAAAGAGAACCTCAAGTAAAATTTATGATATGAAAGCAATAAAATCCAGTTGGTTTTTTATTCTTTTACAATAAACTTTTACTTTATAACTCTAGAATGAATTGCTACTCGAAAGAAAAGACTCACATAAACATTTTTCGCATTTTCGTTGACCTAATCTCCTTTTCGCTTTCCATTGGTGTCCTTCTGATGTTGGTGAGTTACACAAAATGTCTCATCGCTAAACACGCGACTACCTTTCAGTTTCTGCTTCAAAAGCAGAATGTATAATAAACAAGAAGTACATAAACAGAAATATAAATCTTCTGCAATGTATAATAAGAAATACCAATCTTTCTTCATGTTCCACAATTGAGATGGAGCCAGTAGTACTCAACCCCACACCCGCACCTCCGACTTCGTTTCTATTTTTTTGGCTGCTTCACATTTTTTACGATAGGCTTCAGTTGACCATTGATCACGAAAAATCTGATCCCAGTGTTCCTGGTACACTCATTCGGGACAATATTTTCCTTTCTTGGCATTATGAAATTCATGGCCGATACGAGCCCGTTACGAATTGACCACGCCTTCTGAACTGTGATAGAATCCGCGATGTCCCAACTGAATAGCCGCTACAACTCAACCAAACGAAAACGTCCAAACAATTATTAAATTATCTGAAAATGTCTATGTCATTCAATTAAATATTAATAGAAATACTAACAAAAGTATTTAACCATATGTAATTCTTACTGAAAACTCTTCCCAAAGCATATTTTTTGTGCGCTGAGGGACACTTCCACAAGTTGGCCAAGGACCATCAAACCTGCCCTTTAAAATTACCATAATAGTTTTGGTAATTCGCGATTGATTCTTGAACCTACAATAGAATTCTCCAAATTGGTAATTTGAGAGGTAGGTACAATTCTTTACTACAAATTTTTATGAAAAAGCTTTCGAACAAAGATACTAAGGATTGTTAGTATAATGACAAAAAAAAACATGTAATTAAATATTTGAAAGGGTATTCAAACAACTGATTATGTAAAAGGGAAACAAAAGAGGTTGTTTCTTAAACATATAAAAAAATCTCAATTTTTTTAAAATGAGAATGAAGCAAAACTCTTTCTCTCTTTTTATATTAAAGTGTCATTGAAAAAAGAGACTAAACATGTATAATCAAAGAGTTCTTGCTGACATTTCAATCATTTTACTTATTATACAACTCGTTATTGTTGATTATATAAGATACATATAAATGCTTATCATACATGCTGAGTTTGTATAATAACTAGTGAGTAGTTGGTCAAAATATCGTGCCATTTTCATAGAATAACTTGATTTTGTATACCTACGTGTCTTCTTTCATCTCCAAGTGAAATTTTCCATTTTCATCCAATACATCATTCTCTTCTTCAATGTCCTGCACTTCTTCAATATTCGGCTCGCTCAGTTGCGGTGGTTAAGAAGGGAACACAGCGTGACTTGATTCACCACCACTAGTTTCCAAATTGTAAGCTGAATGGGAGGGTAAGCTTGATGTTGTATCATGAAAGCTACTATCATTTAGTTATGGAGTCATCTCTGGAGTTATAGTAGTATGTGGGAACAGATTCTCTGAGGTGTTTGGAGATAGTGTATCAGTGTTTGGGGACGGTATCACTGTATCTAGCACGTTATTACCTTTCCCACGTCCTCCTCCCTACCCCCACCTCGTCCTCTTCCTGCCATACCTATACATGTACAGACAAAAAAAGAAAATTATACTTGTGTCTTTTTCTAGAAAAGAATAGAAAAAGTCATGAATAAAGAGTTTACATAATGAATATTGCAAAGACAAGGTTGATATCTGAATATTCAATCATAAGCCTATAATAGACTCAAAGGTATATTATCTGAAGTGTTGACTTAGTGACAAGCAATAGAAAGATTTGTGATGAGGAAATGTATCCGATTTTGTGGGCATAATATTAAAAACATAGAAGTCTAGTCTTTCTTCATAAGAAATTAAAAGACTTTATTAAATTCACATTGATGATAATGTTTTTTATCTAACTAAGATGGTAATCAAAACAGTTCATGAGTACAAATCAAGCCATGTATATAGCATAGAAGATAAAACAGCGGTAGGTTAAGTCCTGGATAATACAACAAAGGAAAAAAAATGGAAAAAAAGAGAACAATAAATGTGGGGAAGTTTCTTTTTCTTTCTTTTTCTTTTGGCAAACTGTCCATTAAACACTGCTAGTGCTTCGTTTTTCAATTGGTAGAAAATTATGAACAGAAAATCAACCTCAATTCAATGGTCATTTTGGGATGCTTATCAGATAGCCAAATTGCTGTTGTGAAGAAGATAACAAAAAACATGAATAAAACGAGTTGAATTTGGCAGTACAATAGAAAGGAAAATCAAAATGTCCATTAAATACTGAGAAGGTAATAGTCATCCTACTAAACAAAAACATAAAATTACAATACAATACAAAGGACAAATAATTGGCAGAAGAGCAAAGAATTTAGTTAACACTAAACAATTGAATTTGTTTTCCCCTCCCCTCAATTTTGCAAGTGGAAATTTACCCTACCTATGAAATTTCTATTAAAAAAAACAACACAATTTCTATTCAAACAGATTAACAACACAATTTCTATTCAAACCGATTAACAACACAATTTCGATTAAAAAAAAAGATTAACAGCACAATTGATACTTGTCTTTTACTATCCGAGTATTGAGAAAAAATTGAAGCTTTCTCCAAAGAGTAGAGAGAGTTGTGAAAAGAGATTAACAGTCTGGTGTGAAAAAGTAAGTGATTAATTAGAGATGAGGGCGAGAGGGAGCTATATAGTGGAGAGGTAAAAAAGCGCGAAGGCTCTAGTGCGGAACACAACATGTTCTGCATTGTGCGAAACAATTAATAACTGTCAGCTCAAACATTGGACGACAGAGATTATTTGACTTAAAATACCTATTATTCATAATATTTTAAGAAAAAATTATCTTAGTCGTCCGATACTTGATCCAACGGCTATCCGAATTGTAGCCGGACTGGTAAAAATGCGAGCGGGTGTAGTAGCCGCCTAAATTTTCAGTTTTAACAATTAGGTTAAATTACTGGGCGGGTATTTAAAAAATTTTAGCCATTATGAAATATTTGTAAAAAATATTCAAGTATTTTTAAACTGTTTATTAACTAAATATTGAAAGAATTTTCGTTTTCATCCAAGTACTTAAAATGAAAACTACTAAGTACTATTTATTAAAACTTTTTCCGGAAAAAAAGTCCTAAAAACATTATCAAGAAGATGAATTTCGGTTTTTTTTAAAAAGCAAATATAACTTTTATTGTTATTATTTGGGCAAATAAAACTGAGGCCTATGGTCCTGAATCATAAGCGTTAATTCAACAATGAAAATTTGAAGTCGGATTCTTAAACAAAGCCGTACTCGACACATATATAAATGTTTAGCTCGAAAACTTGCGAATAAATTCAATTATATATTTCTATAAATAAAACATTACTCCGTCTTCTTCTAATTAAGTCACCTTTTAGATGTTTCATTTTGTTTCACAATAATTGATCTTTTACCAAACTTTTTTTCACATGCTTACTTTATTTACGTTGTGCCAATATCATGGAATGTCATGTCCCCATATTGAACTAGGAGTTTCCATATACCTTGTGTCAATAGTACCATTAAAATGGTTTAAATGACCCATAAAACTCTAAGCCTCGTTATTAGGGGGTGCAGACGAGTCGGACCGAATCAAACGTTGAGCTTATTGACCATAATCAAAATTTTAAATATTTTAGCCAGGGTTCGAGGTCGATCGAGTTTTAAATAAGGTCTTGAAAATTGATATTCAAACTCGACCTTGTAGGCCAGAAAGGGACTCGAAGGTTGAAACATATATCAAATATATAATTATAATATATATTATTTTAATAATATTAAAAAAGTAATATAAAATAATATTGTATTTACTCTTGTAGTAATATAGAATTTCATACTTTCATATTAAAGTAGTGATTCACCTATAGCACGCGAAAATGTAATTGTATTCGTTTGCCATCAGTAACAGGAATATTGCCTTGTTTAGCATTGATACCTACTCAATTTTTCATCCCGGAGTCTCCTCGGTGGTTGGTGAGCTTTATTAAAGTGAATATTCGTCTGCTTTCTTTTTGAATGTGTAAATCAAGTAATTGAATACTCTTGCCATAAAACTCAAGCAAAGATGGGGATGCCTGATGAATTTGAAGCTTCTTTGCAAGTTCTTCGGGGTTTTGATACGGACATTACACTTGAAGTAAATGAAATCAAGGTAATCCTGATAGTTATATTTGAAATCTTGTACTAAAACAGTATGATGATTCTATCTAGCAAGTAGCAATAGGTTGTAGAATTAACTGTGATAGATCTTAAAAAATCAATATTTTGTACAAATCTATTTATTAGAATAAATTTTCAATCTTGCAGAGGTCCGTAGCATCATCAATGGACGAACGGTGTTTTATTTTATTCCAGTAACATTTTCAAATCTGCTGGTATGTTGTTTCTTCTGTTACTTGAGATATTTTAACAGAAAAAGGTCGGGAGTAAAGATAATGAGATTTTCTTAGGTAAATCCCTTCTTGAATGCTCTATTTTGATTCAATAGTGCGATTAGTTATGCCCTCTTTTCCTTGCTCAATCAGTCCCTTTGCTTCTAGACTTTAGTAGTCTGGACTGTTTATACCCGGTGTCGAACCCGGGACCTCACGATCGCGGGCAGAGGCTAGCCCCACTGAGCTGTGACACTCTTGACATAGTAATAACAAATATAAATAGCATTAAACACTTATAAGTTCATAGACATAAGATGTGCACCGATGAAAATAGACTCGGTTAAATTGTGGAGGGTGTGTTTCCTCCACATTGTGCGAATACAAGGAGAATCGTCTAATTACTTTATCAGTCAATTGTAGTTAAAATTTATGTACAGATGAAAATAATCATTTTCAAATTAATATAATTATGCTTAGTTAAATTCGTCGGATCAAGTGATCTGATAGTACTTTTGTATTCGCACGATGCAGAAAAACATTCCTCCGCACCTTAACCATTCCTAATGAAAAGGGGAGGAATGTTCTCAACACTGACTACGGAATCTTATTAATAAAAATTAATGGCGCGCAAATGATAAAAATTGGCCTGGAATTGGAGGGAAAAATCATCGAAGCAATGGTAGCTGCAATAGGCTATGTTTTCAAATGCTTCCAAGTCAAAGATTCCACCTCTAACCCTTCCTCTCATTCTTCCAATGTAAAGTTCATATACTATTTGGGAGAAGGAAGATCCAGAATGGTTCCTAAGAATGGACTTGAATGTATGATATCGGAGAGCTCAAGGAGAAGGTCTGTCAGCCTACTTATAATCTTCAATCTAATTTTATTTGTTGATTCTTATTGTAAATTCATGGATATTAGTTCAGTCTTATTTTCAGATTCTATAAGGTTATCAAAGAATTATTGATTGATTTGACTCAATGTAAATTGGTTATGACAATCAAGTTCCTCCTCTGTTTGTCAAATATCAAATTGGAAGCTTGTTTCAGATTGTTTGTGTTTTTCACCGTTTGTGGGCAGTGGGAAAGGCCAGATATGGCCTATTTCTACTTCACTAAAGATATATTGAAAGGAAAATCAATCCAGATTTTTTAAGGTTCTAATCATGGAACTATTGCTTGGGATTTCAGGGTTGTTTTGCAGCATTGGTTACTACTGAAAAGAGTACTGGAAGTGGACGGAAGAATAAGGGACCAGCTCAATTGCGGGTTTTCAATTTGAGAAATACTTCACCTGTGCCTATTTCATATCTTGTTATTAAAGTGAACATTCGACTGCTTTCTTTTTTAATGTGTAAATCAAGTAATTGTATACTCTTGCCATAAAATTTAGGCAAAGATGGGGATGACTGATGACTTTGAAGCTTCTTTGCAAGTTCTTCAGGGGTTTTTGATAGGACATTACACTTGAAGTAAATGAAATCATGGTAATCCTGATAGCTATATTTGAAATCTTGAACTAAGACAGTATGATGATTCTATCTAGCAAGTAGCAATAGGTTATAGAATTAATTGTGATAGATCTTAAAGAATCAATATTTTGTACAAATATATTTCTTAGAATAAATTTTCATTCTTGCACAGGTCCATAACATCATCAACAAGCAGAAGACCAACACCCGTTTTGCTGAGCTCAAACGGAAGAGATATTGATTGCCCCTGATGGTACGCAACTAATGATTTCTGTACTTTTCTATGCTTTAGCAGTTCAATGTTGGGAGTATGATGCCCGAAAATGATTAATTTTCCGTCCATCTTTTTGGCATATAGGAAGTGGATTACTGATGCTGCAACAGCTAAGATGGACGAACGGTGTTCTATTTTATTCCAGTAACATTTTCAAATCTGCTGGAATGTTGTTTCTTCTGTTACTTGAAAATTTTAGATATTTTGACAGAAAAAGGTCGGGAGTAAAGATAATGAAAATGTCTTAGGTAAATCCCTTTGCTTCAATAGTGCGATTAGTTATGCTTAATCAATCCCTTTACTTCTAGACTTTAGAGCCAAACATTTTCTTCTTTCCTGATTGGCTTTGACTCACAGTATGGGGATCCAATAGAAGTTGTGAAATCATTATGTTGTTTAAATATGTGTAGCACTAATGTTTGATTCCTTCCATTTCTCTAGAGTACTTGATTACCTTAAAAGTGTAATACTTTGACATGGCATATGTGATACATTAATTCAGTGACCTTGATTGTTGTTTATGCATATGGGATACATTAATTCTTTTTATTTATTTACTTATAATTAAGGGTATTGTTATTGAGTTTAGGCATTCTTCAAGAGGAAATCGCATAAAATGAACATAATCAGCAATGTCTCAAATAAACTTTCAAAATGAACATGATTACTTGTTACGAAGTACATACTTGATGGTTAAATGGTATCCTACTCACTGTCATCCTCATCCTCATCCTCTTCCTCTTCCTCTTCCTCATCATCTTCATCTTCTTCCTCCTCATCCTCCTCCTCTTTATCCCCTTCACTGTCAAATTCAACAATCTAAACTTCATTGTTTTCATGTGTAAGCCGAGTAAGGTCATCTATATCATCAATATTCACATTCGATGCTTCATCTGGACTAACTTCAGCTTGATAATTGTGATTGATTTCCCTACTTTCCTCTTTACATAGTTCTTTACCCCCATATTCTATTATCCTTGGAAACTCTCGAATTTTATCCCAAACTTGATCCCCTATAAGATGCGGTGGAGGTGGTGTATGTTCTGCAAAATCCTTCCTAAATGAACTTTTGTTATAACGAAACGGGTGCTTCAACTCTAGGAATTTGCAATGACAATCGAACCATGATTGTTTCTTTCCATGCTCAAGCCTCAATGCCCTAGTGAACTCCATACACGAAGGACAAGCTAGTATACCGGCCGTGCCTTAACCACTCAACATTCCATATGCAGGAAAGTCACTAATAGTCACATAAGTTCAACCCTCATTTGAAAATTTTGTTTCCTTGATATATCATAAGTGTTAACTCCCTCATTCCACAACTGGTTTAGTTCATCTATCAACGGTTGCATGTACACATCTAGTTTGTGTTTTGGATTTTTCAGGCCCGGAACATGAATTGTGAGAAACATGACTGGATTCTTCATGCACATCCAAGGTGGTAAAATATACAGAGTCACAATAACAGGCCAACATGAATATTGTTTACCTGACATGCCAAATGGAGAAAATCCATTGGTACATAAACCGAGACGTACATTCCTCAGCTCAATTGCAAATTCCGAGTATGTTTCATCGAAATGTTTCCATGCCCCTCAATCTAGAGGATGACACATCATGCCATCTTCTTGTTCACTATCCTTGTGCCATCTCATGTGTTGAGCTGTAGTCTTTGATGCATACAATCTTTGAAGTCTAGGTGTGAGAGGGAAGTAATGCATCCTCTTGTATGGAATTTCTTTCTTTCTACTATTCTTACCAATCTTTTTTTTTTCCGTTTGTACCGATCATTGGAGCAAAACTTACATTGTCTCAACTCACTATCATCCTTCCAATACAACAAGCAACCATTTGCACAAACATCAATTTTTTGAATAGGAAGACTGAGGCTTGCAATTAACTTCTTTGTACTATAAAAGTCTTTAGCAAGTTTGGTACCACTAGGCATGCTATCTTCATTAAGAACATACTCACACAAACATTAGAAATATCAATGTTTTGTTATCATCAAAACAAGATTGATCACTTTGCCCTTAGGGCTAACAAACCTTTCAATTTTGTAATGAGTTGAGTGCCAATAAATATTTGTGAGAGTGATGGTTTTGGCCCTCCAATGTGTTGGAGTGTATCTTTTTTTTTTTTGTAATCGTAGGAAGTAGAGTGGGTGGTGAACCCGAAATAGAAGTACGGTCGATGTGTTCGTAAAACCTCCTCACTTAGTAGACTAAGTGATGCGATACCGTGATGTTTTATATCAAGGTTCGGCTTTTAAGCAGATCTTTCTCTATCTCGAATAGTTTCTATGGGAATATACTTAACACAACCCCCGGGCAGGCTAAGCATCAATGAAGGCTGAAACACCACAACTAGAGAAACCAACTAGTTGATACAGTAACTCAAAAGGAATATGAAGTTCTACCGAAAGTTCATAAACAAGTATCAAAGGTTTAACCTTAATCAAAATATCAATATATCAAGTCTAAGTAAAAGAGGTGGCCGAAATTCCCTTTAAGTAAAAGGTAATTCGGTTCCAACTCAAACTAGGAAAAGGGAAATAAGAGTCCTTGAAGAATTAGGACTCTTGAATAACAACTTGCTATCAAGTAACTACCTAAACAAGATAATAGGGACATGTGCCTATTATCTTGGCGGCATAAAAAGAAATAACTACCAAAATAAAGAAGAGTCCTAGTTGCATTAGGACTCTTAATAACCAACTAACTAACACATGGACAACATGTCCTTTATTTAGCATACACGGCTAGAAATAGGAAAATAACAATACTAAAAATAATTAAAGTCTAGAATAGTCTAGAATAGGCTAGAATAGACTTTAATGTGTGAAAAGACGAAAATGCCCTTTTTAGCCACTTTGCTTGTTTGGGCCGAAGTAAGTGTCTTTGAGAGTTAGAAGTTGAACTTGTACTTCATCTTCTAGATGTAGCTTTGCTTCTTCTTTAGACTTTAACTCTCGGATCAATGTAGATAATTCTTGTTCCATTTGAATGGTTCTTGATCTAGTCATTGGTCCATTCATGCTTGATAAAGGATGTGGGTAATGATGTAGTCTTCCAGATGGTCCCGTATATCCCCTCCCTCTCGAAAAGGATTCGACCTCGAATCATCATCATCATCATCTATGTAATCCGAAACATCAAAAGGAGATAAGTCAGTAACATTAAAAGTTGAATGAACACCATACTTACCTTGCAAGTTGATTTTGTATGCATTGTCATTGATCTTGCCAACAACTTGAAAAGGTCCATCTCCTCGAGGATGTAATTTTGACTTTCTCTCTTTAGGAAATCTGTCTTTCCTAAAGTGTATCCACACCCAATCACCAATTTCAAAAGTAAGGGCCTTGCGGCCTTTGTTGGCCTTAGTTGCCATTTTGTCATTCTTCTTCTTGATATTCTCGGCTACTTCATTATGTAATCTTTGGACAAAGTCAGCCCTTGAATCACCTTCTATATTGTAATACTCATCAATAGGAAGAGGAATTAGATCTAAAGGGGTAAGGGGGTTAAAACCGTAATCAGCTTCAAAATGTGAATTATTAGTAGTTGAATGTAACGTACGATTATAAGCAAATTCAGCAATAGGTAAACATTCTTCCCACTTTTTCAAATTCTTTTGAATAAGTACCCTAAGTAGAGCCCCTAAAGTTCTATTTGTTACCTCAGTTTGGCCATCAGTTTGTGGATGACTTGATGTAGAAAATAGCAGCTTAGTCCCCAATTTACTCCATAAGGTCTTCCAAAAATAACTTAGGAACTTTACGTCCCTATCACTTACGATTTGCTCTATAGATTGTTCCTTTGTTGATGCAAATTATCTAAAGGTTGAGAATGTAAAAGTTGCATATTTACCAAAAGATAATTGTTACCATTATCCGGACGAGTCTCCTCGGCTTCTTCCTCCAAAATTGTATCCTCGGTTATTTCCTCATCTTCACTAACCCACGATCCATCGTCCATCATGATCATGGTGCTTTTATTAGGACAATCCCGAGCAAAGTGTTCTTTGCCGTGACACTTAAAACATTCCCGATCATTTGATGTAGTTGATTTAGTCCTCAAATCGGTCGGTTTTGAAGTGTTTGATGTCCTTGCTGCCCCAAAAGAAGCCGTGGCTACTTTTTTACTCCCCAAACTGCCCTTAGCATTATTTGGGCTCGGCAAAACAGAAGAATTGTTTAGGGGCTGATTTGGCCGTTTCCAAGATTGGAAATTGGCCGAATAAGTCCTTGAACTCTTCTCTTTTTGCTACCTCTCAACTTGTTCAAAGCAAAATAAACCATATCAATAAGATCGAGTAAGGTTAGCACGTTCTACCTTGGGTCTAATTTTGTCATTTAGACCAGCCAAGAAACGCGCCAATGTAGCTTCATTATCTTCCCGGATGTTTGATCTTAACATGGCAATCTCCATCTCCTTGTAGTATTCATCAACGGTCTTTGTTCCTTGCCTCAATCTTTGAAGTTGATTGTACAAATCTCGATTAAAGCTTTGAGGTACAAATCGTCGAGACATGACCCCTTTCATATCTTCCCATGAATCAATTGGTCTTTGTCCCGATCTTCTCCGTTCATGGTTTTCTTTATCCCACCAAATTGATGCATATTCTCCAAATTCCATGGTCGCTAATTTGACCTTTTTCTCTTCGAATAATTATGAACATCAAAAAACATGGTTAACTTTTCGTGTCCAATCTAAAAATAATTGAGGGTCATTAGTACCTAAGAAAGGAGGGATCTTGGTCTTAATTGCACCAAGATTATTATCATACCTGAGATCTTGACCATTTTGTCTCAGATCATACCTTTGGTTTTGTAGATTGTCTCTCGGCTCAAAATGCAAAGGATCATCCCTTCTCTGATTTTGTCTCGGCACAAATTCTTGATCATGAACAAAAGGCCTCGATTCATACCTTGGGTATTGTTGATTTGGCCTTGGTTCATAGGCAAAATTGTCTACCATCCTTGGGATTGGTCTCGGCTGAAATTCTCTTTGGTGCCGAAAATTGTCCTTTGGAATTTGATCAAAGGATTCTTGAGAATTTTGATCTTCTTGATCATCTTTTGCTTCCCCTTTGCCTTTTTCTTAATTGCTCTTGAATTCACGAAACTCCATTTTAAGTTCATTGACGGATTGCATCAAAGACTTTATGGTTTGTTGCATTGATTCTTTGAAAAGTTTGTCGCTCTCCATAGCACCTTGCTCCGAAGTACCTTCATTAAAAGACATTATCTTTGCAAAGAAAAATTTCACACAAAAATCGTTAGTAGAAAAAGATATTAAAGATTGGATCTTTTCACAAAATCTGGGAATAGTAGTCTGTGAATAGTAATATGTGAATAGTGATCTGAGAATAGTAATCTGTGAATAGTAATCAGATTTTGTATTCTCTCAATATCCCTCAAAATACTTGTCAAGAACTTCCAATTTTGGATGATTGTATGGTTATGGTGTTGGAAGGGTGGAAAATATATCAAAGAAACCAAATCTTGACTTAACAAAAAGTCTAAGGAAAAAGTATAAGAGTTTATTTGTTACCAAACAAGAAAAAGATGTGATCTTTACCTTTCTTGATTTTCTGTTTTCTTGAAATCTTTTCTTACCTTCTTGCCTGAGACTTACCCTTATCTTGGCCACAAGATCAAAAGCTCTTTATTGATGACGGTTGTGCTTAGATCGAAAAGTCTTGATTGTGGCTAATTCAAGATGAAGAGGGAACAAGTGCCAATTCCCTTATTCAAAGGAAGTTTGCTTTTGGCCTTGAATCCTTGTCTATTTTGGGCTAACCCGGCTGCCAATTTCTTTATTTCCGGGTGGCTTTTATGAGGTAAAATACCCGAATTGTATGAATAACCCGGCTGCCAATTTCTTTACTTCCGGGTGGCTTTTTCGTTGGGGTAAAATTTTTTTGTTATATTTCGGCTATCTCAAGCAAACAAGAAATTTTTTTTTTCTTCAAGAAAGCAATAAAGGTACACCAAGATAGAGATCAACCTTTTGCTCTGATACCACTTGATGCGAAACCGTGATGTTTTATATCAAGGTTCGGCTTTTAAGCAGATCTTTCTCTATCTCGAATAGTTTCTATGGGAATATACTTAACACAACCCCCGGGCAGGCTAAGTATCAATGAAGGCTGAAACACCACAACTAGAGAAACCAACTAGTTGATACAGTAACTCAAAAGGAATATGAAGTTCTACCGGAAGTTCATAAACAAGTATCAAAGGTTTAACCTTAATCAAAATATCAATATATCAAGTCTAAGTAAAAGAGGTGGCCGAAATTCCCTTTAAGTAGAAGGTAATTCGGTTCCAACTCAAACTAGGAAAAGGGAAATAAGAGTCCTTGAAGAATTAGGACTCTTGAATAACAACTTGCTATCAAGTAACTACCTAAACAAGATAATAGGGACATGTGCCTATTATCTTGGCGGCATAAAAAGAAATAACTACCAAAATAAAGAAGAGTCCTAGTTGCATTAGGACTCTTAATAACCAACTAACTAACACATGGACAACATGTCCTTTATTTAGCATACACGGCTAGAAATAGGAAAATAACAATACTAAAAATAATTAAAGTCTAGAATAGTCTAGAATAGGCTAGAATAGACTTTAATGTGTGAAAAGACGAAAATGCCCTTTTTAGCCACTTTGCTTGTTTGGGCCGAAGTAAGTGTCTTTGAGAGTTAGAAGTTGAACTTGTACTTCATCTTCTAGATGTAGCTTTGCTTCTTCTTTAGACTTTAACTCTCGGATCAATGTAGATAATTCTTGTTCCATTTGAATGGTTCTTGATCTAGTCATTGGTCCATTCATGCTTGATAAAGGATGTGGGTAATGATGTAGTCTTCCAGATGGTCCCGTATATCCCCTCCCTCTCGAAAAGGATTCGACCTCGAATCATCATCATCATCATCTATGTAATCTGAAACATCAAAAGGAGATAAGTCAGTAACATTAAAAGTTGAATGAACACCATACTTACCTTGCAAGTTGATTTTGCATGCATTGTCATTGATCTTGCCAACAACTTGAAAAGGTCCATCTCCTCGAGGATGTAATTTTGACTTTCTCTCTTTAGGAAATCTGTCTTTCCTAAAGTGTATCCACACCCAATCACCAATTTCAAAAGTAAGGGCCTTGCGGCCTTTGTTGGCCTTAGTTGCCATTTTGTCATTCTTCTTCTTGATATTCTCGGCTACTTCATTATGTATTCTTTGGACAAAGTCAGCCCTTGAATCACCTTCTATATTGTAATACTCATCAATAGGAAGTGGAATTAGATCTAAAGGGGTAAGGGGGTTAAAACCATAAACAGCTTCAAAAGGTGAATTATTAGTAGTTGAATGTAACGTACGATTATAAGCAAATTCAGCAATAGGTAAACATTCTTCCCACTTTTTCAAATTCTTTTGAATAAGTGCCCCTAAAGTAGAGCCCCCTAAAGTTCTATTTGTTACCTCGGTTTGGCCATCGGTTTGGGGATGACTTGATGTAGAAAATAGCAGACTTAGTCCCCCAATTTACTCCATAAGGTCTTCCAAAAATAACTTAGGAACTTTACGTCCCTATCACTTACGATTGTTTTTGGAACACCATGTAACCGAATGATGTCTTTGAAGAATAGATCCGCAACATGGCTTGCATCATTTGTTTTCCTACAAGGAATAAAGTGAGCCATTTTAGAAAATCTATCAACAACCACCATTATACTATCATTACCTCTTCTGGATTGCGGTAATCCGAGAATAAAATCCATTGAAAGATCAATCCATGGAGAGGAAGGAATTGGTAGAGGCATGAGCAATCCGTGAGCTTTTGAAGTACTTTTTGCTTGTTTGCACTTAAAACATAGTTCACAAATTTTCTGCACATCTCTTTTCATCTTAGGCCAATAAAAGTGTTCTTGCAATATATCCAATGTTTTGACAACACCAAAATGACCCATTAATACGCCACTATGTGCTTCCCTAACAATTAATTCTCTAACAGAACAAGAGGGAACACATAATTTGTTACCTTTAAACAAGAAACCCTCAAATTTGTGAAAATCTTTTTGGGCCAAAACCTCACAAGATTTGAACAAATATGAAAAGTCTTTATCATCTTCATACAATGCTTTTAAATGTTCAAAACCAAGTAATTTAGCATGTAGAACAGAAAGTAGAGAGTACCTTCTAGATAAAGCATCGGCAACAATGTTTTCCTTACCTTTCTTGTATTTGATCACATATGGAAAGCTATCAATGAAGGAAACCCACTTTGCATGTCTCTTGTTTAACTTACTTTGTCCTTTGAGATACTTGATTGATTCATGATCCGTGTGAATCACAAACTCTCAGCCAACCAAGTAGTGCTGCCATGTTTCCAAAGCTCGAACAATAGCGTATAACTCTTTATCATACGTAGGATAATTAAGGGTTGCGCCACTCAATTTCTCACTAAAATATGCTAAAGGTTTCCTTTGTTGTTGCAAAACAGCCCCAATACCTATACCAGAAGCATCACATTCAACTTCAAAAGTTAGTGTAAAATTAGGCAAAGATAAAATAGGGGAAGAAGTTAGTAATTGCTTAAGCTTAGTGAAACTATCTTCTTGCGGCTTATCCCAAAAAAAAGGATACATCTTTCTTCACAACTTCATTCAATGGTGCGGCAATTGAACTAAAATCACGAACAAAACGTCTATAAAAGCTTGCTAAACCATAGAATGATCTTACTTGTGTAGCTGATGTTGGTCTCGGCCAGGTTATGATGGACTCAATTTTGGCCGGATCAACCTGAATACCAGTTGAACTAACAATATATCCAAGAAAGTTAATAGAATTAGTGCAAAAAATGCATTTTTATAACTTGGCATACAATGTTTGTTCTCTTAATATAGTAAAAACAGCCCTAAGATGTTGAACATGCTCTTCTAAGGTTTTACTATAAACAAGAATATCATCAAAATAAACTACAACAAATTTACCAAAACAATGACGGAATATGTAGTTCATTAATCTCATGAAAGTACTAGGTGCATTGCTTAGACCAAAAGGCATTACAATCCATTCATATAATCCATATTTAGTCTTAAAAGCAGTTTTCCATTCATCACCCTCTTTCATTCTAATTTGGTGATAGCCTTGAGTTAAATCAATTTTAGAAAAAATTAAAACACCACTTAACTCATCTAGCATATCATCTAAGCGAGGTATAGGATGTCTATATTTAATAGTAATCTTATTAATATCACGACAATCCGTACATAATCTGAAAGTGCCTTCTCTTTTAGGTACCAAGATAACCGGACTAGCACAAGGACTTAAAGATTCACGTACCTGCTCTTTTTCTAAGAGTAAATCGACTTGCCTTTGAATTTCTCGGGTCTCATCCGGATTTGCTCTATAGGTTGTTCCTTTGTTTATGCAAATTATCTAAAGGTTGAGAATGTAAAAGTTGCATATTTACCAAAAGATAATTGTTACCATTATCCGGACGAGTCTCCTCGGCTTCTTCCTCCAAAATTGTATCCTCGGTTATTTCCTCATCTTCACTAACCCACGATCCATCGTCCATCATGATCATGGTGCTTTTATTAGGACAATCCCGAGCAAAGTGTTCTTTGCCGTGACACTTAAAACATTCCCGATCATTTGATGTAGTTGATTTAGTCCTCAAATCGGTCGGTTTTGAAGTGTTTGATGTCCTTGCTGCCCCAAAAGAAGCCGTGGCTACTTTTGTACTCCCCAAACTGCCCTTAGCATTATTTGGGCTCGGCAAAACAGAAGAATTGTTTAGGGGCTGATTTGGCCGTTTCCAAGATTGGAAATTGGCCGAATAAGTCCTTGAACTCTTCTCTTTTTGCTGCCTCTCAACTTGTTCAGCAAAATAAACCATATCAATAAGATCAGTAAGGTTAGCACGTTCTACCTTGGGTCTAATTTTGTCATTTAGACCAGCCAAGAAACGCGCCAATGTAGCTTCATTATCTTCCCGGATGTTTGATCTTAACATGGCAATCTCCATCTCCTTGTAGTATTCATCAACGGTCTTTGTTCCTTGCCTCAATCTTTGAAGTTGATTGTACAAATCTCGATTAAAGCTTTGAGGTACAAATCGTCGAGACATGACCCCTTTCATATCTTCCCATGAATCAATTGGTCTTTGTCCCGATCTTCTCCGTTCATGGTTTTCTTTATCCCACCAAATTGATGCATATTCTCCAAATTCCATGGCTGCTAATTTGACCTTTTTCTCTTCGGAATAATTATGAACATCAAAAACATGGTTAACTTTTCGTGTCCAATCTAAAAATAATTGAGGGTCATTAGTACCTAAGAAAGGAGGGATCTTGGTCTTAATTGCACCAAGATTATTATCATACCTGAGATCTTGACCATTTTGTCTCAGATCATACCTTTGGTTTTGTAGATTGTCTCTCGGCTCAAAATGCAAAGGATCATCCCTTCTCTGATTTTGTCTCGGCACAAATTCTTGATCATGAACAAAAGGCCTCGATTCATACCTTGGGTATTGTTGATTTGGCCTTGGTTCATAGGCAAAATTGTCTACCATCCTTGGGATTGGTCTCGGCTGAAATTCTCTTTGGTGCCGAAAATTGTCCTTTGGAATTTGATCAAAGGATTCTTGAGAATTTTGATCTTCTTGATCATCTTTTGCTGCCCCTTTGCCTTTTTCTAAATTGCTCTTGAATTCACGAAACTCCATTTTAAGTTCATTGACGGATTGCATCAAAGACTTTATGGTTTGTTGCATTGATTCTTTGAAAAGTTTGTCGCTCTCCATGGCACCTTGCTCCGAAGTACCTTCATTAAAAGACATTATCTTTGCAAAGAAAAATTTCACACAAAAATTGTTAGTAGAAAAAGATATTAAAGATTGGATCTTTTCACAAAATCTGGGAATAGTAGTCTGTGAATAGTAATATGTGAATAGTGATCTGAGAATAGTAATCTGTGAATAGTAATCAGATTTTGTATTTGTAAGCCCTAAGGGCGAACAAACTCAGTTTTTGATATTGGACAAACTTTTAATGTTGTGTCTAATGATCTTAATATTTGTGATAGAATATTGGAACATAGATTGGAAGCTCTAAGTACTTCATTCAAGCCATGATCGAGATTCAAAGTCATATCATTCAAGGCTCATCTATCAAGATTGAAGATTGAAGACTTAGGTTTGGTTAGATTAGCTTTGTTATTCATTAGTCGTTATCTTAAAGCTCTAACCAAAGCTCTCATGAACATAAGCTCTACACTCTAGTCTTGCATGTTTTCATAAACACGTTTTCAAAAGGCTTAAGTTTCAAAATGATCTTTACATGTGTTCTTATCCAAAAAGCCTTTGATTTCATAGATAAGTCTTTTAGAAAAGTTTTCCAAGTATTCTTATTTATTACAATTTGGGAAAACCTTTTAGACTTCAAGAGATTTCAAAACAAAGGTCAAAACATCATCTCTCATACTCTGAAAAGTCGGTCAACCGAGATTTTCTCGGATCAACCGAAGGATTTATCGAGAGTTGTTACGTCAAAGTTCGGTCGACCTAAGCTTGGGTCGGTCGACCGAGATGATGGTTCGGTCGACCGAGTTTTTGGTCGGTCAACCGAGTTGCTCAAGTTCGGTCATCCGAGACTTGTTTCGGTCAACCGAACTCTGTTTCTACTAGCCGTTTTTTGACCGTTGGAGACTCGATTTTCAGCCAAATTTGAAATGTATAAATACTCCAAAGCTAGAGAAACATTCCAAGGCTTGCACAACAAAGTTATATTGATTTCTTATCAAGCCAAAACACTCTCAAAAGAAAAAAGCACTTCATTGCAAATGATCTAGATGATTCAAGTGCATTTTATAAAAAGCAAGACAAAGAGTGAGCTTCTTATGTTCAAGAGCTACAATTGTTGTACTTCAAAGGTATTATATCTTTCACTTAGAAGAGTGAACTTCATTGTATTGAATTCCATCTTATTCCCTTTCTTAGTGATAGGGTTAATTTTGTAATAGACCTACTTAGTGTGGGCAAGTTCTTAGTGAGCTTTTGTTTGTGGTTGTGTTTGTAAAACTCTTAGTGAGTTAGCCACAATTGTAAAGTCCTACTTTGTGTGGGCATCTTCTTAGTGAAGTTTGTTGAAATCCTTGGGTGCGGCTCAAGGTAGTGGATGTAGATTCTAAGTGAATCGAACCACTCTAAATCCTTTGTCTTGTTGATTGGGTTTTTGCTTTAGCATTTGTTAAACTTGCACTATCATTGGTTAATTTGGAAATAGTTTACAAGATTTATTAGAAACCCAATTCACCCCCCCTCTTGGGTTCCTTCAATTGGTATCAGAGCCTCGTCTTCAATTTTAGTCTAACCACTAGAAGTAAAGATCATGGCCGGTATTTCCGCTTTAGCCTACCAAGAGGGTTCTTCTACAAATAGACCACCTCTCTTTGATGGAAACAACTATAATGCTTGGAAAAACCGATTCAAGATATATGTGTGCTCCATTGATTATTCTCTATGGCATATATTTGAAGAAGGTCCTTTTATTCCATTGAAGATTGTTGATGGTACTTTAATGTCAAAACCGGATAATGAGCTAAATGAAGTTGAGTCCAAGAAAATGACTCGAAATTATATGGCAATGAACATTCTAAGTTGTGCCTTGAATCCGGATGAGTACAACCGTGTTCGTGGAAGCAAATCGGCTCATGCTATGTGGAAAATGCTTGAAGTTACTCATGAAGGCACAAATCAAGTGAAAGAGTCAAAGTTGAATTTGCTAGTTAGAGAGTTTGAGCTATTCACCATGAAGCCAAATGAATCAATCAATGAGATGAATACAAGATTCACCAATGTGGTAAATGGTTTGAAGTCATATGGTAAAGATTACACTTTGGGTGAAATAAATAGGAAGATACTCAACTCACTTCCCAAAAGTTGGGAAGGAAAAGCTCTAGTCATTGAAGAAGCCAAAGATTTGAAAACATATTCCACGGAGGAGCTTATTGGTTCTCTTCTCACATATGAGCTAACACACAAAAAAGGAAGAGCTTATTGACAAGTCCAAGATGAGTATTGCTCTAAAATCTATTCTTGATCTAGAAGCATCAAATGATTCAAGTGATGAGGAAGACATCAATGTAGATGATGAGACTATGGATTTAGTGGTAAAACGAATGAAAATGATGCTTTCCGGGAAAGGAAGAAAATTCCCTCAAAATAGAAGAGAACTAAATCCTTATGGGATGGAATGCTATGAATGTGGAAGCAATCAACATCTCTTAGGAAAGTGCCCAACCGCCAAAGCAAAGGGCCTCAAGGAAGACAAAAAAGAAAAAAATTCTTCAAATCAAAGAATGCAAAGGGCATGCTATGCACATGGGATCAAGATGGGAGTGAAAATGAAGAAGGAGAGGAAAACTCAAATGTTTGCTTCATGGCTTTTGGTAATGAGGTACATCTTTCTCCCTCCCCTTCATGTTCTAATGATGATGATGATGAGGATGATCCTAATGAGCTTTTATATGATATGTATGAGCAAATGAAAAAATGTGCAAAGCAAAACAAAGAGATGAAGCTTAAAATTGAATCCTTGCTTGATGAAAGATCAATATTGACTAATGAAAATGAAAAAATTGTGTGATGATGTTAAATGCTTGAAATGTGAAAATGAAAATCTTATTATCTCTTGCAAAACATCTTCATTACAATACAAAGAAGCATGTGATAAAATGTCATCTCTTGAATGTCAACTTGTTGAATTTGATAGTTTGAAAATCAAAGTTGTTGAGCTTACATCACTTGTTGACAAGTTCTCCAAAGGAACAAAAAAGGCTTGATCATATTCTTGATATGCAACGTGCTTCAAATGTTAAACATGGTCTTGGTTATAATGCTAATCACATTGATCATGCTAGCTCTTCTAAGTTGCCTAAGAATCACTTTGTGCATGCTAGTTCCTCACATAGGCAAAATAGATATCATGAGCATGTTCACAAATCTTCTAAGCCACACATTTGTTGCACATATTGTGGAAAACATGGTCATACTAATGCTAGATGCCATGTTAAGAAGAAGATTGAAAAAGGGGTAAAAACTATTTGGAAAGTTAAGCGTATTTTAACTAACCCCCATGGACCCAAACAAAAGTGGGTACCAAAAGCTACTCTTCCCTTGATCTCATAGGTTCTTATAAGTTAGATGTATGCCACAAAGCTTGAATGTTATAGATTCAAAGAGAAGTGGCATTGGGAAGAAATCAAAGGAGATGTGCCAATGGAAGAAATTCAAAAGCACTCCTTAACACTTGGATTCTCAAAGCTCAAATGGTAATCAAATTGGAGAACCAAGTTGGTTAAGTACTTAGAGCAAAGCATCAAGTGATGACAAGAGCCAAAGTGTCAATCAATATCTTCATCACTTGGTAAGAAAGCAAAGGTATCAAAATCACCTTCTCTTAACACTTTAATTAATGGGTTAAGTGTTTTTTGATATATATATATGCTTGCTCTTATATATGGTGCATCTCACATGCTTGAATTCAATAATTATATAGATGACCTTTAGCATGCTCTTGTTTATCCATGTCTATTGAGCTAAGGTATCTATGAGATGTAGCATATGCAACTTGATTGATTCTTGTTTTGATATGTCATATTCATTTAAGAATCCATCTAGTTGTCCTTGGTTTTTGATCCTTAAGCAAATATGTGTTTACTTGAGAAATTGAGCTAATCTTGAAGGACCTTTGAAAAGGTACCAAATTAGTTCTCAAGAATTCCTTGTAGGTTACAAAGTGTTCTAAAGTTCAAAAAGAAGATATGAACTACAAGGAATGGCACAAGTGAGCTAAGACTCCAAGAAAAGAGTCCAATGCCAAGGATCACAAGATTGTAGAGGATTCATCAAGTAAAGAAAGGTCACCCATCAATAATGACTCTACAATGAAAATAGGAGGAGATTGCTGTCAACTCATCAATCAATGATGAACATCAAAGAAAGTGGAGCAATCATAAGTCAACCTCTCAATGAGCTTCAATTGAAAGTGATGATCATGACAAAGATCACACTAAAGGCCTCAATGGACTTGATTGATAAAGAAGATCAACCTAAATGGTAAGAAGTCCAAGCTCCTTGAGCATTGAGGTACAAGGCTTAACTCATCCTTTGTTAGTGATCATTACTATTGTTGTTGATCCTTATGAGCTAAAACCTACCTATATGATGAGTTTAGTTATTGACTAGAGAGTTTTGTGCCTATTTGATTATGGTTTATGTACATCATGTTTTGCTTGTCAACATGTTAGTTGTTTATTTCAAAACTTGACAAGAATGATGGTTTAAAAGCATAAACATGTTTATCTAAACTCTCTTTTTGTGTGCATTTGTTCTTTTATCTTGATGATGTGTCTTATGCTCAACTTATATCTCGAGATCTTAATTAGAGTACAAACACAATCACAATTGGTATCAAGATCTTCAAGAATGCACTAAATTTATCTCTATGGTGCTTGATCTTCATTTGCATATGCTTAACATGATGTGCTTGATATTTATCGTCCTTGAGTATCATGTTAAAATGTTGCATCATTAAGAGATAAAGGGGGAGTCTTCAAATGTTTTCATCTTGTACCCCCCTAATATGTGATGTATTCTCAATTTTCCATATCTTACATCATCACATCACTTATTGGCTTGGTTTTCAACTTTCTTATCTTATAGCCAATTTGTGTTAGTTATTTTGGAAGTTATACATGGTATATATGTTCATATTCTACATGTGTTCTTCCTAAATAACTATGAGATCATATTCTTTACAATTGATATTCATATCCTTTGTGATCTCATTAGAGTTATTGGTTAGTCTTGCTTCTAGAGTGTTATACTCATTTAGCTAACCATTAACTTATTAGAGGAATGCACTAAAAAGTGTTATCTAATACTTCCTCTAAATTTTTTTTGGTTGTGATACATATGCTTAACTTTTATGTTTTAACAATTGGTATCACATCCAATACTTGTTAGCTATATTTTCAACTTGTTTTACAAATGTTATATTTTCAACTTGTTTTTCATCTTAAATAGCTAACATGGTATGGTTGATAAACGGGGAGATTGTGCTTTAAGGTTTATTCCTTTATATCCCTTGTTTTAGCTTAGGTTGAGATTCTTTTTGAGCCATATATGACCACCTTTTGTTTTATGTGTTATTATGGACTCCTTGTTTTTAGAAATCAATCAAGCTTATTCAAAATCAACCTTCTTCAAAATGATTTTTGGTCTTTAGGTTTGATCCTTTGGTTCTTATCTTCTCAATCTATTAGACCATTAAGATTCTCCTTTGTATTTTTAAAAGGTTTTTACAATTGGTATCAGCTTTTGTTTTCAAGTGGTATTAGATTTTTTTTTCAATTGATATCATTTTTTTATGGGGAGAATTCGTATATTTCATCAAGCTTCTCCAAAATTTAATCCATATTCCTCTTTTGCTTTCTTTTACAATTGGTATTCTACAATTGGTATCAAGGCATTTCAAATTTTCTTCAATTGGTATCAAATTTTCTTCAATAAAGAGGAGGAGTAAATGCTTTTCATATTGGCGCTCTGATATCCCTTTTTGATGTTTGACAAAAAGGGGGAGTATTTTTAGTGTTGCAAATGTGCCATGAGAAGTATTTTACAAAAAGGAGAAAGCTTAGAACTTTGTAAAATGGGAGAGATAAGAGATTCTTTAAAATAGGGGGAGTTGAATAATGTGTATCTACTTTCCTAGATCCTTAATATCCTTATCTCATGCATTCATGTTTATATACGTTAAAGCTTTATCTTTTGTATATTATTCCCATTTGCATCAATGTTTTGTCATCATCAAAAAGGGGGAGATTGTTAGCCCTAAGGGCAAAGGTACTCTATGTTGTTTTGATGATAACAAACCATTGAGAGTTCTAATGTTTGTGTGAGCAATGTTCTTATTAATAGGATCCTTAGCACTCACATCAACATTGATGAAAATGGTAAGTTAGCTTCTTGTGTAAACTAAGGTTTGTATAATACACACAAGAAAGCTATTTTATGGAAGGAAGGAGGTAAGGAGGATGGTTGGGAAATAGGGCTCTTCTAAGAGTCCCTAGATGCATTTGGCAAAAAGAAGTTATCATGCTAGTGCTTTAGTCTTTTTGGTTTTATCTTGAAAGCACTAGTCTTTGCTCTTATTTGTTCTAAGATCTTTTTGCCATGCTTCCTCATGCTTCCTTGTTCTTAATTTTGTCCATATTCTATCTTATTACATAAAAGTTTGTCATAATAAAAAAGGGGGAGATTGTAAGCCCTAAGGGCGAACAAACTCAGTTTTTGATATTGGACAAACTTTTAATGTTGTGTCTAATGATCTTAATATTTGTGATAGAATATTGGAACATAGATTGGAAGCTCTAAGTACTTCATTCAAGCCATGATCGAGATTCAAAGTCATATCATTCAAGGCTCATCTATCAAGATTGAAGATTGAAGACTTAGGTTTGGTTAGATTAGCTTTGTTATTCATTAGTCGTTATCTTAAAGCTCTAACCAAAGCTCTCATGAACATAAGCTCTACACTCTAGTCTTGCATGTTTTCATAAACACGTTTTCAAAAGGCTTAAGTTTCAAAATGATCTTTACATGTGTTCTTATCCAAAAAGCCTTTGATTTCATAGATAAGTCTTTTAGAAAAGTTTTCCAAGTATTCTTATTTATTACAATTTGGGAAAACCTTTTAGACTTCAAGAGATTTCAAAACAAAGGTCAAAACATCATCTCTCATACTCTGAAAAGTCGGTCAACCGAGATTTTCTCGGATCAACCGAAGGATTTACTGAGAGTTGTTCTGTCAAAGTTCGGTCGACCTAAGCTTGGGTCGGTCGACCGAGATGATGGTTCGGTCGACCGAGTTTTTGGTCGGTCAACCGAGTTGCTCAAGTTCGGTCATCCGAGACTTGTTTCGGTCAACCGAACTCTGTTTCTACTAGCCGTTTTTTGACCGTTGGAGACTCGATTTTCAGCCAAATTTGAAATGTATAAATACTCCAAAGCTAGAGAAACATTCCAAGGCTTGCACAACAAAGTTATATTGATTTCTTATCAAGCCAAAACACTCTCAAAAGAAAAAAGCACTTCATTGCAAATGATCTAGATGATTCAAGTGCATTTTATAAAAGCAAGACAAAGAGTGAGCTTCTTATGTTCAAGAGCTACAATTGTTGTACTTCAAAGGTATTATATCTTTCACTTAGAAGAGTGAACTTCATTGTATTGAATTCCATCTTATTCCCTTTCTTAGTGATAGGGTTAATTTTGTAATAGACCTACTTAGTGTGGGCAAGTTCTTAGTGAGCTTTTGTTTGTGGTTGTGTTTGTAAAACTCTTAGTGAGTTAGCCACAATTGTAAAGTCCTACTTTGTGTGGGCATCTTCTTAGTGAAGTTTGTTGAAATCCTTGGGTGCGGCTCAAGGTAGTGGATGTAGATTCTAAGTGAATCGAACCACTCTAAATCCTTTGTCTTGTTGATTGGGTTTTTGCTTTAGCATTTGTTAAACTTGCACTATCATTGGTTAATTTGGAAATAGTTTACAAGATTTATTAGAAACCCAATTCACCCCCCCCCCCTCTTGGGTTGCTTCAGTATTCTCTCAATATCCCTCAAAATACTTGTCAAGAACTTCCAATTTTGGATGATTGTATGGTTATGGTGTTGGAAGGGTGGAAAATATATCAAAGAAACCAAATCTTGACTTAACAAAAAGTCTAAGGAAAAAGTATAAGAGTTTATTTGTTACCAAACAAGAAAAAGATGTGATCTTTACCTTTCTTGATTTTCTGTTTTCTTGAAATCTTTTCTTACCTTCTTGCCTGAGACTTACCCTTATCTTGGCCACAAGATCAAAAGCTCTTTATTGATGACGGTTGTGCTTAGATCGAAAAGTCTTGATTGTGGCTAATTCAAGATGAAGAGGGAACAAGTGCCAATTCCCTTATTCAAAGGAAGTTTGCTTTTGGCCTTGAATCCTTGTCTATTTTGGGCTAACCCGGCTGCCAATTTCTTTATTTCCGGGTGGCTTTTATGAGGTAAAATACCCGAATTGTATGAATAACCCGACTGCCAATTTCTTTACTTCCGGGTGGCTTTTTTCGTTGGGGTAAAAATTTTTTTGTTATATTTCGGCTATCTCAAGCAAACAAGAAATTTTTTTTTCTTCAAGAAAGCAATAAAGGTACACCAAGATAGAGATCAACCTTTGGCTCGATACCACTTGATGCGAAACCGTGATGTTTTATATCAAGGTTCGGCTTTTTAGCGCATCTTTCTCTATCTCGAATAGTTTTCTATGGGAATATACTTAACACAACCCCCAGGGCGAAAGCTAAGTATCAATGAAGGTCGAAACACCACAACTAGAGAAACCAACTAGTTGATACAAGAACTCAAAAGGAATATGAAGTTCTACCGAAGTTCATAAACAAGTATCAAAGGTTTAACCTTAATCAAAATATCAATATATCAAGTCTAAGTAAAAGAGGTGGCCGAAATTCCCTTTAAGTAGAAGGTAATTCGGTTCCAACTCAAACTAGGAAAAGGGAAATAAGAGTCCTTGAAGAATTAGGACTCTTGAATAACAACTTGCTATCAAGTAACTACCTAAACAAGATAATAGGGACATGTGCCTATTATCTTGGCGGCATAAAAAGAAATAACTACCAAAATAAAGAAGAGTCCTAGTTGCATTAGGACTCTTAATAACCAACTAACTAACACATGGACAACATGTCCTTTATTTAGCATACACGGCTAGAAATAGGAAAATAACAATACTAAAAATAATTAAAGTCTAGAATAGTCTAGAATAGGCTAGAATAGACTTTAATGTGTGAAAAGACGAAAATGCCCTTTTTAGCCACTTTGCTTGTTTGGGCGAAGTAAGTGTCTTTGAGAGTTAGAAGTTGAACTTGTACTTCATCTTCTAGATGTAGCTTTGCTTCTTCTTTAGACTTTAACTCTCGGATCAATGTAGATAATTCTTGTTCCATTTGAATGGTTCTTGATCTAGTCATTGGTCCATTCATGCTTGATAAAGGATGTGGGTAATGATGTAGTCTTCTAGATGGTCTCGTATCACTAAGTTAGAGAAAGAGTTCCATGGGTAGAGGGTTGTATGCATGGCAGTCAAACTCGCGAGTTGACTCGTAGGATCGTACGATCCTACGAGTTTTGAGGGGTGTTTCGAGTTAGATCCTACGTAGGATCGGAAATCTGGTAGGATCGGAGTAGGATCGGTAGGATCTGAAGGGATTCATGGGCGGAAACTCGTTCCAAACACCCTTGGATCCTCCCCTGAAGGATCCGCTCATATGAAACAATTCGAAAACAGCGGTAAAAACTTACAATTTTCGGGATTCAAGAAGCTACTTCTTGAATGGAGGATGACGATTCTTGGAAGTTTTCTTTTCACCAACGGAATTCCCTTTGCGGAATTTCCCTCTATCGGTATCCACGCGACAAAACAAGCAGTGATTGCTAGCTCTTCGTCTTTCTGAAGTTCGGGAATTTAGAGAGAAAAGGGAAAAGCAGAAAGAAAACGTTTTTCCTTTCTTGTATTGGTATTTCGGCTGAATGACTTAAATTGCTAGGGTTTCGGCTAAGAGATTTAATATAGAGTGTGGGAGTTTGCTCCCAGAACAACTCCCACGTCTACTCAACTTCTCTCGGCTGTGGGAGACTCTGACTCCCACGTCCCCTAGACTTCTGCCGGTAGTGGGAGTCTTTATCGGATAACAACTCCCACTTAATCCCAGCTATAGTTAAATACCACAATTGCCCCTATCTCTAATTCGAATAATAAACACTTTATTATTTTAAGAAAAACAAATGTTAGATACAATGAACCTAGACACATTCTAGATTCATTGAATCTGGACATGAAGCTTGTTAGCTCGTCTATGCGTGTGACCCTGTAGGTTCATATCACAATGGCAATGAAAACACACTTAGTAGTAGTGTGAGTTCATAAGTCACAAGCGGCCCCTAGCAGGACATTGTGACTACCCAAGGTTAATGAATTTACAACGGAACCTATTGTCAATCCACTATTTAATCCCTCTGTCTCTCTCGATATCCTAATTAAGCATAAGGCATGGTGGTCGTCACCCTTATTAAGCTTAATTGTATTTATGCTCGATCTCCAGGTAGACTGTTTCGACAAATAGCATTTGAGAACCACTTTATCAAATACATTTGAGCACGGCCATGCATTTAAACAGTCTTCCCTATCGAGGGGCCCATGGATATCTCTCTCTAATAATAGAGAGGGACAAATTCCTTACAATGTCTCTCACATTCAAGCTATGATAGAACACTACATCCGATCATCAGTCGTATTGATTACTCTGTTACAAGTAACGTCCGACTGAGTCAAAACGTGGCTCCATTCATACTAGAATCAATGAAGACATAAGGTCTAAGGATTCAAAAATAGTATTGAGGAAGTAATACTTATGACTTAAGACCATGAAGTATTACTTCTCTGACGGATCACGTCCAATACAATGTATCCCTATATATTGCATCTATGATGTGATTTGTATCCATTACACATGATCAGTAAAACAAGATCATCAATCAACAATCATACTAGTTTTATTTCATAGTAATTAAGCATTACATAAAACCAGGGACTTCTAGAATAGTAATTACATAAGCTAATGAGTTTTACTATCAAATCACACATTTGATAATAAAAAGCAAATTTAACTATTCAATTACATGCTCAAAAGATAACAAAACGCACAACATGTGCTAATGGTCCTAGGGCACTACTAACAATCTCCCACTTGCCCTAGTTCCAATCATACATGATCCTCAATCCCATTGACCTAGTATGACACTCATGTTTAGGCTGTGGGAGTGGCTTGGTCAATGGATCTCGCAATGTTGTCGCTCAGTATGTACTTTGCAAATACTAACGCCTCCTCCGCCGATGATCTCTCTAATCGGATGGAAACGCTCGAGAATGTGTTTGGATCGTTGGTGAGATCTAGGTTCCTTAGCTTGTGAAATGGCACCAAGTATTATCACAATAGAGTTCCACCGGGTTCACAATGCTAGGGGACGACACCTAGTTCATCAACAAACTTCCCGATCCAAACACCTTCTTTAGTTGCTTCGTAGGCAGCTAGATACTCAGCTTCATTGTAGAGTCGGCCACGGTTTCTTGCTTTGAGCTCTTCCAGCTCATACCACCTCCATTCCAACAAAACACAAAACCAGATTGCGATCGATAATCATCTACGCCGGTCCCGGAAGCTTCGCGTCTGTGTAACCATTTACTACCATACTTCCTTCCCGACCTCCGTAAACTAAGAACATATCTTTAGTCCTTCTCAAGTACTTAAGAATGCTCTTGACTGCAGTCCAATGTGACTCTCCGTGGTCGATTGATATCTCGCTAGTCATGCTTAAAGCAAATGAGACATCCCAGGGCGAGTGCCTATCATGGCGTACATAATAGACCCAATGGCCGAAGCATATGGGATTTTACTCATGCGCTCTTGGTCCTCCCTTGTGGAAGGTCCTTGAGTTCTCGCTGAAGTTTAACGCCATGTGACATGGGCAATAATCCCTTTTTGGAGTCTTGCAACTGAACCGTTTCAATACCTTGTCAATGTATCCACTCTGGCTCAGGCCAATCATTTTGTTAAATCTATCTCTATAGATTCTAATACCCAAAATGTATATAGCCTCGCCTAAGTCTTTCATGGAAAAGCACTTCCCCAACCAAGCTTTTACGCTTTGTAATGTGGGGATGTCATTTCCAATCAGTAAGATGTCGTCCACATAAAGCACAAGGAACACTACTGCATTATTAGTTACTTTCTTATAAACACAAGGCTCGTCTTCGTTTTTTATGAAACCGAATTCTTTAATACGTTCATCAAAGCGACGATTCCAGCTTCGAGATGCTTGCTTCAATCCATAAATGGACCTTTGAAGCTTACACACTTTAGTAGGATTTGTTGGATCAACAAACCCCTCAGGTTGTGTCATATACACATCCTCGAGAAGGTTTCCGCTAAGAAACGCAGTCTTAACATCCATTTGCCATATCTCATAGTCATAATATGCGGCTATGGCAAGTAAAATCCTAATTGACTTTATCATCACGACAGGGGAAAAGGTTTCGTCATAGTCAATACCATGAACTTGTCTATAACCTTTAACTACTAGTCGCGATTTAAAAGTGTGTACATTATCATCCATGTCGGTCTTCTTTTTATAACACCATTTGTTATCAATGACCTTGCACCCTTTCGGGTGGGTCAACCAAAGTCCATACTTGGTTGTCGTACATGGATTGCGATCTCGGACTTCATAGCTTCTAGCCATTTATCCGACTCGTAACTACGAATTGCCTCTTTGTAGGTAGTGGGTTCATCTTGATCAATCAGCTTCAACCTCGATGATCATCGATCCACGAAATCCATATCTCTCGAGTCGTTGATGTACCCGACTCGACCTCCTCGGGCCTTGTGTCAAAGATTGAAGCTCGAGATCAGCATGTGAGCTTGCTCGAACTTCTAAAGTTGGTTAAGATGTTGTTTGGGGATCTTGAATTTCCTCAAGATGGATCTTACTCCCACTATCCGCTTTGGAAATAAATTCCCTTTCAAGGAATAAACCATTACGAGCAACAAACACTTTGTTCTCTCGATGGAAGATAGAAGTAATATCCTTTAGTTTCTTTAGGATATCCCACAAACAAACACTTGTCGGATTTAGGGGCGAGTTTATCGGATAACAAGCGTTTTACATACACCTCGCATCCCCAAATTTTGAGAAATGACAAACTAGGTCGTTTCCCAGTCCCATATCTTATATGGAGTTTTCGAACCGCTTTAGAAGGAACTCTATTTAATATAAATGCAAAGTAGCTTTCAAGGGCGTAGCCCCAAAAGGAAATTGGAAGACTTGTTTGACTCATCATAGATCGAACCATATCTAATAAGGTGCGATTCCTCCGTTCGACACGCCATTCCATTGTGGTGTGCCGAGAGGAGTTAATTGTGAAACAATTCCACAACCACTAAGATGTTCGTCAAACTCTTGGTTAAGGCATTCGCCACCTCGATCTGATCGAAGTATCTTAATACTTTTACCAAGTTGATTTTGCACTTCATTTTGAAATTCTTTGAATCTTCCAAACGATTCAGATTTATGTTTCATTAGATAGACGTAGCCATATCTACTGAAATCATCTCGTGAATGTGATGAAAGTATCGAAACCCTCCTCTAGCACTAGTGTTTATTGGTCCACAAACATCTCGTATGTATGAGGCCTAACAAATCGGAAGCTCTCTCACTTTGTCCAAGAAAGGGAGCTTTAGTCATTTTGCCCAACAAGCAAGATTCACACGTCTCATAAGACTCTAAGTCAAATGATGTTAAAATTCCATCCGTATGAAGTTTTGATATGCGTTTCTCGCTTTATGTGGCCCAAACGACAAGTGCTAAAAAATAGGTCTGGTTTAATTCATTTTGATTTAAACCTTTTAGTATTAATGTTATAGATGGGCCTTTTAATGGAATCATCGAGGTTAAGAATATAAAGCCCATTCATCAAAGAGGCATCTCCATAAAAGATACGATCTTTATGAATGGTGCAAATCTTATTCAAAATATTAATTTCAAAACCTTCAATATCCAAACAAGAAACTCGAAATAATATTCCTACTCAAAGTTGGAACATACAAACAATTATCCAGTTCTATAATAAGGCCACTTGGCAAAACTAAATTAAATGTCCCAAGAGCTACAAAGAACAACTCTTGCTCCGTTGGCTACTCCGAGGTCCACTTCTCCTTTTGCCGCTGATCTACTCCTTTTGAACCCCCGCACATTTGCACAAATGTGAGATCCACAACCGGTATCTAATACCCATGAAGTAGGAGCATACATGTTAATTTCTATAACATAAATACCCGGAGAGACAAATCAAACCGGCCTTTCCCTTTTTCTTCTCTTCCAAATAGAGTTTGCAGCTCCGCTTTCCAATGGCCTCGGTTCGCCACAATGGAAGCAAACTCCCTCCTTTGGTGCCTTGGCTTTGGGTCGGGGCTCGGGCTTGTCATTGCCTTTGCCTTTGCCTCTCTTAGCCATGGGCTTTCCCTTGCCTTTCTTCTTGAAATTCCCTTTTTGAACCATTAAGACTTCGGGGTCTTCTTAATGTTCGAGCTCACCGCTTGAGCATCCCGTGTATTTCATGTATGGTCTTCTCCATGGCATGCATGTTGAAGTTCATAACGAATTGGTCATACTCCGGTGGGAGTGAGCCCAAGATCATATCTCGTGGACATGTCATGACCTACGGGAGCCCCTAAGTTTCTCAAGTCGTCAAAATAGCCCTTCATCTTGAGAACGTGTGCACTCACGCGAGGTTCCGAGGGGCCATTTTGCAACTATTTAACGCCTTAGTTGTGAGGAATCTTTCATGACGAGCTTGCTCTTGGAACATTTCCTTGAGCTGGCCCATCATCCGGAAAGCCTCAACTCCTTCAAACTGCTTTTTGAAGGTCGTGGGCTCATTGTGACTAACATGAGACAAGTCACATCGTTAGAGTCATCGAAATGCTTCTTCCAAGAATCTCTTTCAGCTCTAGGGGCGTTATTGGCGAGCTGTTCGAGAATGTCCGTATAGCTTTCTTTCCCCGCTAAGGACAATCCTTAAGTTGCGGGCCCAATCAAGGAAATTGGTCCCGCTTAGTTTTTCCTTCTCAAGGACGGATCGCAATGAATTGTGTGATGAATTGGTTGCCATTTATCTACATTAAGTTAATTGCAAAGTTATTATTAATTGCAAAGTCATAGAGCTTATACTCTCCACCATTGTCTGATCTCAAACACTTTCTTGTGGAGTCATCAATGAAGGTCATGTAATATGACGCACCACCAAGAGATGTCACCGGTGCTGGTCCCCATAAGTCACTATGTCCCAACTCTAACTTGTGGTTTTCAAAGTTCTGCTACACTTCGAGAAACTCACCCTTTTCTGTTTCCCGAAAACATAATCCTCACATAAACCGGCATCAACAGTCTTGAGGTCTGGCAGTTTATCCTTCGAACAGAACACTTTCATCCCCTTCGCACTCATATGGCCAAGACGACTATGCCACAAATCTGTATCACTAATTGCACCTGCAAGAGCAATACTTTCATGAGTGTTATTCGTCAAATACAATGTACCTTCCTTCTTTCCTCGAGCTACTACCATAGCTCCTTTGGTTATCTTCCAAGAACCACCGCCGAATGTAAAATAATAACCATCATCATCCAATTGTCCAACAGAAAGCAAATTCCTCTTTAACCTAGGAACATATCTGACATTACTCAGTTGCAATACAGTTCCATGCGGTGTTTTGATCCGAACGTCTCCCTTCCCCACGATTTCCAAAGGCTTATCATCAGCAAGATAAACCTTACCAAAATCTCCAGAAGTGTAACGTTCTATTACATCAATACTATTGCATGAATGAAACGATGCTCCAGAATCCAAAACCCACGATTCCAATGAATTGCTCACACTCAAAATTAATGCATCTGAGATTTCTTCCACTGCCGCAATTGCTGATTTGTTATCTTCCTTTGACGATGTTGTGCACTCTCTCCTGTAGTGCCCATATTGCCCACAATTAAAACATTTAATTGTGCTCTCGTCTCTCTTAGGCTTCCTGCCTCTCGACTTCGATCTACCTCGGTAGAATTTCAACCTTGATTCTGATCTGCTCCTATTTTCTGTACTTAGGGCTGATCCTGAAGCTATACCCGATTCTTTCCTGCGAATTTCTTCACTAATAATCAGGTCTCTGACTTCGTCAAACATAAGCTTCACCTTCCCTGCTGAAGCGCTAACAGCAGTAACTGTTTCGCCCCAACTCTCTGGTAGAGAAGACAGCAAAATTAAGGCTCGAACCTCATCATCGAAATCAATCTCAACTGAGCTCAATTGAGCTATTATCACATTGAACTCATTGAGGTGATTGGAAACCGCAGTACTTTCTGCCATCTTTAGGTTAAACAGACGTCGCATCAGAAAAACCTTGTTTGCTGCTGATGGCTTCTCGTACATCTCCGATAATGTCTCCAACATCTCCTTGGTAGTTTTTGCTTTGACCGTATTGAGCGCCACGTTTCTTGGATAGAGACAAACGCACGACGCTCATCGCCTTCCTGTCCAACAACTTCCACTCGTCGTCTTTCATATCTTCCGGTTTCTCACCAAGAGGTTGATACAGATCTTTACCATATAGGTAATCCTCAATCTGCATCTTCCAAAACCCAAAATCTGCTCCGTCAAATTTTTCGATCGGCAATTTCCCTTCACCCATCATGTTTATTTCTGTTGCCCCTGAACCAGGCTCTGATACCAATTGTTGGGAAATAAACAACAATATTTGGGATAGAAAACTAGATCAAAAAACAATAAAGAAAGACACAAGAAATTGTGTACCCAGTTCGTCAAAGAATTGACTACGTCTGGGGGCACTACCAAGCCAGGATATTACTATGTGATGAGATACAATATTAAGGTTACATAGATGAGCTATTTATAGGAAAAGAAAAATCCCGACTCCTAATTGGATTCAATATCCAATTCCACTTAACATTAGGATAACTCATATATGGAAGAGTCCTATTCCTTTCTTATTTCCTAATCCTTGTAGACTTAGGCTCCATAACCTAACAAGCTAAACCCTTGTTTCTCTTCTTTTCCCTCATCTTGAATTCTCTTTTTTGCTCGGCCATCTCTTTCTTAAACTTTGCTTCCATTTCGCTCATTTTTTGTTCCATGTCTGAATGCGACACCGCTTGGCTGCCTCGCTTCATTGTCTTTACCACATCACTAAAGGAACCGAGTCCTTGGACACGTCCCTTTCTTAGCCCACCCACAGCCTCAGCAAACAACTCAATATGAGTCGGCAAATCCGGAGGAGGCAGTCCGGCTTGAGTTGCTTTGCTTGATGCGTCGTCATAAACCTCATGGAACACCCGATGTCAAATAAAATGTCAGGTTATGACATTAAATAACTAATATCAAAAAAGGAGAAACGGTAATGAAGTACTTACAAACAACTCTCTAGACTCTTCATCAACCCATTCTCCTTTCTATGGGCCGGGATGGTGTTGATGAAGATGATCGTAACTGGCCGAGAATGGGACTGCATATCCGGCCTCTCTAGACTCTTCATCAACCCATTCTCCTTTCTTTGGGCCGGGATGGTGTTGATGAAGATGATCGTAACTGGCCGAGAATGGGACTGCATGTCCGGTCTCCTTTTCCGGTTAAACAAAATCATTAAATACGAACAAAAAACTCATACAATATAAGAATACGTCAATTAATATATTTAAGTACCAGTCTCATATGGTGCTCAATGTGGCTGAGCGAACCGTCCGTTTGCTTCATCGGGCCTTTGCCACCCCTTCATTCTTTCCGATTTGTTGCTGCCTGTGCCGACTTGGCTTTAGATTTCGGAGTCTGCCAGTACTCTTCAAGTCACGCCCAATCGGTCTCAGAAACCCATGTGGGCCTCTTATTTTTTTTTCGAGCGTCCCTCATAATGCCGCTTAGTCTCCTCGTAAGTATGCTACGCTAACCTGTCTTGACGCCATCCTCATGCTCAGGAGCCCAGTGATACTTTTTCTGTAATTTGAAAAAATGTTAGATAATTAAATTCGAAGACTTCTAAATTCAAAGATTTCTAAATTCAAACTTATTTACTAATTTACTTACCTTGAACTCGTCCCACCACAAATTTTCTTCTTCCTGGGGAACATCCTTGATGGTGCTATATGCCCCCTTGAAACGATCTTGAAATATTGAAGTAATCATGCAGTAATGTACCGGATGCCAACCTAAAACTATAATAGCAAAGAAAAAATTTGATTAGTTACTATAATGAAGATAAGTAGTATAATTAGCTTAAAGGAAATAATTAGTTACTTACGTGCCAAGGGTAGGCTGCAGGAGAATACGAGTATCTACTGTAGCCGCAACTCCACCGTGAATCGACGCCGTCCCGTGGGACGATAGATCGGTGAGTCGCCGATCCTCGCTACCGGCGTAGACTCGGTGGCATGGGTATCGGGCGCAAACGCATCCCGAGATGTCTGTGCATCATCAGACTGTGATGGAGATGTCGTAAGTGGCACGGGAGCAGATCGCGGTGTCTCCACCAAATCAGGTGATGAACCAGGCTGGGAGGTGGAGGCCGAAGCAGACGTGGCTGGCGAACCAAATGGTAAGGATACTCGGATACTTTTCTTTGGAGGCATCTCTGAATACATGGAAAGTATTCACAAGCACAATCAAATTCCGAATTTTAAAGGACACAATAAACAGAAATTCATCCACAACAAATCCAAACAAAATAAAGTCAACCTGATTTTATTGGAGAGTGAGTTATAATCGAACTTATATGACAAAAGGGCACATCATTTTGATATCATCGCACAGTATCAATTCGATCTTTTGAAAAAAGGGCAAAAAAGGCAAGAAAAAGACTACTAAATTAATAAAAATATTACGAGCCTTCAATTTTTTCCCTTTTTTATTTATTTATAATATCACACGTCTTCCCGTCATTTTTGCCTATTTTCTACATTAAATTGACCAAATCCAACAAGCGGAATGGCTTGACAAGCTATCTTTTAGGTTACATTAACAAATTCATAAGTCATATACATATTAATAGTACTTAAATTAAAAAGAGAATGTTTTTAAAAATATAACAATGCATAAGGAATTCTCATTTCCATCTTGATTATAAAGAAATACAAGCCAAAGGGCTCAATGCTTACAAGTATTACATTTAAAAAGAGACATTTGTTCAATAAAACAAACAGTACATAAAACTCAAACTGAAAATACTATGACATGGGGGACAAGACTCAAGTCCAAAGTTGGTCACTTTATCTTCTTAATTTCTTTGCAATTAAAAAAAGATGCATCAATTTGATTTGCGAGAAAGAGTTTCTAAAGGACTTATATGGGATGTGGGGTGGATTAGTGAATCAAAAATTCTTTCTCAGGAATTGAATTGATCAAAACTCTTTGCCGTACTGAAGATGGAAAAAGAAGCATTTCAAATTATAAAGATGTTATGAAGAATGTTGTGATATCTCAAGATCTTTAGATGAATGTCAATGCAAAGCAATTGAGAGCCTAATTTTACTACAAAAATATCAAGAAACCAGATATCAAGTAATGTAAATTACTATTACTGCCCCTTTTCTTGTTGATTTGATTGAACGCAAAAGTTGTAAAGGATCAAGAAAAAACAGAGGAGTTATTATTGGAGACAAACTAACACAAGTACTTCTTTGAGATTACAGTAAAATCAAGTGTGGACAAATGGTTGTCAATAGCAAGAAATCTGAGAAAAATCAGAGACCAAAACCCCAAGAAAATCAATAAAAAACATAACCCGACAACAAAAGCTCCTAAACAGTTATCCAAATTATTATTGCATCTGAAAAATCAGCCATGGAACACCTATCCAAATTATAATAGCATATCATTTTTACTGCAATCGTCATACTTCACAATACATATGATAGTTTCAAAGGAGGAAACAACGTTGCATTTAAAGTACACTAAAACAACAATCAGAAAATAATTTCAAATTCGCCCCTGTAACATTTTTGAGAAATAACAGTGAATTTTTTATTTCTGAGCCTGAAGCAAAATTACATACCTTCAGAAGAAGGTATTAGCAGTGTCTTTGAGTTCTAAAGAAGCAAATTTGGAGCTGCAAAATAAGAGAAACAAAAGGAAATGTTACATGCAAATTATTTCTGAAAATTTGATAGCTAATCAACCAGTAGAGTTAACATGTATTCTTTAATCCATTTAGCACTCAGAAAACAACACACCAAACTGGTTCGTTCCATGGCTTCTACACTTTTAAAAATGGAAAAGAGAAATTTTATACAAAAGCTAAATTGTCCTCACCAGAAGCCAGTTGATAGCTGAGTGAGCCGTGGATTGGGATTTTGAAATAGGTGGTGGCGAGCTGGCAATTTGGCCGGAGATGGCGACGGGCCGTAGATGGTGGACAACTACTTCAAAATGAAGACTAGTGCCGGAGATGGCAACAATCAAAGTTTTTGGGGACGAAGATGGTGACGGGCGAGGGGGATTTTCGAAGGAGGGAATTTTATTTTTGGACAAGTTTCAGTAAATTAAGGGTTTGAAAAAGGGGGAAGAAAACTTCGCGTTTTAGGGGAGACACAAACAATCAAAACGACGTCGTTTTGTTAAATATTCGGTCGTTATTTATTCCGTCGGTATTGCATCGTTACATATTCCATCGGTATTCGGTCGTTACATATTCCGTTGGTAAAAGGTCGTTAATATCCGTCGGTAGTCGGTCGTTAAGGGTGAACAAAACGACGGCGTTTCAATTTGGTCAATGGGAACAATATGGCCGACGGAACAACGACCGTTTTATTTTCGGTGTCTAGTCGGTCGGTATGACGTCGTTACATTTGTGACGTAATCTTTCGGTCGCTAACTTCAGTCGCTATTTAACTGTTTTCTTGTAGTGTACCATGCCTTATGCTTAATTAGGATATCGCGAGACAAAGAGATTAAATAGTGGATTGATATTAGGTTCCGTTATATATTCATTCACTTTGGGTAGTCACAATGTCTTGCTAGGGACCGCTTGTGATTTATGAACTCACACTACTACTAAGTGTGTTTTCATTGCCATTGTGATTTGAACCTACAGGGTCACACGCATAGACGAGCTAACGAGCTTCATGTCCAGATTCAATGAATCTAGAATGTGTCTAGGTTCATTGTATATGACATTCATTTTTCTGAGAATAATAAAGCGTTATTATTCGAATTAGAGATAAGGGGCATTTTCAGTATAGCTGGGATTACGTGGGAGTTATTATCCGATAAAGACTCCCACTACCAGTCAAAGTCTAGAAGACGTGGGAGTTATAGACTCCCACTGCCAAAGGAGGTGGATAGTGAAGGGATTCATGGGCGGAAACTCGTTCCAAACACCTATGGATCCTCCCCTGAAGGATCCGCTCATACGTAAACGAATCGAAAACAACAAGAAACAGCAAGAAAAACTTACGTTTTTTGGATTCAAGAAGCTACTTCTTGAATGGAGGGTGACGTTTCTTGGATCGGATGTTGCTACCGATTGATCTCCCTTTGCGGAAAGTCCCTCTACCAGTATCCACGCGACGAAATGGGCAGCGATTGCTAGCTCTTCGTCGTTTCTGATTTTCGGGAATTAGAGAGAAAAAGGAGAGGCTAAGAATAGAAAACGGTTTTCTAATTATTAGTATTATTTCGGCTGAAAACTTATATCTTGCTAGGGTTTCTGCCAAGAGGTCATTATATAGCGTGTGAGAGTTTGTTCCCATAACCAACTCTCACATCCTCAACTCCTCACGGCAGTGGGAGTCTCTAACTCCCACGTCCCCTAGACTTCTGCTGGTAGTGGGAGTCCTTATCTGATAATAACTCCCACGTAATCCCAGACTATAGTAAAATACCGAAATTGCCCCCTATCTCTAATTCGAATAATAAACACTTTATTATTTTCGTAAAGATTTAATGTCGATACAATGAACCTAGACACATTCTAGATTCATTGAATCTGGACATAAAGCTCGTTAGCTCGTCTATGCGTATGATCCTGTAGGTTCATCTCAATGAAAACACACTTAGTAGTAGTATGTGTTCATAAATCACAAGCGGTCCCTAGCAGGACATTGTGACTACCCAAAGTGAATGAATATACAACTGAACCTAATATCAATCCACTATTTAATCCCTTTGTCTCGCGATATCCCTAATTAAGCATAAGGCATGGTGGTCGCCACCCTTATTAAGCTTAATTGTATTTATGCTCGATCTCCGTGTAGATCATGTTTTCGACAAACAAGCATTTGATAACCACTTTATCAACTACATTTGAGCACGGCCATGCATTTAAACGAGTGTTTCCCTATCGAGGGGCCCATGGATATCTCTCTCTAATAATAGAGAGGGACAAATTCCTTACAATGTCTCTCACATTCAAGCTATGATAGGACACTACATCCGATCTCGGTCGTATTGATTACTCGTTACAAGTAACGTCCGACCGAGTCAAAACGTGGCTCCATTCATACTAGAATCAATGAAGACATAAGGTCTAAGGATTCAAAAATAGTATTGAGGAAGTAATACTTATGACTTAAGACCATGAAGTATTACTTCTCCGACGGATCACGTCCCAATACAATGTATCCCTATATATTGCATCTATGATGTGATTTGTATCCATTACACATGATCAGTAAAATAAGATCATCAATCAACAATCATACTAGTTTTATTTCATAGTAATTAAGCATTACATAAAACTAGGGACTACTAGAATAGTAATTACATAAGCTAATGAGTTTTACTATCAAATCACACATTTGATAATCAAAAAGCAAAATTAACTATTCAATTACATGCTCAAAAGATAATAAAACGCACAACATGTGCTAATGGTCCTAGAGGCACTACTAACAATCTCCCACTTGCCCTAGGTCCAATCATACATGATCCTCAAATCCCATTGACCTAGTATGACTCTCATGTTTAGGGCCGTGGGAGTTGGCTTGGACAATGGATCGGCAATGTTGTCGCCTCAGTATGAACTTTGCAAATACTAACGCCTCCTCCGCCGATGATCTCTAATTAGATGGAAACGCTCGAGAATGTGTTTGGATCGTTGGTGAGATCTAGGTTCCTTAGCTTGTGAAATGGCACCCAGATTTCTATCACAATAGAGTTCCACCGGGTTCACAATGCTAGGGGACGACACCTAGTTCATCAACAAACTTCCCGATCCAAACAGACTTCTTTAGTCGCTTCAGATGCAAAGCTAGATACTCGACTCACATTTGTAGAGTCGGCCACGGTTTCTTGCTTTGAGCTCTTCCAGCTCACAAGACCTCCATTCAAACAAAACACAAAACCAGATCGCGATCTAAAATCATCTACGCTCGGTCCGGGAAGCTTGCGTCTATGTAACCATTTACAACCGGACTTTCCTTCCCGACCTCCGTAAACTAAGAACATATATTTAGTCCTTCTCAAGTACTTAAGAATGCTCTTGACTCGCAGTCCAATGTGACTCTCCGTGGTCGATTGATATCTCGCTAGTCATACTTAAAGCAAATGAGACATCTCAGGGCGAGTGCATATCATGGCGTACATAATAGACCCAATGGCCGAAGCATATGGGATCTTACTCATGCGCTCTTGGTCCTCCCTTGTGGAAGGTCCTTTAGTCTCGCTGAGTTTTAACGCCATGTGACATGGGCAAGAATCCCTTTTTGGAGTCTTGCAACCGAACTCGCTTTCAAGCACCTTGTCAATGTATCCACTTTCGGGCTTAGAGCCAATCATTTTGTTAGATCTATCTCTATAGATTCTTATACCCAAAATGTAATTGGCCTCGCCTAAGTCTTTCATGGAAAAGCACTTCCCCAACCAAGCTTTTACGCTTTGTAATGTGGGGATGTCATTTCCAATCGGTAAGATGTCGTCCCACGTAAAGCACAAGGAACACTACCGCATTATTAGTTACTTTCTTGTAAACACAAGGCTCGTCTTCGCTTTTTGATGAAACCGAATTCTTTAATACGTTCATCAAAGCGACGATTCCAGCTTCGAGATGGTTGCTTCAATCCATAAATGGACCTTTGAAGCTTACACACATTTCTAGGATTTGTTGGATCAACAAACCCCCTCGAGTTGTGTCATATACACATCCTCGAGAAGGTTTCCGTTAAGAAACGCAGTCTTAACATCCATTTGCCATATCTCATAGTCATAATATGCGGCTATGGCAAGTAAAATCCTAATTGACTTTATCATCACGATAGGGGAAAAGGTTTCGTCATAGTCAATACCATGAACTTGTCTATAACCTTTAACTACTAGTCGCGATTTAAAAGTGTGTACATTACCATCCATGTCGGTCTTCTTTTTGTAACACCATTTGTTATCAATGACCTTGCACCCTTCGGGTGGGTCAACCAAAGTCCATACTTGGTTGTCATACATGGATTGCATCTCGGACTTCATAGCTTCTAGCCACTTATCTGACTCAGAACTATGAATTGCCTCTTTGTAGGTAGAGGGTTCATCTTGATCAATCGGGCTCAACTCCGATGATCATCGACCACGAGAAATCCATATCTCTCAGTCCGTTGATGTACCCGACTCGACCTTCTTGGGCCTTGTGTCAAAGATTGAAGCTCGAGATCGAGCACGTGAGCTTGCTTGAACTTCTAAAGTTGGTTCGGGTGTTGGTTGTGGAACTTGAATTTCCTCAAGATGGATCTTACTCCCACTATCCTTTTTGGAAATAAATTCCCTTTCAAGGAATGAACCATTACGAGCAACAAACACTTTGTTCTCTCGATGGAAGATAGAAGTAATATCCTTTAGTTTCTTTAGGATATCCCACAAACAAACATTTGTCGATTTAGAGGGCGAGTTTATCGGATAACAAGCGTTTTACATACGCCTCGCATCCCCAAATTTTGAGAAATGACAAACTAGGTCGTTTCCCAGTCCCATATCTCATATGGAGTTTTCTCGAACCGCTTTAGAAGGAACTCTATTTAATATAAATGCAAAGCATTTTCAAGGGCGTAGCCCCAAAAGGAAATTGGAAGACTTGTTTGACTCATCATAGATCGAACCATATCTAATAAGGTGCGATTCTTCCGTTTCCGACACGCCATTCCATTGTGGTGTGCCAGGGAGGAGTTAATTGTGAAACAATTCCACAACCACTAAGATGTTCGTCAAACTCTTGGTTAAGGTATTCGCCACCTCGATCCGATCGAAGTATCTTAATACTTTTACCAAGTTGATTCAGTACTTCATTTTGAAATTCTTTGAATCTTCCAAAAGATTCGATTTATGTTTCATTAGATAGACGTAGCCATATCTACTGAAATCATCTCGTGAATGTGATGAAGTACTAAAACTCTCCTCTAGCACTAGTGTTTATTGGTCCACAAACATCCGTATGTATGAGGCCCAATAAATCGGAAGCTCTCTCACTTTGTCCAAGAAAGGGAGCTTTAGTCATTTTGCCCAACAAGCAAGATTCACACGTCTCATAAGACTCTAAGTCAAATGATGTTAAAATTCCATCCGTACGGAGTTTTGATATGCGTTTCTCGTTTATGTGGCCCAAACGACGAGTGCTAAAAGTAGGTCCTGGGTTTAAGTCATTTGATTTAAACCTCTTAGTATTGATGTTATAGATGGGCCTTTTATTGGAATCATCGAGGTTAAGAACATAAAGCCCATTCATCAAAGAGGCATCTCCATAGAAGATACGATCTTTATGAACGGTGCAAACTTTATTTATAATATTAATTTCAAAACCATCAATATCCAAACAAGAAACTGAAATAATATTCCTACTCAAAGTTGGAACATACAAACAATTATCCATTTCTATAATAAGGCCACTTGGCAAAACTAAATTAAATGTCCCAAAGTAGCTACAAAGAACAACTCTTGCTCCGTTGGCTACTCCGAGGTCCACTTCTCCTTTTGCCAGTGATCTACTCCTTTTGAACCCCTGCACATTTGCACAAATGTGAGATCCACAACCGGTATCTAATACCCATGAAGTAGGAGCATACATGTTAATTTCTATAACATAAATACCTGGAGAGACAGTCAAACTGGCCTTTCCCTTTTTCTTCTCTTCCAAATAGAGTTTGCAGTTCCGTTTCCAATGGCCTGGTTCGCCACAATGGAAGCAAACTCCCTCCTTTGGTGCCTTGGCTTTGGGCTGGGGCTGGGGCTCGGGCTTGTCATTGCCTTTGCCTTTGCCTTTGCCTCTTAGCCAAGGGCTGAAGGGATTCATGGGCGGAAACTCGTTCCAAACACCCATGGATCCTCCCCTGAAGGATCCGCTCATACGTAAACGATTCGAAAACAACAAGAAACAGCAAGAAAAACTTACGTTTTTTGGATTCAAGAAGCTACTTCTTGAATGGAGGGTGACGTTTCTTGGATCGGATGTTGCTACCGATTGATCTCCCTTTGCGGAAAGTCCCTCTACCGGTATCCACGCGACGAAACGGGCAGCGATTGCTAGCTTTTCGTCTTTTCTTTGCTAGGGTTTCGGTCAAGAGGTCATTATATAGGGTGTGAGAGTTTGTTCCCATAACCAACTCTCACATCCTCAACTCCTCTCGGTAGTGGGAGTCTCTAACTCCCACGTCTCCTAGACTTCTGCTGGTAGTGGGAGTCCTTATCGGATAATAACTCCCACGTAATCCCAGCTATAGTAAAATACCGAAATTGCCCCTATCTCTAATTCGAATAATAAACACTTTATTATTTTCGAGAAGACGAATGTCGGATACAATGAACCTAGACACATTCTAGATTCATTGAATCTGGACATAAAGCTTGTTAGCTCGTCTATGCATGTGACCCTGTAGGTTCATCTCACAATGGCAATGAAAACACACTTAGTAGTAGTATGTGTTCATAAATCACAAGCGGTCCCTAGCAGGACATTGTGACTACCCAAAGTGAATGAATATACAACGGAACCTAAAATCAATCCACTATTTAATCCATTTGTCTCGCGATAGCCTAATTAAGCATAAGGCATGGTGGTCGTCACCCTTATTAAGCTTAATTGTATTTATGCTCGATCTCCGTGTAGACTGCTTTTGACAAATAGCATTTGATAACCACTTTATCAAATACATTTGAGCACGGCCATGCATTTAAACAGATCTTTCCCTATCGAGGGGCCCATGGATATCTCTCTCTAATAATAGAGAGGATAAATTCCTTACAATGTCTCTCACATTCAAACTATGATAGGACACTACATCCGATCTCGCCGTATTGATTACTCTATACAAGTAACGTCCGATCGAGTCAAAACGTGGCTCCATTCATACTAGAATCAATGAAGACATAAGGTCTAAGGATTCTAAAATAGTATTGAGTAAGTAATACTTATGACTTAAGACCATGAAGTATTACTTCTCTGACGGATCACGTCCAATACAATGTATCCCTATATATTGCATCTATGATGTGATTTGTATCCATTACACATGATCAGTAAAACAAGATCATCAATCAACAATCATACTAGTTTTATTTCATAGTAATTAAGCATTACATAAAACTAGGGACTACTAGAATAGTAATTACATAGGCTAATGAGTTTTACTATCAAATCACACATTTGATAATCAAAAGCAAAATTAACTATTCAATTACATGCTCAAAAGATAATAAAACGCACAACATGTGCTAATGGTCCTAGGGCACTACTAACAGATAGGACGTGGGAGTTGTGCTTGAAACAACCTCTCACTCCCTATATAAACTTCTCTTGGCCGAAACCCTAGTGGTTAATGCTTTTCAGCCGAAATACCAAAAGACCTAGAAAATCAGATTTTCTATTATGCCTTTCCCTTTTCTCTCTAATTCCCGAAACTCAGAAAAATGAAGAGCTAGCAATCACTGTTCGTTTCGTCGCGTGGATACCGGTAGAGGGACAGTCCGCAAAGGGAAATCCATTGGTGGCAGCAACGTATCAAAGAAACAGCCAACTTCCATTCAAGAATCAGATTCTTGAACCCGAAAAGTAAGTTTCTGTCTAGATTTTTTTTTCCGATTCCTATGGTATGAGCGGATCTTTCGAGGGAGGACTCATGGGTGTTTAGAGCGAGTTTCTGCCCATGAATCCCTTCAAGAGATATATGTTGTGAACAATTTGATCCACCAGGAAACTGGGGATGTTATACACAAAAGAAAAGAAAATATAAAAATAAAAAGAAATTTAAGAAATATAAAAAGAAATATTTGAATAATACAAAATCAAAATATAGAAAGAAATTTTTTTATAAGAGAAATAAAACAAATAATAAACCAAAGAAATTTGATAATAAGAAAAACTGTATATGTTGGAGTTGCGGTGAAATAGGACATAAAAGCCCTGATTGTCCAAAGAAAAAGGTAAGAATACTTGAAGAATATTTTGAAGAAATTAAAGATAATCTAATAATACAAAATTATTCTGATTTTTCTGAAGATGAGTCTATATATTTTTTTGATTCTGAAGATGAGTGAAATAGAAAAAATAGAGTTAGAAGAAATAGAAGATATAGAACAATATGAGGGAGAAAAAGGATTTGCTTTAAAAGCTACCTTTGATCATCAAAAATATAATAAAATAATTAATAGACAATTAAATATAAAATTACCAAATGATAATTTAATTAATAAAGTCTCTAGGATGTTTAAAAGAGATAAAATAGTTATTCATGAATATCATAATATAGAAAAAGCTATAGATGTTGAACATCTAGATGGAAGAATAAAATTAAGTTTACTAAATAATAAGGAGATTGAAAAATCAATAAGTAAGATAAAAGACAAAAATAAAGCTAATAAAATACAATATATTATGATAAATGCAATACAAATTAATATTAAAGCATTATTTAAAGAAGGAACAGCTAGTCCAATAATAATTAGCTTACATGATCAAAGATTCACAGATGCACAAATAGGACATTTAGGTAGTATAAGTGGTAATTTATTCTATAAAAGTTTAATATTCACTTGTTATCCTAGATTTTGTATACATAGAAATGATAAAAAAAAATAGACGATGTATTAAGTTTACATTTTAAATTATTAAAAGATATAACAATGAAAAATAAAAATAAAGCATTAACTTTTCATTATAGAGCTTTATATGCCTTAACAAATAGTAATCATTGTGATATTTATTCAAATAAACCTCAAATAGAAATAGAAGAGGATTTTAGAGATATAGCTGAAGTTATACCATCCATATTAATTAAGCCAACTGGGGATATACCTGTGAATATTGATATAATAGAAAAAACCTATATTAGAAAATATAGCCAGTACTTCTAGAAGAAGTTTTAGAATAACAGAAAATAAAATTACTAACAATAAAGAAATTGTTATTAGAAACAATTATAATAATAGTAAAACCTTAGTTATAGAATGTGAATATTTAAATGGAATATAATTTATTAATGGTAAAATATTAATTGATACAGGAGCTAGTAATAATCATTTAGCTAAAAATAAAGATAAAGGACTTAAAAAATTTAGAAGTGATAATCCTTATGTTTATACCAATTTTGAAGGAAATAGAGTATATTGTGAATTAGAAACAAAACTCAAAGTAACAATTAATAATTATAATTTTTTAATTAATTGTTTTGTTGACCCTAATATGGGTAGTAATAAAGAATATGATATTATACTTGGAAATACTTTTCTAAATTCTTTAGATAATTTTAATATAACAAATGAAGGTATATTTATTAATCATGGAGATAAAAGTATCTTTGTTAACAAAATATGAAATTTGATATTCCACTACATGTATTTATAAGTTTAACTATTGCTTATAATGATATTACAAAATGTGCATTAATAGATAATGGATCAGAAATAACTTTAATTAAGGAAAAACTTTTAAATAATATTGAGTCAATTAATATTAAAATAAAAGGAATATCAGGGAAAATAGAAGAAATAACTAAAGGAGTTAATAATTTGAAAATTATATTAAGAAATAAGATAATAAATATAAGAAGAATATATTGTTATGAAAATATAGAATATGATATGTTGTTAGGAAATGATTTTATACAACAATTTCAGAATTATCAACAAACTATATATAACATTATACTAAAAACTCCTTGTGGACATTTGATTAAGATACCTAGAGAGTTTTATCCATATAAAGTTCAGCCTTCTAATAAAGGAGGTAAAGTAGTATGGGAAAAGATAAAAATAAATAACATAAGGAGTAAAAATAAGGAAATAAAAGTGATAAATATAGATAAAATAAAGGAATTACTTAGACAATCCTAGTGACAACCCATTAGCATTTTGGGATAAATATCAAGAAAAGGCAATATTAAAAATTAAAGAAAATACAATAATAAGGGTAAGACCAATAGTCAAGAAGATAAAGAGGAATTTAGAAAGCAAATAAATGAGTTATTAGAATTAAAACTTATTAGACCATCAACTAGTCCTCATAGTAGTCCTGCTTTCTTAGTTATGAATGAATCAGAAAGAAAGAGAGGAAAGGCTAGAATGGTAATAACCTATAAAATGTTAAATAAGAATATGGAATTTGATGGATATTTTGTACCTAAGAAAGAGGTATTACTAAATCTGGTCAAAAATATGAAATTATATTCAAAGTTTGATTGCAAATCAGGATTTTGGCAAATAAAAATGCACGAAGATAGTATAAAATATACAGCTTTTAGTACACCTGTAGGTCATTATGAATGGTTAGTTATGCCATTTTGATTAAAAAATGCACCTCAGATATTTCAAAGAAAAATGGATAAGATATTTGGAAAATATGACTATATTGTGGTATATATGTGGATGATATATTAATTGCTTCTAATAATTTAGAAGAATATAGAAACCATCTTTTAAAATTTGCTAATATTTGCAAAGCTAATAAAATAGTTTTATCAGAAAAGAAGGCCATAATAGAAAGGGATAAGATAGAATTTCTTGGAATTATATGAAGTAGCCATGAAATAGAATTACAGCCTCATATAAGTAGAAAGATAAATGAATTTCCAGATAAATTAAGAAATTAAAATGAAATACAAAATTTGTTAGGATGTCTTAATTATGCAGAAGGATTTATACAAGACTTGGCTAAAAAGAAGATGAAAATACAAAAATTATTAAGGAAAAATATTTTAGAAGGTTGGCATAATGAGTATACTGATATAGTTAAAACTTTAAAAGAAGAATGTAAAGTTTTACCTAATTTAAGAATACCATATGATAGTGATAATTTGGTTTTACAAACTGATGCTTCTGATAATCATTGGGCAGCCTTATTAAAGACTGACCTGAATGAAATATGCATGTATAGTAGTGGAACCTCTGCAGAAGTTAATTATGCAACTCATGAGAGAGAGCTTTTTGCCATAATCAAAGGAATACAGAAATTCTCTGTATTTCTGATCAAAAAGCCTTTTTCTATAGAAACTGATAATACCCAGATAAAAGTCCTTATTGAAAACAATTAACCATCCACTACTCAATACAAAAGAATTCTTAGATGGCAATCATTTTTGTCATTATAAAGTTCATTGGATTAAAGGTTACAATAATTATCTCAGTGATTTTCTCTAGAGAAATCTTGAATTTGCTAATGGAAAATAACGATCTCTTGATATCGGTTAATATCAAGGCTAGTCTGGATTACGGTTCCGGTAAAGACAAAGTCAAATTCGTATGAGTTGCCCATTTACGAAAAATAGGAAGTAATAACTTTTATAAGTTATGAAAGAAAATGAGTGATAATTATAACTCATTAAAGACAGTGATAAAGGCAGCTGTTCTTTTTCCTTAACAGATTGTTTTTTCTTTGCAGAAAATGGAGAATATTTCAAAAAAGATGGATAATATTAATTCTCACTATAAAAATCTTGGTGAAAAGGTTGAGGATAGTTTTCGTGGAATAGCCAATATTGCATATGATATGACAGTTCTGTTAAATCTTCACCACGAAATAAAAGCTGATATGGAATATCTCAAGGCTGCTATAGAAGATATGAAAACAAGTCTTGAAGGATTCAAAAAACCAACTACATATAAGGAAGCGGTGGTTCCTATTCCTCTAATAAGTAAGCTTCAAATAAGGACAGAAGAACTTCAAATAAGAGAAGAAAATATTGAGAAAGATCCAGAGGAAAATACTGCCAGTAAAGAAAGGGAAAATAAGAATTATAAGAGAAGAAGGAGAATCTTCATCTCATAGAAAAAAGAGTAAATGGGAAATCGAGTTTCAACAAATAGTTAATAAGGTGTATTCCATAATTGAAGAAAACCCATACTACAGAGCTTCAGGCAAAAATATTTATTCGAGAATCATTTGCCTACAAGGATTTGAACCTGATAAAATCAAAACATTAGCAAATTTTGGTTTTATACGTATAATTTATCCCAGTAAAAATTTAAGGGAGATAGAAATATTTGATATAATATTCAGGTCTACAATAAGTAAGTATTCACAAGGAAGGGAGATATTCATAAAGTTCTATTCGATAAGTCCTGATGAAGACCATATAGTTCAGCACTTAATAAATGTCGGATTTAATACTCAAGATAAAAAATATCCTTAAATTTTGTAAAAAGTCAAAACATTTTTAAAAGGGAGAACATGATTAAAAACCTTGTAACTAAAACGGGTAGAATAGTTTTTTTGGATGGAGAGAAATAACCCATGATGTCCCCATAGGATATTATAAACTTACTTTTTCAAGGTTTTAAATTGTAATAACCCCCATGATTACCTTTTTTTCTTGTTTGTTCGATGATATCTTGGTATTTGGTTTAACTAATTCATTTGAAAATTTTAATGACACTTTAGTCAATAGGAAATTTTCTGCAAATATCTAACAAATTATCGTTTTTGGGCTTCGCCTTAGACTAGCCCAGAAATTGAATAATGGGCCAACCACGGCACCCAAAAAATTAGGTGAAACTTTTTTAGCAAGGACGGATTTGCCAAATTCATCCCGGGCGGGCTGACGTGGCTAGACATGCTTATTGGAGACAGATTTGCCAAATCCATCTTGAAATCTGACAAATTTGCAATGTTGTGTCAAATCTCAATAATTTTGAATAATTCAATGCTCACTTGAGGACGGATTTGGCAAAACCGTCTTCAACTCGGACCATTTTTCAGTGTATTGTCAAATCTCAATAAATTTGAAAAATTCTATCCGGATTTCCCCCCTAAAAATCCAAAATAATATATCTAAATAACCTCATAAAATTTATCCACACACTTCCGATAAATAACCTCCCCACACTCCACATTTTATATCTTCTTGAAAATTTGTATTCTCCCACTTGAAACCATTCAAAGCTCCAAACAAACAAACAAAAAAATTCTCCTACTTAAAATAATTTTCCTCAACAATGAATAACTCAAAGTTTATTCAAAATGATATGGCTTTGAAGTTTAGGGAGGTGGATTTTAGCAAGGATTGGCCGTTTGATTACGAATCGAACTTATTAGAAATATGTTTTCTTCGGGACATAAGGTCAATCTTCAATCACACTCCACAACTCAAAATTTATGGAATGAACATAGACACAAAATTGATTTTTCAAACAATTATAGTTTGTTCCATCAAAGAAATGAGGTCGGTTGGTGGAGGACCCCTCTAGATAAGCAAGAGTTGAATGCCCGGCCATAGATCTTTTCTTCAAGGTGATTAAACCAAAAAGGAGAAGACAAAGCTCTGATACCAAATGAAAAACCTAAGAGGGTGAATTGAGTTTCTGTAAACTTTTAAAACTTTCTTTCAAATGAGATGAGAAGTGAGCTAACCAAAGTGGAGAGTTGCAAACAAATAAAGAAAGATCAAAGACATAAGATTTATAGTGGTTCAATTCACTAAGGATATGCGTCCAGTACCTTGTGACTATCCAAGGATTTCAACAACACACTATAATCCCTTCACAACTTAATGGCTGTAAGATGAAACCAATATTACACAAGTGACTAACTCACTAAGAGTTTACACAACAACTACTTCACAAGCTCACAAAGAGCTACTAACTCACAAAGAGAGTAGAGGGAAAGACTCAACCAAACTAATCACACTTTATGTGATCGATAAATACAAATTTATAGCTCACTCTTTCTAAGCTCAAATGATAAGAATCACACTTGTTTTTCACATGAAAGTGTATTGAATGCTTGTTTGAAAGTGTAGAACTTAATGATACTTAATGTCTTAGATAACTACCAAAATATCTGCATTTGGTGCTTATATAGAGTTCAAAATCGTAGTGCATTTAATGCTTCAAATGCTCGGTATGAGTCCAGTGATTAGACAGCTCGGTCGACCGACATAGCTGTTAGGTCGTCTGAGGCTCGTCTAGACAGAATTAGATGGTCTACTGGATATATGCAGTCGACCTTCAAGGGACCTCGGTCGTCCGACCTACAACATAGGTCGACCTTACTGCTAGTAGTGCCCTAGGACCATTAGCATATGTTGTACGTTTTATATCTATTTGAGCATTCCATATGAATAGTTAATTTTGCTTATGAACATCAAATGCGTGATTTGATAGTAAAACTCATTTGCTTATGTAATTACTATTCTAGTTGCCCCTAGTTTTATGTAATCTATTTTACAATGAAATAAAACTAGTATGATGTTTGATTGATGATTACGTTTTACTAATCATGTGTAATAAATACAAATCATATCATAGATGCAATATATAGGGATACATTGTATTGGACGTGATCCGTTAGAGTAGTAATACTTCATGGTCCTTAGTCATAAGTATTACTTCCTCAATACTATTCTAGAATCCTTAGACCTTATGTCTCCATTTGATTCTAGCATGAATGAAGCCACGTTTTGACTCAGTCGTACGTTGCTTTTAATCGAGTAATCAATACGACTGATGATCGGATGTAGCGTCCTATCATGGCTTGAATGTGAGAGGCATTGTAAGGAATTTGTCCCTCTCTTATTAGAGAGAGATATCCATGGGCCCCTCGATAGGGAAAAACTGTCTAAATGCATGGCCGTGCTCAAATGTATTTGATAAAGTGGTTATCATATACTATTTGTTGGAACAGTCTACCTGGAGATCGAGCATAAATACAATTAAGCTTAATAAGGGCGACGACTACCATGCCTTATGCTTAATTAGGATATCGCGAGACAAAGGGATTAAATAGTGGATTGATATTAGGTTCCGTTGTATATTCATTCACTTTGGGTAGTCACAATGTCCTGTTAGGGACCGCTTGTGATTTATGAACTCACACTACTACTAAGTGTGTTTTCATTGCCATTGTGATATGAACCTACAGGGTCACACACATAGACGAGCTAACGAGCTTCATGTCCAGATTCAATGAATCTAGAATGTGTCTAGGTTCATTGTATCTGACATTCACTTTTCTGAAAATTATAAAGTGTTATTATTGGAATTAGAGACAAGGGACATTTTCGGTATAGCTGGGATTACGTGGGAGTTATTATCCGATAAACACTCCCACTACCAGCAGAAGTCTAGAGCACGTGGGATTATAGACTCCCACTGCCAGAAGAGGTTTATAGAACGTGGGAGTTTAAGACTCCCACTGCTGAGAGAGGTGGAGGACGTGAGAGTTGGTTATGGGAACAAACTCTCACACCCTATATATTTATCTCTCAGCCGAAACCCTAGGCTATCTTTGCTTTAGCCGCAATTAACCAAAACCAGCCGAAATTAGATTTTGGATTCTGCCTCTCCCTTTTCTCTCTAATTCCCGAAACTCAGAAATACGAAGAGCTAGCAATCGCTGTTCGCTTCGTCGCGTGGATGCCGGTAGAGGGACATTCTGCAAAGGGAATTCCGTTGGTGACAGTAACGCATCAAAGAAGAAGCATCTTCCATTCAAGAATCAAATTCTTGAACCCAAAACGTAAGTCTTTTTCTTGTAATTTTCCGATTCGTTTTGTATGAACGGATCCTTCAGGGGGAGGACTCATGGGTGTTTGGAACGAGTCGCGCAGATTCGTCGTTCCCCTGAATTAAGACTTTGTGTATGTACTCGTTGTTAATTTCATTGTGCTTTATGTGATTTTAGCATGGTGAATAGCATGGCCTACTATACCCCTTGTTTTACATATTTTGGTTGTAATTTTATAATACGGCCTGCGAGCCATTTTTCAATGTTGTAAAATTGTAATCGCTTTCTTTGATTAGCTTTATTGCTTTACATTGAAGGCTGGGTATGCCCATGCAAATATGTAACAAGACTGGAGGTAGCTTGATCGAAGACTTTATCCATGAGATGGATACTGACTTAGATTGACCCTTGGCTCCCACAAGGCTCGTGGGAGTCATCATAGGATTAGGTTATGCTATCTCACGTTTAATTTTTTTTATGCTTTATATATTGCATGAGATGCTTGTATAATTGTATTACGCATTTTTAATGTCTTATTCAAACCGAACGTTTTAACTAAGTCTTAAAATGCCTACCATACTCTAAGCACTCATTGAGCTTGGATCATCATTTTGTCTACTTGCCAAAGCAACAGACAAGTGGTTATCTAAGCAAAGAGAGATGGGAAAATAGTGATTTCCATAAGCTTAGACATGGTTCAACATAGCTAGGCCATCAAAATTGTTTTGGGCCTAGGGTATAAAATGGGAAAAAGCCGGGACATATAGATGTTATTCCCATTAGATGATTTTACTTTAATTATGGGTGTTAAGCCAAAGCTTTCCTATAACTATTGTAAATTGTTTTTCCCCACTATTTATCAAGTGTTGAAATTGTGGAAAATGTTTTTGCTCAAAACTAATAACTTTGCAAATAATTTAATGTAGATAATGGCAACCAATACATCACACAATTCATTGCGATCCGTCCTTGAGAAGGAAAAACTAAGCGGGACCAATTTCCTTGATCGGGCCCGCAACTTAAGGATTGTCCTTAAGCAGGAAAGAAAGTTGTACGTTCTTGATACAGACATTCCTGAACAGCCTGCAAATAACGCCCCTAGAGCTGAAAGAGATACTTGGAAGAAGCATTTCGATGACTCTAACGATGTGACTTTTCTCATGTTAGTCACAATGAGCACTGACCTTCAAAAACAGTTTGAAGGAGTTGAGGCTTTCCAGATGATGGGCCAGCTCAAGGAAATGTTCCAAGAGCAAGCTCGTCATGAAAGATTCCTCACAACTAAGGCGTTGAATAGTTGCAAAATAGCCCCTGGCACCTCTGTAAGTGCACATGTTCTTAAGATGAAGAGTTATTTTGACCAACTTGAGAAACTTGGGGCTTCCATAGGTCATGACATGGCCACATATATGATCTTGGGCTCACTCCCACCGGAGTATGACCAATTTGTTATGAACTTCAACATGCATGCCATGGAGAAGACCATACATGAAATACACGGGATGCTGAAGCAGGCTGAACTGAACATTAAGAAGACCCTTGAAGTCTTAATGGTTCAAAATGGGAATTTCAAGAAGAAAGGAAAGGGAAAGCCCATGGCCAAGAAGGGCAAAGGCAAAGGCAATGACAAGCCCAAAGCCAAGGCACCAAAGGAAGGGGTTTGCTTCCATTGCAATGAACCAGGTCATTGGAAACGGAACTGCAAGCTCTATTTGGAAGAGAAGAAACAGGGAAAGACCAGTTTGACTGTCTCTCCAGGTATTTATGTTATTGAAATTAACATGTCTGCTCCTACTTCGTGGGTATTAGATACCGGTTGTGGATCTCACATTTGTGCAAATGTGCAGGGGTTCAAAAGGAGTAGATCACTGGCAAAAGGAGAAGTGGACCTGAGAGTAGCGAACGGAGCAAGAGTTGTTGCTGTAGCTACCGTGACATTTAATTTAGTTTTGCCAAGTGGCCTTATTATAGAACTGAATAATTGTCTTTATGTTCCAACTTTGAGTAGGAATAATATTTCAGTTTCTTGTTTGGATATTGAAGGTTTTGAATTAAATATTATGAATAAAATTTGCACCATTCATAAAGATCGTATCTTTTATGGAGATGCCCCTTTGATGAATGGGGCTTTATGTTCTTAACCTCGATGATTCCATTAAAAGGCCCATCCATAAAATTAATACTAAGAGGTTTAAATCAAATGACTTAAACCAGACCTACTTTTGACACTGTCGTTTGGGCCACATAAATGAGAAACACATATCAAAGCTCCATTCAGATGGAATTTTGACATCATTTAACTTAGAGTCTTATGAGACTTGTGATTCTTGCTTGTTAGGCAAAATGACTAAAGCTCCCTTTACTAGACAATGTGAGAGAGCTTCCGATTTGTTGGGCCTCATACATACAGATGTTTGTGGACCAATGAACACTAGTGCTAGAGGAGGGTTTCAGTACTTCATATCATTCACAGATGATTTCAGTAGATATGGCTATGTCTATCTAATGAAACATAATTCAGAATCTTTTGGAAGATTCAAAGAATTTCAAAATGAAGTACAAAATCAACTTGGTAAAAGTATTAAGATACTTCGATCAGATCGAGATGGCAAATACCTTAACCAAGAGTTTGACGAACATCTTAGGGGTTGTGGAATTGTTTCGCAATTAACTCCTCATGGCACACCACAATGGAATGGTGTATCAGAACGGAGGAATCGCACCTTACTAGATATGGTTCGATCTATGATGAGTCAAACAAGTCTTCCAATTTCCTTTTGGGGCTACGCCCTAGAAACTGTTGCATTTATATTGAATAGAGTTCCTTCTAAAGCGGTTCAGAAAACTCCATATGAGATATGGACTGGGAAACGACCTAGTTTGTCATTTCTCAAAATTTGGGGATGCGAGGCGTATGTAAAACGCTTGTTATCTTATAAACTCGCACCTAAATCTGACAAGGGTTTGTTTGTGGGATATCCTAAAGAAACTAAAGGATATTACTTCTATCTTCCATCAGAGAACAAAGTGTTTGTTGCTCGTAATGGTTCATTCCTTGAAAGGGAATTTATTTCCAAAGAGGATAGTGGGAGTAAGATCCATCTTGAGGAAATTCAAGATCCCCAAACAACATCTGAACCAACTTTGGAAGTTCAAGCAAGCTCACGTGTTGATACTGAGCTTCAATCTTTGAGACAAGGCCCAAGGAGGTCGAGTCGGGTACATCAACAACCTGAGAGATATGGATTTCTCGTGACTGATGATTATCAGGTTGAACTGATTGATCAAGATGAACCCACTACCTACGAAGAGGCAATTCGTAGTTCTGAGTCAGATAAGTGGCTTGAAGCTATGAAGTCTGAGATGCAATCCATGTACGATAACCAAGTGTGGACTTTGGTTGACCCACCCGAAGGGTGTAAGGTCATTGATAACAAATGGTGTTTCAAAAAGAAAACCGACATGGATGGTAATGTACACACTTTTAAATCTCGACTAGTAGTAAAAGGTTATAGACAAGTTCATGGTATTGACTATGACGGAACCTTTTCCCCTGTCGTTATGATAAAGTCTATTAGGATTTTACATGCCATAGCTGCATATTATGACTATGAGATATGGCAAATGGATGTTAAGACTGCGTTTCTTAATGGAAACCTTCTCGAGGATGTGTATATGACACAACCTGAGGGGTTTGTTGATTCAACAAATCCTAGCAAAGTGTGTAGGCTTCAAAGGTCCATTTATGGATTGAAGCAAGCATCTCGAAGCTGGAATCGTCGCTTTGATGAACGTATTAAAGAATTCGGTTTCATCAAAAATGAAGACGAGCCTTGTGTTTATAAGAAAGTAACTAATAATGCAGTAGTGTTCCTTGTGCTTTATGTGGACGACATCTTACTGATTGGAAATGACATCCCCACATTACAAAGCGTAAAAGCTTGGTTGGGGAAGTGCTTTTCCATGAAAGACTTAGGCGAGACTACATACATTTTGGGATAAGAATCTATAGAGATAGATCTAACAAAATGATTGGCCTGAGCCAGAGTGGATGCATTGACAAGGTACTGAAACGGTTCAGTTTGCAAGACTCCAAAAAGGGATTCTTGCCCATGTCACACGGCATTAAACTCAGCAGAACTCAAGGACCTTCCACAAGGGAGGACCAAGAGCGCATGAGTAAGATCCTATATGCTTCAGCCATTGGGTCTATAATGTACGCCATGATATGCACTTGCCCAGATGTCTCATTTGCTTTAAGTATGACTAGCAGATATCAATCTGACCCTGGAGAGTCACATTGGACTACAGTCAAGAGCATTCTTAAGTACTTGAGAAGGACTAAAGATATGTTCTTAGTTTACGGAGGTCAGGAAGGAAGTCTGGTTGTAAATGGTTACACAGACGCAAGCTTCCAAACCGACGTAGATGATTATAGATCGCAATCTGGTTTTGTGTTTTGTTTGAAGGGAGGTGCTGTGAGCTGGAAGAGCTCAAAGCAAGAAACCTGGCCGACTCTACAACAGAAGCTGAGTATCTAGCTGCCTCTGAAGCAGCTAAAGAAGCTGTTTGGATTAGGAAGTTTGTTAATGAATTAGGTGTCGTCCCTAGCATTGTGAACCCAGTGGACCTCTATTGTGATATTACTTGTGCCATTTCACAAGCTAAGGAACCTAGATCTCACCAACGATCCAAACACATTCTTAGTCGTTTCCATCTGATTAGAGAAATCATCGATAGAGGAGACGTTAGTATTTGCAAAGTTCATACAGACGATAATATTGTAGATCCATTGACCAAGCCACTCCCACAGCCTAAACATGAGAGTCATACTAGGTCAATGTGATTGAGGATCATGTATGATTGGACCTAGGGCAAGTGGGAGATTGTTAGTAGTGCCCTAGGACCATTAGCATATGTTGTACGTTTTATATCTATTTGAGCATTTCATATGAATAGTTAATTTTTCTTATGAACATCAAATGCGTGATTTGATAGTAAAACTCATTTGCTTATGTAATTACTATTCTAGTTGTCCCTAGTTTTATGTAATCTATTTTACAATGAAATAAAACTAGTATGATGTTTGATTGATGATTACGTTTTACTAATCATGCGTAATAAATACAAATCATATCATAGATGCAATATATAGTGATACATTGTATTGGACGTGATCCGTTAGAGAAGTAATATTTCATGGTCCTTAGTCACAAGTATTACTTCCTTAATACTATTTTAGAATCCTTAGACCTTATGTCTCCATTTGATTCTAGCATGAATGGAGCCACGTTTTGACTCAGTCGTACGTTGCTTTTAATCGAGTAATCAATACGACTGATGATCGGATGTAGCGTCCTATCATGGCTTGAATGTGAGAGGCATTGTAAGGAATTTGTCCCTCTCTTATTAGAGAGAGATATCCATGGGCCCCTCGATAGGGAAAGACTGTCTAAATGCATGGCCGTGCTCAAATGTATTTGATAAAGTGGTTATCATATACTATTTGTTGGAACAGTTTACCTGGAGATCGAGCATAAATACAATTAAGCTTAATAAGGGTGACGACAACCATGCCTTATGCTTAATTAGGATATCGCGAGACAAAGGGATTAAATAGTGGATTGATATTAGGTTCCGTTGTATATTCATTTACTTTGGGTAGTCACAATGTCCTGCTAGGGACCGCTTGTGATTTATGAACTCACACTACTACTAAGTGTGTTTTCATTGCCATTGTTATATGAACCTACAGGGTCACACACATAGACGAGCTAACGAGCTCCATGTCTAGGTTCATTGTATCTGACGTTCACTTTTCTGAGAATAATAAAGTGTTATTATTCGAATTAGAGACAAGGGGCATTTTCGGCATAGCTGGGATTACGTGGGAGTTTAAGACTCCCACTGCTGAGAGAGGTGGAGGACGTGAGAGTTGGTTATGGGAACAAACTCTCACACCCTATATAATTATCTCTCAGCCGAAACCCTAGGCTATCTTTGCTTTAGCCGCAATTAACCAAAACCAGCCGAAATTAGATTTTGGATTCTGCCTCTCCCTTTTCTCTCTAATTCCCGAAACTCAGAAATACGAAGAGCTAGCAATCGCTGTTCGTTTCATCGCGTGGATGCCGGTAGATGGACATTCAGCAAAGGGAATTCCGTTGGTGGCAGCAACGCATCAAAGAAGAAGCTTATTCCATTCAAGAATCAGATTCTTGAACCCAAAACGTAAGTCTTTTTTTTGTAATTTTCCGATTCGTTTTGTATGAGCGGATCCTTCAGGGGAGGACTCATGGGTGTTTGGAACGAGTTTCCGCCCATGAATCCTTTCACTTACTACTAGCCGTTGGATTTCAAGAACATTCAAAAGTGACTAAGTGTAACTTCACACTTTGCCGACCGACCTTCATCAGGTCATCCGAGCTTTGAAGCTCGGTGGACTAAGTGAAGGTCCAAAATTGATTTTCCACTGTCTCTATTGTTCTCGAAATCATGCCAAAACAATTTGTGCTAATAGAAAGATTTTGAACAAACTTTTCAAAAACATTTTGTCTTATGTAGATTTCAAAACATAAGACATTCCATTTTAGAAAACGTTTTAAGTGCAAGTATGTCAAGTGTGAACAAATTTAACAGAACATAGATCCTAGGATTTACAAGATATATAAATGCTAATCTACCCTAGTATACTTAAGTCTTCAAAGCTTCTTCTTCATATGTTGGGATATCCTAAATTTTCATTGAATGTGTATGGCATTGACTATGTGGATTTAGCTTGAAGATCTTAGAGCTTCCAATAGATCTATCACATTAACAAATAACATAGATCATCATCCATTGTTTGTCGCTTATCAAAATAGAGAAACTAGCCCTTATGACTTACATCTTACAATCATCTTAAAGACATTGTTTCAAGATATCAAGCCCGAGAGTTTCTATGTCAGACTCGATTTGAGGATTTGGGATGGCGGTGGACAACTTCTACTGTCAGGTAGACCCAGCAGGGGCATGACGAATATAAAAGAATGATTGTTTCCAGCCATTGAAAGATGAGGGGCCATTGACAATTAATTGCTTTTCCCCTTGAAGTTTTATGCGTATGCACAAATCAACCTAAACCTTGCTTTATGCCTTATGGGGAATTTTTCTTTACCTTTCCCACGGGGACTACCGAAAAGAAGTATCTAAAAGTTTATAGGTTGGTAGGAACCCCGAACACATGACATATAGTATAAAATAGGTAATAAATCTCGCCATATTTGGACTCACTTGCTCGAGGTTTATGCTAAAGAAAGAACTCAATTTGAGGAACAGTTTGTATGGGGGATTTGTCATTCCTCCCCGGAGTTGTTCTATATAGATCATTCCGTAACCCGACGGAGGAGAACAAGCTCTTTGATCAAGTTTAGGCAACACGTATGAGTATTGGGTAGGGATAGACATGTTGTCCCAGAGCTTCTTTAGCCTAGATTCATTTAAAAGCGATGCAATACCTGACGCCTAACACTCTTCGATTTTGTCGGAATTATACACTTCGCCGGAGAAGATGAACAATGAAAGGAAATGACAAAAAGTGATTTTTTTGCCACGTAAAAAGTAACTCCTATGCGGTTACTTATTACCCACGTGGACGTTACACATTAGTGGAAGACGAAGCGGTTCGTTTCTTCGAAATTATAAGACAAGTGTTTCATAAAGGAAGAATCCAGGTATTTCCTAAATGCCATGGACGACACCGAAGTTGGTGAAAATAACCCCTGGGTGGGATGTCAGTTCCCGAACATGCTTGGCGATATTTCCCGAACATTGACTTCAAATTTCTGGTGGAAGGAGGTCGAACGTTATATCTACACGAGGTAGCATTTACCTGACAGTTATCTCCCCAGAACAATTAGTTGTTTATACACTTGAAAAACCCAAGAGGGGGGGTGAATTGGGTTTTCACTAAACTTGCTAACTTTTTCGAATCTTTGCAAAACTAATGGAAGTTTGAGCAAGAAGAGTAAAAGCAATGCAAAACCTAATCAACAAGACAAAGGATTTAGAGTGGTTCGATTCACTTAGAATCTACGTCCACTACCTTGAGCCGCACCCAAGGATTTCAACAACTTCACTAAGAAGACTTTTTACAAATGTGGCTAACTCACTAAGAGTTTTACAAACACAACCACAATACAAAAGCTCACTAAGAACTTGCCCACACTAAGTAGGACTTTTACAACAATTACCCAATCACAAAGAAAGGGAGAAATGAATGTTTAATACAAAGAATATTCACTCTTCTAAGTGAAAGATTAATACCTTTGAAGCACAAACAATTTAGCTCTTGAACATATGAAGTCCACTCTTTGTCTTGCTTTTGAAAGAATACTCTTGAATGCTTTTAGATCATAAGGATTAAGAGTATTTTGCTTTGAAAGTTTTTAGACTTGATAAGATATCAATGTTTTATGTTTGTCAAAAGTCTTTGAATGATTTTCAGCTTTAGAGTATGTATACATTTCAAATTTGGCTGAAAATCGAGTCTCCAACGGTCAGAAAACGGCTAGTAAAAGACAGAGTTCGGTTGACCGCTGAGCAACTTCGGTTGACCGAAGACAGCTTCGGATCCACTTCACCCAGGTTCGGTCGACCGAACCATCACAAGGTCAACCGAACCTTTTTTTGTTCTGCTCTCAGTTTCTCGACAGTTCAACCGAACTTGAGCTCGGTTGACCGAACTTCCAAAGTGATTTTTCACACGTTTTGAAATCTTTTAAAGTCTTTTAAAGTCTAAAAAGGTTTTCCTTAAAGGTAACAAATAAGAATACTTGGAAAACTTTTCTAAAAGACTTATCTATGAAATCAAATGCTTTTTGGATAAGAACACATGTAAAGATCATTTTGAAACTTAAGCCTTTTGAAAACGTGTTTGTGTGCAAGCAAGACATGAGTGTAGAGCTTATGTTCATGAGAGCTTTGGTTAGAGCTTTATAAGAAAACTACTTATGACAACAAAGCTAAACTAACCAAACCTAAGTCTTCAATCTTCAATCTTGATAAATGAGCCTTGCATATCTTTGAATCTTGATATCAATGGCTTTCAATGGCTTAATTGAAGTACTTAGAGCTTCCACAAAGAGTTCCGATATTCTATCACAAATATTAAGATCATTAGACACAACATTAAAAGTTTGTCCAATATCAAAAACTGAGTTTGTTCGCCCTTAGGGCTTACAATCTCCCCCTTTTTGATTATGACAAACTTTTATGCAATAAGATAGAATATGGAAAAAATTAAGAACAAGGAAGCATGAGGAAGCATGGCAAAAAGATCTTAGAACAAATAAGAGCAAAGACTAGTGCATTCAAGATAAAACCAAAGAAGACTAAAGCACTAGCATGATAACTTCTTTTTGCCAAATGCATCTAGGGACTCTTAGAAGGGCCCTATTTCCCAACCAACCTCCTTTCCTCCTTCCTTCCATTTAATATGTTTTGAGACAAAAGATATATAAAAAGCTCCCCCTCAAAACATGCCGGAAAGGATAAAAAAACATGATTAATACACAAAGATTAATACACATTTTAGCAAGATTAATACACATTTTTCTCCCCCTTTGGCATAATCAAAAAGACTTCAAACTCCTTAGAAAAAAGGATGTACTAGCAAAAACAGACAGTTCAAGCACAAGCAAAGATAATACACCAATTTTCGGAAGAATGATCTTTTTGAATAAGCTTGGTTGATTTCAAAATCCAAAGAGTCCATAATGAGACATAAGTATAAAGATGGTTATATATGGCTCAAAAAGAATATCAACCTAAGATAAAAACAAAGGAGATAAGGAATAAACCTTAAAGAACAATCTCCCCGTTTATCAAACATACGATGTTAGCTATTTGAGATAAAATCAAGTTTTGATACCAATTGACCAATTGTAAAACATGATACCAAATGTAAATATAGCCAATTGTAAAACACGTTTAAAAATATAGCTAACAAAGTACTAGTGGAAGTGATACCATGAATACATAAGAAAAGCACATGTATCACAACCAAAAGAAGTAGAGGAAGTGTAAGATAACACTTTGAGTACATTCCTCTAACAAGTTAATGGTTAGCTAAAAGAGTATAACCACTCTTGAAGTAAAACTAACCAAAAACCATAATGAGATCACAAAGGATAAGAGAATATTATACCAATTAAAAAAATGATCTCATAGTTATTTAGGGAGAGTATATGTGATACCAATTGAAGACAAAAACATATATAACACATATAACTTCCAAAATAACTTACACAAGTTGGCTAAGAGTTAAAAGATGAAAAGCAAGCCAACAAGTGATGTGATGATGTAAAATATGAACAATTGAGCATACATCACATATTGAGTTTACATCCTAAGTCAAGCATCTAGACGATCAACCACATAAGATTAATGCTATAGACTTGAATATAAACACACCAACACCCATATATGCACTAAAGATCAAGTAAAATCTAAACATAGCATATACAAACTCCCCCAAAGCATAAGACACTTAATAAAAGAGGGGAGGGGGTTGTAAAAAGGAGATTGAGTTTAGTAATATCTCATTGAATTTGATGAATGCTTTTAGCACTTTGAGTTCCTTCAATGAGTTCTTTGTGCTTCTCAATCTTCTTTATCATATTCATCTTTAGCTTTTGACTCTTTTCTTGGAGTCGTAGCTCACTTGTGCTATTCCTTGTAGTTCATATCTTCTTCATGAAGCTTAGAACTCTTTGTTACCTACAAGGAATTCTTGAGAGCAAATATGGTACCTTTTTAAAGGTCCTTCATGATTAGTTCAATATCTCAAGTAGCACATATAAGCACAAGGATCATGCAAATAAAAAACAAAACAACTAGATGTATTCTTAAATGAATAGGGCATGACCAAACAAGAATCAATCAAGTTGCATATGCTACATCTCATAGATACCTTAGCTAAATAAACATGGACAATAAAGAACATGCTAAAGGTTATCTATATAAATATAACATTCAAGAATGTGAGATGCAACATATATAAGAGCAAGCATATAAAAATATATATATCAAAAACACTTAAACACATTAATTAAAGTGTTAAGAGAAGGTGATTTTGATACCTTTGCTTTCTCACCAAGTGATGAAGATATTGAATTTACACTAAGGCTCTTGTCATCACTTGATGCTTTACTCTTTGTATTTGAGCAACTTGGTTCTCCAATTTATCAACATTTGAGCTTAGAGAATCCAAGTGTTAAGGAGTGCTTTTGAATTACTTCCTTTGGCACATCTCCTTTAACTTCTCCCCAATGCCACTTCTCTTTGAATCAAGTTCATTGAAGCTTTGTGGCATACATCAAACTTATAAAAACCTATAAGATCAAGGGAAGAATAACTTTTGGTACCCATTTTTGTTTGGGTCCATGGGGGTTAGTTAAAATACGCTTAACTCTCCAAGTGGTTTTAACTCCCCTTTCTATCTTCTTCTTCACAAAGCATCTAACACTTGTGTGACCAAATTTACCACAATATGTGCAACAAGTAGATGGCTTAGCAAATTTATGAATATGCTCATGATATTTATTTTGCTTATGTGAAGTGCTAGCATGCACAAAGTGATTCTTAGGCAACTTAGAAGAGCTAGTATGATCAATGTGATTAGCATTATAACCAAGACCATGTTTAACATTTGAAGCACGTTGCACACTAAGAATTTGATCAAGATTTTTTCTTACCCTTAGAAAAGTTATCAACAAGAAGGGTAAGGTCATTTAATTTGTTCTTCAAAAGATCAAATTCAACAAGCTTGTTTTCAAGAGATGACAATTTATTACAAGCTTCTATGTATTGTAATGAAGATGTATTGCTAGTAGTAATGAGACTTTCATTTTCACATTTCAAGCAATTAACATCATCACACAACTTCTTATTTTCATCAATCAACTTAGCTCTTTCATCAAGCAAAGATTCAATCTTAAGCTTCATATCTTTGTTTTGCTTTGCACATTTAGTCAATTGATCATACATATCCATTAAAAGCTCATTAGGATCATCCTCATCATCATCATCATTAACATTATAAGAATTTGAAGGAGAGGAAGAAAGATGTACCTCATTACCAAAAGCCATGAAGCAAACATTTGCATTTTCATCTTCTTCATCACCACTCCCTTCTTGATCCCAATGGCCTAGCATGCCCGTGAAATTCTTTGGTTTAAAGAATTTTTTCTTATTGTATTCCTTGGGCTCTTTTTCTTTGGTAGCGGGGCATTCTCCAATGAGATGTTGATCACTTCCACATTCATAGCATTTCATCCCATGAGGATTTTGTTTTCTTCTATTTTGGAAATGTTTTCTTCCTTTCCCGGAAAACATTTTCTTCATGCGCTTTACCACAACCTCCATGGTCTCATCATCAAAGTTGATGTCTTCTTCATCACTTTAATCATTGGAATCATCAACATCAAGAATAGCCTTTAAAGCACCATTCACTTTAGCCCTTTCAAGATGCTCATTCTTTTTGTGTGTGAGCTCATAAGTGAGAAGAGAACCAATGAGCTCCTCCGTTGGATAAGTCTTCAAGTTCTTTGCTTCTTCAATCACAAGAGCTTTTCCTTCCCAACTTTTAGGAAGTGAGTTGAGAATCTTCCTATTCATTTCACCCATAGAATATTCCTTTCCATAGGATATCAACCCATTGACAATATTTGTGAACCTAGTGTTCAACTCATTGATAGTTTCATTTGTCTTCATAGAGAAAAGCTCATATTCCCTCACAAGCATGTTGAGCTTTGATTCTTTGACTTGATTGGTCCCCTCATGGGTGACTTCTAAGATTCTCCACATCTTGTGAGCGGAATTGCTTCCACGTACCCGATTGTACTCATCCGGATTAAGAGCACAACTAATGATGTTCATAGCTCTATAATTGAGAGTCATTTTCTTGGACTCATCTTGATTAAGCTCATTGTCCAATTTAGCAACTTGAACACCATCTACCTCTTTCAAAGGAACATAAGGACCTTCTTCAAAAATCTTCCATAAGGAATAATCTATAGAGCACACGTAGATTTTGAAACGGTCTTTCCAAGCATTGAAATTATTTCCATCAAAGAGAGGTGGTCTATTTGTGGAAGATCCCTCTTGGTAAGCTAAAGCGGAACAACCGGCCATTAATATTTTCTTCAAGCTATTAAGCTAAAGATGAAGACGAGGCTCTGATACCAATTGAAAAACCCAAGAGGGGGGGTGAATTGGGTTTTCACTAAACTTGCTAACTTTTTCGAATCTTTGCAAAACTAATGGAAGTTTGAGCAAGAAGAGTAAAAGCAATGCAAAACCCAATCAACAAGACAAAGGATTTAGAGTGGTTCGATTCACTTAGAATCTACGTCCACTACCTTGAGCCGCACCCAAGGATTTCAACAACTTCACTAAGAAGACTTTTTACAAATGTGGCTAACTCACTAAGAGTTTTACAAACACAACCACAATACAAAAGCTCACTAAGAACTTGCCCACACTAAGTAGGACTTTTACAACAATTACCCAATCACAAAGAAAGGGAGAAATGAATGTTTAATACAAAGAATATTCACTCTTCTAAGTGAAAGATTAATACCTTTGAAGCACAAACAATTTAGCTCTTGAACATATGAAGTCCACTCTTTGTCTTGCTTTTGAAAGAATACTCTTGAATGCTTTTAGATCATAAGGATGAAGAGTATTTTTCTTTGAAAGTTTTTAGACTTGATAAGATATCAATGTTTTATGTTTGTCAAAAGTCTTTGAATGATTTTCAGCTTTAGAGTATGTATACATTTCAAATTTGGCTGAAAATCGAGTCTCCAACGGTCAGAAAACGGCTAGTAAAAGACAGAGTTCGGTTGACCGCTGAGCAACTTCGGTTGACCGAAGACAGCTTCGGATCCACTTCACCCAGGTTCGGTCGACCGAACCATCACAAGGTCAACCGAACCTTTTTTTGTTCTGCTCTCAGTTTCTCGACAGTTCAACCGAACTTGAGCTCGGTTGACCGAACTTCCAAAGTGATTTTTCACACGTTTTGAAATCTTTTAAAGTCTTTTAAAGTCTAAAAAGGTTTTCCTTAAAGGTAACAAATAAGAATACTTGGAAAACTTTTCTAAAAGACTTATCTATGAAATCAAATGCTTTTTGGATAAGAACACATGTAAAGATCATTTTGAAACTTAAGCCTTTTGAAAACGTGTTTGTGTGCAAGCAAGACATGAGTGTAGAGCTTATGTTCATGAGAGCTTTGGTTAGAGCTTTATAAGAAAACTACTTATGACAACAAAGCTAAACTAACCAAACCTAAGTCTTCAATCTTCAATCTTGATAAATGAGCCTTGCATATCTTTGAATCTTGATATCAATGGCTTTCAATGGCTTAATTGAAGTACTTAGAGCTTCCACAAAGAGTTCCGATATTCTATCACAAATATTAAGATCATTAGACACAACATTAAAAGTTTGTCCAATATCAAAAACTGAGTTTGTTCGCCCTTAGGGCTTACAACACTTAATACTTTGTGAATATTTCATATTAAGCATGCCTATGTTAGGTGATGGCATTCTGACACATTATTCTTGAGATCAATACGCCGGGATAGATTTACTCGAGGAAGTTGTCATGCACAGGCTATGCAAGTCTATTGAACATTTTCCTGAAATTCAAGTCCTTCCGAATTCTTGATCTCGTGTTTATACTGATACTGGTTCAAAACACCAGTTTCAAGCATCTTCACCTAAAGTCTAGGGGGCTTATGATGGGTTCCGACCCGAGATTCAAATTGGGGCCTCGAGCTGCTCCTAGTCTGGGTCGACCCGCATCTTTATATATTGACATGTGCGAATAAGCATGTCCGTTTTATGTCAACTACTAAAGCGATCAAATCCTAATGGGACTACGTTCCCTAAACCTTTTCTAAATCAAAAGACTTATGATAAGTCTAGTTGTAATAAAATTGCTAACTATTATACTCTTGCAATTTTATTTACTATAAATATCAGGTATCTTTTACTGCTTTGAAGATTATGATTACATGCCTTTTGGACATTGAGCTTTCTTTTTTTTTTCTTCTCTTAATCTGTCAAAGCTAACTTAAGCATTGGAGAATGGTTGGGAACATCCCCACACCCTTTTGATCGTCTTTGTCTTGTAGGTTAATTCTTTATTCCGCAAGATGTCTTAGCTTATTGTGAGAGCGAAGTTCAGAGACCTGAGCCAATTTTTTTCCGGATGCATCAATTAAGAATAAATAATTATCTTTTGAATATTAAAATAGTTATTTTCTGAAAGTAACTATTTTTTCTCAACCGTTAAATTATTCTATTTGATGGCTAAAATATAATCTGCACCATATAAAGAGAGAGAAAACCAGAGTCTCCGCAACTTAGCGAGGTTGCGCATTCTAGCTAAGAGGCCATGCTTTTACATAAGGGAAGCCCAATAAACTTGGGTTGTAACCCCATTTGACAAAGAGAAATAAAGCCCGAGTGAACAAGAATCCAAACACATGTCGGTTGGCAAGACTTCATCAGGTCGCCCGAGGTCTAAGCCCCGGTCGCTTGGACTTCAGACCATAAGTGGTTCTTCCGTTAGCATTGTGGATGACCTTTTGTCTTGTGCTATGGAGACTTGCAAAATGAAGACTCTTCTTGTCTGTAGAATGACCTTTGAAATCCACACAAAGATCTTTCTTTGATTTTGCAATATCTTTCAATGGCATTGTGAATGGACTTTAAGCTTGTGCCATTGAAGACTTACAAAATGTAGCTTATTCTTTTCGTAGAAAGATCTTTGATGTCCACAAGAAGGTACCTTTCAATGCATGTGTGAGTTCATAATATCCTATCATTGAAACACAAGCTCACACAAACATTATAACTTCTCAACGTCTTGTTATCATCAAAACAAGATTGATCACAATAGCCCTTAGGGCTTACAATCTCCCCCATTTTGATGATGACAAAACATTGATTCAAATGGTAATAAATTAACAAAAGGATAAGGCAATGAGGCACATAAAACCAAAGCATGATATAAGGATGCATATGATCAAGGCAAGTAGATATTTTGAAAAATCATTCTACTCCCCCTATTTTAAAGAATTTCTTATCTCTCCCAATTTGAAAAGTTCTAAACTTTCTCCTTTTGTAAAAATTACTTTTCTTGGCACATTTGCAAATCTAATTTTCTCCCCCTTTTTGTCAAAATAAAAAAGGTTCATCAGAGCGCTAATAAGAAACGCATTTTAACCTCATTTTTGTTAAGAAATAGAGATCCAGCGGATAAAAAATGTGAAAATATTTAAGGAGGGATCAAGTTTAAAGCATGGAGAAGCTTGTTGGTCAAAAGTAAAGATTTAAGCAAAAGAAAACAAAACTGAAGAACAAAAGGAAGAAACATGTAAAGCTATGTAAGTACATCATTTGTAAAATGCCATTTAAATGAAAATATGAGTGGCCATGAGATAATTCTTATCTAAAGATGAATGCAAGATTTAAAAGAATCTATTTAAAAAAAATGAGGAGATGAAGGAATAAACCTTGAAAGCACAATCTCCCATTTTATCAAAATCAATGTTAGCTATAATAAGATGAAAGCAAGATAAAAAGGTTTAGCTAACAAAGATAAAATGGATGTGATACCATGAAAATATAAACATCCTTTTGGGAATGGGAAAGTGATATTGACCAAGTCTCCTACTACAACTGTTGTGGTGGAGGTGATAGAGGTTATTGAGCATAAGGACTCTATGGATTATTAGTCTCCCACTGCTCTAGGGGTTCGCAGGACTCCAGTTGATACCCCAGTTCTTGGACAGGTGGTTTCAGAAGGTTCACAGCCGGATGGGGATCCCGTAAGGGTGTTAGTTGTCTCGGATGATATGACGCTCAAAACGGGAAGACTGGAGGCAACACCACATATTAATATGAAGGGGGTAAGGATGAATCAAATTTTTTTTTTGGCACAAGGGTGTCGTTGGATGATTCGAGAGGTGCTTGTTCTGTCTCTCCGGACTCACTGCCCTGAGGGGTGAAACGGGACGGTTGGAAGGTATTTTCTAAATTTTCTAAGACATTGGTGCTGCCGGCATTTGATGCACAGGGTGGATATAAGGCGGAGAAGGAAGCCGAGGGGAACATTGTGGTGGACCTCACTACGTTTCAAATCCAAAAACAAGCCGAGAAGGTCACCCATAAAGTGAAACAACCGCGCAAAAAGAAGGTGATACTGGAAAGTGATATCCGGAAGTCAACAAGTCTTGCCCTTAAGGGTACAACTCTTCCATATGGGGATTGCCCTCTCTTTATGATTTATTTTCTTGTTTTAAGGATATGTTAATTTGGAATTTTAGAGGCATGGCTAATGATGAGTCGATTGCGCGTGTTAAGCAATTGCACAAATTAAGAACATATATTATCTCTTATAGTTTTGCTCGAACCAATGTTACCACTGTCTGACCTCCCTCTTTATGCATGGAGATTGGGTGTGATTTTGGTTTTGGTAATCTGACGAGCAAAATCTTGATTTTTTGGAATGACACTATAGATTTGTCCATTATAGGGGATTTTGAACAGGTGGTACATGTACACCTGAACTGTTTCTCTGGCTCGTCAGTCTTTTTGTGTATGCCTGCTGCCCTTATAATCAAAGGAGGGAATTGCGGGAAGATCTTGTTGCGTTCTCTAATCATTTGGATGGTTGTGGGCGATATTAATGTGGTGCTGAGGCCGTCTGAAAGCTTCGGTGCAATTCTAGCTAGCTTGCATGCCTCTGAATTCGACGATGCTATTGCGGATTGTGGTTTATTAGAAGCTGACTCATTGGGATGCCCGTTCACATGGTGTTGCAGCTCTCCTCAACCTTTGCCATGCCGTCTTGACAAGATCCTTGTCAACACTCAATTGAATGGATTTTTCCAAGTCAGCATCGTGGATAATTTGCATAGATCACTATCGAACCACTGGACCATGCAGATCTTGGCTCATTGTCTCAACTTCAATAGGGTCCTCGATGTTCCGATTTCAATCCATGTGGACAAAGCACTCTACATTCCTCACCACTGTGGCAGATTGTTGGAGAGTGGAATTGAATGGGAATGGAATGGAAGTCCTCATGCGTAAAGTCAAACAATTAAAAGGTACTTTTGTCAACTCGGAACTCTTCTGTCTTTGGTAACATATATAATGCAGGAAGCACAAAGACTAATGCAAATCGCAGAAAAAAACTATGATACTACTCCATCCGAGAGCTCTCATACTTCCCTCTTGGAGGCTCAGGCTCACTATGGAAAGTGCCTCCTTTATGAAGATATGTATTGGCGACAGAAATCAAGGGTCCGGTGGCTTAAAGAAGGGAAAGTGAACACAAAGTTCTTCTATGCTGTTTGCAACAACCACTAGAAGAAAATGCACATTGCAAGAATCATGGATGGGAGGGGTTCGTGGCTGTCCAATCCGGAGGATATTGGCACTGAGGAGGCTTGGTTCTTCAAAGATCTCTACACTGAGGAGCCGAATGTGGAGGCATACCCGGAGATTCTCGCATTTATTCCCCAGCTTATCAAAGAAGCCGACAACATTGCCATGGGCATTTTGCCGAGCCAACAGGAGGTTAAAGATGCGATTTTTGCTTTGGATAAGGATTGTGCCTCTAGTCCGGATGGCTTTACGGGGTCTTTCTTTCGCAGTTGTTGAGACATTATGTCGAACGATGTCACACAGGCGGCCAGAAAGTTTTGGGCAGGTCTTCCGCAACCTAAATCAATGCCCAACTTGCTCATAGTGAACAATTGTTTTTCGGCGTTGATTAATGGTAAGCCCCATGGCTATGTTAAATCTGAGAAGGGGGTAAAGCAAGGTGACCCACTCTCGCCTCTTCTCTTTATTATCTCGGTAGAAATTTTATCACGGGGCCTAAATTATGTCATGGCGTGGGTTTGGTCAATCCTAATTGTCTACCACGGTATTCACTTAATGTTTCACACCTAAGCTTTGCGGATGACATTATTATTTTCACCAATGGGGAGAAGCAGAGTATTGAGCGGTTGATGGAATTTTTGGGACAATATAAGCATGCCTCGAGGATTAATATGAGCAAAAGCTCCTTTGTGTCATAAAAAGCTGGTACTGATCAGGCTGCAATGTGTTAGCCAGAAGGGCAAAGTGATCAATCTTGTTTTGATAATAACAAACCATTGATAGTTCTAATGTTTGGGTGAGCATTTTCTTAATGATAGGATCTTTAGCACTCACACCAACATTGATTAAAATGGTAAGTTAGCTTCTTGTGTACAACCAAGGTATGATCATATACACAAGGAAGCTATACTTTGCAAGACTCCATACCACAAGCATGAAGTCAATCCACATGCTACGGAAGGAAGATCAACATGTCAAGAGCTACTCATGTTAGTAGTGCCCTAGGACCATTAGCACATGTTGTACGTTTTATATCTTTTGAGCATGTATTTGATTTATGAACACATACTACTATTAGGCATGTTTTCATTCCCATTGTGATATGAACCTACAAGGTCACACGCATAGACGAGTTAACGAGCTTCATGTCCAGATTCAATGAATCTAGAATGTGTCTAGGTTCATTGTATATGACATTTATTTTTCTCTAAGAATAATAAGATGTTATTATTCGAATCAGGGATTAAGGAAGGGCATTTTTGGTATTTGGTTATAGCTGGAATTATGTGGGAGTTATTATCCGATAAAGACTCCCACTACCAGCAGAAGTCTAGAGGACGTGGGAGTTAAAGACTCCCATTGCTGAGAGAGGTGGAGGACGTGAGAGTTGGTTATAGGAACAACCTCTCACACCCTATATAATCATCTCTCAGCCGAACCCTAGTGATTCCTTGCTTCAGCCGCAATTAACCAAACACACCCGAAATTAGATATCGAATTCTGCCTTCACCCTTTCTCCCTAATTCCCAAACTCAGAAAAACGAAGAGCTAGCACTCGCTGCCTGTTTCGTCGCGTGGATACCGGTAGGGAGTAATTCCGCAAGGGATGACTCAATGTGATCTTTGCATCCGAGACTTAAAGACAGAATCTTCCATTCAAGACTCGGATTCTTGAGCCAACAAATGTAAGTTATTTTCTTTGTAATTTTCGATTCATTTTGTATGAGCGGATCCTTCAGGGGAGGACTCATGGGTGTTTGGAACGAGTTTCCGCCCATGAATCCCTTCAACTCAATCCATCAAGTAAGAATCAAGTGGTAGACTCATTGACACGAAAAAGTGTGAAGTCCAATACACTACATCTCAAGATTCTAAGAGGACTTCAACACTCAAGAAGATGTCGATCGAAGGCTTCAAAGTCCAAGCTCCAAGAAGAATCTACTTGAAGACTTTAGGAAGATTAGTCGCGCAAATTTGCCGTTCCACTGACCTAAGACTTCGTATATGTACTCGTTGTTAATTTCATTGTGTTTTATGTGATTTTAGCATGGTGAATAGCATGGCCTACTATACCCCTTGTTTTTACATATTTTGGGTTGTAATTTTACAATACGGTCTGTGAGCTGTTTTGCAATGTTGTAAAATTGTAATCGCTTTCTTAGATTAGCTTCATTACTTTACATTGAAGGCTGGGTATGCCCATGCAACTATGTAACAAGGCTGGAGGCTGTTGGATCGAAGACTTTATCCATGAGATGGATATTGACTTAGATTGACCCTTGGCTCCCACAAGGCTCGCGGGAGTCATCATAGGATTAGGCCATGCTATCTCACGTTTAATTTTTATGCTTTATATATTGCATGAGATGCTTGTATAATTGTATTACGCGTTTTAATGTCTTATTCAAACCGAACGTTTTAACTAAGTCTTACAATGCCTACCATACTCTAAGCACTCATTGAGCTTGGATCATCATTTTGTCTACTTGCCAAAGCAACAGACAAGTGGTTATCTAAGCAAAAAGAGATGGGAAAATAGTGATTTCCATAAGCTTAGACATGGTTCAACTTAGCTAGGCTATCAAAATAGTTTTGGGCCTAGGGCATAAAATGGGAAATAGCTGGGACATATAGATGTCATTCCCATTAGATGATTTTACTTTAATTATGGGTGTTAAGCCAAAGCTTTCCTATAACTATTGTAAAATGTTTTTCCCCACTATTTATCAAGTGTTGAAATTGTGGAAAAGGTTTTTTGATCAAAACTAATAACTTTGCAAATAATTTAATGTAGATAATGGCAACCAATTGTTAGTAGTGCCCTAGGAGCATTAGCACATGTTGTGCGTTTTATTATCTTTTGAGCATGTAATTGAATAGTTAATTTTTCTTTTGATTATCAAATGTGTGATTTGATAGTAAAACTCATTAGCTTATGTAATTACTATTCTAGAAGTCCCTAGTTTTATGTAATGCTTAATTACTATGAAATAAAACTAGTATGATTGTTGATTGATGATCTTGTTTTACTGATCATGTGTAATGGATACAAATCACATCAAAGATGCAATATATAGGGATACATTGTATTGGACGTGATCCGTCGAGAAGTAATACTTCATGGTCTTAAGTCATAAGTATTACTTCCTCAATACTATTTTAGCATCCTTAGACCTTATGTCTTCATTGATTCTAGTATGAATGGAGCCACGTTTTGACTCAGTCGGACGTTACTTGTAACAGAGTAATCAATACGACTGATGATCGGATGTAGTGTCCTATCATAGCTTGAATGTGAGAGACATTGTAAGGAATTTGTCCCTGTCTATTATTAGAGAGAGATATCCATGGGCCCCTCGATTGGGAAAGACTGTTTAAATGCATGGCTGTGCTAAAATGTATTTGATAAAGTGGTTATCAAATGCTATTTGTCGAAACAGTCTACCTGGAGATCGAGCATAAATACAATTAAGCTTAATAAGGGTGACGACCACCATGCCTTAGTAGTGTATTGGACTTCACACTTCTTCTTGTCAATGAGTCTACCACTTGATTCTTACTTGATGGATTGAGTTGAAGGGATTCATGGGCGGAAACTCGTTCCAAAAACCCATGAGTCCTCCCCTGAAGGATCCGCTCATACAAATTCGATTCGGTAAAACAGTGAAAACTTACGTTTCTTGGATTCAAGAAGCTACTTCTTAAATGGAGGATGACGTTTATTGGATGCTAATCTGCCACCAACGAAATTCCCTTTGAGGAATGTCCCTCTACTGGTATCCACGCGACAAAAACGGGCGGCGAGTGCTAGCTCTTCGTCTTTCTGAGTTTCAGAATTTTGAGAGAAAAGGGAGATCGAAAACTGAAATCAGATTTCAGAGAGTTGGTGATTTTTCGGCTGGAAATTAATTGGCTAGGGTTTCGGCCAAGAGATCATTATATAAGGTATGAGAGTTTGTTCCCATAACCAACTCTCACATCCTCAACTCCTCTCGGCAGTGGGAGTCTTTAACTCCCACGTTCCCTAGACTTCTACTGGTAGTGGGAGTCCTTATCGGATAATAACTCCCACGTAATCCCAACTATACCGAAAATGCCCCTTATCTCTAATTCGAATAATAACGCTTTATCATTCTCATAAAAGTGAATGTCAGATACAATGAACCTAGACAGATTCTAGATTCATTGAATCTGGACATAAAACTCGTTAGCTCGTCTATGCGTGTGACCCTGTAGGTTCATCTCACAATGGCAATGAAAACACACTTAGTAGTAGTATGTGTTCATAAATCACAAGCGGTCCCTAGCAGGACATTGTGACTACCCAATGTGAATGAATTTAAGGTGGAACCTAATATCAATCCACTATTTAATCCTTTTGTCTCGCGATATCCTAATTAAGCATTAGGCATGGTAGTCGTCACCCTTATTAAGCTTAATTGTATTTATGCTCGATCTCCAGGTAGACTGTTCCAACAAATAGTATATGATAACCAGTTTATCAAATACATTTGAGCACGGCCATGCATTTAGACAGTCTTTCCCTATCGAGGGGCCCATGGATATCTCTCTCTAAAAATAGAGGGATAAATTCCTTACAATGCCTCTCACATTCAAGCCATGATAGGACGCTACATCCGATCATCAGTCGTATTGATTACTCGATTAAAAGCAACGTACGACTGAGTCAAAACGTGGCTCCATTCATGCTAGAATCAAATGGAGACATAAGGTCTAAGGATTCAAAAATAGTATTGAGGAAGTAATACTTATGACTAAGGACCATGAAGTATTACTTCTCTAACGGATCACGTCCGATACGATATATCTCAATACATTGCATCTATGGTATGATTTGTATTCATTACACATGATTAGTAAAACGTAATCATCAATCAAACTTCATACTAGTTTTATTTCATTGTAAAATAGATTACAAAAAACTAGAGACAACTAGAATAGTAATTACATAAGCAAATGAGTTTTACTATCAAATCACGCATTTGATGTTCATAAGCAAAATTAACTATTCATATGAAATGCTCAAATGGATATAAAATGTACAACACATGCTAATGGTTCTAGGGCACTACTAACAACTGCAAGCTCTATTTGGAATAGAAGAAAAAGGGAAAAGCCAGTTTGACTGTCTCTCCAGGTATTTATGTTATTGAAATTAACATGTCTGCTCCTACTTCGTGGGTATTAGATACCGGTTGGGGATCTCACATTTGTGCAAATGTGCAGGGGTTCAAAAGGAGTAGATCACTGGCAAAAGGATAAGTGGACTTGAGAGTAGCGAACGGAGCAAGAGTTGTTGTTGTAGCTACCGGGACATTTAATTTAGTTTTGCCAAGTGGCCTTATTATAGAACTGAATAATTGTCTTTATGTTCCAACTTTGAGTAGGAATATTATTTCAGTTTCGTTTTTGGATATTGAAGGTTTTGAATTAAATATTCTGAATAAAATTTGCACCATTCATAAAGATCGTATCTTCTATGGAGATGCCCCTTTGATGAATGGGCTTTCTATTCTTAACCTCGATGAATCCATTAAAAGGCCCATCGATAACATTAATACTAAGAGGTTTAAATCCAATGACTTAAACCAGACCTACTTTTGGCACTGTCGTTTGGGCCACATAAATGAGAAACGCATATCAAAACTCCATAAAGATGGAATTTTGACATCATTTGACTTAGTGTCTTATGAGACTTGTGATTCTTGCTTGTTTGGCAAAATGACTAAAGCTCCCTTTACTAGACAAAGTGAGAGAGCTTCCGATTTGTTGGGCCTCATACATACAGATGTTTGTGGACCAATAAACACAAGTGCTAGAGGAGGGTTCCAGTACTTCATCACATTCACAGATGATTTCAGTAGATATGGCTACGTCTATCTAATGAAACATAAATCAAAATCTTTTGGAAGATTCAAAGAATTTCAAAATGAAGTACAAAATCAACTTGGCAAAAGTATTAAGATACTTCGATCAGATCGAGGTGGCGAATACATTAACCAAGAGTTTGACGAACATCTTAGTGGTTGTGGAATTGTTTCACAATTAACTCCACCTGGCACACCACAATGGAATGGCGTGTCAGAACGGAGGAATCACACCTTATTAGATATGGTTCGATCTATGATGAGTCAAACAAATCTTCCAATTTCCTTTTGGAGCTACGCCCTAGAAACTGCTGCATTTATATTAAATAGAGTTCCTTCTAAAGCGGTTCAGAAAACTCCATATGAGATATGGACTGGGAAACGACCTAGCTTGTCATTTCTCAAAATTTGGGGATGCTAGGCGTATGTAAAACGCTTGTTATCTGATAAACTCGCCCCTAAATCTGACAAATGTTTGTTTGTGGGATATCCTAAAGAAACTAAAGGATATTACTTCTATCTTCCATCAGAGAACAAAGTGTTTGTTGCTCGTAATAGCTTATTCCTTGAAAGGGAATTTATTTCCAAAGAGGAAAGTGGGAGTAAGATCTATCTTGAGGAAATTCAAGATCCCCAAACAACATCTGAACCAACTTTAGAAGTTCAAGCAAGCTCGCGTGCCGATACTGAGCTTCAATCTTTGACACAAGGCCCAAGGAGGTCGAGTCGGGTACATCAACAGCCTGAGAGATATGGATTTCTCGTGACTGATGATCATCAGGTTGAACTGATTGATCAAGATGAACCCACTACCTACAAAGAGGCAATTCGTAGTTCTGAGCCAGATAAGTGGCTAGAGGCTATGAAGTCCGAGATGCAATCAATGTACGACAACCAAGTATGGACTTTGGTTGACCCACCCGAAGGGTGCAAGGTCATTGATAACAAATGGTGTTATAAAAAGAAGACCGACATGGATGGTAATGTACACACTTTTAAATCGCGACTAGTAGTTAAAGGTTATAGACAAGTTCATGGTATTGACTATGACGAAACCTTTTCCCCTGTCGTGATGATAAAGTCAAATAGGATTTTACTTGCCATAGCCGCATATTATGACTATGAGATATGGAAAATGGATGTTAAGACTGCGTTTCTTAATGGAAACCTTCTCGAGGATGTGTATATGACACAACCTGAGGGGTTTGTTGATCCAACAAATCCTAGCAAAGTGTGTAAGCTTCAAAGGTCCATTTACAGATTGAAGCAAGCATCTCGAAGCTGGAATCGTCGCTTTGATGAACGTATTAAAGAATTCGGTTTCATCAAAAATGAAGACGAGCCTTGTGTTTATAAGAAAGTAACTAATAATGCAGTAGTATTCCTTGTGCTTTATGTGGACGACATCTTACTGATTGGAAATGACATCCCCACATTACAAAGCGTAAAAGCTTGGTTGGGGAAATGCTTTTCCATGAAAGACTTAGGCGAGGCTACATACATTTTGGGTATTAGAATCTATAGAGATAGATCTAACAAAATGATTGGCCTAAGCCAGAGTGGATACATTGACAAGGTACTGAAACGATTCAGTTTGCAAGACTCCAAAAAGGGATTCTTGCCCATGTCACATGGCGTTAAACTCAGCAGAACTCAAGGACCTTCCACAAAGGAGGACCAAGAGCGCATGAGTAAGATCCCATATGCTTCAGCCATTGGGTCTATTATGTATGCCATGATATGCACTCGCCCTGGGATGTCTCATTTGCTTTAAGTATGACTAGCGAGATATCAATCGACCCTCGGAGAGTCACATTGGACTCGCAATCAAGAGCATTCTTAAGTACTTGAGAAGGACTAAAGATATGTTCTTAGTTTACTGAGGTCGGGAAGGAAGTCCGGTTGTAAAAGGTTACACAGACGCAAGCTTCCAGACCGACGTAGACGATTATAGATCGTAATCTGGTTTTGTGTTTTGTTTGAATGGAGGTGCTTTGTGAGCTGGAAGAGCTCAAAGCAAGAAACCGTGGGCCGACTCTACAATGTGAGTCGAGTATCTAGTCTGCCTCCGAAGCAGACTAAAGAAGCTGTTTGGATCGGGGAAGTTTGTTGATGAACTAGGTGTCGTCCCCTAGCATAGTGAACCCAGTGGACCTCTATTGTGATAAGTACTGGTGCCATTTCACAAGCTAAGGAACCTAGATCTCACCAACGATCCAAAGACATTCTCGAAAGCGTTTCCATCCGATTAGAGAGATCATCGACGAGAGAGACGTTAGTATTTGCAAAGTATATACAGACGACAACATTGCAGATCCATTGACCAAGCCACTCCCACAGCCTAAACATGACTGTCATTCTAGGTCAATGGGATTGAGGATCATGTATGATTGGAACTAGGGCAAGTGGGAGATTGTTAGTAGTGCCCTAGGACCATTAGCACATGTTGTGCGTTTTATTATCTTTTGAGCATGTAATTGAATAGTTAATTTTGCTTTTGATTATCAAATGTGTGATTTGATAGTAAAACTCATTAGCTTATGTAATTACTATTCTAGAAGTCCCTAGTTTTATGTAATGCTTAATTACTATGAAATAAAACAAGTATGATTGTTGATTGATGATCTTGTTTTACTGATCATGTGTAATGGATACAAATCACATCATAGATGCAATATATAGGGATACATTGTATTGGACGTGATCCATCAGAGAAGTAATACTTCTTGGTCTTAAGTCATAAGTATTACTTCCTCAATACTATTTTAGAATCCTTAGACCTTATGTCTTCATTGATTCTAGTATGAATGGAGCCACGTTTTGACTCAGTCGAACGTTACTTGTAATAGAGTAATCAATACTGACCGATGATCGGATGTAGTGTCCTATCATAGCTTGAATGTGAGAGACATTGTCGAGAATTTGTCCCTCTCTATTATTAGAGAGAGATATCCATGGGGCCCCTCGATAGGGAAAGACTGTTTAAATGCATGGCCGTGCTCAAATGTATTTGATAAAGTGGTTATCAAATGCTATTTGTCGAAAGCAATCTACCCGGAGATCGAGCATAAATACAATTAAGCTTAATAAGGGTGACGACCACCATGCCTTATGCTTAATTAGGATATCGCGAGACAAAGGGATTAAATAGTAGATTGATATTAGGTTCCGTTGTATATTCATTCACTTTGGGTAGTCACAATGTCCTGCTAGGGACCGCTTGTGATTTATGAACTCACACTACTACTAAGTGTGTTTTCATTGCCATTGTGATATGAACCTACAGGGTCACACGCATAGACGAGCTAACGAGCTTCATGTCCAGATTCAATGAATCTAGAATGTGTCTAGGTTCATTGCATCTGACATTCACCTTTCTGAGAATGATAAAGCGTTATTATTCGAATTAGAGATAAGGGGCATTTTCGGTATAGCTAGGATTACGTGGGAGTTGTTATCCGATAAAGACTCCCACTACAGCAGAAGTCTAGGGGACGTGGGAGTTAAAGACTCCCACTGCCGAGAGGAGTTGGGGATGTGAGAGTTGGTTATGGGAACAAACTCTCATACCCTATATAATGATCCCTTGGCCGAAACCATAGCCCATGTTTTTTCAGCCGCAAAAATTTGCCAACTCTCTAAAATCTGATTTCAGTTTTTGGTCTCCCTTTTCTCTCTAATTTCCGAAAATAAGAAAGACGAAGAGCTAGCACTCGCCGCCCGTTTCGTCGCGTGGATACCGGTAGAAGGATATTCCGCAAAGGGAATTCCGTTGGTGGCAGCAACACATCCAAGAAACGTCATCCTCCATTCAAGAAGTAGCTTCTTGAATCCAAGAAACGTAAGTCTTTTTCGTTGTTTTTCGATTCGTTTACATATGAGCGGATCCTTCAGGGGAGGACTCATGGGTGTTTGGAATGAGTTTCCGCCCATGAATCCCTTCAGTTTTGTCTCACCTCATCAAGTGCTAGATGACATTGGTAAGAAAGATGACCATATAAGCTTACGCGTACCTTGTATCACCCCCCGGCCTGCAATGTGTTTAAAGTAGATGAGATAGTGAAATTACCACTATTTTCTGGCATCCAAATCCACTCATCATCGCCTTCCCTTAAAGTAATCTGTGGCAGCTGTACTCGCTGTGAGATCGAGTGTCTTTGCAGGGCAAACCGACCATTTGGGCCAAGAAAATTTGAGATGGTCTCCAGATTGGTGCTGTGTTCCGCGGTTCTGCCAAGGATTCCTGTGAGGGTGAAGTTTTCAAACCAAAAGGAAGAATTTCCACCGCGAATGAGAAGGCCAATATGGGTCTCCGCTTGATTTTTAACCTTCAAAACTCTCTTCCACACAGCTGAATCATGATTGGAGTGTTCCACAAGAGACGGATGTGGTAAAGTCATACAATATTTGTCAATCATAAACTGCCTCCGTATAGAGTTTGTCGTTCTAAAACGCCACCACAACTTGTATGAAAAGGCTGTTTGAATGGAGTTTAATGTATGTAATCCAAGACCATTTTGTTCGACCTCACAGCTCAACCGCTTCCATGACATCCAGTGGCGATTGTTTCCATGTATCGATTGTCCCCACAAGAAATTAGATAGAATTCTTTCAACTTGCGCTAACACCATCTTTGGAGGATGTGTCGATGCCAGAATGTACAGAGTCATAGATAGGAGAACGTGCTTCACCAAAATCAGCCGACCACCAAATCCCAATAACTTCCTTTGCCATCCTTGAACACGAGCTGCAATTTTCTCAACCATGGGAGTAAAATACATCGCTTTGGACCTTCCTGTAAACAGAGGACAGCCCAGATATGTTATGGGGAAGGAGCCTAGAGAAAATCCCGTAACCTGTTTTATCATTTGCACTTGTGCCGGTTGTGTTCAGGTGGAGACATAAAATGAGCTTTTACTCGGGCTTATTTTCTGGCCCGAATATGTTTCATATTGTGTAATAAAGTCCATCAGTTTATGCAAGCCCTGTTTTCCTCCATTAAGAAAGATGATCATATCATCCGTATAAGCTAGATGTGAAATAATCATAATGGAATGACCTTCCGAATAAGGCTCAATAGAGCGAGTACCCATAAGATGATTGATGCCCCTTGAAAAAACCTCCGCCGCCAGAATGAACAATAGAGGAGAGAGGGGATCACCTTGTTTAACCCCCCGCCCTGCTCTGAAAACCAGTTGTGTTCAAGTAGGTTACCTATTAAATGGCAAAAATGTTCACTAAATCCAAATTGTCGCAGGACCGATAGCAGGAAGGAATGAGATACTCGGTCAAATGCCTTCATCATATCGAGCTTGATGATCATGTTGCCTCCTCTAACCTTTTTGTTGATAGACTCCACCATTTCTGTTGCAAGGAGGATGTTGTCTGTAATCACTCTTCCGCGTACAAAACCTGATTGGTTGTCAATTATGAGATTCTGAAGCAACCGAGATAACCTGTTCGCCATTACCTTGGATATGATTTTGCTGGAGAATGTGCATAATGAAATAGGTCGGAAGTCATTGAAAGTCGTTGGGTTGTCTACCTTTGGGATCAAGACTAGTAGAGCACTCGCCATTGACTTGGGTAATGGAAGTCCCGCCCAAAAATCCTGAACTGCCCCTACAACATCATCACCAATGATATCCCAACAAGCTTGGAAAAAAAGTCCTGTATATCTGTCAGGGCCAGAAGCACTCATTGGGCAAAGACCAAAGACCGCATCCTTTACTTCTTTGTGCATAGGTAAGCAATCAAGGTGTTTGTTGTCTTCATTAGTGACTTGTGCCGAGACATATTGTTGCAAGAAAGCATCCGAAGATGGAGTGTGTTCTCGGCTGAAAAGCGTCTAAAAGAAAGTGACCCCAGCCGAGCCAATTTCATTTGGTACAGTTATTGTATCTCCATTTGGGGAACTGATTTGTGCTATATGCATTCGCCGTTGTTTGTTCCTGTAAAAAGAATGGAAATAAGTTGTGTTAGCTTCGCCCTCCTTGATCCATTTGATTCGGGATTTGCCTCCAAAAACATTGTTCCCGTTCAAGTGCAACATTGTATTTGTCCTTTGTTGTTAGTAAGGCAGCCAGCTTCTCTTGTGTAGGGTCTTTGTCATAATCTTCTTCCGCTATTGCAAGTTGTTCCGTGGCTGACTTAATATGGACATGAACATCGCCAAATACATTGTTGTTCCAAGCACGCAACACTTGTTTCAGCCTTTGAAATTTAGCTTGGAGTTTAAACATCCCCGAATTCTCTACTTCCTCCATCCAGCTAGTATGAATCAGATCCTTAAAATCCTTATGCTCTATCCACATATCTTGAAAACGAAACGCCGACTTCCGGCTCTCCAACAATGCATGTTTTCAAAACCTCATGTTTTACTTTATTCAATACTTTGAAAAGGTTTTTGAAAACTAGTTGGTCTATTCCTAAGTACTTTAAAATGTTCTTTATATCTTTACAAAACACTTAGGCATATATGCATAAAAACATTAGAAACTTAACTAAGTGTAAAAACCACTTTGAGACTGTCCTCCGGTCGACTTAGGCTTTGCCTCGGTACACCAGAGCTGTCCGGCCTACCGACAGTGTTAATCCGGTCGACCAGTGAGTTTTTGTCCTTATTTGAGTTTTGAATGTTCCAATCCTCCAACAACTATATACTATCCGGACGACCGATATATTAAGTAGGTGGACCGACCTTTGCTTCGGTAGACCTGACCGCTGAATTGCGGTCGACCGAGAAATGAACAGAGGGCCTTTAACCTTTGATTTAAGGCACTTCGATCGACCTACTATCTAGTAGCGGTCGACCGGAGCTGTCAATTCAAGGCCAAAATTATAGCCATTGTGACCAATAAATCTTGTATATTCTAGCCCTATAAATAGCTTTCAAAGATGATTTTTTCACAACTAATCAAACCATAAGAGGGCATAGGCATATACACTCTCTAAACACACAAGCAAACACTTTTATGCTTAATTGCAATATCATTCAAAGCATTTGCGTTGAGCTTAAACTTCATCTATATTTCTATTCTCAATATTGATTAGAGATTTAATTTGTATATCCAATCCAATTGAAGGATTTGTAGTGTTGAGCTAAATTGTAAATCTCCTTAGAAAGAGATAGGTTATCAAAGCTTCTCTTTAGTTGAGAACTAGTTCTTTGTGAGGGAGCAAAAAGCTCTTAGAGAGCTTCACTCTTGATGAGTGTTTATAAGTCCTAAGAGTAGGCACAAGACCTCTTTGTGTGGCAAACACTGTTTATGAGTGGAGACTTCTTAGTGAAGCAAAAGTCCTAAGAGTAGGCACAAGTCCTCTTTGTGAGGCCAAACATTCTTAGTAAATGGAGTCTTCTTTGTGAGCAAAAGTCCTCATTTGTTGAGGCAATTGTAAAAGGTGGAACCCACATTTGTTGCAATGGGTATCCATTAATGGATGTTGAAATCCTTGGGGATTACCCTAAGGTAGAGGATGTAGATTCTTTGTGAATCGAACCACTATAAATCTTTTTGTTAGTTTTCTCTATCCCTTAACTCTTTACATTATAGTTCTAGAATTTCTATCACTTGTTTATTTGATTACATGAACTATATGTCTAGGGGATATAAATCTACACTTGCTTCCTTGCTTTATACAATTGGTTCACTTAAGTCATCTAAGTTGCCTTGATCATAATTGAATGACCTTATGTGCTTAAACAACATACTTGTTGTTAAGGTGAACACTTAGGCAAAAGAAATTTTAGAAGAGCTTAAAAAGTTTTTAAGAACCTAATTCACCCCCTCTTAGGTTCTATACCCTCAAAGGGTATTTCAGTCGGTATCAGAGCCTAGTCTCATTTTTATTGGACTTACATCCTAGGATGATCCATGGCTCATAGCTTTTCTAACTTAGATGACCAATCCCCATCTAGACCTCCTCTATTTGATGGCTCCAATTTTGATAGTTGGCAATGTGCTTTTAAATTATTTTTGTCTTCTAATGACTTTTCCTTGTTGAGCATTATAGAAGAATGTCCTTTTATTCCTTCAATCTGCACACAAGGTATCATTGTACCAAGGTCTAGGATAGAGTAAGATGCAGAAGACTACAAGAGGATGACACTAAACTTCAAGGCCTTAAATGCCATTTGTTGTGCATTAAATGAAGAAGCTCTCAACAAAGTGCATGGATGTGAAGATGCTTATTCCATGATCAATATGCTTGAAACATCATACAAAGGAGAAGTTGAAGTGCAAAAGCTAAAGATGGCAAGTTTAGGATTGGGGACTCAACATTGTGATGAAGGTCTAGAGGACATCTCAATCACACTTCAAAATCTTGATACAACCAAGAAGTGTGATCAAGGAGAAATCAATGATCAATCCTCAAGGAGCTCAAAAGTTATACAAATTGAGCCTTCACAAGATGAGATAGAAGAAGAGACGATGGAAGCACAAGATGATGATCTTGAAATGGAACTGAATTATGATGGAGATCATGAATATCAAGCATCCTGCACAAGGAAGAGAAAAACCTTGCCACTAAGCTCCAAAGAAAGACATCTAATAAGAAGTGCCTCTGGACTCAATCATTCCAAGAAGAATGATGAAGATTTGAAATGGAGATGTTCCAAGAGAAATAAATCACAAACTCTCCATAGCACTTGGATTCCTCAAACTTCAATGACAGGTACACTCAAGGAACCAAGATGCTCTACTACAAGTGATGATCAAAACTTCAATGGTAATCTACAATCATCATCACTTGGTAAGGTTACAAAGGTATCAATTTCACTTTCTCATAACTTTGTAATTGATGTTATTTATTGTATGAGAAGTAAAATTGATGATATTACTCTTGTTGATGTTGCATCATGTTATATTAGTGATCCTTCACATGCAGATAACTTATTGCAATAGCTTCATTCGTTTGATGTTTCTCTTCCTAAAGTATCTAAAATATGTAACATCACAAGATTGGATAATTCTTTCTCTTACCTCTCATCTAATGAGAATCACCATTGTACTTGTAATATTGAAAATGTTGATCCAAATACACACACTTGCCACTTGAAAAAATGCTCTAACAATGTAGGACCTTTGCAAAAGGTACCATATGCTTCTCATTTTTTCCTTGTAGGTTCCAAGAGATTTAAGTCTCAATTCAAGGAAATGAACCCCAAGGAATGGCAAAGCAAAGCTAAGACTCCAAGCAAAGATTCAAGTGCCAAGGACAAAATGGTGGTGGAGATTTCATCAAGGAACATCAAAGGTATCAACAACGATGACTCCACACACCAATAGAAGATTGCTTCCAATGCATCAAATGCTAAACTGGAAAGAATAAGCAATCAAAAGACAACCTCTTCCCAAGAAGGAAAAGGTCAAGATCAAGGCCAAACACTATGCCTCATTGGTCTCTTTGATGAAGATCAAAGTGAAGTTCGAAGTCCTAAATCTATAGGCAATGAGGTACAATCCAATCCTTCCCTTGATCTTGACTATGTTAATGAGGAGGATCCTTATGTGCTCTTAAATGATTTATATGATGAAATGAAAAGATTAGCTAAGAAGAACAAGATCATCAAAAATGAACTTGCTCGCTCACTTAATGAAAAATATAAAATGCTAGCTAAGTATGATAGTCTTCTTACTTCCTTTCACATCATATCAAATGAAAAAGAGAATACGCTTTTATCTCTAAATGCTATGTCTCTTGAAAACCAAGAGTTGCTTGACAAGGTGCATAATGTAGAATCTAAACTTGTTAAGCATAATATCTTAAGGCACAAATTTGATGTATTAGCTTCTTATGTGAACAAGTCTACATGTGCTAGAGATATCCTTAGTAATGTGCTTGTTGCTCCTATTGCTAGTAATTCTCAAGAGCATAAGCACACACACTATATTGCACACTCTATTTCTTTTAAAGCTAGAACACCACACACCACACGCCACTATGCTAATTGCTAATTGCTCTTATTGTGGTAAATTTGGTCATCATTCTATTTGCTGCATTAATAAGAAAAGAATAGAAAGAGTTGAAAAATCATTTTGGGTTAAAAGAACCCCAAAATGAACCCCCAAGGACACATAAGAAAATGGGTACCAAAATTGAATTCCATTGCAAGAAACATGGGGACATTCGGCCGATCGGACAAGGCAACGATCGACCGCAAAAATTGTCAAATTGCATGAACCAAAGGAAAGGTATCCTGGTCGACCGCAACAGATTCCCGGTCGACCTGAGCCGTAGGGCTTTCAGTAACAGGGTACCTTGGTCGACCGACATCCCTCATCGGTCGTCCAAAATTTGGACAGAAATATATTCAGTTTTAATTGGATGAGGCTGGGCGACCGGATAGGTCTTCCGTCGACCGAAGTGTTGTGATTTAGCATAAATAAAGGGTTTTCTGTTCCGAATTTCAAAAGAAATATTTCCCTCTCTTAAATTCTCTCAAACCCTTTTACATATAATCTTCAAATTCAAAGCCTAGATCATTCCAAACTTCAATTCCTTCCGTATTTCATCTATTCATAACAAGATGAAGACGAATCAAACTTCCAAACCACCTTGAAAATCTTCCAAAATCAAAACTCCTTCAAATAAGAAACTTCAAATAAGAAAATCAACCACGTGAGCAATCTCTAACCATTAGAGAACCGGCCCAACCCGCTCCAAAGAAGGTCAATATAAAAAGAATGTCTAACAAGGATACAGGAAAATCAAAGAAGGTGATAAACTCCAATGAAGAAACGGAGTCCGGTGATGATTTTCTAAAGCCACCTCCTCCTTCTCAATATCAAGGTGAATCTTCCTCCTACTCAACCAAGAAATTTAATGATAAATTCTATGATGAGGAAGTAAGACCTAAGTTTGAATCATTAGTTGAAAATAAGAGAGGTATTATCCATGGATATACTATGTCTAGTGATATGTACAATGGCCCTTTGCAAGAAGTTGTTGAGTACTTCATCGATATGCGTTGTTACTCTTTTTCTTCCACAAATGTGATATTTATCCTTTAGCCATTTGTGAAGCCGGGGCAAATCTAAGGGAAGATGGCCTAAAGGAAGATGGTATGTATTGTTGGACTTCTCAGGTTGGGAATATTGATTTTAGCTTCTCAGAGGATATGATTAGCGAAATTCTTGGGATTAGATTTGAGTTGGACTCAATTAGGCATTTTGATAATTTTGGGAATATTCCAAGTGATGAAATATTGGACATTGGAAGGATATCGAAGGGCCTTTCAATAAGTCATCAGAAAGGTAAACCAACATGTTGGATGAATATGGGTGTATTCTTCATCACATGCTATCCAACGTGGTTGTCCACATCTCCGGTCACAGAAATTCAATCACCTACGTCCAAATGACTGTCATGTAATGGTTGGTTGAAAGGAGTAAGGAAAGTTTCGCATATTTAGCTATGAAAAACTTCATTTCTAGCTTAAGTAAGCCTTCCAAGTTCTTTCCTTATGGGAGTTTATGGACGATGCTCCTCTAGAAATTCAATATTAAACTTTCAACTCCCACTCCAAGAAGTCACAAGTACAATGTGTACAAAGATGGCCGCTTCCACCAAATGCATATGAAATTGGTCAACAAGAAGTGGAAGTTCCACTCTAGATTTACCAATGAGGAACTCTTGGCCGCTTTGGTAGCACAAAACAAATACTGTAAAGTGTGTGAAACTTTGAAGAGAGAAATAGAGAAAAGCGGTCTTCAAAGGCCAAATGAGCAAAATGTGCCATTTAATGAAGAAGTGCCAATGCAAGAAGACCAAGGGGATGCATATGAAGACATTCATTTTGAGTTGAATGAAGAAGGGAATATCCAAACTCATTTTGGAAATCAAGAAGATATTCCAAGAGAAAATGTTGATAGAAGACCTCTTCAACCTAGAAATGAAGCAAACAATGACATCCTTAACCAAATCAATGATAACTTGAAGATGATACTTGAAAAGTGATCAAAATTGGATGGGGAGGTTAAGGATTTGAAGGGACAAGCTGCGGACTTGAAAACTAGGTTCAATGTGAGGAACTACAAGGTTGATGATATAGATAGATACACCAAGTCAAAGAAATCAACCTTGGAGGAAAATGAGGATGATGAAGAAGAGGAGAAATAAGAAGAAGCTACAAATGAAGATTCCATCAATATGAACGATGGAAATCAAGATGAAGAGGAGAAAAATGATGAAGAACCCAAGGTTGTGGTTAATGTTGAAGATGATGAAGAAACTTTGGGTTAATATAAGGGTGAAGACTTGGGATTGGTTATTGGAAGTCAAGACCAATACCTTGGCATGGAATTGGGTGAAGACAAGGATGAAGATGTTACCCAAACAAGTCAAGAAAAGGAAAATGAAGCTTCAAAGGATGACAATGACCAAGAAGATTGATGGGAGCTCAAGGAACTCATTGAAGAAACTCAAGTGCAAGAAGCAAATTCTTCAAATCAATGAGAAATTTCTTAAACTCAATCTCATTTACATTTCCTTGTATTTCATTTCATTTCCATGTATTCCCTTTTGATTTTCACTTGTGTACCTTTAGTCTAGCAATTGTTGCACTTACTTTATCATTTTATTGTATGAATTGCTTAAAGGGGCACCTTGATGCTTTTATAACATGTTTTTTGCTCTTATATGTTTGATTCTTTGAGCATGTTTTAGTTTTTGAGCTTAATGATTTGATCCTTGTGATGAAAGCTCATTTGAACCCCTCCCCTCATTTCTTTATGTATATATGTTTTGCGGGAGTTTGTATATGCTTTGTTTTGGTTTTCACTTGATTTATATAGCATATATGGGTATTTTGATGTTTATATTCAAGTCAATAGTATGAATCTTATGTGGTTTATCGTCTAGATGCTTGACTTAGGATATAAACTGTGTTTGTGGCATTGTATATGCCTGTTATATGTTTATACGGATGTTTGGCATGATGTTTAACTGATATTGCAGGTTTTCCTGTTTTCTGTCAAAAGTCCGGTCGACAGGACTGTAGATACCAGGTCGACCGAACACATGCGGTCGACTAGTGGAAAAATGATAGGTCGACCGGCACAGCCAAATTTCAGCAAAATTTGAACTTCAACTTAAAATATTTGTAAGTTTTTTTGTTCTATTCATATAGGCACAACCTTATGGGGAGTTTTCAAATGTTTTCATCCCATACCCCCCTCATAATATGTGATGTATGCTCAATTTTCCTTATTATACATCATCACATCACTCGTTGGCTTGTTTTCATCTTTTTTTTCTTATAGCCAATTTGTGTAAGTTATTTTGGGAGTTATATGTGTTTTACAAGTTTATATTCTTACATATACTGTCCCTTATAACCTTAAGATCATACTCTTCATTTCCTTATCCTTTGTGATCTCATATAGGTTTTGGTTTGTTTTTCTTTAAGAGTTGTTACACTCATTTAACTAACCATTAACTTATTAGAGGAATGTACTCAGAGTGTTATCTCACACTTCCTCTAACTCTTTTGATGCTGATACATATGCTTAACTTATGTATTTATGGTATCACTTCCACTAGTACTTTGTTAGCTATATTTTCAAACTTGTTTTCATCTTAAATAACTAACATGGCATGTTTGATAAACGAGGAGAATGTGCTTAAAGGTTTGTTCCTTATCTCCTTTTTTTTTTTTTTTAGCTTAGGTTGATATTATTTTTGAGCCATATATGACCATCTTTTGATGTATGTGTCATTGTGGACTCTTGGTATTTAGATATCAACCAAGCTTTTTCATAATTATCCTTTTTCAAATGAATTTGGTCTTTAGATTTGATCCTTTTATTTTTTTATCTTATCAATCTACTAGACCATTAATTCTCCATAGTTTTAAAGATGTTTCAATTCTTTACAAAAGGGGGAGAAATCCTAATTTTTCATCAAGCTTCTCCACAATTTTATCTTATTCCTCATTCATTTTCATTCAAAAGGCTATTTCAAATATTTTTCAATAAAAGGAGGAGTAAATACATTGATATTTAAAGCTCAACAATGCATGTTTTCAACAATTAGTGCAACGTGGTGCGATTTTGAGCAGAATGAGTTTTCTTAAACACCCTTAATCTTCACACAAAAAATAAAGAGAGAGAGGAAGAATGAAGTCATATATAAAAGGTTATTTACCAATATATATTTTACGATATAATTTGTCTAAGTTGGCCTAGCACTTTTGGCTCGGTAAATATATATGTATTATTTTTATTTTTTCGACGAGAAATTTACATAAATTGCATTGAGCAAGTATGTCTTGTGTTACGTTTCAGTCTTCTTCTTCCTCTTTTGGCTTATGATCAGCGCCATCGATATTTAGGAGACAAAAATTTCTTAAAATGTCTCAAAAAAACTTTCGTCAAAGGAAAATATGTCGACTTCTTATTTAAAAGAAATGTAAAAAGTAGAGAGAGACATATATATGGAAGAAGAAGAAGAAGAGAAAACGAGTAAAGATTCGCTGAATGGATTTTCACATACAACTAGAGAAGAAGAAGAGTAAAGAGTAAAGATTCGCACTGGAATTATATGTAATGTGTTACGTTTAATGATGATGATCTTTATTATTTATTTTTTTATAATTCCTTATGAAATTAAAAATATAAAATTACATCAAAGTCATTTACGACTTATCCTTTTTTTGATAAACTTTTCAATATGATAGCAACATTTGATTAAGAAATCAAGGGCTACAGATAAATCAAACTCAATAGGCAATATTAAAAAAAACACAAAAACTTATCCCGTGGAGTAACCAACATGAGTAAACAAAAGAGTCATAACAATTCAGGACTTACCCCACTAAATACTAATGTCATAACAACTCAGATCCGGAGATAGAAAGTATAAAACTGTACATAAGAGATACCCGCTCCCCACCATCATAAAGCCCATATTTCATTCGGTAGCATCATACCAAAACTTGTTATCAACTATAACTTCTTTCCCGCCAGACCTCTTCGGCTTGAATGTCAGAGAAATATTCTAGCTATGGTTGGATATGCAAGTGGAAAAGCTTTTGGGCTTGATGATCTCCGTGATCGAACATATATCCTTCGAATTGTCAGTTTTTATCAAGTAAATAAAGTATTATATCATGTCCCATGCGAAATAACACAAAAAAGTGATTTACAAAAAATATTATGAGAGAGGAAAGAAGATGACGTTATTATTCAAAAACATGTTACGAGAGAAGAAATAATATTATTTTATTCAAAAACATGTTTTCTTTTCTAAACGGATTATTATGAAAGTAATAATTTAGTCACTGTCTTCAGTTGTCTTCTGAGCTACATTTCCCTAGCTTATTAATTCATATTCTTTAAGGGAAGTACATGGATAAACGTTATTTTTAACGCATGTAATCAATATATTTATGAACAACTATGCATTATATGTTTAATAAAAAATATAGATCATCAAAAAACTTTCACTTTAAAAAGTTATTATTTCAATAGTTCCCCTGAAATTATTCTTCCATTTTCTTTGTTCTTTAAATTATTCAATTTAAGCATCCAAATGGAATATAAGATAAATGTAACGATTGAATTTATTTGGTGAATGGTGTGAAGTTTTCCCTCTAAGAAAAACTAAACAAAAGTTTACTAAAATATCACGTGCGAGCGCACGTAGATGAGTCTTTTATAAGAGATATAATAATGAAAATTAATGTAATTAAAAATCATTAAATCTAAAATATAAAACTATTATTTATTTTACTTATTTGTTCAAGAAAATATTTAGAAACATACTAATTTTCTTGGCCACTTCCAGACTTCCGCTTGTGCCTACGTGCAGACTTCTTCCCCGACCGCAAGCTCTCCTCAAATGCATTAATACCATCAGAGACGGATGGCAAATTATCAAAAGGCTCCCATGTATTTGCTGTCTCTGGTCAACCTTGCCATTTAATTAGATACTGATTTTGATCCTCCCAAACCTTTTTCTTCCGTACAACCACGATTTTGTAGTACCCTTCTGCCAATTCAGGCGTCTCCGCCTCTCCGTCCCCTTCTTCTTTTGCGCCTCGTCAACCTCCTCTTCCTCATCCCCTTCTATTTGCAATCCCTCTTCAAATTGGCCATCATCCCCGCCATTCTCTTTGTGATGTCCTTGTCTTTAGCATTCTCATCAACAACTGGCTGCTTCCCTTCAGCCATTGCAGCCTTTTTACCCTCTAAATAAGTAGAAGCAGGTTCTTTACCCAGACTTCTCGGATTTTGCGTCGCGGGGTCATTTCTCATAGTCGAATCAAGAAATGAAAAGGGAGAGGGATTACCGAGACCATTTCCGTTCTTTTCAACACCGTCGTCCACCGCTTTGACCGGCGGCGATGCAAGTGGTGATGTTGATGCTTCTTGGGACTGCCTCTTTTTAGATCCTTCCATGTTTTTTCCTTGAATTTTCTGAAGGAATTTCTTTACTCTTGTTGGTGTGAACAGTAGGATTTTTCCTTGCAAAAGGCGTTAGTGAAGTGAGAAAAGGTTTTTGAAGAGAGAGAAATGAGAAAGAGTAGAGAGAGAAGAGATATGACTTATCCTCTTACCCCGGTAGTGTAGCACATTAAATATTATCCCCGTATGATTTCAATATAATTGTCTTTTTCAATAATGTATCATGCAAAAAAAATTATGTTATTACATGCCTTGCGTCTATAAAAGGTTAAAAATGACATAAAAATTTATATACACAAAACGAAAAATGAAAAGAACATAAAAAGTGATTCACATCAAATTTTCATGTAAACATCAGCACTAATAACAAAACAAACAATGTGATTGGTGAAAAGTAGTGCAATTTTGTGCGATGTGACTTTTCCCAAGTACTCTTAATTTCCACGCCCAAAAACTAAAGGGAGAGAGAGAGAAGAACGACAAAAAATGCGATTTACATGTATATATTTTATTCAAAAACCTTTTTAAGATAACAAAGCACTTTTAGTAGGTAACTATGTATGTATTATTTTTATTTTTCGGATAGAAATTTATATAAATTGTATCTAGAAAGTAAGTCATGCATTACGTTTCGTGATAATGAGCTTTTTTTCTTCATTAGCAAAATATTTATTTAAATAAGATACAGTTAGTATATTATGTGTTACCGTTCAAGTAAGTGGAAGAGCTAATATTGACGCCGATAGAATTTTATTATTGTCTTTTAAAAAAAATTATCAAGTAAAAAAAAGTAATATATCATGTCCTATACGAAATAACACAAAAAGTGATTTACAAAAAAAATATTACGAGAAAGGAAAGAAGAAGACATCAAATGTGATTTAATATTATTTTATTCAAAAACTTTTTTTCCTTTTCTAAAGAGATTATTATGAATCAAAGAGGCCAATTGCCCAGTGGGGCATTGGTTGGCCCGTGACCGAGAGGTTTCGGGTTCGATACCCTTCGTCTGTGTGCAGTCAGATTTATTCTACCTCATCTAGGGTGTTCTCTCTCCCCAATATGAGGCAATCGCCCATCGTGACGTAAAAAAAAATAAAAAATCGCTGTCTTGAAAACTGCATCCATTCTCATTCCTTGTTGACAATATATCCTATAACAAAATCGCCCTTCATGGAACCATGCTGATTTTCTTGACATTGAATACTTTCCAAGTTTCCTTGATCTGCCACATGAAGTGATGAAGAAGAGATCATATTATCATAAATCACACTAAACAAGTTATTTACAAAAAAACAAATTACGTTTGAAAGGAAAGAAGAAGACATAAAATGCGATTTAATACTATTTTATTCAAAAACTTATTTTTCTTTTTTAAACGGATTATTATGAAAGTAATAATTAAGTCACTGTCTTCCCTTATATTTTGAGCTACATTTCCTTATCTTATGAATTTTATTTTTAGCACATGTAATTTGTTAGGAAATAAGTTAGTAAGCATATATTCAAAATGGCATAAAATAAATTATACAAGTGTTATGCATTAAAAAAATGTAACTTTAAAAATATTGTTGAAAATTACATTTGTTTCATTCTAAGTGAATTTTTCATTCACTCTTTTATTTTTTTCATCAACTCATTTATTTTCCATGCCATGAATGAAGAGTATCAAAATAAAGGTCCTTCGTGCTAATATTATTTCCTTTTCTATATCCAAATGATAATAAAACTATGGATTGGCAACAACAAAGGGAAACAAAGGTTACCATTTTCTTTGTGATTTATTTTGTAATAAAGGTTGCCACTTCACAACTAATTTTATATACCAATGGAAACCAAGCTTAGTTCCTATCCGGAATAACTTTTTTTAATACATACGAAATGCCTCAGAACAGGTATTCTGATGCACAGAACAGAAGTTTCACACGGTAAAAAACAGAACAGGTGTTCTGAGGCTCAAAACATGCGTTCGTTTTAAATTATTCTTAACTGTCAATATTTTAATTTAATGGACGAGTGAAGTTCCGCACGTGCGTAATTACTCCGTTCCGCACTGAAGGCATCGTCATGGAAACGGGGAAGAAGCAGTTTTATAAACCAATCGAACAAATTACGGTATCAGTTTTGTCGCCTTCTCCACATTTAATTTGAGAGTACAAATGGCTCATATTACTTCGTACTTTATACTTAAGAGACGTATTCTTAATTTATAACGGAGATGTACACGTAAGTCTTGATGTTACTGTACACACATCTTGCCTTCTCCCGCGATCCAAATCCTTTTTATAAATTCTACGATAAAATTATTTTGAAATTTTGACGAGCGGGGGGCAGACGAGGGCAAAACAAAAAATTAATTAAGTGATGGGGATACATAAAAAAGTGCACCTCCGATAAGAAGAGAAGCGGTAGGAGTATGCCTATTATCTCGGCGATGAAAGCGAGAAAATACATCAAGAAGAGTTGTGAAGCTTTTATGGCTTATGCAGTGGCGAAGGATGATAAGGAAGTCCGACTTGAGGACGATCCTATAGTGAAGGAGTTTAAGGATGTGTTTCCCGACGATTTTTCGGGTATTCCACCAGCCCAGGAGATGGATTTTGAGATATTGTTGCAACCCAGTGCAGAGCCAATCTCTAAGGCCCTTATCGAATGGCACCAACGAAGTTGAAGGAGTTGAAGGCTCAACTCAAAAGAGCTTCTTGATAAGAAATTCATAAGACCGAGCGTTTCACCTTGGGGCGCTCTAGTTTTGTTTGTGAAGAAGAAGGACGGTACTATGTGGATGTGTATCGACTACCGGGAGTTGAATAAGATAACAATCAAGAATGGGATACCCTCTACCTCATAACGATGACTTGTTTGATCAGTTGAAGGGGCGAATGTGTTCTCTAAGATTGACTTGAGGTCAGGTTACCATAAGTTGATGATTAAACCCGAGGACATCCCGAAAAGTGCCTTTAGAACCCGCTATGGGCACTACGAGTTCCTTGTTATGACGTTTGGAATGACTAACGCACGTGCATCATTCATGCACATGCTGAACCGAGTCTTTCGGGATTGTCTAGATAAGTTAGTGGTGATCTTCATCACCGACATGTTAATCTACTCACCGTCGGATGAATCTCACGAAGAGCATTTGAGGTTGGCGTTAGAGCTTTTGAGGAAGGAGAAATTATATGCAAAATTCAGCAAGTGCGAGTTTGGGTTGAGGGGTATCGCATTTTTGGGGCATGTAGTTTCAGAAGAAGGAGCATCAGTTAACCCGAGCAAGATAGAGGCAACTGTTGATTGGCCTACACGTAAGTCATTGGCGGAGGTTAGGAGTTTTATGGGGTTGGCCGGTTACTATAGGAAGTTTGTGTAAGACTTCTCTCGTATCGCAGCTCCTTTGACTCGTTTAACACAAAAACTAGTAAAGTTTGAATGGGGCCAAAATGCAAGAACAGCTTTCGGGTGTTGAAGGAGAAGTTGACTACGACGCCGGTCATGACTTTTCCATCGGAGTCCAGGGGTTTCAACATCTATAGTGATGCCTCGAGAATTGGTTTAGGTTGTGTGTTGATGCAAAATGGTAAAGTTATAGTGTATGCCTCTAGAAAACTTAAGCCTTATTAGAAGCACTACCCTACACACGACTTGGAGTTGGCAACGGTCGTGTTTGCCTTAAAGTTTTGGAGGCATTATTTTTAAGGAGAACCGTGTGAGGTTTCATTGACCATCGAGCCTTAAGTACATTTTCACACAAAAGGAGCTTAATATGAGACAAATGCATTGGTTAAAATTGTTGAAAGATTACGACCTCACGATTAGTTACCACTCCAGAAAAGATAATCGTTTGGCCGATGCTTTGAGCATGAAAAAATTGGGACAGCTAGCGGCGTTAATAACTGAACAGCGGGAGTTAATTGCCGAGCTCGAGTAGTTTGAGATTGAGGTTGTTGAGTCTACCGAGAATGTCTTGGCAGCCTTGGTAGCTCAACCAACATTTTGGAGAGGGTTAATGAGGCGTAGTTGGCAGATTCTCGGTTGTGTAAGGAACGTGACTTGGTATAGTCGGGGGTAGAATCGGAATTTCAGATACATGAAGATGGTAGTCTTCGGTTTCGGGGTAGATTGTTTGTACCTTTAGATTTGGGGCTGAAATCAGAAATTTTACAAGAAGCTCACAGTTCTAAACTATCGATTCACCCCGGATGCACAGACAATCTAGAACAATGAGCTTCTTGTAACATATCTGATTTCAGCCCCGAACTTGCCCAGCCTATTGAACTTGTTAGCATAAGCCGTCACCCACATTCCTTCGGTCTGCCTTAGGTTAAATAACTCATTTTGCGGGCTATCTTGAAGGTCTTACGAAAGTATTGATCCAAGAATGCCTTTATAAACCTCTCACAAGTAATATACCCCGCTTGAACGTACACGGTTCCTACACCCTTCCACCATTCAAATGCCCCAGCTGTAAGGAAATGCTCAACCACACCAGCCATCACGTTTTTCGGTACCCTCATAATAAGGAAATGTTGTTCCATTTCTTCCAACCATTTCTCTGCCATATACGACCCCATCTCTCCATCGAAAGAACCCATACTCATTTTCTTCATGCGTTCACAGTATACACCTGGATCAACTTCAACCCGTTTTCCTCTAGAAACACTCTGATTCTGTTCCGGTTGTGGATGTTGTTGTTGCTGCTGTTGAACTTGGAACATATGGGCTAACATCACAAAGGCAGCCCTTACATCAGGTGTTGCCCCTGCGTTGGCTTATTAGGGTGGTTGATTGTATTGTTGTGGCTGATAGTATTGAGGTGGGGGATATTATTGAGGAGCTAGTGGAGGATTGTTATTCTGAGGTGGTGGTGGTGGCATGTTTTCTTGTTGGACATTTGGTTGGGTGCATTTGATGGTGAGATATTCTGTTGTTGTTGTGGAGGTGGTGGTGGAAGTGGTGTCCCAAGCACAACAACCATGTTGTTGTGGTGGAATCTCAATCGGTTGCTCTTGGCTAGTAGACCCTACAAATTGTATTTTTTCCCTTCTTGGCCCCCGACGGGCATATGTAGAAATTGGCGAATCAAAGTCATCCCCACTGTCTTGATTCAGATACATCTTCAACCCCCCACAAGTATATGACAAGAAATATGAGTATATAAAGCGGTAACAAGGTAACAAATTGAACATGCGATACATATAGTTGGTAAAGCATGTGAAACAAGTAGCATGGTACAAAAATTACATACATGTATTCATATAATTTAACATAACACAAAGCAAAAGGGATATAAAGCATTAAGTAAGTAAGTACGTCCTAGTCCATGCTCTCTACCCATCACACACCTCACATTATTGTGTTTTTGTTATCCTATATATTCATTACACATTTTAACCCTCGGGTTCAACCTGACTATGATATCACTTATGTCACACCCCTTCTCCGAAATGATAACATGACAATGTCTCATTGGTAGATGAGTAAACATTCCCTGCTACCTGTTAAAAGGTCCTAACATTCAATGAAAATTGCAGCATTTGCTGCAGGATCTATTGCGATATTACAGGAATTAAAATATTCTTCATGAGCATTCCATGGTATTCCGGGGAAAAAAAAACAAACTTTACATTGAAACCAACTCACATTCCGTCTCCTTATTTCCGAGAAAGAAGAGTATTTTACAAGAAAGTTTTCAAAGTATCTTTTTGTTTTTCAGCATTCCTAAACTTATTTTACAATGATGAAAAAATGAATTATATACCGACTAATAATCATAACAATAAGGATTCTTGTTCCCTGATGAAGTAGGTAAAATGATGATTAATTAAATTATTCTAGAATTCTAAATTCTAAATAACAGAATATTTTCCTTAAGTTACTGTAGCGGGAACAACAGTTTCCTAAAAGTATTCAACCCTAAACTCTTCCTGCATCAGATTCAGTATGTAAAATGTCAGCTTTCAATTTAGCAGTCCCTTCTCTCTTACATCCATAAAATTTCTCTCCTGCAACTCTGTCCAAAAAATGCATAATATCACTCTTTCCTTTACAAGCTCTGAACAGACATGAGTTACCGCAGGACTCTTGCATGTACCAGTGAGTACCACCATTGGCCACACACATCGACCCCAGACTTACAAAGATCTGGTCACTCAACAATAAATCAACAAAGAATTCTAAGTTTAGTGCCCAAGAAGAATAGTGCTAGAGCAGAATTACTGAATCTGAGAATAGTGCTAGAGCAAAATTACTGAATCTGAGGACATAGAAGAAGCAAGTTGGATGATCAAATTCCCCAGCCATCATAGAGCAGTAACAAAATCTCTGTTCCACAAATCATGGGGGGAAATTGAAGGAAAAATTCGTAATCCCCAAAACACATCGGAAATAAAAGCGTGGGATTAAATTCCTTTAGAGGATCTAATCAGGAGAAAGAACCAGAATCCTGTGTTTAGGTTGAACTGAACAGCGGGAGTTAATTGCCGAGTTCGAGTAGTTTGAGATTAAGGTTGTTGAGTCTACCGGGAACGTCTTGGCAGCCTTGGTAGCTCAACCAACCTTTTGGAGAGAGTTAAGGAGGCGTAGTTGGCAGATTCTCGGTTGTGTAAGTAACATGACTTGGTACAGTCGGGGTAGAATCGGAATTTCAAATACATGAGTATGGTAGTCTTCGGTTTCGGGGCAGATTGTTTGTACCTTCAGATTTGGGGCTGAAATAAGAAATTTTACAAGAAGCTCACAGTTCTAGACTATCGGTGCACCCCGGGGAATCAAAGATTTATATAGGGTTGAAGAATAACTTTTGGGGGAAATGAATGAATCGGGACATATCCGAGTTTGTGGCTAGGTTTCTCGTGTGTCAACAAGTGAAGGTGGAACATCAACGACCCTCCGACTTGCTTAAACCTCTAGAGATTCCTGTGTTTTAGTGGGAATGCTGAACGATTAACTTTGTAGTCCGGTTTCCTAAGGATAAAACCGGGAAAGATACCATATGGGTGATCGTGGACCGACTCACAAATTTGGCTCACTTTTTGCCTATGAAGATCACAGCCACGATGGACACTCTCGTTTAGCTATGTATGGATTAGATTGTTCGTCTTCACGGGGTGCCGATTAGTATTGTGTCAAACCGGGACACTAGGTTCGTATCTCATGACCTCTACGTTATGAGACCTCAGCCTTTATCACTACACTAATGCTTTATTGGCGCCTTAGTATGTAATCAATTGTAACATAACAAGTGATTAAAAAAAACGGCTAGATTGGCCCCATATAGCCAATTTCATAAAAAGAAACGGTTAGATTGTCATACCATATATATGTCAAATGGGAAAGTTCATAAATTCTAAGTATATTAATAGGTGCACCAATAGCTTAAATAAAAGTGCCGTTCTGAAAGAAATACTTCAAATATGAATCTTTGTCCAGCCGATACTTGATAATTTCAATATGAAAAATGAGACTTTTATATCTATATTCCTTATCTGTAACAGAAGATGATATACATCCATATTTCTGGATTTGGGGACCAAACAAGATGACTAAGAGATTATGATTAAAAAAAAATACATAGAAAAGAGTGAAGGACTTGATCCTAGTTGCAATGGTAATGGCCTAAACGCTTAACAGTAAAGAGCTTGCAAGTACCCTTGGCCGCATTTGACTTCAACAGTAGGAGTGATGCTACACCACTGATGCAGGGGCGGAACTGGACCTTTTATGTTGAGGAGATCAGCTATATAAAAACATATATAAAATGAAAATATAAAATTTCCAGGAAAATATAAATATTCTGAGGAATGACAAAATTTAATATTCTGGAATGGAGGGATTAATAACTAAACATAATAAATTGTATTTAATTACCTTTTGTGACAAATCAGATTCAGTGCTGAAGTACTGGTCATTGTAGTACAAATAGAGCTTCTTAGCAGAAAATCCTGAGGTTGTAAGAACATGAGAAAAACCAATGTATTTATTATTTATCCTTGCTAAGCACAACTTGGCGATTCGATTAAATATTTCTTTTTTCTGCACAAAAGGTTGGGATGCATAATCTCCTGTCGGCATCCACTGTAAAAAGTAGAGTAAAGATATGTTACATTCGCTCAAAACACTTCACTAGATTCTGTGTTCTGGAAACAAAATCTTTTTTTTTTCTTTTTCAGAATATATTCTAAGAAATTGTTTTACATACGAAACTGAAGTTTCCAACACTCTTAACAACGGAATCATCCGTTATAGATTAGAATTAAGTTCATCACCTTAAGCAGAAATAATGCATTTGCTTTCTATAATCATCGAATGAAATGTACCTGTGCAGCCTCAACCTCAGAATCTTGCTTCTGGATATCAAAGGAGAGTGGTCTCAGAAGGCAAACAAAAAGGAGATCTGACTTGCTGAAAAATGAGTTGTGGCTTTGCCTGTAACTTACAAAAACTTAGATTATTTTTGTATACTTAATAATTGCAAGACAATTAATGCTGTTGAAACCTTTGCAATAATTCTGTGATCATCATATTCGTTCTTCGTTACAGTCACTGATTTCTCTAGCACAAAAAATATTCAAGACAAGTTGGTATCCATATAGTTTACCTGAAGGCAAGGACTTCCAAAAATTCTGATTCAATCTGAAGGGAAAAAAAGAGCAATTTCAGGCATATGCACTTCCTAAAAAATATTGGTCCTTTTACTTTTTATGAACTTGGTAAGTTATTACTTGGTGGTGGAACTCGGAGGCGAGGTATATGCAAATGTTTTTAAAAATGCCATATTTTCGCTACAAACAGTTCATTTTTTTCTGAAATGTCCTATGTCTCGCTCTCCCCCAATTTTTATTTTTTTTATTTATATTTACTACAATATATATCATTTTATAATTAGGTCCCACCATATATGTTATGGTTCTGTCCTTAATACTTACTCCCGTCTCCTCTTTAACTTCTCTTACAGCAGCTGCAGATATATCCTCGCCCTGTGCACAGACGGCCATAACTCTCAACAAAAGCACAAACGCATAAATTGCAAATTCTATTATCACTAATAGATGAATAATTCGGATGCACATTAAGCACCTCATTAACAACACCAGTAGGAAGCTTCCAGATTCCAGTGCCTTTGAATTTTCCTTTATTTTCTTGGACAACTAGAACCTACAAACAAATAAAGGTTTTCAAGCCTCAACGAGCAAACAGTATAACAAAGTATTCACATTCATGTAAAATAAATCATACATGAGAAAATAAGCATTAAGTATGCGAAAAATACCTCCCCACTGTTATTCATCACAAAAGCACCAATGCCAACTCGGTGAGATGCATTTGCAGGCAGTTTCGGAATAGTGTTTGGAATCCAATATACAAGCATTAGATATCTTGTTTCAGCATGATGATACCAAAACCCTTCCTGCAATACATTAGACAGAAGATAATGAAAATTCTTTTGCTGTGTAAAACTAAAAATCCCTTTTCTGAAGAAAAAAAAATATCTTTGAGTTTATAAAGTTGGATGCAAAAAGTAATTCTTTTAAATCTTAACAAGCATGTAACGAGTTTCTGTTCCAGTTATTGTAAGATTTTTATAGCAATAGTAGAGAGAAATCAATAGAGTTATTAAGTTGACTTTAAAAATTTCCGTAAGTTATTTCCACTGCAAATGAAGATCAAATATATATGCTCCATTGTTTTTAATTAAGATGCTAAAATTTTGCAAAAACTTAAATTTTTTTTGAGTCTCCATTTCCCCCCCTTTTTCATAGTCAGGGAAAGAACTTGTTTAAGTTCATTTTCCTGTTTTTCGGGACATAAAAATCTTGTTATTTAGAAACAACGAGAGTGAGTATTGGTGAAAAATTGGTATCACCTTCACTGCAGGTTCAACAAGATTAACAAGCTCAATAGGCAGTTTTATCCAAACACCCTTCTTTTTCTGCAAAAAGCAAATTATCACTGACTAAGGAGTAAAGGATAATAGAGAAAATGCTTACAAACCGAAAACAGAATTTGATGGCTACGATATAATTTTTCATGAGAAATAAGTTAATAGGCCTATAAACTGATTTAACTGTGATTCATGTACAATATATCTATGCAGCGCGTAATAATTCTTATACGGATAGCTTGAGGTGTAAACTAGCGTTTTAGCAAATAAAAAATGCTTACAACATCATTAGGTGAAAATTGAATGCCTTAACTAGAGCACTCTAAGTCTAAGGTGTCGCTATAAACGAATTTTGGTTCTCTCGAGTCAGTTAGTATCTTAGATTCATGATCTTCAAGGCCATTCAGGTTGTCAAGTTTCTTGGCAACTCCTTTCCTATTGTTTTCCATCATATATTTGTTACTCAAATCTTCACTTACTCCTTCAACTAATAACTTTAGATCATCAATAAGCATAGCATATGTCTATTCTTAGATCCCCTTTCAATAATCAAAGCCCAGAAATTTCCACTTTTTTATTGTTATTTTAAGATGCCCTTTCTTCTTTTACATTCTTACCCATAATTAAAAGTACATTACATACATCCTTCTGCTGAATACCATTTAGTTCATGGAAAATTCTGATATGAACCGGGTTCATGTGGACCATTGGACCACATCCCTGCAGAATGAGGAGAGAGAAGAAAATGCAGTGATGTGGTCAAATCTGGACCGCATGGTCCAGTGGACCCGGTCCATATGAGAAGTGTTCTTAGTTCATTACATACTTGCATAATCTAACATAAACAAATAAGAGAAAAGTTGTCCCCCATCTATTTCACTTTAGCCTCGATAATCCTAGTTAATTTTTTTCGACATAAAGAGTCCTTAGACTAATCACGGGCAGCTTGTATAGCAATTGTAACCACAAACATGGCGGAATCCGGCCAAGTCAGCATGTGCACCCAAAAAAATAGGGGTAAAATAGTCCTTTCTCTCAAAAATTAAAAAGAAGCATAATTGTTTCTTTATTCTTTATCTTCTTCCTCAATTTCTCCTTTCTATAGCAATATTATATCATCAAGCAAATCAAGTTAAGAAAAAAAAAAATTGTAGGCACTAACATTATGCAAATAGAAGAAAAAAATTCTAAAGAAAAATAAAAGAATAAATCGAAACCTGCATAACCAGTACTTGAATTAAGTCCATAGAATGAAAATCAAGAATTAAACTTTAGAAACCAACTGACCCGGTTCAGACTCCTGACCCAGACCCATTTCTGTAACCTGTGGGCGGCGCCACTGTATTCATTGGTTCCGTCGGCAAATCTGACACTGGTTGCGCCGCCGCCATCTCCAACGCAAAACCTTTTAACTTGAATAATCTCCGACGCAAAATCCCCAGTTGGTAAACAATTTTCTTAAGATTGAATAATTAATTTATACCACTTGAATGAAGCCATATGTGGTTCGTCAGGGGAAAAAGAACAATTTAAAAACTCACCATTTTGTGAGAGAATTATTGGTTTCCACCATTTTGAAGATGGTGGCTAGCGTGGTGGTTGGGCGTTGTTGCAGGTTGTCGGAGTTTGATGGAGGAGGAATAAGAAGAAAAAAGGGAAAAAAAAAAGATTTAGGGTGAGAGATTTTTTTGTTTCCAATAATACCCTTCGAAGAGAGAGAAGGGGTCAACCGTCAAGCCACGTCATCAATTTTAACAATTTTTTTTAAAGTTTTGGACGTAATGACCAATATGGTTGTCCGTAAAAATATTGAGGACCAAAAAAGATAAACTTTGCTTAAAAAGATGAAAGTGACTAAGCGCAAAAACTTGATGACCAAATTGACTATTAATTCGTAAAATGAACATGCTAAAATTTGGTCGGATTTCTCCGTGTTTGTGGTGGCCATGACTCTACAAGCTACCCATAATTAGTTTGTGAACTCTTTTTTGAAAAAAGAAAACTAAATTAAAACTTTCGAGACTAGAGTGAAATAGATGGGGATGAATGGGGTGATTTTCTCAAAAAATAATAATAAAATAAAAATGAGAACCACATTTCTATTACTTTGAGGTTTTCAATTCCCTAAACCTACTTCAAATTCATTTAATATACTTCTCAAAAAAATTATGTGCGTTTTTTAGGAAAAGCAGGACATGTTTCTTATAATCATCTTCATTTAGCATCATAGAAAGAATTAGACATAGAATATGACAAAAGTAACAGTTAAACCCAACAAAATTCAAAAGGCTAAAAAACCTGAATTTTCCAATGAATAATTGAAGCCCTAAGTGTAGTAACAAAGGTTGTAGAATCCATTGGCTGAGTCATTTCCACAGTAACTCCTCCATTGTTGTCTTCAATCCCCTCAAGCAATTTAACATGTTCAACTCCATTTTCAGGAACCTTTGGCTTTATAGTCATTGTTGTTAACTGTAATAACAGTGAACATGAATTTTTAGAGTACTTTCAAGATATAACAATTAATTTGAAGATCAAAAAGTAGATACATAACTTTCTGTTTTGAGCAAATTTATCAAATCAATGTTGAAATATGAAGTCCACATCCAGTGCCTAAGTAATATCTAAATTATTTATGAGCTCATGAGTTAACATCTCTCATTATTAATTGGTTGTGAGAAGATATGGAGGTCAATGAGCTAATTTTCACATGATATCAGAGCGAGCCCTTAGGCTGTTAACAACATGTGCGAATGAGCTAATTTTCACATGATATCAGAGCGAGCCCTTAGGCTGTTAACAACATGTGCGAACTCATAATGCCCAAGTGGGCTCTAATTGTCCTCGCACGACCGGCCTTTGAACTGTTTTTGCGTGACCCAAGAAGGGTGTCGGAGCTTAAATTGACTCCCACTTCGTCTGAAGGGGAGTGTTTAAATATAAAGTCTCACATCGAGTGCCTAAATAATATCTAAATCACTTATGAACTCATGAGTTAACACCTCTCATTGCTAATTGGTTGTGAAGGATATTGAGTCTCATGAGCTAATTTTCACACCAATTTCTTATAAATGTGCAAATTGATGTTTTTTTTCCCCTTAGAGTTGATGATCAAGAATCAAGATCACAAGTTTGAATTTGAACAAATTTAGATTGTGGTTATAGTATCATATTTGTTTATCATAAAGAAAAAAATGAGACTTTTAACTATATTCCTTCTCTGCAACAGAAAATGATATACATCCATATCTCTGGAGATTATGATTAAAAAAAATACATAGAAAAGAGTGAAGGACTTGATCCTAGTTGCAATGGTAATGGCCTAAACGCTTAACAGCAAAGAGCTTGCAAGTACCCTTGGCCGCATTCGACTTCAACAGTAGGAGTGATGCTACGCCACTGATGCAGGGGCGGAACTGGACCTTTTATGTTGAGGAGATCAGCTATATAAAAACATATATAAAATGAAAATATAAAATTTCCAGGAAAATATAAATATTCTGAGGAATGACAAAATTTAATATTCTGGAATGGAGGGATTAATAACTAAACATAATAAATTGTATTTAATTACCTTTTGTGACAAATCAGATTCAGTGCTGAAGTACTGGTCATTGTAGTACAAATAGAGCTTCTTAGCAGAAAATCCTGAGGTTGTAAGAACATGAGAAAAACCAATGTATTTATTATTTATCCTTGCTAAGCACAACTTGGCGATTCGATTAAATATTTCTTTTTTCTGCACAAAAGGTTGGGATGCATAATCTCCTGTCGGCATCCACTGTAAAAAGTAGAGTAAAGATATGTTACATTCGCTCAAAACACTTCACTAGATTCTGTGTTCTGGAAACAAAATCTTTTTTTTTTCTTTTTCAGAATATATTCTAAGAAATTGTTTTACATACGAAACTGAAGTTTCCAACACTCTTAACAACGGAATCATCCGTTATAGATTAGAATTAAGTTCATCACCTTAAGCAGAAATAATGCATTTGCTTTCTATAATCATCGAATGAAATGTACCTGTGCAGCCTCAACCTCAGAATCTTGCTTCTGGATATCAAAGGAGAGTGGTCTCAGAAGGCAAACAAAAAGGAGATCTGACTTGCTGAAAAATGAGTTGTGGCTTTGCCTGTAACTTACAAAAACTTAGATTATTTTTGTATACTTAATAATTGCAAGACAATTAATGCTGTTGAAACCTTTGCAATAATTCTGTGATCATCATATTCGTTCTTCGTTACAGTCACTGATTTCTCTAGCACAAAAAATATTCAAGACAAGTTGGTATCCATATAGTTTACCTGAAGGCAAGGACTTCCAAAAATTCTGATTCAATCTGAAGGGGAAAAAAAAGAGCAATTTCAGGCATATGCACTTCCTAAAAAATATTGGTCCTTTTACTTTTTATGAACTTGGTAAGTTATTACTTGGTGGTGGAACTCGGAGGCGAGGTATATGCAAATGTTTTTAAAAATGCCATATTTTCGCTACAAACAGTTCATTTTTTTCTGAAATGTCCTATGTCTCGCTCTCCCCCAATTTTTATTTTTTTTTATTTATATTTACTACAATATATATCATTTTATAATTAGGTCCCACCATATATGTTATGGTTCTGTCCTTAATACTTACTCCCGTCTCCTCTTTAACTTCTCTTACAGCAGCTGCAGATATATCCTCGCCCTGTGCACAGACGGCCATAACTCTCAACAAAAGCACAAACGCATAAATTGCAAATTCTATTATCACTAATAGATGAATAATTCGGATGCACATTAAGCACCTCATTAACAACACCAGTAGGAAGCTTCCAGATTCCAGTGCCTTTGAATTTTCCTTTATTTTCTTGGACAACTAGAACCTACAAACAAATAAAGGTTTTCAAGCCTCAACGAGCAAACAGTATAACAAAGTATTCACATTCATGTAAAATAAATCATACATGAGAAAATAAGCATTAAGTATGCGAAAAATACCTCCCCACTGTTATTCATCACAAAAGCACCAATGCCAACTCGGTGAGATGCATTTGCAGGCAGTTTTCGGAATAGTGTTTGGAATCCAATATACAAGCATTAGATATCTTGTTTCAGCATGATGATACCAAAACCCTTCCTGCAATACATTAGACAGAAGATAATGTAAATTCTTTTGCTATGTAAAACTAAAAATCCCTTTTCTAAAAAAAAATATATATATCTTTGAGTTTATAAAGTTGGATGCAAAAAGTAATTCTTTTAGATCTTAACAAGCATGTAACGAGTTTATGTTCCAGTTATTGTAAGATTTTTATAGCAATAGTAGATAGAAATCAATAAAGTTATTAAGTTGACTTTAAAAATTTCCGTAAGTTATTTCCACTGCAAATGAAGATCAAATATATATATTCCATTGTTTTTAATTAAGATGCTAAAATTTTGCAAAAACTTAAATTATTTTTTGAGTCTCCTTTTTTTCCCCTTTTTCATAGTCAGGGAAAGAACTTGTTTTAAGTTCATTTTCCTGTTTTTCGGGACATAAAAATCTTGTTATTTAGAAACAACGAGAGCGAGTATTGGTGAAAAATTGGTATCACCTTCACTGCAGGTTCAACAAGATTAACAAGCTCAATTGGCAGTTTTATCCAAACACCCTTCTTTTTCTGCAAAAAGCAAATTATCACTTACTAAGGAGTAAAGGCATAATAGAGAAAATGCTTACAAATCGAAAACAGAATTTTATTGCTACGGTATAATTTTCCTAGGATCTTCATGAGAAATAAGTTAATAGGCCTATAAACTGATTTAACTGTGATTCATGTAAAATATGTCTATGCAGCGCGTAATGATTCTTATACGGATAGCTTGAGGTGTAAACTAGAGTTTTAGCAAATAAAAAATGCTTATAACATCATTAGGAGAAAATTGAATGCCCTAACAAGAGCACTCTAAGGTGTCGCTCTAAACGGATTTTGGTTCTCTCGAGTCAGTTAGTATCTTAGATTCATGATCTTCAGGCCATTTAGGTTGTCAAGTTTCTTGGCAACTCCTTGCCTATTATTTTCCATCATATATTTGTTACTCAAATATTCACTTACTCCTTCAACTAATAACTTTATATCATCAATAAGCATATCATATCTCTATTCTTAGATCCCCTTTCAATAATCAAAGCCCAGAAATTTCAACTTTTTTATTGTTATTTCAAGATGCACTTTTTTCTTTTACATTCTTACCCATAATTAAAAGTTCATTACATACTTGCTTCCTTATGCTGAATACCCATTTAGTTCATTACATACTTGCATAATCCAACATAAACAAATAAGAGAAAATTTCCTTAGTCGTCCCCCATCTATTTCACTTGGTTAATTTGTTTTTTGACATAAAGAGTTATTAGACTAATTACGAACAGCCTGTACAGTCCTTGCAACCACAAACACGGCGGAATCCGGCCAAGTCCAAAAAATAGGGGTAAAATAGTCATTTCCCTTTAAAATTAAAAGAAGCATAATTGTTTCTTTATTCTTCATCTTCTTCCTCAATTTCTCCTTCATATAGCAATATTATATCATCAAGAAAATCAAGTTAAGCGGAAAAAAAAATAAATAAAAAGATTTTGTAGGCACTAACATTATGCAAATATAAGAAAAAAAATTCTAAAGCAAAATAAAAGAATCAATCAAAACCTGCATAACCAGTACTTGAATTAAGTCCATAGAATGAAAATCAACTTCAAGAACAAGGAATTTGGAACATATGTAGATAACGAAGTGATAAAATTTAAAATAAAATAAGCCCAGTAGAAGGAATGAACCAGAACCAATAGCAGTAAAGTCCATTGGCATCAATTCCATGAGAATTCAGATGCCTTTTTAAACCCAAGAATCCCAATATTTTTTTCATTGTTTTCTTGTAAGTATTTTCGGAAATTAACTATTTCAATAGCACTAAAATTTTCAAAATCCCAAAACAAATCGATTTCTTGCAAGAATTTCAAAAAAATTAGTGCTTCGCATAGCAATTCCGTCACCACCTATCTGACGAAAATCCTAATTGGTTTCTAATTTAGAGGCAAATTGGTTGAATTAAAAGGAAATTTGTTTCAAAGTGTGAGAAGGAAACCGACCGTGGTGGTGGTGATGAAGGAGGGGAAGATGTGTGCTGTGGTGCGTTTTACAGAAATATAGATTGAAGAAGATGACAAAGAAAAAGGAAACAAAATGGGCAATGGAGATGAAGAGGACGGTCGGTGGTGATGGAAATTGATTGGGATTCAATCCCTAAAGTGAGAAGGGCAATTTTGCCTATGGTAAAATGCACGTGCTAAAATTTGTTCGGATTTCACCGCGTGATGATTAGAAATCTACAGGCTACACGTAATTAGTTTGATAACTTTTTTTTTTTTAAAAAAAGAAAAATAAATTAAGACTTGCGAGACTAAAGTGAAATACATGGGGATGAATGGGGCGATTTTCTCAAAAATAAAAATAAGAACCACATTTCTATTACTTTGAGGTTTTCAATTCCCTGAACCAACTGTGGGGATCATCTGGCCCGGTGAAAACGGCCGTGGAACGCAAGGTTTCGATCCTGCATTCGATTCCTGCATCTCCCATCCCCGTAAAAAAAATAAAAAATTCCCTAAACCAACTTCAAATTCATTTAATATACTTCTCAAAAAGTTTACTCCCTCCGTCCCAAATTATCTGTCCACTTTGACAAATGCACGGGTATTAAGGTTTTGGTGATTTTGATGGTAAAATATAAGTAAAAGTCTAAGATACCTTTAATTAATTTTATTAATTTCATTTAAAATTTATGTTTTTCTTTCTCCTTCCTCTCACACAACATCCAACAATCTCTTAAATATGTGTTGGAAAGTGATAATTTTAATTAACTAAGAGCATTCAATGAGGAGTTGGAAGAAGGATAAAATTGGAAAAATTATCATTAATACCTACTTTATTTAGAAAGTGGACAAATAAAAATAGAAATGTGGACAGTTAATTTGGGACGGAGGGAGTATGTGCGTTTTTTAAGAAAAGCAGGGCAAGTTTCTTATAATCATCTTCATTTAGTATCATAGAAAGAATTAGACATAGAATATGACAAAAGTAACCGTTAAACCCAACAAAATTCAAAAGGCTAAAAAACCTGAATTTTCCAATGAATAATTGAAGCCCTAAGTGTAGTAACAAAGGTTGTAGAATCCATTGGCTGAGTCATTTCCACAGTAACTCCTCCATTGTTGTCTTCAATCCCCTCAAGCAATTTAACATGTTCAACTCCATTTTCAGGAACCTTAGGCTTTATAGTCATTGTTGTTAACTGTAATAACAGTGAACATGAATTTTTAGAGTACTTTCAAGATATAACAATTAATTTGAAGATCAAAAAGTAGATACATAACTTTCTGTTTTGAGCAAATTTATCAAACCAATATTGAAATATGAAGTCCATCCAGTGACTAATGAATATCTAAATTACTTATGAGATCAATAGTTAACACCTCTCATTACTAATTGGTTGTGAGAAGATATGGAGTCTCATGATCTAATTTTCACATGATGTCAGAGTGAGCCTTTAAGCGGTATGTGCGGACTCATAATGCCCAAGTAGGCTCTAATTGTCCCCATACGACCGGCCTTGAACTATTTTTGCGTGACCCAAGAAGGGCGTCGGAGCTTGAATTGGCTCCCACTTCAATGTGAACAGGAGTGTTGAAATATAAAGTCATACATCGAATGCCTAAAAAATATCTAAATCACTTATGAACTCATGAGTTAACATCTCTCATTGCTAATTAGTTGTGAAGAATATTGAGACTAATGAGCTAATTTTCACATCAATTTTTATAAAGGTTCAAATTGATGTATTTTTTTTTGCTTTAGAGTTGATGATCAAGAATCAAGATCTCAAGTTTGAATTTGAACAAATTTAGGTTGTGGTTTAGTAATATACTTGCTTATCCCCTAAACTTGGATTTTTAGTTTGAATTTGTAATTAAAACAAGTCTAGCAGTTATTCCTTTTTTTTTTTTTTAACTGATTCACTGTATATCTAAAACTATTTTTTCTTTTTTAAATTGGAGATAAGGGTACATAGGAGTTACATCAGGCCTAATACAGTGGTAAGAACTGTCTATCTCGACCACTTATACACCTCGATCAATTAAACAGTTATCTTACCCTACTCCTTATCTAAACTCATTATAAAGAGGATTTTTTTTTTTTTTTTTGAAGGAACATTGCATTACTTAGCCAAAAAAAAAAAGAAGAAGAAGGTAACGTTGCATTTTAAGGAGTATGTTATTTTTTTCTTTTTGATTCTGAAGAAGGAAGGTTTTGATCCCATAATAATGGAAAATTCTATTATAGTACCGGTTTTGTGAGACTGGCCCCACATCTCTCTCACATGAGTTGTTGTGTGACCTACTTTCACAGTAAACTCCATTCCAATTCATGTAAGAGAACCGTAGGACCAGTTCCACAAGACGGATACATGCCATGGACATGCCGTATCAGTTTCAAAATATTCTAACTCGTGTTGGCCATTGTAAGGAGGATGGCATTTGCCTTGAGAAAGGCAATAGTGAAAAGGGATCAAAACACGCTACCAAATCCCGGCCCCAATCCCCATAAATAAAAATGACCAAAACCAGTCCTATGAAAGATAGAGATTTTTTTCTCCAAAAAAAAAGAGAAATACATTTTTTATTATTATTTAAGTGTCTATAGTGATGCTATATACATAGTTCATAAACTATTACTCGTTCCCTACATAATTGAATTTCCCATTTTTTATACAAAATAAATAAAAATTAAAAAATTCAATTACAGACAGAGGAGTACTATAATAAAACTAAGAGCTTTCTACCTAATATGCATTTTTCCATCCAATATTAATACCTAACAATTTTTTTACAAAAGTAAACCGCTAATTCTAAAAGTAAAGAATTCTTATATATGTGATCTCGTACTAATATGTTCTTAATAAGTTGTAAACTCACAATTTTATATAAGAAAGTTATTTTCTCTATTAAATAATATAAGTTGTTGGTATAATTAATTTTTTATTTTACTAACGGCTTATATATATTATTGGAAAAGATTAAATATGATTTTAGCTTGCAGCTTACAAGATGAAGAAGAAGAAAAAAAGAGTATGCGTACCTTCAGAAAATGTTGTACGAAGAAGAAACATGCAAACTTCAACTATGAAATCCTGGGTTTTGCTTAGAAATAGAGCTCTTTTATAAGCTTTAAAGTTTAACCCCGGGGAAAACGAACAGCCATCGTCATCATCATTATCTTGAATTTTCCGTGAGTTTTGGTGCAAGGAGAGTAATAAAAGCTTCAATATTTAATTGCTATGTTTTTCGTGTTATCTTGTTCCACATGACTTAGCAAAGAAAAATCTTGTTCCACATGCGTCTACTTTGACCTCGTTGCGTTAAGTTGAACCGTGTGAGAGTACACGAGTCAATTCTTAACATTGCACATTATCTATTCTTTCTTTGTTTTAGAGTGGGAAAATGACTTCAATGGTCCCCAAAGTATTTACCAAGACAAGCTACGGTCCCCAAAGTATTTTGACTTCTCATAAGGTCCTGAAACTATTTTCGCGGCTTCTACATAGTCCTACCACCAGTTTGGACGGTGGTTTCCGGCCAAGCATCAGCACGCCCAGGGGAAAAATCATTCCAAAAACATTCTGCTTCAATCCCTGAAGTTGAAGTTGTGTGTTTTTTTTTAATATTGTTGTTAATGGAGTTTGATGGAAATTGGAAGTGATTTTGCAATATTTTCAAAAAAACCCAGAAGGCTAACCTCCATTTCCACCCATTAAATTCAAAAAGATTGAATTTTGTATGGTTAAAAATGTACTCCTCACTTTAAAGACCAAGAAATTGGAAGAGAAATCCTCCGAAAGTGAGGGAAGAGTGCTTCCCCATGCAAATGAGTAGCCGGAAGGAGGTGCTACAGCAGGGCAGGCATTTCTTCCCGATGATCAGAATGTTTTTGGGACGCTTTTGCCCCTGGGCGTGCTGATGCTTGGCCGAAAACCACCTTCCAAACTGGTGGTAGGACTATGTAGAAGCCGCGAAAATAGTTTTAAGACCTTGTGAGAAGTCGAAATACTTTGGGGACCTTAGCTTGTCTTGGTAAATACTTTGGGGACCATTGAAGTCATTTTTCCTTTTTAGAGTAGAAGTCTTATGGTTTTTTCATCTCTTCTCAAAATATATATATTTTTAAATTTTTTTTAATTTAATATTTCCAAAATTATTCCTTACTCATAATTCTTCTCCCTCTCTCTCTCGACTTCTACATCTCCGAACACCTTCATTTTCCATTCCCAGAGATGTAATTTTTGGGCATCTTAAACTTCTAGAATGGTTAGTGATGGAGTTGGCACCCAAATGGAATCCCGAGTCATTGGAGAATCGAGTGCCTAGACCCGAGCTGGTAGGATACCTAGGTCGGGGAAGGGCACGCATGAAGAGTCGACACATTGTAGAGTCTCCTCGGTCGGTTGTGGTGCCCATGTCAGTGTTAAGGTCTCTTCGAGAAGAAACCCAATGCCGAATTAGAAGCTTCTAGATCCATGGAGGATCTAGGAGAATCAATTTTATAAGGAAAGGTAATACTAGAACACCAAATTCTATAACGGAACTACTAGATTAACACAGTTCGATCCCTATATGAACCTAGTTTTGATGAACGACAAACAGTTGATGAGATTTAATGTTATTATTGTTTGTGTGATACACTACAAGAAAACAGTTAAATAGCGACCGCCAGTACCGTCGGTATTCGGTCGCTATTCATGTTTACCGACTGATTACCGACCGAAAATAGTGGTCGTGTATTTATCGTCGCTAAGCCATATACCGATGGAATACCGACCGTTATTAAGCGACCGATTATTCCGTCGCTATATGCCGACGGACAGCAGACCGAATAGAATAATTGGTTTGACTTTTTTAACATTGACTATTACCAACCGAGTCCGACTGAAAGAATACCGACCAAATAAGACGACCGAATACCGACCGATGATAAAGCGACCGAATACAGACCGATAGTAAAGCGACCGAATACAAACCGATAATAAAGCGACCGAATACAGACCGATAGTAAAGCGACCGAATACCGACCGATAATAAAGTGACCGAATACCGACCGATATAAAGCGACCGAATACCGACCGATAATAACGCGACCGAATGCCGACCGATAATAGAGCGACTAAATACCGACCGATAATAGAGCGACCGAATACCGAACGATAATAAAGCGACCGAATACCGACCGACTAGAATTTATTTGACTTGACTTAGCAACCGCTATTCCGTCGCTATTCCGTCGTAAACTTGTTTTAAATTTAAAAAAATAAATCTGAAATATAATTAAATCCCTATATTAACTGCTGTAAAAACCTGCTGTATGAAACAGAAAATCCAAAACAGCAATACAAACCAAAAACAATATCCAAAAAATCCCAAATGACAAACATAATGAATACAATCCAAAAATAACATTACATTACAACAATCAAAGCCTACAATTCTTGTTTACATTACAACAATCAAAAGCCTACAATTCTTGTTTACATTACAACAATCAAAAGCCTACAATTTTTGTTTAAAGTAACAATCAAACAATGCACTTGTAATTTACATTACAAAAAGCAAAGTGTGCACTTGTTATTTTGATTACAACCAAAGATTACACTTCTCTAATACTCTTTTCGTCTATGAGTTGAAACCTGAAAATTCAAGAATAAAATTAAAGTTTCAAATACGTCAATTAATTTATGGTCATAAAGTACTACAAAAATAACACAACAAATATTACTCATCTTCAATATGTTCAAGTAAAAAAAGATAGTTGTGAAGCGTGAAAGATATTAATAATATGAGAAATAAATGTTACAATAAAAGAAGAGTTAAAAAGTTATACTTGTATTTTTGCTATTCATAATCATCCTCCGACATGAATTCATCCTCTTCTTCAGAATTGTCATCACCCGACATGATTTCATCCTCATCATCATCTTCATCAACACGACTCGTATCGGTCACAAGGACAACTTCAAATTCGCCTGACCGGTGTGTAAGTTGACCAACTTCAGTAATAGTTGGATCAATGTGACTGGTCTCCTCCTCGCGTGCTTCTTCCTGATACGCTACCAGAACACCAGGAACGTCAAAAAGACGTTGTTTGGAACGACAAACAGCCAACCAATCAGCCCTAGATGTTGTCTTACTACCCGGATAAGGTGTGTAGTAGACTTGTTGACATTGGGAAGCAAATACAAAGGGATCGTAACCCTGGTACGTTCTTTTCCTATGGATTTCTACAAGTTTATATTGAGGATGCACCCTAAGACCTCGATTTGGAGTAGAATCAAACCAGTCGCATTTGAAAAGAATTATTTTTTTGGTGAGGTACTCCAGCAAGTTCAACTTCAATGACCTGCTTTAACTCTCCGTAATAATCTCCTTTAACCCATAACCCGCTGTTTGTCGTTCCTTTTCCTTCACTGTGGGCTTTTGTGTGAAATCTATAACCATTAACAACGTAAATCGGGTGTATGACATCACTCTCCTTGACGGGCCCCATGAAAGATTTTTTCAACAACATTTCGAATGTTGCGGAAGGCTATGTATCTCGTTTAGAACAACAAAATGTTAAATTAATTTAGTTTACGCATTTTTTAAGACAACTACATTTCTACACATTACAAAACTTACATGAGTTCCAAACCATTTGGAAAAATCATTATAAACCCGGCTTTGAAGTTCTTCCTCCGTTATATGTGGTGTTTGGTCATTTACTTCACTGACAAATTTCCTGAATTACAAATTAATGGCAATATTATTATTTGCCTACTTTCAATTATATAACAAAAATGAAGCAATAGATAGGTTTACTTACTGAAGATATGGTTCGACTTCTTCACAATTCATCAAGATATAATTCATGGCTGTTTTATAACCTTTATCAGATAAAAAAATCTTTTCTTTTTTTCCAAATGATCTTCCCGGTAAGTTGCAAATTGATAATAATTCAGGGGAAGGTTCACTTGTCTCGTCATCTCCATCATTTCGCCCAACGGTTGTAACTTTTGTTTTCATGTGGGAGTTCAAATAATAGCTAAAGAATGTAGCAGACTTCTTCGACCAAGTATGCATTGCAAATTGACCCCCTCAACTCGGCCTTATTTTTTTATCTTCTTTTTCAGATGGTGCATATATCTAATTAAAGCATAAATAGTTAATCACATTGTAAATAAGAACATGATAAATAAAAATGAAGTTGAGATAACTTAAGACATTGGTTGTTACCTCTCGAACGGGTATATCCGCCTAAACTGTACCGGGCCACCAACCTTGGCTTCGTACGGAAGGTGAACCGGCAAGTGTTCCATCACATCAAAAAATCCCGGAGGAAATATTCGCTCTAACTTGCACAATAAAATAGCAATAGTGTCCTCCAATTCTTGCATATGCGCCACACTCAACTTTGGAGAACACAAATCTCTATAGAAATGGACTAAGTTCAGCCCAAGGGTCCCCAAACACTTGTCGGTAGTACTTCTCAAGTGCTATAGGGATAAGTCGCTCCATGAATACATGAGAATCGTGACTCTTCATTCCGGACATTTTCAACTCTTTCATATCAACGCATCGCGCCAAATTCGATGCATATCCATCCGGGAGCCTTAATTCTTTAACCCACCGCAAAACCATCTCTTTTTGTGCCTTGGTAAGAGTGAAACATGCCTTCGGTTTCGTTGCTTTTACCGCTGCTATCGTGTTTAATATTCAATTCGGGCCGATTGCAATATCTTTCAACATCCGCTCTAGCCTTAACATTGTCCTTAGTTTTACCTTTTCACGTCCCAACACGGTGTTAAAGACGTTATCAACCACATTTTTTTTCATTATGCATGACATCAATGTTGTGTCTTATTAGAAGTGTCCGCCAATAAGGTAAGTCCCAAAATATGCTACGTTTGGCCCAATCGTGATATCGACCTCTCGCCTTGCTCTTTACCAATCTCTTCACCAGTATCGGTAATTTTTTGATAATCTCTAACTCTAAACCACATTTCATCACCCGATCAGCCGGGATGGCGGGTCTGCTCTCTCATGTCGCCGGTCCTTTCGGAATCCCTTTGCATCTCTTCTAAATGGACGATCAGGTGACAAAAAGCTTCTATGGCAATCGAACCAAGATTGTTTCCCGCCAGCCTGCAAATGGAACGCTTGTGTTTCCTCCATACAATATGGACAAGCATGAATGCCTGCTGTACTCCATCCACTCAACATTCCATATGCTGGGAAATCACTAATTGTCCAAAGTAATGAAGCTCTCATTTTAAAATTTTGCTTTTTTAGAGATGTCATAAGTTTCCCGCACCTTCACTCCACAGCTGATTCAATTCATCGATGAGATGCTGCAAGTACACATCAATCTTGTGTTTTGGATATTGGGGTCCAGGTACAATGATAGTTAAGAACATTACATTGTTCTTCATACACATCCAAGGGGGGAGATTATAAGGAGTTAGAATAACTGGCCAAGAAGAATATTGCTTCCCTGACATGCCGAAAGGTACAAAACCATCTGTACATAACCCAAGCCTTACATTTCGAGGTTCCGGTGCAAAATCAGTGTGTGTTCTATCAAAATGTTGCCAAGCTTCCCCATCCCTTGGGTGATTCATTATTCCCTCTTCTCTCTCACTGTGTGAGTGCCATGTCATGTGTTTTGCAGTTTTCTCAAATGCATACAGTCTTTGTAATCTCGGAGTAATTGGAAAATAATACATCTTTTTGCAAGCAATATCTTTTTGTGGTGTATTTTTTGATTTCTTTTTCTTAATATACCTAGCATGACCACAAAACTTACATTCTCTACTCTCAACATCATCTTTCCAGTACAACATACTGTTAGTAGTGCCCTAGGACCATTAGCACATGTTGTGCGTTTTGTTATCTTTTGAGCATGTAAATGAATAGTTAATTTTGCTTTTGATTATCAAATGTGTGATTTGATAGTAAAACTCATTAGCTTATGTAATTACTATTCTAGTAGTCCCTAGTTTTATGTAATGCTTAATTACTATGAAATAAAACTAGTATGATTGTTGATTGATGATCTTGTTTTACTGATCATGTGTAATGGATACAAATCACATCATAGATGCAATATATAGGGATACATTGTATCGACGTGATCCGTCGGAGAAGTAATACTTCATGGTCTTAAGTCATAAGTATTACTTCCTCAATACTATTTTAGAATCCTTAGACCTTATGTCTTCATTGATTCTAGTATGAATGGAGCCACGTTTTGACTCAGTCGGACGTTACTTGTAACAGAGTAATCAATACGACTGAGATCGGATGTAGTGTCCTATCATAGCTTGAATGTGAGAGACATTGTAAGGAATTTGTCCCTCTCTATTATTAGAGAGAGATATCCATGGGCCCCTCGATAGGGAAAGACTCGTTTAAATGCATGGCCAGTGCTCAAATGTATTTGATAAAGTGGTTATCAAATGCTATTTGTCGAAACAGTCTACCTGGAGATCGAGCATAAATACAATTAAGCTTAATAAGGGTGACGACCACCATGCCTTATGCTTAATTAGGATATCGCGAGACAAAGGGATTAAATAGTGGATTGACATTAGGTTCCGTTGTAATTCATTCACTTTGGGTAGTCACAATGTCCTGCTAGGGGCCGCTTGTGACTTATGAACTCACACTACTAACAAGTGTGTTTTCATTGCCATTGTGATATGAACCTACAGGGTCACACACATAGACGAGCTAACGAGCTTCATGTCCAGATTCAATGAATCTAGAAAGTGTCTAGGTTCATTGTATCTGACATTTGTCTTTCAGAAAATAATAAAGTGTTTATTATTCAAATTAGAGATAGGGGCAATTTCGGTATTTTACCTATAGCTGGGATTACGTGGGAGTTATTATCCGATAAGGACTCCCACTACCAGCAGAAGTCTAGGGGACGTGGGAGTTAGAGACTCCCACCGCCGAGAGGAGTTGAGGATGTGAGAGTTGGTTATGGGAACAAACTCTCACACCCTATATAATGAACTCTTGGCCGAAACCCTAGGGCATCAGTTTTCAGCCGAAATAACACTGAGAATTAGAAAAACGGTTTTCTACTCTAGCCCCTCCCTTTTCTTCTCTAATTCCCGAAATTCAGAAAAGACGAAGAGCTAGCAATCGCTGCCCGTTTCGTCGCGTGGATACCGGTAGAGGGACTTTCCGCAAGGGAGATCAATTGGTGGCAGATTGAATCCAAGAAACGTCATCCTCCATTCAAGAAGTAGCTTCTTGAATCCAAGAAACGTAAGTTCTTTACTGCTTTTTCGATTCGTTTACGTATGAGCGGATCCTTCAGGGGAGGATCCATGGGTGTTTGGAACGAGTTTCCGCCCATGAATCCCTTCACATACAACCGTTAAAACAAACATCTATCTTTTGCACCGGTAATCCAAGACCTTTAACCAATTTCTTCATTTGGTAAAAGTCGTCTAATGCATTATTTTGAGGAGGAAGCGCCTCTTTCATCAACTGTGCAAATTTATCTATAGTAGTTTCAGATAAGTTGTCTTCGGACTTTATACTCAACATTCTAGCAGTCATTGATAGCTGTGAATGGTTTGTACAACCTCCGTACAGTGGGCTATCAATAGCCTTCAACATGTCATAGAACATTTGTGCCTGCGGATTGGGGGGTTCTTCAACGTCCCTATTTTCTCGGCACATTAAAACTGGGTCCAACAGCATCAAAAACCATCTCTCGATAATTGTTTCTTGTCGTATGTCTTCTAGAATTATCCACATAATGAGAGGTTTCATTAATAAACGGAATTTGAGGCATTGGAAAGAAAGCCTCACCGTGACATGTCCAATTATAATAATTAGACACAAATCCGTTCATAATAAGATGATACTTCTCCAAATCTGGTACATGAAAATCCTTATTTCTACAACCCGCACAAAGACACCTAATCCCATCATTTTGTACATTAGCAGACATACTAATAGCGAAATTTACAAATTGTTTCACTCCCGCTATAAATTCTGGACTATGAAGGGATCCACTATTAGATGTTGAATCCATATACATCCAACTACGGTCCTCCATTATAAACACAATATCTGCGTATAACAAGTCTTCATAAGTAAATGCATAGAACCTTATTTTTGATGATTTGTACGTACCTATGTTATTAACGGTAACAAGTCTTCATAAGTAAATGCATAGAACCTTATTTTTGATGATTTGTACGTACCTATGTTATTAACGGTAACAAGTCTTCATAAGTAAATGCATAGAACCTTATTTTTGATGATTTGTACGTACCTATGTTATTAACGGCATCTTATCTAAATTTTTGTCAAAGTTTACAATGATAAAGAATAATGTCAAGGTTAAAGTGTAATAAACACCAACAAATTTATTCCAAGTAAAGAAACATTGGTCCATTATAACTCAAATATATATTGTAAATATATTTTCATAATCATTTATGTACACAAATAAATTTAATCTTTAATTTCAACAAGAAGAAGAAGAAAACAAATGTCAAGGTTAAAGTGTAATAAATACCTACAAGTTCATGACAAATAAAAAAAGCTTGGTCCATCATAAATCAAATATATATTGTAAGTATATTTTCATAATCATTTATGTACACAAATAAATTTAATCTTTAATTTCAACAAAAAAAAAAAAAGAAAACAAATGTCAAGGTTATAGTGTAATAAATACCTAAAAGTTCATCACAAATAAAAAAGGCTTGGTCCATCATAAATCAAATATATATTGTAAGTATATTTTCATAAACATTTATGTACACAAATAAATTTAATTTTTAATTTCAACAAAAAAAAAGAAAACAAATGTCAAGGTTATAGTGTAATAAACACCTACAAGTTCATTACAAATAAAGAAACCTTGGTCCATCATAAATCAAATATATGTTGTAAGCATATTTTCATAATCATTAATGGAAGAAAAAATAAGAAGAGAAAGAAGAAGAAATTGAACACCTAATTCAGAGTGGTGGTGCCAGAGCACCAAAAGCCGACCGGTGGTGGTGGACCGTCGGAATGCCAGTGAAGCCGGGGAGGGAGGGAGGTGGAACCGGTGAGGGGGGGAGGTGGAGGCAATGGGGGATGAGGGTTTCCAATAACAGAGTCGCGCAGGTTTACAAGTGGGTTTCTGGTATTGGGTATTATGTTTTGTCATAATTTCAAAACAGAACTGTGTCGTTTCATCTTAAATAATTAGCGACCGATTACCGACCGAAAATATACATCCGTCGGTATTCGGTCGGCTAGTAAAAGGAAAAGAGGGAAATTCAAAGTAGCATTTGAAATAAAATTGGGCGACCGCATACCGACCGTATATGCATTAACGGTCGGTATTCAGTCGCCTTATTTTTCCCGATATTTTCCCGCCGTGCCGTTTTTTTTTTATAGAAACACTACTGATGACCGTTAAGTATTATATGTCGTTTCACATGTGTACACACACACACACACACATTGAATAGTTAAACTTGTACACATTAATTTAAAAACTTGGTTAGACACGGGGCATGACAATTCAACAAGTAGTTCATCAAGTTCCCGGGTCTTTATAATTTTCTATCCTTGGTGACCGAATACCGACCGTATATGCATTACCGGTCGTAATTCGGTCGCGTAAATAAAATAGGGCTACCGAATACCGACCGTTTATGCGTAAACGGTCGATATTCGGTCGCCTTGTTTTTCCCGATATTTTCCCGCCGTGCCGGTTTTTTTTATAGAAACACTACTGACGACCGTTAAGTACTATAACTAGTTCATATTTGTACACACACACACACATTAAATTGAATATTTAAACTTGTACACACTACTGACGACCCTTAAGTACTATATGTCGTTTCACATGTGTACACACACACACACACACACATTGAATAGTTAAACTTGTACACATTAATTGAATTTTATTTTATTTTTTTTTAAGAAAGCCACCAGATGTGGTGGGGCGGGCCCCCGTTTATTAATAAAAGCCGAAATGGCTGAAAGATACAAGGAGGGGGACTTAATACCAAACCTCCTAACAATGGTGGAAACAAATCCACTGCATACATAAGACTGCTAGATGCAAAACTCGATCATTTATAGGTATGAGCAAGGATGTGTACAATGAATCCTATTAGTCTAAATGCAAAGCAGGAAAACAAAATACAATTCCTATCTAATACGCAAATACGGCGTGTTAAGTTTATCTAATCTAATAAGACCAACAATCCGTGTAGGTAAAGATGGAATATTGTAGAAAGAAACAGAGCAACGATCAGTAATTGCATGATTAGCCAACGCATCCGCGACAGAATTAACTTCCCTGAAAACGTGAACCAACCTGTAAGAACCAAGAAGAGAAATAGCTCGACGAAAAGAAGTATCTAAAGCCCAATTAGAAATCAAACCTGAAGAGACCGCCTTAACCAGAATGTCCGAGTCTGATTGAATCAAGATATCATGCGTGCCACCTTGAGGAACCAGTTGTAAACCATGAATTAATGCCTGTAATTCCGCCATCATACTAGTGCCAGTATCGCCTAGAAAAATGGCGAATGCAGATATAAAATCCCCATTTCTGTAACGAAAGATACCCCCAATTCCCGACGGACCAGGATTTCCTTTCGATGCCCCATCAATATTAAGTACCACATCATAAGAAGTATCACTCCCCCATCTAACAACCGTCAAACGTCTTGGATGAAGAACCCCGCAGATACCAAGTGTAAGACCATTAGCTTGTAGGAGAACTGAAGTATAATCATGAAATTGAATAAGAATAGTTGACTGTGTTGTAAACTTTGCCTCATATACAAACCGGCATCTGGCCTTCCAAAGGACCTAGCAAGCCGAGCAAGCCAAAATGATCATGATATTATGAGATACAGAACCGCCAGCATACCACCAGAATGATAACATACCATTAATATTAGCCCGAGCAGAGTCAGGCAAAAGGAGACCAGCCGAAGCAGCCGTATCCCTCCAAACCACTCGCGCAAGTTTACATTGGATAAAAACATGGTTATAAGTCTCAGTATCACCCAAACATTCGCAACGAGATGCCATAGACACCCCAAACTTTATTCGATCCTCATCAAGAGCAAGAAAGCAATTGAGCAATTTCCACATGAACAAAGACAGAGATAGAGGTAGTACCTTATTCCAGATGCAAATGCGCGATAATTGTCTTACCTCCGGGATACGCAACAAGTCCATAGCAGAGGCAATGGAAAACCTCCCCCGGGGATCAGCAATCCAAATAAGCTTATCACTCTCCCCCGACAGATAAACCTCGGGTAATAAATCCATAAAGCAACCAGATACCATTGTCAATAATTCCTGCCGGTTCCAAGAGTGAACATGTATGAGATCTTTGCACTTTGTTCCAGCCAGCCGAGAGGAGAAGGGGGCCGTAGTGTGTAATGCTCCCCGAAGAGTGATATTCTCGTAGTAGAAACTAGAGTCACCATTGCGTAATAGAATGCCAACATGCGTCTCCACCTCTGCCTTAACCAATACCATACGTCTCCATGTTGGAGAGCAGCCAACAACAATTCTACCCTGCGTCACATGGGGCAGCCCTGCACAATACTTAGCTTTCAAAAAAATAGCCCACAAGGATTCAACAGTTCTGAAATTCCACCACAGTTTCCAAGAGAAAGCCGTATAAAACTGAACAACCGAATGAATACCCACACCATTACATGCCGTGGGTCTGGACATTCTACTCCAAGACATCCAATGTTTACGTTCCTTACCATCTGTTTGACCCCAGACAAATCTAGAGAATAGGCCCTCCAACCTGGACATAACCAATTTCGGCACATTACAAGTTGCCAAAATATGAATGGGCATAGAATTGAAAAACTTGTTTAGACACGGGGCATGACAATTCAACAAGTAGTTCATCAAGTTCCCGGGTCTTTTTAATTTTCTATCCTGGGCGACCGAATACCGACCGTATATGCATTATCGGTCGTAATTCGGTCGCATAAATAAAATTGGGCGACCGAATACCGACCGATAATGCGTAAACGGTCGGTATTCGGTCGCCTTGTTTTTCCCGATATTTTCCTGCCCTGCCGGTTTTTTTATAGAAACACTACTGACGACCGTTAAGTACTATAACTAGTTCATATTTGTACACACACACACACACACACATTAAATTGAATATTTAAAACTTGTACACACTACTGACGACCGTTAAGTACTATATGTCGTTTCACATGTGTACACACACACACACACATTGAATAGTTAAACTTGTACACATTAATTGAAAATTTTGTTTAGACACGGGGCATGACAATTCAACAAGTAGTTCATCAAGTTCCCGGGTCTTTTTAATTTTCTATCCTGGCGACCGAATACCGACCGTATATGCATTATCGGTCGTAATTCGGTTTCGTAAATAAAATTGGGAGACCGAATACTGACCGTTTATGCGTAAACGGTTGGTATTCAGTTGCCTTGTTTTTCCCGATATTTTCCCGCCGTGCCAGTTTTTTTATAGAAACACTACTGACGACCGTTAAGTACTATAACTAGTTCATATGTGTACATGCACACACACACACACATTAAATTGAATATTTAAAACTTGTACACACTACTGACGACCGTTAAGTACTATATGTCGTTTCACATGTGTACACACACACACACACATTGAATAGTTAAACTTGTACACATTAATTTAAATACTTGTTTAGACACGGGGCATGACAATTCAACAAGTTGTTCATCAAGTTCCCGGGTCTTTTTAATTTTCTATCCTTGGTGACCGAATACCGACCGTAAACGAATTATCGGTCGTAATTCGGTCGCTAAACCCTAACCCTATACCCTAATATGGTCGCTATTCCGTCGCCCATAACAATATTCCAGAGCCAGAAATTTTAAAAACAGTACACACCCTGCCACAAGTCATAAGCATACAAATAACATACAAGTCAATATTCCAAAGAGATCAATATTTCATAAGCATACAATAGTGATAATAACAAGCATAGTTCAATATTAAACCAAAAAAACATAACAAAAGTCGAATAATATTCCAAAAAACCTACAATCTCTATTGACGGCCCAATACATCATCTACAATTAAGGGATCATCGTCATAATCTGAATCTAAGTCATCATTATCTAAGTTGCTCAATCTAGCTTCTAGCTCAAACTTTGAGCTTAATATAGCGTCCCCTATTTGAAAACATCTCAAATAAGGTACTAGCTAATGCCTTGTTTTTCTTCTTTTCTCTCCGCGCATATTCTCTCTCTTTGTCTTCAAATTTCTTCTTCCATTCTTCGTTCAGTTCTGTTAATTTGTGTTCCATTTCTGAGTGAGATACCGACTGACTACCTCCCCTCATTGCCTTAACCACATTCGAGAAGGAGCCGAGTCCTTGAACTCGTCCCTTTTTTATCCCGCCAATTGCCTCCGCAGAGAGCGCAATCTGAGTCGGCAAATCGGGAGGTGGCTGACCTGCTTGAGTAGCTTGGGTTGCGGCATTGTCATAAACTGAATGGAACACTCCCTGTTAAAAAAAAAAAAAAGGAAGTTAAGTGATAAATTCAAGTAAATAACTAATATAAAAAAATGGAAACATAATGGAAATACTTACCGATAGGTGTCTAGAATCATCATCAACATATTCCCCCTTATTCGAGCCGGTATGGTGTTGATGACACCAATCATAGCTATCCGGGAATGGGATTGAATGTCCCGCCTCCTTTTCCTGTATAAAAAATGTATTAAAACATTAAATACGTAAATAAAAACACAAAATTTTAATGAATTTGCATTTTTTTTACAATTACCACTTTCTGATGATGCTCAATGTGGCTAAGTGAACCACCCGTATGCTTCATTGGGCCTTTGCCGCCCCTCCCCTCCTTCCGGTTGATTGCTGCCTTTTTAGACTTGGCTTGAAATTTCGGAGTTGCCCAATACGCTTTCAGTCTGTCCCAATCAGTTTCAGAAACCCATTTGGGCTTCTTATTCTTTTTCCGGTGGTCACTCATGATACCGCTCAGTCTCCTCTTAAGTATCGTGCGCCAACCTCTCTTGACCCCCTCCTCATGCTCAAGAGCCCATCGAAAAATTTACTGTTTTTTGAAATAATGTTTGATAATTAAAATTTATACACTTTTAACTTCATTATAATTCATACACTTACCGCAAACTCTTCCCACCACATATTTTCTTCCTCCATGGGAACATCCTTTAGGGTGCTATATGCTCCCTTGAAACGGCCCTGGAATATACCGGTAATGGCGGCGGAGCAGCTAGAGCTCAATCTAAAACTATAAAAGCAGCGACAAAAATCAATTAGAAATTAAAATGATTAAAAGAATTATAATTAACTTGATTTATAAAGGACATAAGTTTGAAATTAACTTACGTGCCATAAGTCGGCTGCAGGAGAGTCCGCGTATCTACTGCAATATGCGCTCCTCCAGTACTGGGATCAGTCCTTGTCTCTGGGACATCAGACTCGGTGGGCGGTGCTGCCGCAGGAGAACCCCCAGAGACGTGCTCACCAGCAGACTGTGTCGTATGTGTCATACCCAGCACAGGGGCAGATGCAGTTGTCGACTGCGAACTGGATGATGAAGGTGTCTGGGAGGTAGGTGGCGTAGCAGACACTAGAGTCTGACTAAATGGCAAGCACGCTCGTATAGGTTTCTTTGGAGGCATCTCTGAATTTTAAATTAAGCGGATTAAGAAGTAGCAAATTATAATTTTCATTAAAATTAACATGTTGATCCTACAAGTGTAAGGTTAGAGCTAAGGCCTTAAATCGGAATAAGAAAGATATTGATATGCATGTATCTTTAGCATTCATTAAGTGTTCATGAAAGCTTGTTGTTAGTTGCAAAGAAAGTGATAACGTCTTCAACGTCTAAAAGGTGTAAATACAAGACGTAAATCAAATCAACAAAAGGAGAATGTTAATGAAGATCCACGATAAATCAGTTATTAACAAAGTGCAGCTATACATTCTATCCATTCCTTCATTGTGCTATCACCAATCCATTTTCAGAAACTAACTAGTGTAATACTAAGTTTTATCCTGAAATTCAACTTATAACCACACATATAGCGAGTAAAAGTGATCATGAAAATATCGGGAGCTAAGGTCATAGCTAAGAGTTTTTTACTTCTCAAGTCCATTGACTCTGTTATTTGTTGCCACGTAGTAATCGCAAGCTGCAAACTGACAGACAAACCTTTACACTCAAATATTTCATGCCATTTCAGGAAACATTTTGATCGTCTGATATGTTCTCTGAGATATGGAGGAACTTCCAATTTGTACAAGAAAAGAAACATATAGAAGCAAACACGAATTTTCGTTCTTGAATCTAGAATTTGTCTTTTTTCAAACATTAAACAGAAAAAAACTCCTCGATGCAGAGAGAAATTTTCTTTATCTTAGCCAACTTAAAAATATTTCCAAATCAGATAAACAGGTGAAACATCTACATTTGTATACTATACTATAACCAAATCTTACTAATACTATAGAAATCCAAATAAAGAAACACAAATATATAATTCAGACATGTTTCATAAAGACATAATTAACAAATGAAGAAAAAATGAATAATCTAGAAAATAATAAACTACCTTCAACATTCTGAGAAGAACAAGAGACCTTAAATTTCACAATTCTCTTTGCATTTGCGGCTTTTTCGAATTCCAAATTAAAAGAAACAAGAGATGTTTGACGACGATTTCTCAACACTTTTCCATTGTGTCTTTGCAATGGTTCCACTTATCCAAACTAGAGTTGCCCTAATTCACCACCATAACCACAAACATTTCTATACGGTTATACACAACACAGCTATAACATTGAATGTACTTCTTGATACCATTAATAGTTCCACATAACTAAGCTTAATGTAAAATTCAACATCTCATATTCATAATTGAACATCTACTCAACTTCAATTGTGCCCAAAACAAGGTACATTGACCCAAAAAACAAAACAAAACAAAGTTTCGATTTCTCGAATATCCCTGAAACAAACAGGAAAAAAAAATGCCCAAAAAAACAAAATACACTGAAGAGAACAAGCATATAAGAGACAGGGCAGAGGGAAATTAATAAGAACAGAGTTCTTAATTTGATTAGTTGACTAAAAAGTTCGAAAACGTGAAGAACACATACATTCTTTGATAAGTGTTGAAGAGATTTGAGTAGGTGCTTATTTCTTTTACACCAAAATTACTTAACAGAGATGATTTCCATGAAAAAAATGCCAAAAAAATAATTGAAAATGAAGATTCAATCTTACCTCTGCTGGCGTCGAAGGCCGCTCGAGATGGCGGTGAGGCGAGGCTGCAACAATGGAGTGGCGGTGAGGCTTGACAGTAAGGATGGCGTGGCAGTGGTGCTTGACTGCAAGGATGGAGCTTGATGGTATGGGGAAAGGAGGTGGTGACCGGCTGGAGGAGGGTGGCAGAAGGCGGGGTGGGGGTTTCGCAGTGGGAGATGGGGGTTTCAATAGTTCTAGAGAGACGAAGGGAAGAATTGGGCGAAATGCTTAGGGTATTTGAAGATAAAACGAACAAAACGACGTCATTTTAAATATTCGGTCGCTAAGTTCCGTCGTTAAATATTCCGTCGGTATTCGGTCGTTAAGTGTGAACAAAACGATGGCATTTCAATTTGGTCAACGGGACCGATGTGTCCGACGGATTTGCGATGGTATAACGATCGGTATCTTTTCGGTCGGTAAGTTCCGTCGGTATTAGGTCGTTATATATTTCGTCGGTATTCGGTCGTGGTTATCCGTCGGTATTCGGTCGTTAAGTGTGAACAAAATGATGGCGTTTCAATTTGGTCAACGGGACCGATGTTACCGACGGATGGGCGATGGTATAACAACCGATTTGTTTTCGGTTCCTATTTGGTCGGTATTCCGTCGTCCAAATTGTTACCGAAAATTTCAGTCGCTAAATTCGGTCGCTATTTAACTGTTTTCTTGTAGTGATAGGTCACAAGGAAAGCATCAAGTCTATCAAGAAAGCATACACATGACAAAGGCAATTGATTTGAGACTTAGTGGTAAAACCACTTTTAACCTTCGTCTCGGTCGACCGAAGTTTTACTTCAGAAGATCGGTTGAAGGTCGATCGACCGAGCCTGGGTTAGGTAGACTGAAGTGTGTCACATCACTCAATCTTTTCAAATGGTTTAAATCACTCAACAGCTATTTTGGTAAGGTCGACCTCAATCCTATTTGGTCTACCGAGATAAGGCCTCGGTCGATCGAGATAGGGTTAGGTCATCCGAGATCGAAACAGAGCCTTTTCTCAAAATTGTTCGGAACCACCTCGGACAACCCGGACAAGAGTCCGGTCAACCGAAGTGTAGATTTATGGAAGTTTTCTAGCCGTTGGAGCATTTATTGCCAGCCAATTTCTCTTGCCTATTTAAACCACAAGGCTGCATATTTGTAAGGTTGAAAAACACAAGAGGGGGGGGGGGGTGAATTGGGTTTTTTTATTTTATTTTATAGAAAGTGGCTTCTTTTTCTTTGAAATAATGAAGTGTAGAACTAGTATATGAAGCTTGGAGAAAGTAGAGCAAATATGAAAACAAGGAGAGCAAGACACGAGATTTAGAGTGGTTCGATTCACAAAGAATCTACGTCCACTACCTTGAGTTTCTCCCAAGGATTTTCAACAACTTCACTAAGAAGATCTTTTTACACTTGTGGCTAACTCACAAAGAGTTTTACTCAAATAACCACAATTACAATCAACACTCACTAAGAGTACAAATACCCAATCACTAAGAAAGGGAAAGATGGAGATATAAAGATACAATTTTCACACTCAAGAAGTGGAGTAAGGATACCTTTTAAGATCACACTTTAATGCTCTTTTGAACTTTTGAATTCAACACTTTGTGTCTTGCATATATGAGATGGATTTGAACTTTTCAATACATAAAAAGAGATGGGTATACTTTTGAAGAGCAAGAGCTTTTGTATATTCAATGTAGATCAGTTGTGGTTCATGTCTCAAGAATATATACAGCTTTAGAGCTTTTATACTTTTCAAAAACGTCCAAAAAACGACTTTAAAACGGTCAGATACGACTAGTTTTTTACAGAGTTCGGTTGACCGTACAAGGACCTCGGTGGACCGAACATACACTTCGGTCGATCGAGCCTAGAAATTTCAACTCTCTGTTTCTCTTCGGTTGATCCGAGGAAAGGTCGGATGATCCGACTTCCTGAGCTTAGAGAGAAGTTGATTTTTCACTCTTATTGAAAACTTTTGAAGTCTAAAAGGTTTTCTCAATATGTAACAATTAAGAGCATTTCGAAAACCGTTTTAAAAGACTTGAACTTTGAAATCAAAGGCTTTTGAAATACGAACACATGTAAGGGTCATTTTGAAACTTAACCTTTTGAAAACGTGTTTAATATGTATGCAAGACTATAGTGTTGTATGCTTAAGTTCATTAAGAGCATTGGTTAGAGCTTATAAGATAACGACTTATAACAACAAAGCTAATCTAACCAAACCTAAGTCTTCAATCTTCAATCTTAACGAGATGTGCCTTGAATAATACGACTTTGAATCTTGATCATGGCTTGATTGAAGTACTTAGAGCTTCCATAACGAGTTCCGATATCCTATCACAAAGATATAGGACATTAGACACAACATCAAATGTTTGTCCATTATCAAAAACTGAGTTTGTTCGCCCTTAGGGCTTACAAAGGTATTCATTCCTTTAAGTGCGTCCAAGATATTCTTTTTCAAAGCATTATTTATTACTCCTTGCAAACATTTTCATGTGCTAAACAAAGTTGAACAAAATATCTGAGCTATAACATTTATTGAGCTTTACACTTGTAACATATACATCACTTCTAGGTGATATTTGGTTATTCCTTCTTCCCCTCTCATTAGTGAGATTAGTTCTTTGTGAGCTAGGAAGTAACTCTCTGTGAGTTTCAACTCTTTGTGAGTTAGGCTCTTTGTGAGCTTGTTGTGTGGTTCAAGTAACATTCTTTATTGAGCTTTACACTTGTAACATATACATCACTCCTAGGTGATATTTTGTTATTCCTTCTCCCCCTCTCATTAGTGAGATTAGTTCTTTGTGAGCTAGGAAGTAACTCTATGTGAGTTTCGTCTCTTTGTGAGATTTGCATAACTCTTTGTGAGTTAGGCTCTTTGAGAGCTTGTTGTTTGGTTCAAGTAACACTCTTTGTGAGTTGTCCACTCTTGTAAAATGTTGATCCCACCTTACATTTGTTGTGAAGTGTTGAAATCCTTGGGTGTGTCCCAAGGTAGTGGATGTAGATTCTTTGTGAATCGAGCCACTCTAAATCGCTTGTCTTTTATTCTTCTTCTTTGCAAGCTTTCATTATTGTTGCTATTTACTTTTGTCTAAATCATTTCAAAGAAAGTTTTGAAAAGTATACAAAAACCTTATCCCCCTAGTGTTTTTCAGTTGGTATCAAAGCTCCGTCTTCTCTTTTTGGATTCACATCCTTTAAGGAAAGATCATATGACCGGACATTCCGCATTGGCTTATCTTGAGGGGTCCTCTAGGAACCGTCCCCCTTTCTTTAAGGGTACAAACTAAAATTGTCGGAAGAATAGATTTCACATCTATGTGTTCTATCAATTTTGAGCTTTGTACCGTGATTGATGATAGACCATATATTCCTATGAAGGAAGAAAATGGTTCAAGAATTGAGAAAGAAAGACACAAGTTTAATAACTTTGAGGTCAAGAAGATGACTATGAACTTTCAAGCAATGAATATTTTGAGTTGTGCCCTTCATCAAAATGAATATAACCGAGTGAGTGGTAGTGATACCGCTCATGATATGTGGAAGACACCTGAAGTTACCCATGAGGGTACCAATCAAGTGAAGGAATCAAAACTTAACATGCTCGTTAGAGATTACGAGTTGTTCTCTATGAAATTCAATGAGAACTTAAGTGATATGAATACTCGTATTACAAACATCATCAATGGGCTAAAGGCCTACGACAAAAATTACTCTTGTGGGGAATTTAACATGAAAATTCTCAAAGCTCTTCCGAAAACATTGGAAGCAAAAGTCCTGTCCATTGAAGAGGCCAAGGACTTGAAGGCTTATCCCCACCGAAGAGCTTATTGGCTCTCTTTTTACTCATGAGATGAAGTTAAAAAGGCAAAGTATAGATGAAGTTAAAAAGGCAAAGTAGAGATGAAGTTAAAAAGTAAAAGTAGCATTGATCATGAAAAAGCTCCAAAAGGAGTTGCATTAAAAGCTAAAGATCACAAAATAACTCATGAAACAAAAGAGAGTGATGAGGAAGAGGAGGATACGGATGATGAGGCCATGACCATGATGGTGAGAATGGTGAGAAAGACGTCCTATGGGGAAAAGGGCAAGAAGCATTTCCAAGCAAGAAGAGGACAACCCTCTCAAATTCCAAATAGGATGAAATAATTTAAGTGTGGAAGTAAGGAGCACTTTATTGGAGATTGTCCAAAAGTAAAAAAACAAAGATAACCAAGGTGACAAGAAGAAGAGATTTTTCAATGCCAAGAATCCAAAGGCATGATTGTGAAAAGAAAAATTCAGAATCCCCACAAAAGGCAGCGAAAATAAAATAGGATTTCGTTCCTTTAAAGGATCTACTTACAAGAAATTAAAAGTACCGTGTGATAGGAATTATACCTTTTTGATCTGATAGAAATTTTCGGATTCTGCTACTTTAAATCACCAACGACAGCCTTCAAACTCCCGTCTCTACCGGTATCCACACCGACCAACTTTGAGCTTGTTCATTGTGCTTGTGATGCTAGTTACGAGAGCTATGAACATTGAAGATTGTCTTCGTGAGCTTCGTTGATATCAAAATATAATCAGGAATTTTAAATATAAGAAAAACAAAATTTCTTTCTCTTTTTTTGTTCTTGAGAGTGTATATTAGAGAGAAAAATCAGAGAAAATTTCTCTCTAAATTTCGGCTAGAATATTATGGAATGGTAGGAGAAAATATTTTGTGTTTTGATGAATACTTCATCAAGTGGAGTTAGTGGGTCTCACAAACACATTTCTCTCCCCACTACCTCTTTAATATGCACACACTCTCTCACACAAGACATGTGCCGATTTTGACCTGGTCCAACTGGTCCAGTCGGTCAGAGAAATGATTCTCGGCCGACCGGAGTGACAAACCGGTTCGGTCTACCCTAGACAACTCTCGGTCGACCGGGTCCGGGTTTTCCTAATCCAATCGAACGCCCAATCCAGTTGAGCTTGGCCAATCTAATTGTGCACCTATGTGATATGTAAACTCCAACAAGCCCAATACAGTTGATTCTAGTGTGCGACCCTTTAGGTATTTGCAATGTTGGCCATCACAAATAGTTCGTTGATTCAAGTAATCACAATTATGATTAATTTATTTTTGTATTAATCCCTTTTGTCCTTGATATCTAGATTGAGCACAAGTCATGAAGAATGTCACACTTGTATAGTTCAATCAATCGGTTTCTTGATTCCCGAGTAGACTAATCAAATGACATTAATATCTCATATTAATTCATTTGTCCATGGCCATGAATTAGTCTCACTCCATCAAGGGGGCCCAAGATATCACTCATGTTGTATAGGAGGGACAAATAAGCTATCTATCACACCTTATCCTACACATGGTTCATAAATACACCCACCAAATGCCTTTATAGCCCATCTAGTTACAGATGGAATTTGACACTAACGACAACATTCTTGCTTTTTAGTGTATATTGTACATAAGAACTATCTCTAAGACATGTTCTCTTGGTATCTAATACCCATGCAACAAAGTATGGCGATCATGCTGCTGCTGTGTCATCAGATTCGTCAGCGGGTCGGCGATGTTATCGTTTGTATGAACTTTGCAAATCTTCAAATATCCTCTATCAATGATCTCATGGATCAGGTGATACCACCACAATATGTGTTTGGGCCTTTGGTGAGACCGTGGTTCCTTTGATATATGGCTCCATTCACATTGGAGATCAATCGCATTCTACATTCGAAATGATAGGTATAACACACCAAGTTTATCAAATGAACTTTCGGATCCAAATCTCCTAAGTAGCATCTGTTGCAGCTATATACTCGACTTTGGTTGTAGTTTAGGCAAGACATATATCCTTATTGCGATATAAATCTCCTCTATCATCTGGAAACTAAAATCAGTGTAACCGCTTACAATAAGCTCGTCTTCCCAACCATAGATAAAGATTGTGTCCTTAGTCCTTCACAAGTACTTGATGATGTTCTTGTTAGTAGTGCCCTAGGACCATTAGCAAATGTTGTGCGTTTTGTTATCTTTTGAGCATGTAATTGAATAGTTAATTTTGCTTTTGATTATCAAATGTGTGATTTGATAGTAAAACTCATTAGCTTATGTAATTACTATTCTAGAAGTCCCTAGTTTTATGTAATGCTTAATTACTATGAAATAAAACTAGTATGATTGTTGATTGATGATCTTGTTTTATCGATCATGTGTAATGGATACAAATCACATCATAGATGCAATATATAGGGGATACATTGTATTGGGACGTGATCCGTCGGAGAAGTAATACTTCATGGTCATAAGTCATAAGTATTACTTCCTCAATACTATTTTAGAATCCTTAGACCTTAAGTCTTCATTGATTCTAGTATGAATGGAGCCACGCTTTTGACTCGATCGGACGTTACTTGTAACAGAGTAATCAATACGACCGATGATCGGATGTAGTGTCCTATCATAGCTTGAATGTGAGAGACATTGTAAGGAATTTGTCCCTCTCTATTATTAGAGAGAGATATCCATGGGCCCCTCGATAGGGAAAGACTGTTTAAATGCATGGCCGTGCTCAAATGTATTTGATAAAGTGGTTATCAAGTGCTATTTGTCGAAACAGTCTACCTGGAGATCGAGCATAAATATAATTAAGCTTAATAAGGGTGACGACCACCATGCCTTATGCTTAATTAGGATATCGCGAGACAAAGGGATTAAATAGTGGATTGACATTAGGTTCCGTTGTAATTCATTCACTTTGGGTAGTCACGATGTCCTGCTAGGGGCCGCTTGTGACTTATGAACTCACACTACTAACAAGTGTGTTTTCATTGCCATTGTGATATGAACCTACAGGGTCACACACATAGACGAGCTAACGAGCTTCATGTCCAGATTCAATGAATCTAGAAAGTGTCTAGGTTCATTGTATCTGACATATGTTTTTCTGAAAATAATAAAGTGTTTATTATTCGAATTAGAGATAGGGGCAATTTTGGTATTTAACCAGTAGCTGGGGATTACGTGGGAGCCATTATCCGATAAAGAGTCCCACTACCAAATGGAAGTCTCAGGGGACGTGGGATTCGTAGTCTCCCACAGCTGGGAGAAGTTGAGTAGACATGGGAGTTGTTCTGGGAACCAACTCCCACACTCTATATAACATCTCTTAACCCGAAACCCTAGGTACTAGTTGTTATCAGCCGAAATACCTAGACCAAAAGAAAAACCGTTTTTCTTTCTGCCTTCCCTTTTTCCTTCTCTAATTCCCGAACTTCAGAGAGACGAAGAGCTAGCAATCGCTGCTCGTTTCGTCGCGTGGATACCGGTAGAGGGATATTCCACAAAGGGAAATCCGGTGGTGGCAAGAAACTGATCAAGAAACGTCATCCTCCATTCAAGAAGTAGCTTCTTGAATCCGAAACATGTAAGTTCTTTATCGCTGCTTTCGTTTCGGTTTCGTATGAGCGGATCCTTCAGGGGAGGACTCATGGGTGTTTGGAACGAGTTTCCGCCCATGAATCCCTTCAGTTCTTGACGGTTATCAAGTGACGTTCACCGTATGTTGACTAGTATCTTCTCGTTATACTCAAGGCATACGAGACATCTGGGCGAGTACACAACATGGCATACATGATAGATCTTGACTCCAAAGGTGAAGCTTGCTTCACCTAAGTCCTTCATTAAGAAACATTGCCCCAACCAGAGCATTACAGATTCCAATGTTGGAATGTCATTCCCTATAAGTAGTATGTCATCTACATACAAAACTAGGAATACAACCGAGTTTCCACTAAACTTTTTGTAAACACAGGGTTCATCAACATTCTTGATAAAATCGAACTTGCGTACGGTTTCGTCAAAACGTCAATTCCAGCTTCTAGAAGCTTGCTTGTTTGTAGGTTGTAGGTTCATCGTGATCAATAAACATAACATCTTCATGTTCTATTAGGAAAAATCCAAATTTTTATGGTGATCTACGAACTCCACTAGACCTACACAATTCTTGTGTTTCCGGAACTGGCTGCACAACAGCTTGTGTAGCTTGTTACAATTCCACCTGGTCACTTGTGTCTGTAACTTCACCAAGTTTCCTTAGAATTTCACCAAGCTCCGGAACTTTATTAAGTTCAACGTGGCCCCCAATTGTTTTCCCATAAAGGAATTCGACTTCTAGAAAAACTCCGTTGCGAGAAACAAAAACTTTGTTCTCGTTGGGGATGTAGAAGTAGTACCCTTTAGTTTCCATAGGATACCCCACAAAGGGTCACTTGTCCGACTTTTGGTTGAGCTTGTCCAAAGCTGAGTGTTTCATAAATGCCTCACAACCCCAAATCTTTGAGAACAACATACTTAGACGCCTCCCAATCCATATCTTATATGGTGTCGTTTCACCAGATTTAGATGGAACTCTGTTTAGTGTTAAAGTTGTTGCTTCTAAAGCATATATCCAAAAGGAGTTTGGAAGGCTCGTGTGACTCATTATTGATCGAACCATATCTAATAGAGTTTAATTTCTCCTTTCGGATACACCGTTCCATTAATGAGTAACCGGAGGAGAAAGCTGTGAAACAATTGCACAACTCTTTAGATAGTCACGGAATTCTTAAGTATTCCCCACCTCAATCATATCGAAGCATCTTAATACTTTTGCCAAGCTGGTTTTGTACTTCATTCTTATACTCTTTGAACTTTTCAAAGACCTCAGACTTGTATTTCATAAGAAACACGTATCCAAAATGACTAAAATCGTTAGTAAAAGTATTGAAATATATATAACCACCTTTTGCATGAATATTGAATGGACCACATACATCACTATGTATTAGTTCCGACAAATCCTTTGCTCGTTCTCCACTTCGAGTAAAAGGAGATGCAGTTATCTTACCCATTAAACAAGGTTCGCATGTATCATATGATTCAAAATAAAATGATTCCAACAATCCATCTTTATGGAGTTTGGAAATGCGGTTTTCGTTTATATGGTCTAAGTGACAATCCCATAGGTATATAGGATTAGATTCTTTAGTCTTTATCTTTTTGTATTTATTTTATAAATAGGTGAATCTAGATCTAACAAGAATAAAAGATATAATTTAACGATATAGACATTCGTTGGTTTTTAATATGAATATCAAAACCCATCTTGTCCAAACAAGAGGTCGAAATAATATTCTTAGGTAATGTAGGTACATAAAGAAAACTCTCTAAATCTAGAACAATTACAGAAGGCAAACTATGACTATATGTTCCTACAGCTAATGCAACAACTCTTGCTCCATTGCCAACACGTAGGTCCACGTCGCATTTTTCCAGCTCTCTACTCCTTTATAGTCTCTGCACATTCATGCAAATGTGAGAATCACATCCAGTATCTAATACCCATGAGGAAGTAGTAGTAGACAAGTTGATCTCAATAACACAAATACCTGAGCCAGAAGTAACATTTGAACAATTTCCAAGCTTTTTACCGGCATGAATAGTAGGGTAGTTTCTCTTCCAGTGTCCTTTCTGTCGACAATGGAAGAAATTTCAATCATTAGCCATAGCGCCCTTGGGTTTAGTGCTTTCTCAGAATGGTTAGGTTTACCTGAAGACTTGCCTTTAGGCTTACAAAAACCATTGCCCCTGTTGTTGTTGACCATGTAAATGTCCTTGGACTTGCTTGTTTTCTTCTCGGTAGTCCTCAACATGTTCAACAATTTGGGGATAATTTTGTCTATCTCATTAATGTTGTAATTCAATTCAACCTGACTGAATGATTCAGGCAATGATTGCATAATCAAGTCAGCGGATAGCTCATGGCCAAGAGGAAATCCCAGTCTTTCGAGACTCTCAATATAGCCTATCATCTTTAGAATGTGAGTTCCAATTGGTGTTCCCTCTGTCATTTTGCACTGATATAGAGACTTCGACATTTCGAATCTCTCTTGGTGGGCTTGACCCTGAAATAGTTGCCTTAGATGATTAATCATATCTAAAACTCCCATTTCCCCATGTTGCTTCTTAAGATCATGGGTCATGGTCACTAACATAAGACTAGACACATCTAATGCGTCATCTAAGTGCTTACGATGAGCATTTCTTTCAGCGGCCAGAGCCCCCGCAGCTAGTGGATCAGGAACATACATCTTTTTCTCGTGCTTAAGAACGATTTTAAAGTTCCTGTACCAGTCGAGGAAGTTTCCTCCCTCAACTTTGCCCTTCTCAATGATGGATCTCATTGATAAAGAGTTTGATGCAACGATTACGTTTGCCATTATATATATAGAGAAAAGATTGCAAAATTTTAGTTATCATATTTTAAAATCATTAATAGGACTTTATTTAATGATTCTCCCACTATTTTATTCAAATGAATAACCCTCAAGTATTCATTCGTAAAGTTCAAAACTTTCTAATAGGACCAAGATCCATATTTAATCTTTCTCAAGGAAGCTTTGGCTACTATACTCAAGAAGACGCTTTAGGTAAGAAACACTTGCTAATCACATCAATTATGTGACTCTTGGTTGGTTAAGTAGGTAACGATTACCCTCAGTACATAAATACACATATTAACCCTTATGCCTCCAGATTCTCAACCATTGAGGTAATCCGGTTAAGTATGATCCAAGGTTAACCGGTGGATATCACTAACTTATCCATCGCTTCACCCGAATAGACATGCGCTTATTCCACTCGGAAGTTCACACTACTATTGATATAGGCCTTGACGAGGGCCCCATTTAGAAGGCAATAGATTTAAAATGGTAGATAAAACCATGACATAGTAATAGCCCTTATACGGATATTCCGAGCCAACGTAAAATCCTAGGTCAATCTAAAGGTGGAAAAGCAATAAAACCTATTTATTGTCTTCCGCCTTCTTGTGGTTTCCTCTATCTGATGGATGACTTTCTTCATCAATTATTACATATGAAAAATATAAAATCCTATTCTATACTTTTACATAATTCAAAGAATTCTCGAGTTACATTCGAGATTAAATTTACAACTAGAATGAATAGATAAGGCACGACACACAGGCAGTATTATAATAAAAACACATGGGTCAAAGGCTATTAATATGCACCATGCTAAAAAAACACGACAATCATGCTAAAAGCGCAAATACACACTACCCCTCTTCTATCGACCCTGGGCATACTCCCGGTCGACGCGATAAGGCACTAACAAAAAACTGTGTAAAATATGGCCACCTCGGTCGACCCAGAAAATTTATGATCGACCGGCCGGAAAACAGACTAGCCTTGGTCGACCGTGATTGCTCACCGGCCGGCCGAATTCTAGGCAGTAGCAAAATCTCATTTTCTAGAACATATCCGGTCTACTGCGAACCTCTTATGGTCGACCGAGTTATTCACAAAAAAACCATAAAATAGCAAAAAATACAAATCTACAATTTGTTCGGGGATTCGTTTAACACTTAAAACGAATTCCCAAAGGTTGTACAAAGGTAAATAACATCTTATGACATGCATTATCCGTCTATTAAAAGCACGATAACACATAAACAAAGTAATTGGGTTCTCATGATAGGCTCTGATACCACTTGAAAGGAAAAATTCAGAATCCCCACAAAAGGCAACGGAAATAAAATAAGATTACATTCTATTAAAGGATCTACTCACAAGAAAGTACCAGTACCTTGTGACAGGAATTATACATTTTCGATCTGATCTAAATTGTCCGGATTCTGCTACTTTAAATCACCAACGACAGCCTTCGGACTCCCGTCTCTACCAATATCCACACCGACCAACTTTAAGATTGTTCGTTGTACTTGTGATGTTAGTCACGAAAGCTACGAATGTTGAAGACGATCTTCGTTGATATAGAAATATAAACCGAAATTTTAGAGATAAGAAAAACTGTTTTCCTTTTCTTTTTGTGTTCTTGAGAGTGTATATTAGAGAGAAAAAATTAGAGAAATTTTTTCACTAAATTTCAGCTAGAAATATTATGGAATGGTGGGAGGGAAATTTTTGTGTTTTGATGAACACTTCATCAAGTGGTGTTAGTGGAACCACCCACAAACTCCACACTCGCACATTTCTCTCCCCACTGCTCATTTAACATGCACACACTCTCTCACACCGGACATGTGCCGATTTTGATCTGGTCCAAGTGGTCCTGTCGACCGAAGAAATGGTTCTCAGCCGACCGTAGTGACAAACTGGTTCGCTTGACCCGAGATAGCTCTCGATCGACCGTGTCCGATTTTTGCCCAATCCAATTGAGCTTGCCCAGTCTAATTGTGCACGTATATGAAATGTAAACTCCAACAAGCTCAATCCAGTTGATTATAATGTGCGACACTTTAGGTATTTTCCATGTTGGCCGTGACAACAATTGTCAACAGTAATGAGAGGTATCTAGCAGCACATCATTACTCCCAAGTCACAAATAGTTTGGTGATTTAAGTAATCACAATTATGATCTAATTGCATTAATCCCATTGTCCTTGATATCTAGATTGAACACAAATCATGGAGAATGTCACACTTGTATAGTTCAATCAATTAGTTTCTTGATTCCCTAGTAGACTAATCAAATGACATTAATATCTCATATTAACTCATTTGTTCATGACCATGAATTAGTCTCACTCCATCAAAGGGCCCAAGATATCACTCATGTTGTATGGGAGGGACAAACCCTCTATCTATCACACCTCATCCTACACATGGTTCATAAATACACCCAACAAATGCCTTTATAGCCCATCTAGTTAAAGCCGGTGTTTGGCTCCATCAAAGTATACAATTTTCCATGTAGGAAATCTTGTGTGATCTCAAATCGAAGGATTTATATACAAACAAAATCATTATAAGAACATTGTTGACATTTATACAACAATCCATGAAATGTTCTTATAAGAGGGTCTGTCCAGTATCAAATACCCATGTGTTTGACTTAATATCACCACATTATTGATGTCCTCAAAATTATTGTTGTCCTTAAAATTCCACAATAATGATTGACTTGGAACATTTTAGAATAGTTCAATGTAACAATTACATAACTATCTAAAGACATTATTATATTTTATTACATTTACACAGTCGTAATTAAAACACTAATAATAGAATTCATGCCTTAATATTTTATCACATTAAAGAAAATACAACAATCTCCCACTTACACTAAAGACAACAACCTTTCTTTTTAATGTATACTGTACATAAGAGCTATCTATAAGACATGTTCTCTTGGTATCAAATACCCATGCAACAAAGTATGGAGATCATGCTGCTGCTGTGTCAGCGGGTGGGTCGGCGATGTTATCATCCTATGAAGTTTGCAAATCTTCAAATATCCTCTATCAATGATCTCATGGATCAGGTGATACAGCCGCAGTATGTGTTTGGACCTTTGGTGAGACCGTGGTTCCTTTGATATATGGCTCCATTCACATTGGAGATCAATCACATTCGACATTCGAAATGACAGGTATACCACACCAAGTTCATCAAATGAACTTTTGGATCCAAATATTCTAAGCAGCATCTGATGCAGCTATATACTCTGCTTTGGTTGTAGTTTAGGCAAGACACATATTCTAATTGCGATCTAAAGTTGTCTCTATCGGTTTGGAAACTAGCATCTGTGTAACCGCTTACAATGAGCTCGTCTTCCCCACCATAGATTAAGAATGTGTTCCTTAGTCCTTCACAAGTACTTAAGGATGTTCTTGATGACTATCCAGTGACGTTCACCGTATGTTGATTGGTACATGGGATGATGAGAAGAGCGATGAAGAGGACGATCACCACAACAATCAAAACACAAATATTTTCTTCATGGCAATTGAAGATGAGGTAAAACAAGTAAAAAGCGCACCTCCTGCAAAATGGTTTCTTTATACTGGGTGTTCAAGACATATGACCGTAGATGCTACTCTCATGAGGGATGAGAAGGAAAGCAATGAAGGATTCGTCACATTCGGTGACAAACAATAAGGCAAAATCATTAGCATTGGAAATATTGGTAAAGGCTCATATACTCTCATTAGACAAGTGTCCTTAATTGAACTTTTAACATATAACTTGCTTAGCATTAACCAATTATGTGATAATGGCTTTGTTGTTTCTTTCAAGAAAGGTGCAGGCTCTATCTTTGATGAAAACTCTAATCAAGTCATCTTTGAAGCAAATAGAGTTGGTAATGTGTGTATGATCTCCCTTGATGAATTGTTTGCATATGATGTCACATGTTTAAATGTTAATGATGATGATGCTTTTCTTTGGCACCGTAGATTAGGACATGTTAGCATGGACTTACTTAACCGGTTATCGAGCTAAGAACTTGTACGTAGTTTGCCCAAAGTAAAGTTTGAAAAGAAACGTTTGTGTGATTCATGCCAATTTGGAAAACAAACCAAAACCTCTTTTAAGCCCAAGAAAATGGTATCTTCTCCAATACCTTTAGAATTAGTTCATCTTGATCTTGTTGGACCTATGAGGTATGCATTTGTCATAGTAGATGATTTCTCTAGATTTACTTGGGTAATTTTTCTCTCTAAAAAGATGACTACCTCATTGAATTATCAACCCTCTTTAAGAAAATTCAAAATTCTCTTGACAGAGAATTGATTTCTATTAGAAGTGATAATGGTGGAGAATTCAACAACCAAAGTTTTGAAACTTATTGTAATGAGCATGGAATCAATCACAATTTTTCGGCTCCTACAACTCCTCAACAAAATGTTATAGTTGAGAGGGAAAACCTCACGTTACAATAAATGGCTAGGTCTAGGCTTTCCGAAAATTCTTTACCTTTGTAATTTTGGGTCGAAGCCGTAAACACCGCTTGTTATATAATGAACCGAGCCCTCTTAAGACCAAACTTAAAGAAGACTCATTTTGAACTTATTTTTGGAAAAACTCCTTCCATTTCTTACTTTAGAGTTTTTGGTTGCAAGTGTTTTGTGCTCAATATCAAAGTTAGCCTTGGGAAGTTTGATAAGAAATCGGATGAAGGCATATTCCTTGGCAAAACTAACTACTTTACATAGTAATGGTGACATCGAGAAAGAAAAAGCCTCACCGTTGGTAGAGATCATCGTTCGGCTCAGAGACACGCACATCGGCGTATAAACCCTTAGCATTGTAAGGGAGATGTCCGACTATGTCTAAGCATTGCAGAGCTTTTTTTCAGAGTTAAAACATATGTTGTTATCATGTTATGTGTGATTATGTTCTCTCTCTTTATTTCTTTTTTTTTGTTAATTATTTTTATATTAATTTCCTCCTTATTGTATTTATTATTTAATTACTATTTTATTATGGTGATTTTTCTAATCGCATTAAATTCTTAATTAATTGCAAAATCACTAATCTAATTAAGTTAATCATCTAGGTGAATCACAATTAAATCCCCCACTAAGTTATTCGTGAGAAACGCCCTTAATAAAATGTACACATAAAATAACACGTTGTATAAATAAGTAGATAGGTAATCACATATTCGCATGAAATAAAATTCACATACTGACTTAGTTGAGAAAAAATTTATTACACACTAAATAATACGTAAGAAAAATTTACAGGTTTTACATGATGTTACTTAGACAAAGATGGACGTAGAGAAGTCGTTGAAAGCTACTATTGACGGAGTTATCCAAAAAGACCGTGATAATTCGACAAAGAGACAAAGATGGACCACCATATTGGTGCAGTGAGTTATACCAACGAAGATGCTAATGAAGAAAAGAAAAAACAAAGCAAGTGGCCAATAAGGCTGTTATTGGTGAGCTAAGAGCAATGACCAGGTCTGGTCATTGAAGGAACGTATCTAGGATTGTCAATGAGACTCAAATTTCCAATCTAAACTCAGATTTACTAGATTCAATCTGAGTCTAAACATACTTTTTATATTAAAATTAAGATTGGGTAGAGACTTAAATGAATCTGAATCCAGATAAATATAGAATCCAAGAGTAGTGAGTGTAAATTATAATTGTGTAGACCCAAAAGATTCAAGAGCACAAAAACTCATTAAGATTTATAGTTTTTATATAAATTTGAGACCTAAAATTATTAAGTCCAGACTCTAACTAAAAAGACTCATATCCAATACGACAAGAACCCAACTTAGTTCTCTTTTTAATCCAATTGACAGCCATAAACGTACCGCAGGGAAAAGTGTGAAAATGGCAACTATGAGGGATGTTATAACGGTCGGGGTTAAGTGTATCACCATTAAAAAAATCTGATATATATGATGATGGCAACTACTCCCTTTGTCCTAAATTAATTGTCCACATTTTAATTTTGTTCGTCCCAAATTAACTGTCTACTTTCTAAACAAAGTATGTATTAATAACAATTTTTCAATTTTACCCTTCTGCTAACTCCGCATTGAATGCTCTTAGTTAATTAAAATTATCACTTTCCAACACATATTTAAGAGATGGTTGAATGTTGTGTGAGAGGAAGGAGAGAAAAAATCATAAATTTTAAATGAGATTAATAAAATCAATTAAGGGTATCTTAGACTTTTATTTATATTTTATCATCAAAATCATCAAAACCTTAATACATATGCATTTGTCAAAGTGGACAGATAATTTGAGACGAATGGAGTATGAGGCCTATTACTATTTTCCGTGGTATTTTGACCAGTGTTAGACAAACTTAACAGTCTCATCCTTTCAGTTTCTTTTACTATGATTTCCCTCGATTCACTAGTTCCCTCCTTATCCTTTGCTCCGTAATAGCTCAAGGGACCAAAAGGCCCATTCTTGAACCAAAGTTACTTATGTTGGATGAAGTATATTTTGCTCCAACAATATCATTGAATGCCTTCAGTTCATGATCATTGAAAAACTTTAGAAATTCATTATTTCTAATCCGAGGCAAATCTCCAATAAAGATGAAAATATCATCATCTCCACATATTAAAGGCATATGTTCTCGACTTTGAGCAACCAAATCAACAAAAACTTTTTCATCTCTTTGATGAGTCTCTTTTTCTTCATCTACCAATTCTCTCTCAACAAGCTTACATTCTCTATCGTAATAATCAGCAAAGACAACATCTATTCCAATAATGTTTTCTTTATAACAATCTTTTTCATCACTCTCATCCAAATTATGAAATTTCAAGACAAATTCCAAGTCAATACCATTGACTAAATTTACAACAATTTGTTCATTACCTTTTTCATATTTCTCTTAAATATTCTCAGCACCATATTCATCTTCATAGAATAAAAGAAAATCTTGATTTGATATCTCATAAGTTTCAGAATTTTCTGTTAATGGTTTATGACTTCGGATCTTGTGCTGCGATCACCAAAAGCCTTCCCTTGCGAAATTGCTCTCTACCGGTATCCACGCGACGAAACAAGCAGCGAGTGTTAGCTCTTCGTTCATGAGTTTTAGAAATCTAGAGAGAAGAGATGACAAAAATCTCTATTTCTGTAATAGGTTTTGCGACTATGAAAAAGTGTAGCTAAGGTTTCGACCAAGAGAGATTATATAGGCATGAGAGTTTGTTCCGAAAATTAACTCCCACGTAATCCCAATCTCTTCTGGTAGTGGGGGTTTTTATCGCATAATAACTCCCACGTTATCCCAACGAAAGCCAAATACCGAAAATGTCATCCTTAATCTCTAATTCGAATAATAACATTTTATTATTCTCAAAAAAATAAATGTCAGATACAATGAATCTAGACACATTCTAGATTCATTAAATCTGGACATAAACCTCGTTAACTCGTCTATGCGTGTGACCCTGTAGGTTATATCACAATGGCAATGAAAGCACACTTAGTAGTAGTATGTGTTCATAAATCACAAGCGGTCTCTAGCAGGACATTGTGACTACCCAGAGTGAATGAATGTAGGGCAGAACCTAATATCAATACACTATTTAATCCCTTTGTCTCGCGATAACCAAATTAAGCATTAGGCATGGTAGTTGTCACCTTTATAAAACTGGATTACCTTCAACTTCTATTAATTTACTAGTCGATTTGTAATATCCGTAACTTTTCCATTTTTAGTAATTAAGAATAAATTATTCTATTCGCTATTTTAATAAAGACATAGGTGAATTGAATTAGGGGGATCTAAGTGAAAATATCTTATGGGAGGTTAGGCGTGACTCCCCCAACTCCTCGCTAGGGTCCACAACGACTGAGTATGGGATATGCGTGCTTCTAGGCACTAACATATACAAAATATCAAATGCTCGGAAGCAAAGAACACAAAACAATAAATAAATAATACAAAAGAGTTAACTCTTACAAGGCAAAATAATTGAAATACGTAATTCTCATAGGTGGATATGATACATAAAGGTTTCCAAGAGAATGACAGTATACTGCCAACAACTTCCCCAAGCTCTAAAGATAGATTTCTATGAGATTACTGGGCAAATTTTTCGGGACAAGCTTACCTGAAAAAATGTCATAAAAACATGTGTGAACAAGAAAGCTCAGTGAGTTTGCGTGTGTGCCAATGTATTTTCAAAGATCTTTTAGTGAATGCATGAAAATACTTTTCGAAAATATTTTCATTGCATGTAGATCCATTTTCCATCGAGTTTCAAAATCAAATACTGAAAACACATGAAGGTTTGAGGCGCAGCTAAAAAGTCTGAGCGAATCAAGACACATCAGCGCAACCTCTAAACCCAAATTTCAAAACAGTTATGCAAGTCCGGACCCCGAAGTCATTACCAGTACGAGCTCGATTTTCATACCTTATGCCTTCCAAAACACAAAACCAAACTACGAGAAATAGGGCACCTACCAGTCCGCCCATGGTGACTGATTCAAATTAACGCTGAGCCCCTCCTGACTGACCACAGAGTAGTCAAACACCACAAAACGATGTTCCACACAAATAAACGCAGTACTGGTTGGGCAAAGCCCTCTCTAAATACTACGCCCACCTTCGATTGGCACCACAATCTAGAGTCTATACGTTCCATGACAGTAGTAGAGGCCCTAGTACAGGTTACTAGCCATGTATAGTTCAATCCACTAACGCTTCAAGCTATCAAAATATTTTCGAATTGTATCAAAATCAAAGCTGGTTGGAACGGGATTTCAATGCAAATTTCACAATAAAAAGGGGCAATGTGAAGACCACCAAACAAGATCAATTTCAAACTCAATTCGAAACAATCACCCGTCCGCCAGTCCAAATATACATAATTTATCAAATAAACCATGAAAATGCACATGAGTTTTCAAAACTATGCAATTTTCTTATATCAAAGCATTTTCTGAAACTTACCTATTTAAGCGAATCTGCAAAAAGAGTTATCCAAAAAATCGTATATTCTTAACCGAAGCACCGCTCATATGCAGTTGCAATGCACATTTTACACAAAAGTTTGAGAACTTCTCCAATTTAAAGTAATTGATAAATAATCAAATGCTCAAGAATAAATAATATTCATTTTCGGAAACATTCCAAAATGCTTCATTTGTCAAACATAATCGTTTTATAAAATAGTATAAGCACTGTAAATTCAATAAGTTTCGAATTGCGAAGTCACCTTGTAATTTTGCTATAGTCTTGAGTGCAAAACAAACCATATTCTAAAATCAAATGATTCTTCATCACATTACCTAACAAAATCTTCTAATTAACTAATTCACCATTCACCGTTAAAACTAAAGATTAGTCAAATTATAAACAAAAGAAATTACCTTAATTTCATGAAGTCCAATGAAAATTAAAAAAGGCAAGGAAACCAGTAGAGCCTGAAATCTCTCGGCTCTTAGGAAGCAACAAAATAAATGGAAGCAAAAAATATAGGAGATCAAGTGAATATGAACAAAGATAATCAACATAAGTGAATTGGTGGGTTGAAATTTTTAGCCAAATATGAACAGAAATGGAAAATGAATCAAGAATTTAAGTAGTAGTAGTAGCACTAGTCGGTTAGAGGTATAAGAAAGCAACTAATGAGTTCAATGTATTGCTAGGTGTCAAGATTAATGAAAATAGGGTGGCACTCCACTGGAAAACGTGGCTGCCAAAGCATTTTTGATAGAAGACTTTTTCTCTTTCTTTTTTTATTCTTGGAGTCCAAGTTTCTTGGAGGCTACTTACCCTTTCTTCTTCTTCTTCTTCTTTTTTTTATTTTTTATTTTATAAATAAACTTGTTAAATATTTAATCAAACTTGTAAGATAAAAGTGGTGTCATTACTATATTTTCCGAACCACATAATTGAATATCAAATCGAAAAATAAGTCAAAACGGGTATACGAAAAAATACTCATAGGGTGGGGTGTTACATTAGGAGAGTTGTGTTGGGAGAATTTTGGTTAGAAAAGGGGAAATAACTCAAATAAGAAAGGAAAAACTAACTAGAGGAATAATTTCAGAGAATTTGGAAGAAGAAGAAGAAGAAGAGAATTGGACGTAGGAGAAAGAGAATTAAAGCATCGTAGTTGGAAAATCAGTATTTAAGGTAAGGTTCTTACACTCTTGCATTTTCTGTCAAAAAGCATGAAATTCTAGAAATTCGGTTAACTTGTAATTTTTTATGAAATGTTTTCCGCATTGATCTTATTTCATCGAAATTGGATGAAGTGTTGAATCCTGTGTTTTGCATGTAATGTGTGTTTTGTTCGATTCCCGCGTTAGGTATTTGAACGAATGTTCCGGTTTGTTATTCTTTTAAGTCAGAAAGAGTTTTTTTCCTAATCTAGAATGTTTGTCTGTGAAGGAATTGTAGCAGGTTATGTCCCAAAGATTTGATTGACCACCTGCTTTGTGCTTGAAAGGATACTATATTTGTTTGACCGTCTGCCCAGTGCTTGCGAGGATAATATATTTGATTTGATATCTCCTTCTCTGTGCTTGTGAGGATACTATATTTGATTTGACCTTCTGCCTTTGCTTGTGAAGACACTATATTTGATTAAACTGCCTGCTATGTGTTTGTTTGTATACTATATTTGTTTGACCGCCTGCTTTGTGCTTGCGAGGTGACTATTATGAATATGATTGCATTCCGTGAACAATAAGAGGTTTACAAAGTGTTTGATGCATGATAGTTGAGTTGACAAATTTTGGTTTTATGGGAAAGGGGTGTCGTGGTTTCATAAAGTAGTATTACCCTTTGAAAAATTGTACTAAAAATGTATTTTTTGGGTTTAGCGGACGAAGCTTTGTCCGTAAAAATACTGCGATTGTCTGCAATCTTCTGTACGAAGGGCGTAGACGAATGCTTCATCGGCAGCTTCGTCCGCGAAGATGTTGGTTGTTCCGGAATATCTCGGACGATGTGTTCGGACCAGGGTCCGGACGAAGCATATTGTCTGCACTTATGGTCTCTGTGGGCAGACGAATAGTGCGGACGATGCTTCGTCCACGAGCATCATCCGAGGGTCATTTTGGTCAGCTTTTGCAGTGTTTTCCAATTCATTTTAAAAGTCTTCCTTGTTAATAAAACTTACTCCAAACTTCATTAAGAGAAAATTTTAACGATTTTGAAAGGTCTAAGTCAAGTTAAGGCCAGTTCAAGTTTTGGGAAGAAGGGAAAACGTCTTTATGTTATTCGATTCTTAATCTCAAGGGTGTTTGAACCTTCCTGAGCTAGTGTAGCTCACTCCTTACTCTTTTGCAGATGATTATGCAAACGAGTATGTGGAAGAAGCCAGGATTGAGGAATTTAAGTAGTGATCCATCTAATGAATGTGAGCATCCGAAATCATATTTTTTGTCGGTGAACGAGGCACTGTCAGGTCATCACCCAGTTACAGGGTGTGACATAAATGGTATCAGAGCAGGTCGAACCTTAATGAACATACGAGAGACTCCTAAATTATTTGGGGGTGTGAGTTGCAGGTAGAGTGTGGAATTATGGATTTTATGTTTGTTAATTGCTTTGAATGTTACTGTAAGCCCTACGGGTTAATGTGATCAATCTTTTTATTTTTATTTTTTATGATTACAAGACATTGAGAAGTTCTAATGTTTATGTGAGCTTGGTGTTTCAATGATAGGACATTCTACACTCAGACATGCATTGAAAGGTAGCTTCTTGTGGACAACAAAGATCATTTTACAACAAGAAAAAGCTACATTTTGCAAGTCTCCGATGGCACAAGCTTAAAGGTCATTCACAATGCCATTGAAAGATATTACAAAATCAAAGAAAGATCTTCTTGTGGATTTCAAAGGTCATTCTACAAACAAGATCAACAAGTGTTGAAGTCCAAGATGATACAACTTGACAAGACTACAAAGGACTTCATCACAAGAAGAGGTTGATCAAAGGTCTCAAGTCCAAGCTCAAAGAGGAAATCATCTTGAAGACTTGAAGACCAAGAAGAAGATTAGTCAAGATGCTTATAGGTTATCTCTTGTAACTAATCTTATTTGATGAATGATAATTTATAGTATGATGAAGCTCATACTCTTGAATGTTTTCAAAGCCATACTTCATACTTTGATTTAATCTTTGAAAGGTTTTGCAAAACATCTTTTAAGTGTTGGTTATTGCCTAAGATCTTTAAAATGTTTTAAATATCTTTCAAAAATACTTAGGCATGAGTTTGACAACATTATAATGTTGACCAAGTGGAAAACCCACTTATGGACTGAAGTCCAGTCGACCGGGTCCTAGACCTTGGGCGACCTGATATGTGTTGTCTGGTCGACCAGAGTATTTTTTTGTACTTTGTCACTTTTGAGTGTTTCAAGACTCCAACGGCTATAAAAATCACGGAAGACCTACTTCAGATCTGTCGACTAGGAGTTACTTAGTTCGACTGGACCACTTATCACAGTCGATCGAGATCAAGACAAAGCCTTTAAACCTAACTTTGGAACCACTTCGGACGACCTACTCTCTAGTCCGGTCGACCGAAGCTGTCCTGTCAAGGTAAAAATATAGCCGTTGAAACTTAATTTGCTTGCAAGTTTTTTACCCTATTTAAAGCCTCTAAGGCTGAAATTTATTTTTTGCTCAAGCCAATAGAGAGGCCTTAGTTTACACAATTTAGACAAGAAAATCAAACACATTCATGAGCTAAATTCTTCCAATCATTCATCAAAATATTTTTATTTGAGAAAGTGCTTCATGTACATATTCTTTCATTATGAAATATGAATTAGAGCTTACATTGTATTATCCAATCCTTGGAGGGATTTTTCTTTCTTGAGCTTAAATGTAAAATCTCATGTGTTGAGATTATTTTTCTTTGTAAAGGGTTGAGTGGCAAGGCTTGGTTGTGAGAGTAGTGGTTTTGGGCCTCCAATGAGTTTGCGTGGATCTTTCTTGTAATCATAGGAACTAGAGTGAATGGTGAACCCGAAATAGAACTAGGGTTGACGTGTTCGTAAAACCTCCTCACTTAGTAGACTATGTTAGAGAAAGAGTTCCCAAGGGCTGTCCCTCCTTATAATCTCTCAAGAGAAGCTAGTGGAAAGTTGCCAAAATCCTTGGGTGTGTCCCAAGGAAGTGGATGTAGATCTTTGTGATCGAACCACTCTACATCATTGTGTTTGATCTTCTAACTCTATCTCTTTAATTTCAAGTTCTTTCATGATTTTTGTGCTTATATTCACATGAACTTGATTGTATGAGGAATAATTGTTTATTTGGTGTTGATCAATTTGCTTGTTATCTCTACCCTTGGCTTGGGCATAGGACTTGCATTTAGATATCTTTATTTCTTTACATATCTCTTGCTAAACGCTAGTCCTCACGATTTTTGTGTTTGTTCTTACAAACTTTGCATATAGTAATCTTGACTTAGACAATAATTGATCATATTCATTGTCTTGAATTCCTATATGTTGTATTGATGCATATAAGTAATCTAAGTGATAATTCGTTAATTCACCTTATATGCTTAATGAACATAATTGTTGTTAAGGTGATCACTTAGGAAAAGATTGTCGTAGAAAATTTTAAATTATTTGAGAACCTTATTGACCCCCCTCTCTCAAAGGTTCTCCTTTCGGGTATTGCAAATGCCCTTCAGGTATTTCATTTGGTATCAGAGCCTAGCATCAATTTTTTTTAGGATTAACATCCTATGAGGATTTATGGCCATATGATTTTCTAACCACTCTTTAGAAGAGTCTATCATACCTTCCTGTGATGACTCTATCTTCTCTATTTAGCCAAATGATTACACTATGTGTGTCTATTGATAATTTCACCCTGTTAATAATTTTATATATATATAAGAATCTATGTTCTTTCAATCAACAAACAAGGTGTCAAGATGCTTAAAGGCAACAGAGAACTCTCAAAGAGAGGATGGAATCACAAGGAAGAGGAAGAATATGCCACAAAGCTTCAAAGATATATATTCGAAGACAAGTGGCATTGGGGAGGATCAATCCATGAGGAATGAAGAACTATAAAAGGAGAAGTGACAAATAAAGACATTCAAAAGCTACATCTATTGAAGAACCAAGTTGCTTAAAGTCAAAGAGCAAACCTACAAGTGATGACAAAGGACAAAATGTGAATTCATACTCATCATCACTTGTTCTCAAGATTTCCTTGTAGGTACAAAAAACTCAAAGCTTTTGTATGAATATAGAAACCACAAGGAAAGGCACAAATGAGCTAAGACTCCAAGAAATGAGTCACATGCCAATGGTTGCAAGATTGTAGAGGGTTCATCATGAAATGAAATGTCATCCATCAATGATGATTCTACAATCGCCATGAGGGAAGAGGAGATTGCACCCAATTCATCAATCAAAGATGAACCAAAGAGAAAAAGGGAGCAATCAAAAGTCAACTCTTCAAAGGGCTTCAAAATAATGTGTCCATCATGACAAAGATCACACAAAAGGCCTCATTGGACAATCAAAGATTAACCAAAGAGAAAAAGGGAGCAATCAAAAGTCTCCTCTTCAAAGGGCTTCAAAATATTGTGTTGATCATGACAAAGATCACACAAAAGGCCTCATTGGACATATTGATGATCAAAGATCAACCAAATGGAAAAACGTCCAAGCTCTTTGAGCAATGAGGTGCAAAAGATTAACTCATCTCTAGTTAGTGATCATGCATTTTCTTATTATCCTTATGTGCTTTAACTTAGGTGTATGATGAGTTAAGTAGATGACTAAGAAGTTTTGTGGTTAATTGTTGTAAACTTGCTTGCTCACTTAATGAAAGATTCTTATTACAAGTAGTTTAGGATATACTTCTAGTCATTTAAAAGAAAAAGACAAGCACAAGAAACTCTCATGCTTTTTGTATATCATGCTTTGCTTGACAATGTGCTAATTGTTTATTTCAAACTTGTCAAGCATGATGGTTTAAAAGCATAAACTTGTTTCTTTAAAAAAACTCTCCTTTTTATATGTGCATTTTGTTCATATATCTTGATAATGTGTTTTGTGTTCAACTTGTATAACATGATCTTAATTGCTTAGAGTACAAACACAAGCACAAGAATGCACATTCTTATATCTTTTTGATGCTCAATCTTCATTGCTTTATGCTTAACATGATATGCTTATATTGTATCATCTTGATATTCATGTTAAATTCATTGCATCATATAGAGATATTTTAAATAGAGGTGTACTAACCAAGTGGGTTGTAAAAACCCCATCCTTAACCCTCTAGGGCCCAAACAAAATGGGTACCAAAAGTGTCTTCTTATGCAGTAAACAAGGATGAGATAAGAGGAATTGAATCTTGTTAGTAAGATCATCCATCTTCTCTACACGTATGAAGAAGACACTTCCTCCTTGAAGAAGATGAGACGTCATTTCAAAGAAGAGCTCACCTTTCAAGGAGATGATTTGGAGACTAGCCACACTTTCGAAAAAGTACTACGAAAAGAGTTAAAAGTGGCTAGGTCTTGTGCAAGAAGAAAAATGGGGATGAAGAGCTAAGATGGAAAATGGAATGAACAAGGTCAAACGATACAATTCAAAGGAAGATGAGTATACAAGGCCAAGTGAAATTCCATACATCACTCCAAAGTACCAAATGCTCCTCATGGAAAAATGAGAGAAGAAGATTGGATTTACCCCCCCCCCCAAGACTACCTCAAGAGCTTCAAAGATGACAACTCAATGAAGAAACTCAAGTATGAGCAAAAGAAGTCAAAAGCTAGAGAATCATCAAATGAGAAAATTGGTAGCTATAATCTTTCCTTCTTATGGTTTTAGTTTATTAATTCTTGATGATTATATATGCTTGCTCTTACTTTATTTTGTTATTGCCATATCTCATGTGCTTTCTTTCTTATCTTATGAGTTTGGCTATAACTTGTTTTGATGTGCCTATGTGTTTCAATTATTGATTCCTATAAAGGAATTTTTAAAATGATCACCTTAGTCATGTTTAAAATGGTTTTAAAATTCTAAGAGAACCTAAGGAGTGTCTTCGTTTTACAAGGTGTATCCCTCTTTATAGCAACTTGTCTTTAAAAGCTATCATCATTTTATAGTACCTAAAACTGTTTTGGAAAACCTTACTTTTATGGATGTATGGCAATCTTGTCCTTTCTAAGAGTTATCTTAACTAGATGCCTATATCCTATGGTTTTAACTTTTATACTTATGAATGCAAACAACCTTGCTTTGGATGATCCTTTATGTTATGTGGTTGATTTACTTATTCTAAGTATGGTGTGCCTCTTTGAGCAACCTTTGCTGAGAGGTATGACGTGTTTTTAGCCTTTTGTGGCATACTCTTAATGATTGTCATACTCTCTTGTTAAAGTTGTTCTTGGGCAATAATATGAGCCAACTTTGTTTTTATATGCTTTACAAAGTTTTTAAAACCATTTGGCCAATTTAAAAAGGGCATAAAATTATTAACACCTTAGTTGGGTTTCATTGTTTTCTTCTCTAAAGATCATAAGGAGTGATTTTGAGCACTTTGATGTATTTACGAGGTATAACCCTTGTTCTAACTTTTGTTTATCTATTCAAAGTAACTCATGAGGTTTTGGAACTGATTTAAAATTGTTTAAAGACTTTTTGGTTAATTTTCGAAAACCAGAAAATACCTGTCAGCCATAACCCCGGTTGACCACCGATGATTTTGGTGGACCGAAGGGCATGGAGACCGGTCTACCGAGATTCACATCTGGTCGACCGAAGTGCAATGTTTCAGCTTTAAAATGGTATTTTTCCGAGCTTTTCGCTTCTATGCCTTTATTTTCAAATTTCTTGGAAGTTGGAACCACTGTTATACATCTTTAAAACCTTCCAACTCTTTCCAAAACATCTTAAAAAAAAACGGCGTATTGTAAGGGGGAGCTTTTTTATTTGTTATTTAAAAAGCTCTCTTATACACTTTTAATGACTTATCTTTATATGTGCCTTTTATATGGATACTTAGATATTATGGAGTAATTATGTGCCTTTTATATGGATACTTATCTTTATCTGTGCCTTTTATTAGGTAGTGGATTTACTTGCCAATGAGGCTTGTGATACACAGAGTTTAGGAGTAAATTATGCATTTTGCACTACTTCCTTTGCCAATTCGGCTTCAATGTAATGCTGACAAATCTGGACTTGCAAGTCTAAGATTTAGGCCAAAAATTTAGATTTGGATAGGGCACTCCGTTAGCAACCCGCCTTCCTGAGGTGCGGACTAATGTACTTTTTTTATGGCATCTGCCAAACATTTTAATAAACCATTACTTAAAAAAAAAGACGATGGAGTAAAATTTGAGCTATATACTCTTTAAGCATTGTTTTGATAGAGTATAATTTGATAAGGGTGTTTACTTGGATGTAATACATGACAAATCATATTATCTTGGTTGTCATGTTTCCTTGAAACTTCTTTGATATTATAACTCTTAGCATTTGTTTAGTTTTTTGATAGTTTGTGCATGGTGAGTAATTTCAAAGGAGAAGTACCCGTGACAAATGTGCATATTAAAATCTTGGTTGTCATGTCTCCTTGGAATTTCTTGTCATGCTTTGAAAAAAGGATGTGCTTTTAAATGCAGTTTTACCTATCCTCCTTTTCTAGTGATGTGTTCGTTATGCTATATTTTTATATCACTACCTTTTTCTGTCTTTTTTTTTAATATTTCCAAAACCTCCATCTCTTTTGGTTATCAATCTTTGGGAATTTTGTGCTCACCTTGATTGATTCATAACTTCCCTTTCAAATTTATGTGTTTATGTTATTACTTTGCCTTATTTTTGTAAATGTCACCTTTGTAGTTTGGTCTGAATCATTTTGAACTATATTTTTAACCATCTACTTGAGGAAGAAACTTTTTCTTTTATTCTATTTTTAGTCTGTTATCCTCTCTCTAGGTGACACATAAGTTCTTGTTCTTGCTTGCATATGTTTTGTACATGATGTCTTATCAGGATACGAGAGAAGTAGCAACGATGTTAAAAGCAAAGATACATGCACACACAAAGAAAATGAAAAATCTCCCTTCACCAACCACTACTCTCATCCATTCGCCATTGATGATGATCTTGAGGGATGATGATTAGAGAACACAGTGAAGAAGGAAGATATGAAGTCTTATGTGTGTCTCTCTACAATAAGGACACAAGAGAAGAAGCAACAATGTTGGAAGTAGAGTCAATGCATTAGCCAAACACAGAGAAGACGAGAAATCTCACTTCACCAACAACCATGTAAAGCATCTAAATTTGAAGAAGGAAGATCAAAGTTTCTTTGTTGCTCTTTGTCAGGATTCCGGCTGACCGGATTAAAGGCTGGGGTCGACCGAACTTGCCCTGTTTCTGCAAAACTGTACACTCTATACCCTATATATTTTCTGTTATTGCATTTACTTATCTGGGCAGTGTTTTAAGGGGAGCTTTTATATGGTGTCTATCTTACACTCCCTAAGCATGTGATGTATGCCTAAACTTGTCATATCATATGCATCATTACATCATAAGTTGGCTTTGTTTTCATATTTTCATATCTTTTGAGCCAACTTGTTAAAATTTTATGGGAGTAGAATGTTTTTTCGAGCATTTCCTTTGTACTACCTCCCATATCATTTGAGATCATGTGCTTTTTTTCTCTTATTTCCTTAGTTGTTATACTTCTTGTGCTAACCATTGTCTCAAAGAGGAATGATCTCCAAAGTGTTAACTTTACACTTTCTCTTTGGTTTTGTTTTTTGTTTGTGATACATATGCCTTTTATGTTTATATTTTCATGGTATTACATCCACTCTATCTTTGTTAGCTAAGCTTTATAACTTGTTTTCATCTTGTTATAGCTAACATTGATTTTGGTAAAAGGGGAGATTGTGCTTTCTGAAAGGAAGATATTCACAATCCCCACAAAATGGCAGCTGAAATAAAATGGGATTTTGTTCCTTGACATGATCTTTTCACGAGATAGAATCATTACCTTGTGAATAGGAATGTTGCCTTTATATGTTAACCGAAACAGCCAAATTTCTGCCCGGATGTTTCTACTTTGAATCACAAACGACAGCGTGTCAAACTCCCGTCTCTACCGATATCCACATAATCAACCTAGTGCTTGTTCGAGTCTCTGTCGCTAGTCACGAGTACATCAAACATTTAAGACAATATTCGGGAGCTTTGGTGATATAGGATGGATAAAGTAAAACCCGGAAAAATTAGAGACAAGAAAAATGATTTTTTCTTCTCTTTTGTGTTCTTGAAAGTGTTTTAGAGAGATAGAAAAATTCAAAGAATCTCCATTGTTGCTCTCAGCTAGATGTTGAGAATGGAGTGAATTGTGAGAGTGATGAACAATTCATCATGTGGTGTTAGTGGAACGACCCACTAACTCCACATCCCCACTTTTCTCTCCCCACTACTCCCTTACACACACAGTCCCTCACACAAGTTCTTTGTCGGCTTGACTTGGTCTGACTTGTTCGGTCGACCGGGAAAAAGGTTCTCGGCCGGCCGGATTGCCAAACCGATTCGGTCGACCAGAAAAGGTTTTCGATCGATCAGGTCTGGTTCTGCCCAATCCAATTGAGCATGCCTAATCTAATTGAGAACCTATATCAAATGTAAACTCCAACACTTTCAAGGTTTTATTCCTTCATCTCATTATGTTTTAGCTTGGGTTGTATATTCAGTTTTGAGTCATATGACCATTTTTGACTTTATGTGTCACTATGTACTCTCTATATTTTGAAATCAACCAAGCTTAAATTTTTTTTAAAGTTATTTTTAAAGCTTGCATTCATCTTTAGAAAACCATCATCCCTTGGCCACTCATGTTTCATATAAATGTCCTTTTACAAATGATGTGCTTACATGGCTTTAAAGATTTCTTCCTTTTGGTCTTTAGTTTTGCTTTCATTTACTTAACATTTTACTATTGATCAACTAGCTTCTCCCTGAGTTTTAACTTGATCCCTCTTTAAGAATTTTCACTTTTGATCCTTTGGATCTCTATTTTGAACAAAAATGAGGTGATAATGCTTTTCTTATAGGCCCTTTGATGAACCTTTTTAATTTTGACCAAAGGGGGAGAAACATTAGATTTGCAAATGAGAACAGAAAAGTAATTTTACAAAAGAAGAAACCTAAGAACTTTGCAAATTAGGAGAGATAATGAATTCTATAAAATAGGGGGAGTAGAATGATTTTCAAAACATCTACTTGCCATGATGTTTTGCATCCTTATCTCATGCTTTGTTATTTTGTGCTATATTACCCTTATCCTTTTGATAATTTATTCCCATTTGCATCAATGCTTTGTCATCATAAAAAATGGGGAGATTGTAAGCCCTAAGGGCTTATGTGATCAATATTGTTTTGATGATAATAAGACATTGATAAGTTCTAATGTTTGTGTGATCTTGAATTTCAATGATATGATATTCTACACTCAAACATGCATTGAAAGGTAGCTTCTTGTGAACATCAAAGATCATTCTACAACAAGAAAAAGCTACATTTTGCAAGTCTCCAATGGCGCAAGCTCAAAGTTCATTCACAATGCCATTGAAAGATATTGCAAAATCAAAGGAAGGTCTTCTTGTAGATATCAATGGTCATTCTACAAAAAAGAAGAATCTTCATTTTGCAAGTCTCCATAGCGCAAGCTAAAAAGGTCATCCACAATGCTAATGGAAGACATTGCAAAATAAAAAGAAGATCAACAAGTGTTGAAGTCCAAGATGACACAACTTGACAAGACTACAAAGGACTTCATAACAAGAAGAGGTTGAACAAAGGTCTCATGTCCAAGCTCAAAGAGGAAATCATCTTGAAGACTTGAAGGCCAAGAAGAATATTAGTCAAGATGCTTATAGGTATATCTCTTGTGACTAATCTTATTTGATGAATGATAGTTTATAGTATGACGAAGCTCATACTCTTGCATGTTTTCAAAACCATGCTTCATAAATGTTTTAAATATCTTTAAAAAAACACTTAGATATGAGTTTGAGAACATTAGAAAGTTGACCAAGTGGTAAACCACTTATAGGCTGAAGTCTGGTCGACCGGGTCCTAGACCTCGGGCGGCCTGATGAAGTCTTGTTGACCGAGATGTGTTGTCTGGTTGAGCAGAGTGTTTTTTGTACTTTGTCACCTTTGAATCTTCCAATACTCTGACGAATATAAAAATCTCGAAAGACCTACTTCAGGTCGGTCGACCGGCAGTCGCTTAGTTCGACCGGACCACTTATCACGGTCGACCGAGATCAAGACTGAAGCCTTTGAACTTAACTTTGGAACCACTTCGATGACCTACTCTCTAGTCTGGTCGATTGAAGTTGTCATGTCAAGGAAAAAATATAGCCGTTGTAACTGGATTTGCTTGTAATTTTTTGACCCTATTTAAAGCTTTTAAGGCTGAAATTTGTTTTTTGCTAAAGCTAATACAAGGGCCTTAGTTTACACATTTTTGTTTTTTGCTAAAGCTAATACAGGGGCCTTACTTTACACATTTTAGACAAGAAAATGTTAGTAGTGCCCTAGGACCATTAGCATATGTTGTACGTTTTATATCTTTTTGAGCATTTCATCTTAATAGTTAATTTTGCTTATGAACATCAAATGCGTGATTTGATAGTAAAACTCATTTGCTTATGTAATTACTATTCTAGTTGTCCCTAGTTTTATGTAATCTACTTTACAATGAAATAAAACTAGTATGATGTTTGATTGATGGTTATGTTTTAGTAATCATGTGTAATGAGTACAAATCATATCATATATGCAGTATATTGAGACATATTGTATCGAACGTGATCCGTTAGAGAAGTAATACTTCATGGTCCTTAGTCATACGTATTACTTCCTCAATACTATTTTAGAATCCTTAGACCTTATGTCTCCATTGATTCTAGCATGAATGGAGCCACGTTTTGACTCAGTCGTACGTTACTTTTAATCGAGTAATCAATACGGCTGATGATCGGATGTAGCGTCCTATCATGGCTTGAATGTGAGAGGTATTGTAAGGAATTTGTCCCTCTCTTATTAGAGAGAGATATCCATGGGCCCCTCGATAGGGAAAGACTGTTTAAATGCATGGCCGTGCTCAAACGTATTTAATAAAGTGGTTATTAAATATTGTTTGATGGAACAGTTTACCCGGAGATCGAGCATAAATACAATTAAGCTTAATAAGGGTAACGACTACCATGCCTTATGCTTAATTAGAATATCGCGAGACAAAGGGATTAAATAGTGGATTGATATTAGGTTCCACCGTAAATTCATTCACTTTGGATAGTCACAATGTCCTGCTAGGGATCCCTTGTGATTTATGAACTCACACTACTACTAAGTGTGTTTTCATTGCCATTGTGATATGAACCTATAGGGTCACTCGCATAGACGAGCTAACGAGCTTCATGTCCAGATTCAATGAATCTAGAATGCGTCTAGGTTTATTGTATCTGGCATTTTTTTTTCTGAGAATAATAAAGCGTTATTATTCGAATTAGAGATAAGGGGCATTTTCGGTATAGCTGGGATTACGTGGGAGTTATTATCCGATAAAGACTCCCACTACCAGCAGAAGTCTAGAGGACGTGGGAGTTATAGACTCCCCTGCCAAAAAGGGTGGACAGGACGTGGGAGTTGTGCTTGAAACAACCTCTCACTCCCTATATAAACTTCTCTTGGCCCATACCCTAGTGGTTAATGCTTTCAGCCGAAATACCAAAAGACCTAGAAAATCATATTTTCTATTCTGCCTCTCCCTTTTCTCTCTAATTCCCGAAACTCAGAAAAACGAAGAGCTGGCAATCACTGTTCGTCTCGTTGCGTGGATACCGGTAGAGGGACATTCCGCAAAGGGAAAAACCATTGGGGGCAGCAACGTATCCAAGAAACAGCAACTTCCATTCAAGAATCAGATTCTTGAACCCGAAAAATAAGTCTTTTTCTTGTATTTTTCAATTCCTATTGTATGAGCGGATCCTTCAGGGGAGGACTCATGGGTGTTTGGAACAAGTTTCCGCCCATGAATCCTTTCAGCAAATCAAGCACTTTCATGAGCTAAATTTTTCCAATCATTCATCAAAATATTTCTATTTGAGAAAGAGCTTCATCTACATATTCTTTCATTCTCAAATATGAATTAGAGCTCAATTATAGTATTCAATCCTTAGAGGGATTTTTTTTCTCTTGAGGTTAAATGTAAAATCTCATGTGTTGATATTATTTTTCTTTGTAAATGGTTGAATGGTAAGGCTTGGTTGTGAGAGTGGTGGTTTTGGGCCTCAAATGAGTTGGAGTAGATCTTTCTTGTAATCGTATGAACTAGAGTGAATGGGGATCCGAAATAGAAGTAGGGTTGATGTGTTCGTAAAACCTCCTCACTTAGTAGACTAGGTTAGATAAGTTTCCAAGGGTGGAAGATTACATGAGTGTGTAAATGACCATTAGCTGGTTTGTCCTTCCTTGTAATCTCTCAAGACAAGCTAGTGGAAAGTTGTCAAAATCCTTGGGTGTGTCCCAAGGTAGTGGATGTAGATCTGTGTGATCAAACCACTCTATATCATTGTGTTTGATCTTCTAACTCTATCTCTTTACTTTCAAGTTCTTACATTATACTTGTGCTTATATTCACATGAACTTGATTGTATGAGCAATAATTGTTTATTTGGAGTTGATCAATTTGCTTGTTATCTCGAACTTTGGCTTAGGCATAGGACATGCATTTAGAGATCTTTATAGGTTTACATATCTCTTGCTAAATTCTAGTCCTCATGACTTGTGTGTTTGTTCTTACAAGCTTTGCATATAGGAATCTTGACCTAGACAATCATTATCATATTCATATGGGACAGAATTTGGCAACTGCTTATATGGGTCAGCTGAAATCCTTTTCCCAACGACATGCGGTGTTACCTCTAAGACCGGTGCCTACAGTTGTACCATCGGGGTTCCAACTAAATTGACATCAACCTTGACAATGTTGGCACAGGTGTTATAGAATCAACAAACACAGATTAACCAGAATACCGGGGTTCCACGTGACCCGAGATATCAAAAGGGATCCAGATCGTATTGTGAACGAATGAAAATGATGGGAATGGTAGAGATCGACGGGAACAAAGTGTTAGTAGTGCCCTAGGACAATGAGCATATGTTGTAGGTTTTTATATTTTGAGCATATTATTAAATATCATTTGTTGGAACAGTCTACCTGGAGATCGAGTAGAAATTTAATTAAGCTTTATAAGGGTGGTGACAACTACCATGCCTTATGCTTAATTGGGATATCGTGAGACAAAGGGAATAAATATAGGATTGAGATTAGGTAATCATTCCACCGATCATTCATTCACTCTGGGCAGTTACAATGCCCTGCTAGGGACCGCTTGTGATTTATGAACACATAGTACTACTAAGTATGTTTTCATTACCATTGTGATATGAACCTATAGGGTCACACACATAGACAAGTAAACGAGCTTTATATCTAGATTCAATGAATCCAGAATGTGTCTTGGTTCGTTGTATCTGACATTTATGTTTCTGAGAATAATAAAATGTTATTATTCGAAATAGAGATAAATGATGGGCAATTTCAATTTTTGGCTTTTGCTGGGATTACGTGGGAGTTATTATCCAATAAAAACTCCCACTACCAAAAACAAATTTGAATGATGTGGGAGTTTGTTCCCTAGACAAACTCTCACGCCCTATATATTATTGATCTCTTGGGCGAATCCCTAGACACAACCTATGATCCTAAAAAGATTTCTGCCATCCCTTTTCTCTATGGCTTTTTCTAGAATTCAGAAAACTAAAGAGCTATCACTCACTGCTCGTTTCGTAGGGTGGATACCGGTAGAGAGAAATTCTGCAAGGGACGGCTTGAGACGGTTATAGCGCAGCATTGTTGCTGGATCATAACTCAATCCGAAATAATTGTAAGTTCTTTTCGGTTCTTCTTTCGATTCTCATTGTATGAACGAATCCTATCGGGGTCGATTCATAGGTTTTTGAACGAGTTTCGGCCTTGTGGTATCAGAGCCTTGTTTATACTATCCGAATTCGATAGTGTTCATCACAATCATAACACATATCAATCTCGATTTGATGTGTGTATGTGTGAAACAGAAAATTGTTTTCGTGATTATGCTATATGTGATATATGTTCGTTTGTTAATCTGATTAATATGTTTATATATTGTATACGATATGTTCTTAATTTGCTTAATAATGCAAAAACTGTTGTATACGATATGTTGTTGGTTCGATTAATAATGCATAAACTGCTCATGTATACTATATGTTGTTAATCTGATTAATGTCGCATAAACTGTCAATGTATTAACCAGTTGATAATTTGATTATAACTGTTAGGCGATGATGGTGGAAAATTGGGGCAGAAACTCATTCAAAGCGCAGAAGGACTGGCTAGCGGGACCGCTGCAGGACCCCCATGGAGAATAGCATGGCCTACTATACCTCTTCTGTTTTAACATTTATTGGGTTGTATTTTTATAATACGGGATGCGAGCCGTCTTTCTATCTTGTAAAATTGTAAATTCCTTTATCATAATAGTTTATTACTTTATTTTGAAGGCTGGGTATGCCCATGAAATTATGTAACAAGACTGGAGGGACGCTGAATCGAAGACTCTATATGATGGGTATTGACTTAGATTGTGACTCCCACAAGGCTCGTGGGAGTCATCATAGGATTAGGCCATGCTATCTCACGTTTACGTTTATATCTTTTATTTTTCCTGTGATGCTTATATCTTGTCTATAAGGTGCCATACAAACCTATTCCCTATATAAATTTGATTTTAATTAAGTCTTAAAATTCCTAGCATTACCTAAGCACTTCTGAAGCATGGATCTTCATATTGTCCGCTTGCCAAAGCAAGAGATAAGTGGTTATCTAGGCAAAAGGAGATGGGAAAATAGTGATTTACATATGCTTATATTTGGTTCGACTTAACTAGGCTATCAAAATAGTTTTGAGCCTAGGGCATAATATGGGATATAGACGGGACATGTAGATGTCAATCCGATGGTTCAATTTTACTCTAATTATGGGTGATAAGCCAAAGCTTACTTATAATTATTGGAAAATAGTTTCTCCACTATTTATCAAGTGTTGAATAATTATGGAAAGTTTTTGCTCAACAATTAATTAATGACTTTGCTTATATTTTAATGTAGATCATGGCAAAAACGTCACACAATTCATTTTGATCCGTTCTTGAAAAAGAAAAACTAAGTGGGTCCAATTTCCTTGATTGGGCCACAACTTAAGGATTGTCCTTAAGAAAGAAAGAAAGTTATATGTTCTCGATACTGATATTCTTGATCAGCCTGCAAACAACGCCCCTAGAGCTAAGAAAGATGCTTGGAAGAAGAATGTGGATGATTCTAATGACATGACTTGCCTCATGTTAGCCACAATGAGCTCTGAACTTCAAAAAGAGTTTGAAGAGGTTGAGGCTTTCCAGATGATGGGCCAGCTCAAGGAAATATTTCAAGAGCAAGCCCGTCAAGAAAGGTTCCTCACCACAAAGGTGTTGAACAGTTGCAAGATGGCCCTGACACCTCTGTGAGTGCACATGTTCTTAAGATGAAGGGCTATCTTGACCAACTTGAGAAACTTTGGGCTCTAGTAAGTCATGACATGGCCACATATATGAACTTGGGCTCACTACCACCTGAGTTCGACCAGTTTTTCATGAAATTCAACATGCACAATATGGAATAGTCCATACATGAGATCCACAGGATTCTCAAGGATGAACGGAACATTAAGAAAACTCCCGATGTTTTAATGGTTCAAAAAAGGAATTTCAAAAAGATCAAAGGAAAAGGAAAGCCCATGGCCAAGAAGGGCAAGGGCAAAGGCAAAGGCAAGGCCAAACCTAAGGTCAAGGCACCAAAGGAAAGGGTTTGCTTCCATTGCAATGAACCATGTCAATGGAAAAGGAACAACAAGCTCTACTTGGAAGAGAATAAAACAGAGAAAAAAGAGAAAGCCAGTTTGACTACCTCTCCAGCTATTTATGTTATTGAGATTAACATGTCTTATCCTACTTCATGGGTATTAGATATCGGTTGTGGATCTCACATTTATGCAAATGTGTAGGGGTTCAAAATGAGTAGATCACTGACAAAATGAGATGTGGACCTACAAGTAGTGAATGAAGCAAGAGTTGTTGCAGTAGTTATAGGGATATTTAATTTAGTTTTTCCAAGTGCCCTTATTATTGAACTGAATAATTGTCTTGATGTGCCTACTTTGAGTATAACTTTATTTCAGTTTTTTGTTTGGATATTGATGGTTTTGAATTAGATATTAAGAATAAAATTTGTACCCTTCATAAAAATGGTAGCTTCTATGGAGATGCCTCTTTGATGAATGGACTCTACATTCTTAACCTCGATGAATCCATTAATAGGCCCATTTATAACATTAATACAAAGAGGTTTAAATCAAATTACTTAAATCAAACCTACTTTTGGCATTGTCGTTTGGTCCACATCAACGAGAAACGCATATGAAAACTCCAACAAGATGGGATTTTGACATCATTTGATTTAGTGTCTTATGAGACATGTGATTCTTGTTTGTTAGGCAAAATGACTAAAGCTCCTTTTACTGGACAATATGAGAGAGCTTCTGATGTATGTGGACCAATATATACTAGTGCAAGAGAAGGTTTTCTGTACTTCATCACATTACAGATGATTTCAGTAGATATGGCTATGTCTATCTAATGAAATATAAATTAGAATATTTTGGAAGATTCAAAGAATTTCAAAATGAAGTACAAAAGCAACTTGTAAAAAGTATTAAAATACTTCGATCAGATCGAGGTACTGAATACCTTAACCAAGAGTGTGACGAACATCTTAGAGGTTGTGGAATTGTTTCCCAATTAACTCCTCCTGTCACACCACAATGGAATGGTGTGTCAGAACGAAGAAATCGCACCTTACTAGATATGGTTCGATCTATGATGAGTCAAACCAGTCTTGCAATTTCCTTTTGGGGCTACTCCCTAGAAACATCTACATTCTTATTAAATAGAGTTCCTTCTAAAGAAGTTCAGAAAACTCCATATGAGATATGGAATGGGAAACGACCCAGTTTGTCATTTATCAAAATTTGGGGATGCGAAGAGTATGTAAAACGCTTATTATCTTAAAAACTCGCCCCTAAATCTGACAAGTGTTTGTGGGATATCCTAAAGAAACTAAAGGACATTACTTCTATCTTCCATCAGAAAACAAAGTTTTTGCTGCTCGAAATGGTTTATTCCTTGAAAGGGAATTTATTTCCAAAAGGGATAGTGAGAGTAAGATCCATCTTGAGGAAATTCAAGATCCATAAACAACATCTGAACCAGCTTTGGAACCTTAAGCAAGCTCATGTGTTGATACTGAGCTTCAATCTTTGACACAGGGCCCAATGAGGTTAAGTCGGGTACATCAAAAGTCTGAGAGATATGGATTTCTCATAACTGATGATCATTATATTAAATGGATTGATCAAGATGAACCCACTTACTACAAAGAGGCAATTCATAGTTCCGAGTCTGCCATATGGCTAGAAGCTGTGAAGTTTGAGATGCAATCCATGTATGATAACCAAGTATGGACTCTGGTTGACCCACCCGAAAGGTGTTAGATCATCGATAATAAGTGATGTTTCAAAAAGAAAACTGACATGTATGGTAATGTACTCACTTTTAAATCTCGACTAAAGGTTATAGACAAATTCATGGTATAGACTATGATGAAAGATTTTCTCATGTTCTCGTTATGATAAAGTCTATTAGGATTTTACGTGTCATAGCCGCATATTATGACTATGAGATATGGCAAATGGACTTTAAGACTGCGTTTCTTAATCGAAACCTTCTCGGGGATGTGTGTATGACACATTTTTAGGGCTTTGTGTATCCATCAAATCCATTAAAGAATTTGGTTTCATAAAACAAAGATGAATCTTATGTTTATAACAAAATAACTAATAATGCAGTAGTGTTCCTTGTGCTTTATGTGGATGATATCTTACTTATTGGAAATGACATCCCCACATTACAAAGTGTAAAATCTTCGTTGGGGAAGTGCTTTTCCATGAAAGACTTAGGCGAGGCTACCTACATTTTGGGTATACGGATCTGTAGAGATAAATGGAACAAATTAATGGCCTAAGCCAGATTGGATACATTGACAAGATACTAAAACGGTTCAGTTTTGGAAGATTCCAAAAAGGGATTCTTGCCCATGTTACACGGCATGAAACTCAGCAGAACTCAAGGACCTTCCACAAAGGAAGACCAAGAGCGCATGAGTAAGATCTCATTTGCTTCAGCCATTTGGTCAATTATGTATGCCATGTTATGCACTCACCTAGATGTCTCATTTTCATTAAGTATGACTAGCATATTTCTATCTGACCTGGGAGAGTCACATTGGACTGAAGTCAAGAGCATTCTTAAGTACTTGAGAAGGACTAAAGATACGTTCTTACTTTATGGAGGTCAGGAAGGAAGTCTGGTTGTAAATGGTTACACAGACACAAGCTTCCAAAACGATGTAGATGACTTTAGATCGCAATCTGGTTTGGTGTTTTGTTTCAATGGAGGTGTTGTGAGCTGGAAGAGCTCAAAGCAAGAAACCGTGGCCGACTCTATAACATAAGCTGAGTATGTGTCTTTCTCTGAAGCAGCTAAATAAGATGTTTGGATTAGGTGTCATCCCTAGCATGGTGAACTCAATGGATCTTTATTGTGATAATACTGGTGCCATTTCACAAGCTAATGAACCTAGATCGCACCAGCGATCCAAACACATTCTCAGGCATTTTTATTTGATTAGGGAGATCATTGATGGAGGAGACGTTAAAATTTGCAAAGTTGATACAGACGACAACATTGCAGATCCATTGACAAAGCCACTCCCGCAACCTAAACATGAGAGTCATATTTGGTTTATGGGATTGAGGATTATGTATGATTGGACTTAGGGCAAGTGGGAGATTGTCAGTAATACCCTAGGACCATGAGCATATGTTGTACGTTTTTAATAGTTAAATTTTCTTTTGAACATCAAATGTGTGATTTAATAGTAGCTTATATAATTACTATTCTAATTGTCCCTAGTTTTATGTAATGTTATATACAAGAAATAAAACTAGTATGATGTTTGATTGATGATAATGTTTTACTGATCATGTGTTATGGATACAAATCATATCATAGATACATATTGGGATACATTGTATCGGATGTTATCCGAAAGAGAAATAATACTTCATGGTACTATTAGTCATACGTATTACTTTCTCAATACTATTTGGGATCCTTAGACCTTATGTCTTCATCGTTTTCAGCATTAATGGAGCTACGATTTGACTCAGACAAACGTTACTTTTAATCGAGTAATTAATGCGACTGATGATCATATGTAGTATCCTATCATAACTTGAATGTGAGAGGCATTGTAAGGAATTCATCCCTCTCTTATTGGAGAGAGATATTCATGGGCCTTCGGTAGGGAAGACTGTTTAAATGCATGACCGTGCTCAACTGTATTTAATAGTGGATTAAGATTAGGTAATCGTTCAGCCAATCATTCATTCACCCTGAGCAGTCACAATGCCCTGGTAGGGACCGCTTGTGATTTATGAACACATACTACTACTGAGTATGTTTTCATTACCATTGTGATATGAACCTACATGTTTACACACATAGACGAGTTAACGAGCTTTATGTCTAGATTCAATTAATCTAGAATGTGTCTAGGTTCATTGTATCTGACATTTATTTTTGGGAGAATAATAAAATGTTATTATTCGAATTATAGACAAAGGATGGGCAATTTCGGTTGTTGGCTTTTACTGGGATTTCATGGGAGTTATTATCCGATAAAAACTCCCACTACCAAAAATAGATTGGAATGACGTGGGAGTTTGTTCTCGAGGAAAACTCTCACGCCCTATATATTGATATCTTGGGTGAATCCCTAGACACATTTTTTTAGCCGAAAAACCAATAACCCTAAAAAGTTTTCTTTCATCCTTTTTTCTCTGGTTTTTCAGAATTCAGAAAACTAAAGTGCTAGCACTCGTGCTCGTTTCATCGTGTGGATACTGGTAAAGAGAAATTATGCAAGGAACAGCTTGAGGTGGTTATATCGCAACATCGTTGCTGGATCAGAACTCAAATATGAAATAATTGTAAGTTATTTTCGGTTCTTCTTTCGATTCTCATAGTATGAATAGATTCTATCGGGGTCGACTCATAGGTTTTTTAACTGGTTTCTGCCTATGAATCCCTACACAAAGGACCGGATTAGGCAGGGAAGTGGACATAACATATGGAACAGAACTTTGAAATCATGAGAATACCGGAAGATGCCAAAACTACAGTCGTGGTTGATTCATTAACTGTAATAGGTTTAGAATGGTGGAAATGTGTAGGCCCAATTTACTGACAAGGGGGAGGACCTATTATGCGAAAACAATTCAAGGGAGCCTTCTTAGATCATTATTTTCCTAAAACTTGCCGAATGCAGAGACAAAATCAGTTTTTTTGAGCTACAATAGAATGATAGTGTCAAAGTACCCAAGAAAGTTTAATGCCATGGATAAGTATGCATCAGTTATTATCCAAGATCTTGCTATGATAATCCAAAGATTCATTCATGGTCTATCTACTGAAATACGGGGTAGGTTGTCAGGTAACCGCCCCACCACTTACCAAGATGCTTATCAACGAAGTTTGGACATTGAAGAAGAGTTTGCAAAGACTAATGCATAAGAGGTAGGGAAAAGGTATCATCAAGTGATGACACAAGGTCAGAATCTTAAGCCTATTATTACAGCACCATTCACAGCCCGTAAAAGGATGGTTTTAGCACGAGGACGGATATATGGTTCTATGTTGGTAGTGGGGTACTAGGGCTAATTTGATTGGAATTGGAGGACTAACAACGACACCGAGTACCTATCCGACCACTAGAGAATGTGTTATTATGGACAGAGACACCAGGTAGAGTGTCATATGGTTCAGGAGCTTGCTTCAGGTGCGGGGATATGAACCACCGCATTAACTTATTGCCAGATGATGAATCGAGGAAGTGTTTAGACAAAACCAGCCATGCTTATGGTTGGAAATCGGAAGCGGGAGTCTAATGCCAGGGAATTTTCATTTACACAACAGGACGTCGGGAATGCAACCAATGTGGTGAAAGATACACTTCTAGTCAACTACGTACTTGCTTATGTGTTATTTGATTGTGATTCCACTCATTCATTTGTATCCTGTAGATTTGCTAAGCTCCTTAAAAGTTCCCCTACTTGTCTTTTGGATGCTTATAGAAGCACTGTACCTAGTTGGAAGGTTTTAGTGTCGAACTTGATTCATAAGGGGTGCCGAACCGAGCTAGATTTGAGGGAGTTAAGTGTAGACTTAATTCAACTAACCATGGTCCACTTTAATGTCATTTTGGGGATGGATTCGTTAGCAACTAATCATGCATTAGTAGACTATAAGGATAAGAGAATTTAGTTTGAAATGGAAGATAAGAAAGTTATTGACTTACAAGGGTCGGTGAAGAAGAAAGTTTAAGAATTTTACCCATTGTTCTTAGTAGTACCCTAGGACCATTAGTATATGTTGTACATTATATTTCTTTTGAGCATTTCTCTGGTTAGTTAATTTTGCTTTTGAACATCAAATGTGTGATTTGATAGTAAAACTCATTAGCTTATACAATTACCCCTTTCTAAACACATAAGTACATCTAGGGGGATACTCGTTCAAGTATTCAATCTCTTAATTGAATTTTCTCTCTAAACACTCTAAATCTTAGTTTTAGCTTATAAGTAGATTAATTTAGTTAAGTAACAAACCTTCTTAAATTTTTAGTCAACTAAACGATAAAATAAAAGTCACTACTAGTACTTACCCTTCTTCGCGAATACAATACCTTGGTTGCTCACTCTATATTACATTAATGATAGGTGCTCTTGCCTTGAGTTTCTTGTGTCCAATTTGAGTAGAATATTGTGGGCCAGCAGAAACACCGTTGACTATTATATAACAACCCATGGTGTGTTTCTCATGTCGGGTCTGTCCAGTATAATGATTCTCTAATCATATATACCTATGTGACGATCCGATATCTTATATCAATCACTGCACATACTAGTCTTACGCATTATTATTGTCCTCGAAGATTCCATAATAATGTTCGACTAGGGACGTTTCAGTATTCATAACATTTATGAATACCAAGGACATATTATTTATTTATGTTGTTAATGAAGGGATTCATGGGCGGAAACTCGTTCCAAACACCCATGGATCCTCCCCGGGGATCCCTCATATGAAAGCGAATCGAAAATAGCGGTACAAACTTACATTTTACAGATTCAAGAAGTCGCTTCTTGAATGGAGGATAGCGTTTCTTGGATGCTAATCGCCACCAATTGATCTCCCTTGCGGAAAGTCCCTCTACCGGTATCCACGCGACTAAACGGGCAGCGATTGCTAGCTCTTCGTCTTTTTCGTTTTTCGGGAATTAGAGAGAAAAGGGAGAGGCTGAAACCGAAATCGATTTCGGGTTTCTTGGTTAATTTCGGCTAAAAGAATTCGGGTCTAGGGTTTCGGCCAAGAGTTTATTATATAGGGTGTGAGAGTTTGTTCCCGGAACTAACTCTCACGTCCCTCAACTCCTCTCGGCAATGGGAGTCCTCAACTCCCACGTCCCCTAGACTTCTGGCTGGTAGTGGGAGTCCTTATCGGATAATAACTCCCACGTAATCCCGACTATAGGTAAAATACCGAAATTGCCTCTATCTCTAATTCGAATAATAAACACTTTATTATTTCCGAGAAAGACAAATGTCGGATACAATGAACCTAGACACATTCTAGATTCATTGAATCTGGACATAAAGCTCGTTAGCTCGTCTATGCGTGTGACCACAGTAGGTTCATCTCACAATGGCAATGAAAACACACTTAGTAGTAGTGTGAGTCCATAAATCACAAGCGGTCCCCTAGCGAGGACATTGTGACTACCCAAAGTGAATGAATATACAACGGAACCTAATATCAATCCACTATTTAATCCCTTTGTCTCGCGATATCCTAATTAAGCATAAGGCATGGTGGTCGTCACCCTTATTAAGCTTAATTATATTTATGCTCGATCTCCGGGTAGATCTGTTTCGACAAATAGCATTTGATAACCACTTTATCAAACACATTTGAGCACGGCCATGCATTTAAACAGTCTTTTCCCTATCGAGGGGCCCATGGATATCTCTCTCAATAATAGAGAGGGACAAATTCCTTACAATGTCTCTCACATTCAAGCTATGATAGGACACTACATCCGATCATCGGTCGTATTGATTACTCTGTTACAAGTAACGTCCGACCGAGTCAAAACGTGGCTCCATTCATACTAGAATCAATGAAGACATAAGGTCTAAGGATTCTAAAATTAGTATTGAGGAAGTAATACTTATGACTTAAGACCATGAAGTATTACTTCTCGACGGATCACGTCCCAATACAATGTATCCCTATATATTGCATCTATGATGTGATTTGTATCCATTACACATGATCGAGTAAAACAAGATCATCAATCAACAATCATACTAGTTTTATTTCATAGTAATTAAGCATTACATAAAACTAGGGACTTCTAGAATAGTAATTACATAAGCTAATGAGTTTTACTATCAAATCACACATTTGATAATCAAAAGCAAAATTAACTATTCAATTACTTGCTCAAAAAGATAACAAAACGCACAACATGTGCTAATGGTCCTAGGGCACTACTAACAGTTAAGAACGCAGAAATATAATGAAATAATACTGGAATTTATGCCTTTTATTCATCAAAATGAAAATTACATAAATACGATACAATAATCTCCCACTTGCACAAAAAGACCAAAAATCATCTACTGATTGGTCTTTAAGGGCATACTAATGACTGTCTCTAAAGATCAGCCCTCCAGATATCGGATACCCATGGAGCTAGTGTGACGATCATGCTGTTGCTGCGACAGTGGCTTCGTCAGTGGATTGGCAACATTGTCTGCCGAATCTACTCTACATATATGCACATCACCTCTCTCTATAATCTCGCGGATTAGGTGAAAACGCCGTAGTACATGTTTGGACCTCTGTGAGATCTAAGTTCCCTAGATTGTGAAATAGCCCCATTGTTGTCACAATAGAGGTCTATCAGGTTCGCAATACTAGGAACCACATCGAGGTCGGAAATAAATTTCCTGATCCAAACTGCTTCCTTAGCTGCTTCACAAGCTGCTATGTACTTGGCCTCTGTCGTAGAATCTGCGATGGTCGATTGCTTTGAACTACGCCAGCTCACAGCACCTCCATTCAAGTTAAACACATATCTCGATTGCGATCGGAAATCATCTCTATCGGTTTGGAAACTAGCATCGGTGTAACCACTTACAACGAGCTCATCCGCCCCCTCCATAAATCAAGAATGTATCCTTAGTCCTTCGTAAGTACTTGAGGATATTCTTGACTGAGATCCAGTGACGTTCACCGTAATTAGACTGGTATCTACTCGTAAGGCTTAAGGTAAACGAGACATCTGGGCGAGTACATACCATGGCGTACATGATGGATCCTATGGCAGAAACATAAGGGATCTCTTTCGTGCGTTCTAATTCGGCAGGCGTTTTAGAACACTGTTTGTTCGATAGAACAGTGCCATGTGCCATAGGACAAAGGCCCTTCTTAGACTTTTGCATGCTAAACCACTTTAGCACCTTGTCTATATATGTACTCTGACTTAGGCTAATGAGTCTCCTGGATCTATCTCTATAGATATTGACTCCCAGAATATAGCTGGCATCGCCTAAGTCTTTCATAGAGAAACACGTACTCAACAAAGCCTTGACAGACTTTAAGGTTGGTATGTCGTTTCCAATGAGTAGTATATCATCTACATACAAAACCAGGAATACGATTGAGCTCTCACTAACCTTCTTGTAAACACAAGGCTCATCCTCATTTCTAATGAAGCCAAACTCACGGACGGCATCATTAAAACGGATGTTCCAGCTTCGAGAAGCCTGCTTGAGTCCATAAATGGATCTCTGAGGCTTACATACTTTTCCAGCATTCTCTGGAGTGACAAAACCTTCAGGCTGTGTCATATACACATCCTCTTCAAGTTTTCCATTAAGGAAAGCGGTTTTGACATCCATTTGCCAGATTTCATAGTCATAGTAAGCTGCAATAGCAAGTAAAATCCGAATGGACTTGAACATAACTACAGGGGAAAAGGTCTCGTCATAGTCAATACCATGAACTTGTTTGAAACCTTTCGCGACCAGTCGCCCCTTGTATGTTTGTACATTCCCTTCCATGTCGGTTTTAATCTTAAAAACCCATTTGCACCCTATGGATCAACCAAGATCCAGACTTGGTTTGTGTACATTGAGTCCATTTCAGATCTCATGGCCTCAAGCCATTTCTCAGAATCTGGGCTATTAATTGCCTGTTTGTAGGTTGAAGGTTCATCGTGATCCACAAACATAACATCACCATGTTATGTTATGAAAAATCCAAATTTTTCCGGAGGTGGACGACGAACTCTACCAGACCTACGCAATTCTTGTGTTTCTTGAACTGGTGCTGGTTGCACAACTGTTTGTAGCACCTGCTGCACAACAACTTGTGGAGTCTGTTCAATTTCCTTCGTATCATTAGTGCTAGTTTGAGAGTCTGGAACTTCAGTAAGTTCTACGCTACTCCCACTCGTGTTTCTAGAAACAAATTCTTTTTCTAGAAAGACTCACGTGCGAGCAACAAGCACTTTGTTTTCGTTAGGGATATAAAAGTAGTATCCTTTAGTTTCCTTAGGATAACCTACAAATATGCACTTTTCAGATTTTGGAGCCAGCTTATCAGAAGCTGAGCGTTTTACAAAAGCTTCACAGCCCCCAAATCTTGAGGAAAGACAAAGCGGGACGCTTCTGAGTCCCATAACTCGTATGGCGTCTTTGCAACTGATTTAGATGGAACGCGGTTAAGTGTTAAAGCTGCTTTCTCTAGTGCGTGTCCCCAAAAGGAATTGGGTAGGCTCGTGTGACTCATCATAGAACGAACCATATCTAATAAGGTTCTGTTCCTCCTTTCAGATACACCATTCCATTGTGGAGTAGCTGGAGGAGAAAGTTATGAAACGATTCCACAATCTTTTAGATAGTCACAGAATTCTTGACTCAAGTATTCTCCTCCTCGATCAGATCGAAGAACCTTAATACTCTTGCCAAGTTGGTTTTATACTTCTAGTTTAAACTCTTTAAACTTAGCAAATGCTTCGGATTTGTGTTTCATCAAGAACACATATCCATACCTACTGAAGTCATCAGTAAAGGTAATGAAGTAGAGGTAACCACCCCTTGCATGTATATTAAAAGGGCCACATACATCACTATGTATTAGTCCTAATAAAGCATCGGCTCTCTCACCTAGCTTAGTGAAAGGTGATGCTGTCATCTTACCCAACAAACAAGATTCGCATCGATCATAAGACATGAAGTCAAATGATTCCAATAGCCCATCTTTATGGAGTTTGGATATGCGGTCTTCGTTTATGTGGCCTAAGCGACAATGCCAGAGGTATGTCGGATTAGAATCATTAGTCTTAATCCTTTTTGTATTTATATTTAAAATTGGCATATCAAGGTCTAAAATATATAGACCATTAATCAAAGAGGCGCTTGCATAAAAATTATTATCCAAAAATAACGACAATCGTTGGTTTTTGATTGAAATCTCAAAACCTTTCTTGTCCAAACAAGAAATCGAAATAATATTCTTAGTTAAACTGGGTACATAGAAACAGTTTTCTAAATCCAAAACAAGCCCTGAAGGCAAAGTAAAAGTACAAGTCCCTACAGTTAGGGCTGCAACACGTGCTCCGTTGCCAACTCGTAGTTCCACTTCACCCTTTGCCAACTCTCTACTCATTTGTAGTCCCTGCACATTAGTACAAATGTGAGAACCACATCCGGTATCAAGTACCCAAGAAGTAGTTGTATTTAAATTGATATCAAATCACATTAATATCAACAACATAAATACCTGAGCCCAAAGCAACATTTGCTTTTCTCCTTTTCCAGCATTTTCCCTGCAATATAGCTTTTGCAGTTCCTTTTCCAGTGACCCTTTTCACCACAGTGATGACAGATAGAGTCCTTGGCTACACCACCCTTATTTTTCAAAGTGCATTGTTGAAAGTGGTTTGCTTGCCCTTAGACTTACCTTTCGGTTTGCCTTTGGATTTCACAAAACCTTTGTTTTTGCCTTTTGCACCATCAGTATGGCGTTGGGCTTGGACTTGCCTATTTCCTTCTCGGCAGTCCTCAGCATGTTCAACAACTCATGCAATGGCTTGTCAATTTCATTCATGTGATAATTCAGAATGAACCCGACTAATGACTCGAGCAACGATTGCAAGATCAAATCGGTCGACGACTCTCTGCCCCCAAAGGAAATCCCCAGCTTTTTCAAGGTTACGAACATAACCTATCATCTTAAGAACGTGAGTTCCCTACTGGCATTCCTTCGGATATTTTGCACTCGAAAAAAGAGATTTCGATACGTCGAATCTCTCCCGGCGTGCTTGTCCCCGATATAGTTGCTTCGAGTGAGCCAAGATCTCATAAGCCCCCCATGTCCTCATGTTGCTTCGAAGCTCGAGTTTCATGGTGACAAGCATGAGGCTAGACACATCTAAAAGCATCACTACAATGCTTCTGATAAGCACTTCTATCAGCGGCCGAAGCATCTTCCTTCTCTTCTTAAATGCTACCTGGGAAGAGAAGCAAGGCTTAGTTTTTTGTAGGTAGGCGGGCATCCAGTTCTTATAGGACTGGTCTATTCCCAAGCGTCTTCTTGGCCTCTTTCGTTCTCGCTTCCTTGCTCTTGTTTGCTCTACTTAAAGTTGGGTGAGCCTCTGGTGTAGCAGGAATAGGCTGTTCTAGAACATACAGCTTTCTTTCATGCTTGAGAAATATTCTCAAGTTCCTGAACCAGTCGAGGAAGTTAACTCCCTCTAATTTGTCCTTCTCAAGGACATAACGCAGTGATAGTGTTTGGTTTGAATTTGCCATTTTTCTACAACAAAATACATATGCAAAGTAAGTACCGAAAAAAAAAATCATTAATAGGTCTTTTATCTTTTTAATGATTTCTCCCACTATTTTCTTCGAGTGAATAACCCTCATTATCAACTCGTAAAGTTCGTTAACTTTATAGCGGGCCAAGATCCATATTTCACCTCGTTCTGAGTCAGCTTTGGCTGATCGCCCAAAACTTAGTTATTTAGGTAGGCAAGGTTTGCCAATTACATCAAATTATGTAATTCTTGGTTAGTTGAGTGAATAACATTTATTCAAGCGTATCATTATACACTTTTCTCAACTCTTTTGCCTCTAGATCCTCAATCCATTTATTGAGATAATCTAGTTAACTAGGACCCTAAGTTTTTGCCCGCGGATATCACAAATTATCCTTCGCGCCTCACCCGGATAGACACGTACGTATGTACAGCTTTGGCATGTCCCATACTAATGTCGATCTAGGCCTTGACGAGGGCTAAACTTAGGAAGGCTCTAATTAATATTTAATTGAGGGGTTTTGTTTTTAACAATCTCACTAGAAAAGTATAAATAAAACAGTTTATGCTTATATACATATGCATCCAATACATAAAAAAAAAATGCAATAGTAATCACCATATCCTATTCGGTTTTTCCAAGCTAATGGAAAAACCGTGAAGTCAATCTAAAGGTGTGAAAAGAAAACATTCTATTCTACACCGTCTTGACCTTCAGGTGGTTGTCTCCAAATCTTCATCACAGCTGTACCTTCTCCTAATCTAGAATTACATAATTCTAAGGAAACCTCGAGTTACATTCGAGGGGATTTGATGAGAAGAGAATTACAACTTTTGATAAAAATAGATAGGCACGATACGCAGATCGTATTTATTAAATAAACCAATAGGGTAAAAGCGATTACTATGCATCATGCTCAACTAACATAACAATTTATGGAAAAATGAGCAACCAGCAAAATGCATACTATTGCAAAGTACTGAGAGTACTCGGTTGACCGAACAGACATTGCGGTCGACCGAACAAAGTACTGAGAGTACTCGGCTGACCGAACATACATTTCGGTCGACCGAATTTCTCGACTCTCATACATACAAAATGATGCAAAAACATTTCTAGCAATCCTAAGGCATGCAAAATATAGATTCATAATCCATATTAAAATAATATAGCACATTAAGTCTATAGGGTACTCGTGAATGGCTCTGATACCACTGTTAGAGGAATAACCGGGTCTAAACAGGTTATGCAGCGGAAATAAAATGACCCTCCTCTAATAGGATCTTTCACGAGTAAGAACCTTAGACTACAGGATAGTATTATACCTTTCGAAATGCAGAATCTGTCTGAAACGGTTTCAGTTGTCACGAACGGAACGCCACCAACGCAGGCTCCGTCTCTCCCGATATCTACTCAATCTTCCGGGGATGGTCCTCTACTGCTTGGTTCTAGCCAACGCCTCGTAGAAGTCTTGAAGACACTCTTCAAGATGGAGTATATATATGACCTTCCGAAGAACAAGAAACAGTTTTCTTACTTCTTTTCTATTAGCCAAAGCTAGAAAAGAAGTCTTTAGAAAAGCTGTGTTTTCTTTCTATTCAAGTTCTCTTGAATGCTCTCACTTTTTCTCTCTATTCTAAGCTCTCAAAAAGCTTGAGAAAATGACTTAGGAATGCTAAGAAATATCAGCATTTTCCTTAGTCGTTCAAGAGATAGTGGGGAGAGTGAAAGGGGGAAGTGGGAAGTCATGGAGGAAACTACCCCTCCACATTCTCCACCACTTCAACCTCCTTTCTTAGAGATAAGAGCTGAAAATATATCCTATATTTCCAGCCATAAGGTCGGTCCAAATGGGTTGGTCGGCCCAACCCGATTAAGGGCCCAATCCAATCCCGGCCCGGCCCGGCCCAATCGAATTGGCGCACCTTATATTAAATGTACTCCAACATATATAGCATATTTAGGTTTTTTTTGTGTTTATATTCAATTCTATAGAATTGAATCTTATGTGGTTGATCATCTAGATACTTGACTTAGGATATAAACTATAATTAGGGCATTGCATATGCCTGTTATGTGTTTATATGAATGTTTGGCATGGTTTTAAACTAAAATGGCAGGTTTTCCTGAAATCTGTCAAAAGTTTGGTCGACCGGACTATAGGAATCAGGTCGACCGGTACAGCAAAATTTCAGCAATTCTTGAACTTCAAGTTCTATAAATTGTAAGTTTTGCTGTTTTATTCATATAGGCACATCTTTAGGGGGAGTTTTCAAATGTTTTCATCTCATACCCCCCTCAATATATGTGATGTATGCTAAAGTTTCCTTACTCTACATCGTCACCTCACTTGTTGGCTTGTTTTTCATCTTTTAAATCTTATAGCCAACATGTGTTAGTTATTTTGGGAGTTATACGTGTTATACATGTTTATACTCTACATGTATTCTCCCTAAATAACTATGAGATCATACTCTTCACTTTCATTTTTTTTTATCTCATTAGAGTTTTTGGTTAGTCATGCTTTAAGAGTTCTTATACTCATTTAGCTAACCATTAACTTAGTAGAGGAATGTACTCAAAATGTCTGCTTACACTTCCTCTACTTCATTTGGTTAGTCTTGCTTTAAGAGTTCTTATACTCAATTTTCCTTCCTACCAAACAAAGGCATAAAGAGGTTCTTTGTTTAGTCGAATTATATATAATTTTTTAAGTTGAAGAAGCGCATAATTTAAGTTGATGATCCAATCTGACACATTCATCTTAGCCCAATCCAATTATGAATTCTGATTTGGGTCATTTGAGAAACATCAATTATGAATTGAGTTTCAAAAGAACCAACTGCATTAGATTGGATCCGATTGGCTTGAGGTGCGGCCACTACAAGAAAACAGTTAAATAGCGAGCGAAATTTTAAGTCACAAGAATAACGACCGATTGGAAACCGAAGACCTAATGGTCGTAATTCCGTTGCCATTCCGTCGGCCACATTGGTGTCGTTGACTAAATTCAGATGTCGTCGTTTTCTTCACCCTTAACGACCGAATACTAACAGAATTTAACGACCGTTTACAAACGGAAAATATAACGACCGAATATCGACGGCAAATATAACGGTGTATATTTATAAAGTAATAAATGAAAGGACACAAAACGTCACCGTTGTGTGTACACTAACGACCGTTTACAGACGGAAAATATACCTATCAAATTCGTAACGGAAGACGTAAAGGCGTACCAAAACGACGTCATTTTATTTCCTGATTTTTCAAAAAAAAATATAAAATGAAGATTGAATTTCCAGAAATCCCTAAGTCTTCTTCAACACACTTCTTCGACAATCCTCATCAGCCACCACCACCGCCCCTTCTTCAGCCACCGCCACCGCCCTGTGTAATGGTTGAACTAGTTAATTTTTCTGCTGCTATTGAATTTATTTGAGCCTTTTTTTGTTGAATTGTGGCAGGGTGTATACTGTATTTTAAGCAATATATCGCTGGAATACTGTATTTAAACGGTCGACTAGCGACCATGTTAGGGTTTGGCGACAGAATAGCTATCGATATCTTCAACCCCCCCCCCGAGTCGCTATTCGTTCGCTACGTAGCTATTGGGAGACTGAATAGCGACTGTTATTGTCTAGGCGGTTGCAATTCGGTCGGTATATTTTCCCATATTCCTTTTTTTATATTATATGAAACATTTTGCCTATTTTAGTTACTATTACTAATACATACATACATACATACATATATATATATATATATATATATATATATATATATATATATATATATATATATACACACACACACACATTATCTTGAATAGTCAAACTTATACTTATTCACAAAACACCTATATGGATACGAAGCAGAACAATTCAAGTAGTACGTCTGTGTGTATATTTACATGAATCATTAAGTGATGGAGTTAAAATTTTAATAATTGATTATTAATAAACAAATGATTACTAAAACTTTCATATCAGTATGTACTCGCATTCTAAACGATGTCGGTTTTCGGATTTATAATTTTTTTAACTTGGGCGACTAGCGACCGATATCTTCACCCCCGTCTCTATTCAGTCGCTACGTATCTATTGGGCGACCGAATAGCGACCGTTATTGTCTAGGTGGTTGCAATTCGGCCGGTATATTTTCCTGGATTCCGTTTTTTATAAAATAGCGGGGTTTTATATAGAAACATTTTGCCTATTTTAGTTACTATTACTTTTTTTTTTTTAAGAAAGCCACCAGATGTGGTGGGACGGACCCCCGTTTATTAATAAAGCCGAAATGGCTAAGAAAAAAATACAAGGAGGGGGACATAATACCAACCTCCTAACAAAAGGTGGAAACAAATCCACTGCTTACATTAGACAATATACTAGATGCGAGACTTGATCATTTATAGTATGATCAAGGATGTATACAATCAAATCTATAGATCTAAATGCAAAGCAGAAATACATTATGCAAATCCTATCTAAGACGCAAATAAGCCGTGTTACATTGATCCAATTTAATAAGACCAATAATCTGCGAAGGTAGGGATTCAACAGTGTAGAAACTGACTGAACTCCGATCAGAAATGGCATGATTAGCCAAAGCATCCACTACAGAATTAACTTCCCGAAAAGATGTACCAACCTGCAATAGCCAAGAAGAGAGATAGCCCTACGAAAAGAAGTATCCAGAGACCAATTAGAAATCATACCTGAGGAAACCGCCTTTACCAAAATATCCGAATCTGATTGAATCAAAATGTCATGTGTTCCACCTTGAGGAACCATTTGCAAGCCATGAACCAGCGACTGTAATTCAGCCTTCATACTGGTACCACTATCCCCAATAAAAATAGAGAAAGCTGAAATAAAGTCACCATTACTATGTCTAAAAATTCCCCCAATGCCGGTTGGGCCAGGATTTCCTTTCGAAGCGCCATCAATATTAAGCACCACACCATGAGTAAGATCATTTCTCCAACGAACAACCAAAGACCGACGCGGGATGCGGACCCTGGGGATCCCAAAGTGAAGACCCCGAGCCTGTAGGAGAGTTGTAGTACAATCCCGAAATTGCACTAGGATAGTTGACTGCGTGGTAACCTTTGCTTCATAAACAAACCGACATCTGGCCTTCCAAAGAATCCAACAAGTAGAACAGGCTAGAATTATCAAAATGCTGCGAGAAATGGAACTCCTGGTGTACCACCAAAAAGACAGCATACCATGAATATCATTAATGGCCATTGCCGGTAGAAGAAGGCCAACCGAAGAGACCGCTTCTCTCCATACCACCCGCGCAAGTTTACATTTCATGAAAACATGATCGTATGTTTCAACATCATCCAAACACACGCAACGGGACGCCATAGACACTCCAAACCTTATTCTATCCTCATCTAGAGCAAGAAAATGATTAAGCAATTTCCACATAAACAAGGACAAAGAGAGCGGGAGTACCTTATTCCAAATGCAAATGCGTGACAATTGTGTGACCTCCGAGATACGCATGAACTCCATTGCAGATGATATAGAAAATCTCCCCCTGTGGATTATCAATCCAAATAAGCTTATCACACTCACCAGATAAATAAACATCAGGCAATAAATCCATAAAGCCGCCAGGAACCAAAGGCGCTAACTCCCGCTGCTGCCAAGAGTGATCATGAATGAAATCCCGGGACGAAGCCCCAGCAAGCCGATCAGAGGGAGGAACAAGAGTTGTTAAAGCTCCCTGAAGAGTGATGTTCTCATAGAAAAAGCTAGAGTGACCGTTACGTAACAGAATACCAATATGCTTCTCCACATCATCCTGAGCCACGATCATGCGTCGCCATGTTGGAGAGCAACCCGCAACAATTCTACTTTGCGTCACATGGGACAGCCCCGTACAATATTTTGCTTTTAAGAAATTGGCCCACAAAGACTCTATACTCCTGAAATTCCACCACAATTTCCAAGTAAAAGCATCATAAAATTGTACTACCGAATGCAAACCCACACCATTACATGCGGTTGGTCTTGACATTCTAGACCAAGACATCCAATGCTTTCGCTCCTTACCATCCGTTTGGCCCCAGACAAAGCGAGAGAACATGCGTTCCAACTTAAGCATTACCAACTTCGGCACATTACACGTTGCCAGGTTATGAATAGACATAGAATTAAGCACCGAACGAACAAGTAATAACCGACTACCCATACTTAACAGCTTGCGCTGCCAACCCTCCACACGACCCGCCACTTTTTCAAGTAGACCATCAAACCATCGTACTTTGGATCGTCCTGGAAAGATAGGACAACCAAGATAGATCATTGGAAACTCACCTTCCACAAAACCTGTCACTTCTTGTATCATATTACGATGGATGTCGGTTATTTTGGTGGATGTATAGTAAGAGCACTTCCCCACATTAGCACGTTGACCGGATGCCTGCTCATAATTCTTTAGAAAGTCTATTAGAACAGACAGACTTCTTTTTTGCCCATTAATAAAGATAATGATATCATCTGCAAAGGCAAGGTGAGTAACAAGAACAGACTGCTTAGGCATATAATAAGGCAAAAAACTCCCTGACATGGACAATGCATTAATTCCCCTTGAAAAAGCTTCAGCCGCAATAATAAAAAGCAAAGGAGAAAGAGGATCCCCTTGCTTCACCCCCTGCTAGCATGACTATAACCATATGACACCCCATTAAGTAGTATAGAAAACCAGTTGGAGCTAAGAACATTACGGATAAGATTTATGAAATGAGGGCCAAAAGCAAAGCGCTGCAAAACCTGAAGTAGAAAAGTGTGAGAAACTCGGTCAAAAGCTTTCATCATGTCAAGCTTAATGACCAAATTCCCACCCCTCACCTTGTGATTAATTGCATGTACTAGTTCCATAGCCAGCAAAACATTATCAGATATCGATCTACCTTTTACAAAACCAGATTGATTCAGCAATATAATAGATGGCAAGAGCAAACCAAGCCGAGTGGCCATTACCTTAGTGATTACCTTATTTGCGAAATTACACAAAGATATAGGCCGGAAACCGGAAAGATGAATGGGATTTTGTGTCTTGGGTAACAACACAATTAGGGTGCTTGCCGAAGCCTTCGGCATCTGTAAACCGGACCATAAATCACATACAGCCTGCAAAAGATCATCACCAGCAATGTCCCAACAATCCTGAAAGAAACCTCTAGAAAACCCATCCGGACCAGCATCACTGTTTCTATCCAATGAAAAAACTGCAGTACGCAACTCCAAACGAGAAGGAAGACTCGAGAGCATACGGTTATCCGAGTCATGCACTAACCGTGGAATGGGGTCCAAAAGACGGTCAACCCCTTGTAAAGAACCATCTGCAGAATATAGTGTAGAGTAGAAACGATGACACTCCGCGCCCATAGTGTCATGATCAGTCATCCATTCCCCGTGATCATTCTGCAAAGTAGAAATAAAGAGACATTTTCTATTGTTATTACAAACCGCATGAAAATATTTAGTATTACCTTCCCCTTCTTGTATCCATTTAAGTCTTGATTTTTGTCGCCAATATGTTTCCTCAGCTCCCAAATAAAAAAGATACGTCTGTTTTGCTTCCAACCACACATCCCGGAGCTGATCACAAGGAGAAGATCAAACTCTACTTCAGCCGAAACCAGCAAGGCCTCGACATCTTTAAGCCGAGACACAATATTACCGTAGCATTCTTTATTCCAAGACCGTAAAACAAGTTTTAATCTCTTCAGTTTTCCAGTTAACACCATCATCCCATTCCCATACAGAGAATTCCTCCAACTGGCTGCCACCACATCCTGAAACTGAGAGTGTTTAGACCACATATTTTGATATTTGAAAGAAGATGAGTGAACACGATTTTCCCTAACGAGATTAACATATAAAGGACAGTGATCAGAAACCGTTCTATGTAAATGTTCAAGCTTGGTAAGAGCAAAGAATTCCAGCCACTTAGTGTTCACTAAAAGACGATCCAGGCGGCGCAAAAGAGGCGGTGAACCTCTGCACCAAGTATAAGGGCTGCCCACAAACGGAACATCAGAAAGTCCACAATCGCCCACCATTTCCACAAATTCGGCCATGGGCAGAGAAGCTGGTATATATCCAAGACTCTCTCAAACACTTAAAACCACATTAAAATCGCCGCCTACGAGCCAAGGTACGTCATATTTTAAAATCATGAAAAGGACTTTATAGCCAAGGAATTGAGCTTTAGATCTGAATCTGCTACCAACAACACAATTCATCAAGTTATTTATTTAGTATATTAGAAATAAATCCATGCTTAAAGAAGTCCTTTTCGGACGAAATGTATAAGATATTTTTAAATAGAAGAAGAACACAATTTAGAGGTATTTCAAACAATAAAACTGATTCATTTCAGTCCAATTCAATATATATATATATATATATATATATATATGAAGTTAGGATTTATGAAGATCATCCCACAATATAATAAGACAACATAATGCTTACCGTGAATAAAAATATGTTTTTCAATACATTTGTGATTCAGGGTGTTGGAAAACATTGATTTTGAATTGAATTATTAAAATCATTAAATTAGTGTTTGTATGCGTGCACGCACGTGTGTGTCTCAAAGTTGTGTCTATATATTTTTTATATTTAATAAAACAATCTCTTATTATAGAATTAAACATATACGATTATTCAATTTATTCTAAACCAGTCCATTGGATTTATCAGCTTAGAAATATCACAATCAACAATAAAAGACCTCTGTAATCATGAATTTATTTCAAATCTAAATTACCCAATTGTAAGGATAAAATATTATGGTCAAGTGTAATAGTACATATCTTTTTAAAAAATTAACATAATCTAATTTTATCTATAACTCTGAAAAACTCACAAGTCAAAATGATATGTGTTACCCAAACTCAAACACAACATAGATAGCACACATAATTTCATTACTTATAAGTATAAAATGCGGAATTTTGAGAATGATACATATTTTAATTTATTTTTAGTCAATGCAAATCTTGCACATCTAATGGACATATTGCCCACACTCGAACACAACCGAGCTCAGGAAGACTTGACTAAGGGAGATGGAGCTAAAATTTCAACCGAGCTCCCTAACCAGACAGAGGTCTTGCCTTATGAGGTCGAGCCAAACCTCCAGGAGTTTGACAAAGGCTAGCACCAGACGACGCACCGACCGTTTCAAGGCAACATAGGTGGTCGGACCACGAGTGGTGGTGGCTGACGGGGATACCCAAATGGCCGCAGAGGACACTATGGTAGCTGGGGCGGCAGAGGCTATGGAAATGGCCACAAGTATTATGGTTACCTGAGAATTCACTAGCGGGGCGAGGTGGGAGAGGCGCTGGTGGGAGCTACTCTGGGCAAGGCAACTAGTTAGTGGGAGAAGCGTTAGCCTGGCTTTGGCTGTTTGTCTCTTTTTATGGAAGGGAGGTTTCCCGCAGGGCGTGGGGGGTGGCCTTTATATTTTTGGTTGTTTAATTGAACAAGCTTAAAAGAATTGTCCACTTACTCGAACAAGTTATTATGTACTTTTATTTTAAGTATTTTTTTCTGGCAGAGTCAGAATTTAAACTTTTTTAAATTAGGTTCTTGAATAGCAAAAACCAAGTTTGGATCTATGAAGATCATACCATTATATAATAAGACAGCATAATGCTTACCGTGAACAAACATACGTTTTTCAATACATTTGTGATCAAGGGTGTTCGAAAAAATAGATTTTCAATGTAATTATAACACCAGCATATTAGTGTTTGCCTGCATCCACGCACGTGCGTGTGTAAAAGTTTTGTCTGTATATTTTTTATATTTATTAATACAATCTCTTATTGTAGAAAAAAAGATATAATTTTTTTTAATTTATTCTAAACCAATATAATGAATTTATCAGATTAAACAGATCACATTGAACAATAAAAGACCTCTATAAGCATGGATTTATTTCTAATCTACTAAATAAATTGCACTTTCATCTATATTGATGTATAAATTCCTAGGCACGGCACAAGGTCACTAAGTCTTAACATCCATAGCTACAAAAGTAGTAGTTTGAATTATTTTACCAACTCCAAAAAATTATTGACACTTGTAACGATAAACTATTATTGATGAGTGTAATAGTATATCCTTTTTTGAAAAATTACCATAATCTAATTTTACCTCTAATCTATGAAAACTAACATGTCAAATTTGTACGTGTTACACAAACTCAAACACAACATAGATATGGCACACATAATTTCATTACTTCTAATAAGTATAAAATACGAAATTTTGGGAATGATACATATTTTAATTTATTTTTAGTCGATTCAAACCTTGCACGTCAAAGGGACATATGTTGCACACACCCGAAGACAACCGAGCAGAAATACGTTCCAGCTCTATCTGGAAGACTTGACTAAGGGAAATGGAGCTGAAATTTCAACCGAGCTCCTTAACCAGACAGAGGCCTTGCCTTATGAGGTCGAGCCAAACCTGTAGGAGTTTGACAAAGGCCAGCACCAGAGGTGATCCGACCACGAGTGGTGGTGGCCGATGGGGATACCAAATTCGCCGCGGAGGACACTATGGTAGGCTGGGGGCGGCGGCTATGGAAATGGCCACAAGTATTATGATTACCTGAGAATTCACTACTGGGGTCGAGGTGGGAAAGGAGCTGGTGGGAGCTACCCTGGGCAAGGCAACTAGTTACTGGGAGAAGCGTTAGCCTGGCTTTGGCTGTTTGTCTCTTTTAATAAAAAAATATTATCGACAAGTATAATAGAACATATCTTTTTGAAAAATTAGCATAATCTAATTTTATCTCTAATCTCTGCAATACTCACAAGTCAAATTGATATGTGTTACACAGACTCAAACACAACATAGATAGCACACATAAATTCATTACTTCTAATAAGTATGAAATACGGAATTTTGCGAACTATACGTATTTTAATTTATTTTTAGTCTAACTTGCAAGTCTAAGGGACATACACTGCACACACTCGAAGACAACCAAGGTGAAATACGTTTAAGCTCCATCTGGAAGACTTGACTTAGTGAGATGGAGCTGAAATTTCAACAGAGCTCCCTAACCAGACAGAGGCCTTGTGTTCTGAGGTCGAGCCAAACCTACAGGAGTTTGACAAAGGCCAGCATCAAACGACGTGCCGACCAATTTAGGGCTTCATAGGTGGTCAGACCATAGGTGCTGGTGGCCGACGGGGATACCCAAAAGGCTGCGGAGGATGCTGTGGTTTTTGGGGAGGCGGCGACTATGTAAATGGCCGCCAATATTATCATTACCCGAGAATTCACTACCGGGGATGAGGTAGGAGAGGCGCTGGTGGGAGCTACCCGGGATAGGAAACTAGTTAGTGGGAGAAGCGTGAGCCATCCATTGGCTGTTTGTATCGTTTTGGGGAAGAGAGGTTTACGGCAAGGCGTAAGGGTGTCCTTTGTATTTTTGGTTGTTTAATTGAACAAGATTAAATGAACTATCCATTTACTCGAACAATTAATTATGTACTATTATTTTAAGTATTTTTTTCTGGCAGAGTTACAATATAAACTGTTTCAAATTAGGTTCTTGAACTGCAAAAACACAATTAGGAATCCACTCTTAAAGAAGTTCTTTTTAGACGAATTGCTTAAAATATTTTTAAATTGAAGAAGCACGTAATTTATAGGTGATTTAAACAATCAAACTGAAACATTCATTTCAGTCCAATTCAAATATTTATATATATATATATAAAAAAGTTAGGATTTATAAAGACCATCCCACAATACAATGAGACACCATATTGCTTACCATGAACAAAAATATGTTTTTCAATACATTTATGCTCCGGGGTGTTGGAAAACATTGATTTTTAATTGAATTATAAAAATCATTAAATTAGTGTTTGTTTGCGTGCACGGACGTGCGTGTCTAAAAAATTTTCCTGTATATTTTTTATGTTTAATAAAACAATCTCTTATTATAGAATAAAAGATATGTGATTATTCAATTTAATCTAAACCAATCTAATGGATTTATCAGCTTAAAAATATCACATTCAACAGTAAAAGACCTCTATAAGCATGAATTTATTTCCAATCTACTAAATAAATTACACATTCACCTTTATTGATGTATAAATTCCCGGATATGTCTCAAGGTCACTAAGCCTAATATCCATAGTTAGAAAAGTAGTAGTTTGCATTATTTTATCAACTCCAAATAAATATTAACAACTGTAGTTACAAAATATTATCGATAAGTATAATAGTAAATTTCTTTTTGAAAAATTAGCATAATCTAATTTTATCTCTAATCTCTGAAAAACTCACAAGTCAAATTGATATGTATTACACAGACTCAAACACAACATAGATAGCGCACATAAATTCATTACATCTAATAAGTATGAAATACGGAATTTTTATAACTATACATATTTTAGTTTATTTTTAGTCTATTAAAAACTTGCACGTCTAAGGGAATCCATCTGGAAGACAGGACTCAAGGAGATGGAGCTGAAATTTCTACTGAGCTCCCTAAGCCATGCGTTTTGAGGTAGAGCCAAACCTACAGGAGTTTGACAAAGGACAGCATGAAATGACGCGCCGACCATTTCAGGGCTACAGAGGTGGTCAGACCTTAGGTGATGATGACCGACGGGAATCCCCAAAAGGTTGCGGAGGACGCGGTGGTTTTTGAGGAGGCGGCGACTATGTAAATGGCCGCTAGTATTATCATTACCCGAGGATTCACTATCGGGGACGAGGCGGCAGAGGCGCTGGTGGGAGCTACCCTAGGCATGGAAACTAGTCAGTGGGAGAAGCGTGAGCTAGCCTTTGGCTATTTGTCTCTTTTTGGGGAAGAGAGGTTTACGGCAAGGCGTAAAGGGAGGCCTCTATCTTTTTGGTTGTTTAATTGAACAAGCCTAAACGAATTGTCCATTTACTCGGACAATTAATTATGTACTTTTATTTTAAGTATTTTTTGGGGCAGAGCTAGAATATAAACTGTTTCAAATTAGGTTCTTGAACTGCAAAAACAAAACTAGGATGTAAATCCACTCTTAAAGAAGTTCTTTTTAGACGAATTGTATAAAATATTTTTAAAATTTAAGAAGCAAGTAATTTAGGGGTGATTTAAACAATCAAACTGAAACATTCATTTCCGTCCAATTCAAGTTTTTTATCCATATATTTCTGGAAGACTTGACTCAGGGAGATGGAGCTCAAACTTCAACGGAGCTCCCTAACCAGTCAGAGGCCTTGCGTTCTAAGGTTGAGCCAAACCTACAGGAGTTTGACAAAGGCCAGCATCAAACAACGTGCCTACCATTTCAGGGCTACAAAGGTTGTCAGACCATAGGTGCTGGTGGACGACGGGTATACCCAAAAGACTGCGAAGGACTCAGTGGTTTTCGGGGAGGCGGCGACTATGAAAATGGCCACCTGTATAATCGTTACTCGAGAATTCAATAACGGGGATGAGGTGGCAGAGGCGCTGGTAGGAGCTACCCTAGGATAGGAAACTAGTTAGTGGCAGAAGCGTGAGCCATCCTTTGGTTGTTTGTCTTTTTTTTTGGGAAGGGAGGTTTACGGCAAGGCGTAAGGGTGGCCTCTATCTTTTTGGTTGTTTAATTGAACAAGCTTAAATGAATTGTCCATTTACTCGGAAAATTAATTATGTACTTTTATTTTAATTATTTTTTTCTAGAAGAGTTACAATATAAACTGTTTCAAATTAGGTTCTTGAATTACAAAAACAAAGTTAGGAAGTAAATCCACTCTTAAAGAAGTTATTTTTAGACGAATTGTATAAACTATTTTTAAATTGAAGAAGCACGTAATTTAGAGGTGATTTAAACAAACAAACTGAAACATTCATTTCCGTCCTATTCAATTTTTTTATCCATATGTATATAAAGAAGTTAGGATTTATAAAGATCCTAGCACAATACAATAAGACAACATAATGCTTACCATGAAACAAAAATATGATTTTCAATACATTTATGATCCGGGGTTTTGGAAAACACTGATTTTTAATTGAATTATAAAAATCATTAAATTAGAGTTTGCTTGCGTGCACGCACGCGCGTCTAAAAATTTCGCCTGTATATTTTTTATATTTAATAAAAAATTCTCTTATTATAGATTAAAAGATATATGATTATTCAATTTATTCTAAATAATCTATTGGATTTATCAGCTTAAAAATATCACATTCAACAATAAAAGACATCTATAACACAGACTCAAACACAACATAGATAGAACACATAAAGTCATTACTTCTAATAAGTATGAAATACGGAATTTTGAGAACTATACGTAATTTAATTTATTTTTAGTCTAACTTGCCCGTCTAAGGGACATACACTGTACACAGTTGAAGACAACCGAGGTGAAATACATTTAAGCTCCATCTGGAAGATTTGAATATAGGAGATGGAGCTGAAATTTCAATCGAGCTCCCTAACCAGACAGAGGCTTTGCGTTATGAGGTCGAGCCAAACCTATAGGAGTTTGACAAAGGCTAGCATCGAACGATGCACCGACCATTTCAGGGCTACAGAAGTGGTTAGACCATAGGTGCTGGTGGCCATCGGGGATACCGAAAATGCTACGGAGGAAGCAGAGGTTTTCGGGGAGGCGGCGATTGTGTAAATGGCCTCCAGTATTATCATTACACGAGAATTCACTACCGGGGACAAGGTGGCAGAGGCGCAGGTGGGAGCTACCTTGGGAAAGGAAACTAGTTAGTGGGAGAAACGTGAGCCAGCCTTTGGTTGTTTGTCTCTTTTTGGGGAAGGGAGGTTTACAGCAAGACGTAAGGGTGGCCTTTATCTTTTTTGTTGTTAATTGAACAAGCTTAAATGAACTGTCCATTTACTCGGACAATTAATTATGTACTTTTATTTTAAGTATTTTTTTCTGGCAGGGTTACAATATAAACTATTTCAAATTAGGTTCATGAACTACAAAAACAAAGTTAGCAAGTAAATCCACTCTTAAAGAAGTTCTTTTTAGATGAAATATATAAAATATTCATGAATGTTTCGGTTTGATTGTTTATATATATATATATATATATATATATATATATATATATATATATATATATATATGTATAAAGAAGTTAGGATTTATGAAGATCATCCCACAATATAACAACATAGCATAGTGCTTACCAAGAACAAAAATATATTTTTCAATACATTTGTGATCCGGGAAGTTTGAAAACATTGATTTTTAAAAATCATTAAATTATTTTTAATACGTTTCAGATCCATCTGGAAGACTTGACTCAGGGAGATGGAGCTGGAACTTTAGCCGAGTTCCCTAACCAGACAGAGGCCTTGCGTTCTGAGGTCGAGCCAAACCTATAGTAGTTTGAAAAATGCCAGCATCGAACGACGCGCCGACCATTTCAGGGCTACAGAGGTGGTCAGACCATAGGTGCTGGTGGCCTACGGAGATACCGAAAAGGCTACGAAGGAAGCAGGGGTTTTCGGGGAGGCGGCGACTGTGTAAATGGCCTCCAGTATTATCATTACATGAGAATTCACTACCGGGGACGAGGTGGCAGAGGTGCAGGTGGGAGCTACCTTGGGAAAGGAAAGTAGTTAGTAGGAGAAGCGTGAATTTATTTCTAATCTATTAAATAAATTACACATTCTCCTTTATTGATGTATAAATTCCTGGATATGTCTCAAGGTCACTAAGCCTAATATGCATTGTTAGAAAAGTAGTAGTTTGCCTTATTTTATCAACTCCAAATAAATATTGACAACTGTAATTACAAAATATTATCGACAAGTATAATAGTACATATCTTTTTGAAAAATTAGCATAATCTAATTTTATCACTAATATCTGAAAAACTCACAAGTCAAATTGATATGTGTTACACAGACTCAAACACAACATAGATAGCACACATAAATTCTTTCCATCTAATAAGTATGAAATACGGAATTTTGACAACTATACATATTTTAATTTATTTTTAGTCTAACTTGCACGTCTGAGGGACATACGCTGCACACACTCGAAGACAATCGTGGTAAAATACGTTTGAGCTCCATCAGGAAAATTTGACTCAGGGAGACGGAGATGAAATTTTAACCGAGCTCCCTAATTAGATAGAGGCCTTGCGTTTTGAGGTCGAGCCAAACCAACAGGAGTTTGACAAAGGATAGCATCAAACGACGCGCCGGCCATTTCAGGGCTACTGAGGTGGTCAGACAATAGGTGCTTGTGGCCGACGCGGATACCCAAATGGCTGCAGTGGATGCGGTGGTTTTTAAGGAGGCAATATAAATTGCCGCCAGTATTATCATTACCCGAGAATTCACTACCGTGGATGAGGCAGAAAAGGCGCTTGTGGGAGCTACCCTGGGCAAGAAAACTAGTTAGTGGGAGAAGCGTGAGCCAGCCTTCGGCTATTTGTCTCTTTTCGGGGAAGGGAGATTTACGGCAAGGCGCAAGGGTGGCCTTTATATTTTTGGTTGTTTAATTAGCATAATCTAATTTTATCTCAAATCTCTGAAAAACTCACAAGTCAAATTAATATGTGTTACACAGACTCAAACACAACAGAGATAGCACACATAAATTCATTACTACTAATAAGTATGATATACTGAAGTTTGAGAACTATACATATTTTAATTTATTTTTAGTCTAACTTGCACATCTAAGGGACATACGCTGCACACACTCAAAGACAACCGAGGTGAAATATGTTTCAGCGCCATTAGCAAAACTTGACTCAGGGAGATTGAGCTGAAATTTCAACAGAGCTGCCTAACCAGACACAGGCCTTACGCTCTAAAGTCGAGCCAAACCTACAGGAGTTTGACAAAGGATAGCATCAAATGACGTGCCGAGCATTTCAGGGCTACAGAGGTGGTCATACCACCAGTGCTGGTGGCCGACGAGGATCCCCAAAAGGCTTCGGAGGATGCAGTGGTTTTTGGGGAGGCGGCGACTATGTAAATGGCCACCAGTATTATCATTACCCGAGAATCCACTACCGGGGACGAGGTGGCAGAGGCGCTGGTGGGAGCTACTCTGGGAAAAGAAACTAGTTAGTGGGAGAAGCATGGGCCAGTCGTTAGTTGTTTGTCTCTTTTTGGGGAAAGGAGGTGTACGACAAGGCGTAAGGGGGCCCTTTATATTTTTTGTTGTTTAGTTGATCAAGCTTAAATGAACTGTCCATTTACTCGGACAATTAATTATGTACTTTTATTTTAAATATATTTTTTTTGGCAGAGTTAGAATATAAACTTTTTCAAATTAGGTTCTTGAACTGCAAAAACAAAGTTAGGAAAAAAATCCACGCTTAAAGAAGTTCTATTTAGACGAATTGTATAAAATATTTTTCAATTGAAGAAGCACGTAATTTAGCGGTGTTTTAAACAATCAAACTGAAACATTCATTTTAGTCTAATTCAATTTTTTTATATATATATTTCGTCAAAAGAGAATCCATTACATTCATAAGAGTTAGCTAAATGAAGATGCGACTTTGAACATTTTTGTTTTGTCAAGGTATTTTTTTTTTTAATTTTTTTTTTCTATTACAATTATTTTTATTGAATCTCACCATAGGAGGTCGACCTCACCAGAGGAGGAGCCCATGTAGTACGGATAGAAGCCCGGCTGAGCGGGTGCCCTATGAGGGGAGTAGTAGAAGCCCGGCTGAGCGGGTGCCCTATGAGGGGAGTACGGGTGTCTTAGAAGCCCGTTGAACGGGTGCCCCATGAGGGGAGTAGTAGAAGCACGTTTGAGCGGGTGCCGTAGAAGCCGTTGAGCGGAGTAGTAGTAGAAGCCCGGCTGAGCGGGTGCCCCATGAGGGGAGTAGTAGAAGCCCGGTTAGCGGGTGCCCAATGAAGGGGAGTATAAGACCCACACAAGGGAACCCAAAGAAATTGCAATTAAATCATTCCCCTTATGTGAGGGGGGTATCGAACCCACAACCTCAAGGTTGTGGGCAGGCCCTTGCCCCACTGGGCTAAGGAACCTTTGATACAAATAAGAGTCCTTTAAACTATTTTATTTAAATTGGGATATATATATATATATATATATATAAAGAAGTTAGGATTTATGAAGATCATCCCACTATATAATAAGACAGCATAATGCTTACCATGAACAAAAATATGTTTTTCAATACATTTTTGAAAACATTGATTTTTAATTGTATTATAAAATTCATTAAATTAGTGTTTGTCTGCGTGCAGGCATGTGCGTGTCTAAAAAGTTCGCCTCAATATTTTTTATATTTAATAAAACAATCTCTTATTATAGAATAAAAGATATATGATTATTCAAGTTATTCTAAACCAATCTAATGGATTTATCAGCTTAAAAATATCACAATCAACAATAAACATGAATTTATTTCTAATCTACTAAATAAATTAAACATTCGCCCTTACTGATGTATAAATTCTCGGATATCTCTCAAGGTCACTAAGCCTAATATCCATATTAGAAAAGTATTAGTTTGTATTATTTTATCAACTCCGAATAAATATTGACAACTTCAGATACACAATATTATCAACAAGTGTAATAGTACATATCTTTTTGAAAAATTAACATAATCTAATTTTATCTCAAATCTCTGAAAAACTCACAAGTCAAATTGATATGTGTTACACAGACTCAAACACAACATAGATAGCACACATAAATTCATTACTACTAATAAGTATGATATACTGAAATTTGAGAACTATACATATTTTAATTTATTTTTAGTCTAACTTGCACGTCTAAGGGACATACGCTGCACACACTCAAAGACAACCGAGGTAAAATACGTTTGAGCACCATCAGTAAGACTTGACTCAGGGAGATTGAGCTGATATTTCAACAGAGCTCCCTAACCAGACACAGGCCTTACGCTCTAAGGTCGAGCCAAACCTACAGGAGTTTGACAAAGGATAGCATCAAATGACGTGCCGACCATTTCAGGGCTACAGAGGTGGTCATATCATCGGTGCTGGTGGCCGACGTGGATCCCCAAAAGGCTTCGGAGAATGCGGTGGTTTTTGGGGAGGCGGCGACTATATCAATGGTGCTTCGCGAGGTAATCCAGGACTATCAGGGGCAGGTGGAATATTGAGACACAGTAATGGAACTTTTATAGCAGCTTTCTGTCGTTTCCTGGGGGATAATGTGTCAAACACCGTTGCGGAGATGGAGGCTATGATCACTGGAATACAGCTCGCTCATCAATTGGGATACGAAACATGCATGGTGCAAACAGACTCGCAGATACTTAGTCACTCCTTGAATCTTCGTCAAATACAGAACTGGCGCCTTGATATCATCTTTCAAAATCTCCTGCGGCTATCCCAAAGATGCAAAATTATTCATGTTTTCCGCGAAGCTAATCAGGTTGCTGATAGTCTTGCAAACGAGGCCTGTGACAGTCAGGCCTCTCGGTATCTTTTTGGGGAAAGGAGGTTTACGACAAGGCGTAAGGGGGCCCTTTATCTTTTTTGTTGTTTAATTGAACAAGCTTAAATGAACTGTCCATTTACTCGGACAATTAATTATGTACTTTTATTTTAAATATATTTTTTCTGGCAGAGTTAGAATATAAACTTTTTCAAATTAGGTTCTTGAACTGCAAAAACAAAGTTTGGAAATAAATCCACGCTAAAGAAGTTCTATTTAGACGAATTGTATCAAATATTTTTAAATTGAAGAAGCACGTAATTTAGCGGTGTTTTAAACAATCAAACTGAAACATTCATTTCAGTCTAATTCAATTTTTTATCCATATATATATATATATATATATATATATATATATATGTATAAAGAAGTTAGGATTTATGAAGATCATCCCACTATATAATAAGACAGCATAATGCTTACCATGAACAAAAATATGTTTTTCAATACATTTGTGACCTGAGGTTTTGGAAAACATTGATTTTTAAAATTGAATTATAAAAATCATTAAATTAGTGTTTGTCTGCGTGCAGGCATGTGCGTGTCTAAAAAGTTCGCCTCAATATTTTTTATATTTAATAAAACAATCTCTTATTATAGAATAAAAGATATATGATTATTCAAGTTATTCTAAACCAATCTAATGGATTTATCAGCTTAAAAATATCACAATCAACAATAAACATGAATTTATTTCTAATCTACTAAATAAATTAAACATTCGCCCTTACTGATGTATAAATTCTCGGATATCTCTCAAGGTCACTAAGCCTAATATCCATATTAGAAAAGTATTAGTTTGTATTATTTTATCAACTCCGAATAAATATTGACAACTTCAGATACACAATATTATCAACAAGTGTAATAGTACATATCTTTTTGAAAAATTAACATAATCTAATTTTATCTCAAATCTCTGAAAAACTCACAAGTCAAATTGATATGTGTTACACAGACTCAAACACAACATAGATAGCACACATAAATTCATTACTACTAATAAGTATGATATACTGAAATTTGAGAACTATACATATTTTAATTTATTTTTAGTCTAACTTGCACGTCTAAGGGACATACGCTGCACACACTCAAAGACAACTGAGGTGAAATACGTTTCAGCGCCATCAGCATGACTTGACTCAGGGAGATTGAGCTGAAATTTCAACCGATCTCCCTAACCAGACACAGGCCTTGCGCTCTAAGGTCGAGCCAAACCTACAGGAGTTTGAAAAAGGATAGCATCAAACGACGTGCTGACCATTTCAGGGCTACATAGGTGGTCAGACCACCGGAGCTGGTGGCCGACGAGGATCCCCAAAAGGCTTCGGAGGATGCGGTGGTTTTTGGGGAGGCGGCGACTATGTATATGGCAGCCAATATTATCATTACCCGAGAATCCACTACCGGGGACGAGGTGGCAGAGGCTGGTGGGAGCTTCCCTAGGCATGGAAACTAGTTAGTGTGAGAAGCGTGAGCCAGCCTTTGGTTGTTTGTCTCTTTTTGGGTAAGAGAGGTTTACGGCAAGGCGTAAGGGTGGCCTTTATCTTTTTGGTTCTTTAATTGAACAAGCTGAAATGAATTGTCCATTTATTAGGACAATTAATTATGTACTTTTATTTTAAGTATTTTTTTCTGGTAGAGTTAGAATGTAAACTGTTTAAAATTCGGTTCTTGAACTGCAAAAACAAAGTTAGAAAGTACAATCCACCCTTAAAGAAGATATTTTTAGACGAATTGTATACAATATTTTTAAATTGAAGAAGCATGTAATTTAGAGGTGTTTTAAACAATCAAACTGAAACATTCATTTCAGTCCAATTCAATATATGGATATACACACACACACACACACACACATACACACATAGACATATATATATATATATATATATATATATATATATATATATATATAAAGAAGTTAGGATTTATGAAGATCATCCCAAAATATAATAAGATAGCATAATGCTTACCATGAACAAAAATATATTTTTCAATACATTTGTGATCCGGGGTGTTGGAAAACATTGATTTTTATTTGAATTAAAAAATTATTAAATTTGTGTTTGTCTGCGTGTCTAAAAAGTTCTCCTGTATATTTTTTAAATTTAATAAAACAATCTGTTATTATAGAATAAAAGATATATGTGTATTCTATTTATTCTAAACAAATCTAATGGATTTATTAGCTTAAAAATATCACATTCAACAATAAAAGACCCCTATAAGCATGTATTTATTTATAATCTGCTAAATAAATTACACATTATCTTTTATTCATGTATAAATCCCGGATATGTCTTATGGTCACTAAGCCTAATATCCATAGTTAGAAAAGTAGTAGTTTGCATTATTTTATCAACTCCAAATAAATATTGACAACTGCGGTTACAAAATATTATCGCCAAGTATTATTGTACATATCTTTTTGAAAAATTAGCATAATCTAATTTTACCTCTAATCACTGAAAAAACTCACACGTCAAATTGATACGTGTTACACGGACTCAAACACAACCTAGATAGCACACATAAATTCATTACTTCTAATAAGTATGAAATATGGAATTTTGAGAACTATACATATTTTAATTTATTGTTTTGTCTAACTTGCACGTCTAAGGGATATACGCTACACACACTCGAAGACAACCGAGGTGAAATACGTTTCAGCTCCATCTGGAAGACTTGACTCAGGGAGATAGAACTGAAATTTCTACTGAGCTCCCTAAGCAGACAGAGGCCTTGCGTTCTAAGGTAAAGCCAAACGTACAGGAGTTTGACAAAGGACATCATCAAACGACGCGCTGGTGGTCAGAGGTGGTCAGACCATAGGTGCAGGTGGCCGACGGGGATACACAAAAGGCAGCGTAGAACGTGGTGGTTTTTGGGGAGGCGGCGACTATGTAAATGGCCGCCAGTATTAACATTACCCGAGAATCCACTACCGGGGACGAGGTGGGAGAGGCGCTGGTGAGAGCTTCCCTGGGCAAGGAAACTAGTTAGTGTGAGAAGCGTGAGCCAGCCTTTGGCAGTTTTTCACCTTTTGGGGAAGGGAGGTTTACGACAAGGCGTAAGGGTGGCCTTTTTCTTTTTGGTTGTATAATTGAACGTGCTTAAATGAACTGTCCATTTACTCGGACAATTTATTATGTAATTTTATTTTAGGTATTTTTTTCTGGAAGAGTTAGAATATATAAACTGTTTCAAATTAGGTTCTTGAACTGCAAAAACAAAATTAGGAAGTAAAGCCACGCTTAAAGAAGTTCTTTTTAGACGAATTGTATACAATAATTTAAAATTAAAGAATAATGTAATTTAGAGGTGTTTTAAACAATCAAACTGAAACATTCATTTCAGTCCAATTCAATTTTTTTTATCCATATATATATATATATATAAAGAAGTTAGGATTTATGATGATCATCCCACAATATAATAAGACAGCATAATGCTTATCATTAACAAAAATATGTTTTTCAACACATTTGTGATCGGGGGTGTTGGAAACATTGATTTTTAATTGAATTATTAAAAATCATTAAATTAGTGTTTGTTTGCGTACAGGCACGTGCTTGTCTAAAAAGTTCACCTGTATATTTTTTATATTTAATAAAACAATCTCTTATTATAGAATAAAAGATATATGATTATTCAATTTATTCTAAACCAATCCAGTGGATTTACCAGCTTAAAAATGTCACATTCAACAATAAAAGACCTCTATAAGCATTAATTTATTTCTAATCTATTAAATAAATTACACATTCGCCTTTATTCATGTATAAATTCCCGGATATGTCTCAAGGTCACTAAGCCTAATATCCATAGTTAGAAAAGTAGTAGTTTGCATAATTTTATCAACTCCAAATAAATATTGACCACTATATTTACAAAATATTATCGACAAGTATAATAGTACATATCTTTTTGAAAAATTAGCATAATCTAATTTTATCTCTAATCTTTGAAAAACTCACAAGTCAAATTGTTATGTGTTACACAGACTTAAACACAACATAGACATCACACATTAATTCATTACTTCTAATAAGTATGAAATACGGAATTTTTAGAACTATAAAAATTTTAATTTATTTTTAGTCTATTAAAAACTTGTAGGTCTAAGGGACATCCATCTGGAAGACTTGACTCATGAAGATTGAGCTGAAATTTCAACCGAGCTGTCTAACCAGACAGAGGCCTTGCGTTTTGAGGTCGAGCCAAACCTACAAGAGTTTGACAAAGGACAGCATCGAACGATGCACCGACCATTTCAAGGCCACATTGGTGGTCAGACCAAATGTGCTAGTGGCCAACGGTGATACCCAAAAGGCTGCGAAGGATGCGGTGGTTTTCGGGGAGGCAACGACTATGTAATTGGCCGCAAGTATTATCATTACCAGAGAATTCACTACCGGGGACGAGGTGGCAGAGGCGTTGGTGGGAGCTACCCTGGGCAAGGAAACTAGTTAGTGGGAGAAGCGTGAGCCAGCCTTTGGCTGTTTGTCTCTTTTTGGGGAAGCGATGGTTACGACAAGGCGTAAGGGTGGCCTTTATCTTTTTGGTTGTTTAATTGAACAAGCTTTAATGAACTGTCCATTTACTCGGACAATTAATTATGTACTTTTATTTTAAGTATTTTTTTCTTGCAGAGTTAGAATATAAACTGTTTCAAATTAGGTTCTTGAACTGCAAAAACAAAGTTAGGAAGTAAATCCACGCTTAAAGAAGTTCTTTTTAGACGAATTGTTTAAAATATTTTTAAATTGTAGAAGCACGTAATTTAGAGGTGTTTTAAACAATCAAACCGAAATATTCAATTCATCCCAATTCAATTATATATACATATATATATATATAAAGAAGTTATGATTTATGAAGATCATCCCACAATATAATAAGATTGCATAATGCTTACCATGAACAAAAATATGTTTTTCAATACATTTATGATCCGGGGTGTTGGAAAACATTGATTTTTAATTGAATTATAAAAATCATTAAATTAGTGTTTGTTTTCGTGCACGCACGTGTGTGTCCTAAAGGTTTGCCTGTATATTTTTTATATTTAATTAAAACTTTCTCTTATTACAGAATAAAAGATATACGATTATTCAATTTATTCTAAACTAATCTAATGGATTTATCAGCTTAAAAATATCACATTCAACAATAAAAGACCTCTATAAGCATGGATTTATTTCTAATCTACTCAATAAATTACACATTCGCCTCTATTGATGTATAAATTGCCGGATATGTCTCAAGGTAACTAAACCTAATATCCATAGTTAGAAAAGTAGTAGTTTATATTATTTTATCAACTCCAAATAAATATCGACCACTGTAGTTACAAAATATTATCGACAAGTATAATAGTACATATCAACGGGGAAACCCAAAAGGTTGCGGTGGACGCGGTGGTTTTCGGTGAGACGACGACTATGTAAATGGCCGCCAATATTATCATTACCCGAGAATTCACTACCGGGGACGAGGTGGCAGAGGCGTTGGTGGGAGCTACCCTGGCAAGGAAACTAATTAGTGGGAGAAGCCTGAGCCAGCCTTTGGCTGTTTGTCTCTTTATGGGGAAGGGATGTTTACGGCAAGGCGTAAGGATGGCCTTTATCTTTTTGGTTGTTTAATTGAACAAGCTTTAATGAACTGTCTATTTACTCGGACAATTAATTATGTACTTTTATTTTAAGTTTTTTTTTTTCCTGGCAGAGTTAGAATATAAATTGTTTCAAATTAGGTTCTTGAACTGCAAAAACAAAGTTAGGAAGTAAATCCACGCTTAAAGAAGTTCTTTTTAGACAAATTGTATAAAAAAATTTAAATTGAAGAAGCACGTAATTTAGATATGTTTTAAACAATCAAACTGAAACATTGTTTTCAGTATATATATATATATATATATATAAAAGTTAGGATTTATGAAGAATTTCCCACAATATAATAAGACAGCATAATGCTTACCATGAACAAAAATATGTTTTTCAATACATTTGTGATCCGGGGTGTTGGAAAACATTGATTTTTAATAGAAATATAAAAATTATTAAATTAGTGTTTGTTTGCGTGCACGCACGTGCCTGTCTTAAAGGTTTGGCCGTATATTTTTTATATTTAATAAAACAATCTCTAATTATGGAATAAAAGATATATGATTATTCAATTTATTCTAAACCAATCAAAGGGATTTATCAGCTTAAAAATATCACATTCAACGATAAAAGACCTCTATAAGCATGAATTTATTTCTAATCTATTGAATAAATTACACATTCGCCTTTATTGATGCATGAATTCCTGGATATATCTCAAGGTCACTAAACCGAATAATTAGCCACTTTGATCATCAACGTTTTTTCGTCTAGCCACTTTGGTCAAAATTCAAGTCTTTTAACTTATTTCATCATTAAACATTTTTCGGCCTGCCATTTTTGTCAAAAATAATTTTTTTAACTTTTTTCATCACTAAAGTTTTTTCATTCTGCCATTTTGGTCACTAAAGTTTTTTTCGATCCCGCCATTTTGGTCAAAAATTTTAGTGACCTAAATGGAAGAATGAAAATACTTTAGTGAGCAAAATGGCAGAATGAAAAAACTTTATTGATCAAAATGGCAGATAGAAAAAACTTTAGTGATGAAAAAAGTTAAAAAAATCATTTATGACCAAAATGGCAGGCGGAAAAATGTTTAATGATGAAATAAGTTAAAAAACTTGAATTTTGACCAAAGTGGCTAGGCGAAAAAACGTTGATGATCAAAGTGGCTAATAATTCTCACTAAACCTATCCATAATTAGAAAGTACAAGTTTGCATTATTTTTTCAACTCCAAATAAATATTAACAACTGTAGTTACGAAATATTATCGACAAGTAGAATAGTACATATCTTTTGTGAAAAATTAGCATAATCTAATTTTATCTCTAATCTCCGAAAACTCACAAGTCAAATTGATATGTGTTACACAGACTCAAGCACAACATAGATAGCACACATAAATTCATTACTTCTAATAAGTATGAAATACGAAATTTTGAGAACAATACATATTTTAATTTTTTTTTAGTTTATTAAAAACTTGCACGTGTAAGGGACATCCATCTGGAAGACTCGACTCAGGGAGATGGAGCTGAAATTTCAACCGAGCTCCCTAGCCAGATAGATGCCTTGCGTTTTGAGGTCGAGCTAAACCAACTGGAGTTTGACAAAGGACATCATCAAACGACTCTCCGACCATTTCAGGGCTATAGAGGTGGTCAGACCATAGGTGCTGGTGGCCGACGAGGACACCCAAAAGGCGGCGAAGGACGCGGTGGTTTTCTGGGAGGCGGCGACTATGTAAATGGCCGCTAGTATTATCATTACCTGAGAATTCACTACCGGGGACGAGGTGGCAGAGGCGCTGGTGGGAGCTACCCTGGGCAAGGAAACTAATTAGTGGGAGAAGCGTGAGCCAGCCTTTGGTCGTTTGTCTCTCTTTGGGGAAGGGAGGTTTACGACAAGGCGTAATGGAGGCCTTTATCTTTTTGCTTTTTTAATTGAACAAGCTTAAATGAACTGTCCATTTACTCAGACAATTAATTATGTACTTTTATTTTAAGTATTTTTTTCTGGCAGAGTTAGAATGTAAACTGTTTGAAATTAGGTTCTTGAACTGTAAAAACAAAGTTAGGAAGTAAATCCGCGCTTAAAGAAGTTCTTTTTAGACAAATAGTGTAAAATATTTTTAAATTGAAGAAGCACTTGTAATGTAGAGGTGTTTTAAACAATCAAACTGAAAAGTTCATTTCACTCCAATTCAATTTTTTTTATCCTATATATATATAATAAGACAGCATAATGCTTACCATGAACAAAAATAAGTTTTTCAATACATTTGTGATCCGGGGTGTTGGAAAACATTGATTTTTAATTGAATTATTAAAATCATTAAATTAGTGTTTGTTTGCGTGCACGCACGTGCGTGTCTAAAAGGTTTGCCGGTATATTTTTATGTTTAATAAAACAATCTTATTATAGAATAAAAGATATATGATTATTCAATTTATTCTAAACCAAACTAATGGATTTATCCGCTTAAAAATAACACATTCAACAATAAAAGACCTCTATAAGCATGAATTTATTTCTAATCTACTAAATAAAATTACACATTCGCTTGATGTATAAATTCCCGGATATGACTCAAGGTCACTAAGCCTAATATCCGTAGTTAGAAAAGTAGTAGTATGGATTATTTTATCAACTCCAAATTAATATTGACAACTGTAGTTACAAAATATTATCGACAAGTATAATAGTACATATCTTTATGAAAAATTAGCATAATCTAATTTTTTTCTCTAATCTCTGAAAAACTCACAAGTCAAATTGATGTGTTACACAAACTCAAACACAAGAAATATAGCACACATAATTTCATTGCTTCTAATAAGTATGAAATACGAAATTTTGAGAACAATACATATTTTAATTTTTTTTTAGTTTATTAAAAACTTGCACGTGTAAGGGACATCCATCTGGAAGACTCGACTCAGGGAGATGGAGCTGAAATTTCAACCGAGCTCCCTAGCCAGATAGATGCCTTGCGTTTTGAGGTCGAGCTAAACCAACTGGAGTTTGACAAAGGACATCATCAAACGACTCTCCGACCATTTCAGGGCTATAGAGGTGGTCAGACCATAGGTGCTGGTGGCCGACGAGGACACCCAAAAGGCGGCGAAGGACGCGGTGGTTTTCTGGGAGGCGGCGACTATGTAAATGGCCGCTAGTATTATCATTACCTGAGAATTCACTACCGGGGACGAGGTGGCAGAGGCGCTGGTGGGAGCTACCCTGGGCAAGGAAACTAATTAGTGGGAGAAGCGTGAGCCAGCCTTTGGTCGTTTGTCTCTCTTTGGGGAAGGGAGGTTTACGACAAGGCGTAATGGAGGCCTTTATCTTTTTGCTTTTTTAATTGAACAAGCTCAAATGAACTGTCCATTTACTCGGGACAATTAAATTATGTACTTTTATTTTAAGTATTTTTTTTAAAGCAGAGTTAGAATATAAACTGTTTGAAATTAGGTTCTTGAACTGTAAAAACAAAGTTAGGAAGTAAATCCGCGCTTAAAGAAGTTCTTTTTAGACAAATAGTGTAAAATATTTTTAAATTGAAGAAGCACTTGTAATGTAGAGGTGTTTTAAACAATCAAACTGAAAAGTTCATTTCACTCCAATTCAATTTTTTTTATCCTATATATATATAATAAGACAGCATAATGCTTACCATGAACAAAAATAAGTTTTTCAATACATTTGTGATCCGGGGTGTTGGAAAACATTGATTTTTAATTGAATTATTAAAATCATTAAATTAGTGTTTGTTTGCGTGCACGCACGTGCGTGTCTAAAAGGTTTGCCGGTATATTTTTATGTTTAATAAAACAATCTTATTATAGAATAAAAGATATATGATTATTCAATTTATTCTAAACCAAACTAATGGATTTATCCGCTTAAAAATAACACATTCAACAATAAAAGACCTCTATAAGCATGAATTTATTTCTAATCTACTAAATAAATTACACATTCGCTTGATGTATAAATTCCCGGATATGACTCAAGGTCACTAAGCCTAATATCCGTAGTTAGAAAAGTAGTAGTTTGGATTATTTTATCAACTCCAAATTAATATTGACAACTGTAGTTACAAAATATTATCGACAAGTATAATAGTACATATCTTTATGAAAAATTAGCATAATCTAATTTTTTTCTCTAATCTCTGAAAAACTCACAAGTCAAATTGATGTGTTACACAAACTCAAACACAAGAAATATAGCACACATAATTTCATTACTTCTAATAAGTATAAAATTCGGAATTTTAAGAATTATGCATATTCTAATTTATTTTTAGTCTATTAAAAACTTGCATGTCTAAGGCACATACGTTGCACACACTCGAAGGCAACCAAGCTAAAATACGTTTCAGTTCCATCTGAAATTTCAACCTAGCTTCCTAACTAGACAGGGGCCTTGCCTTATTTGATAGAGCCAAACCTGCAGGGGTTTGACAAAGGCCTGCACCACTCGAAGCGCCGGCCGTTTCAGGGCCACAGAGGTGATCGGACCACGACCAGTGGTGGTCGACGGGGATTCCCAAAAGACTGTGGAGGACGCGGTCATAGCAGGGGTGGCGGCGGCTATGTAAATGGACGCCAGTATTATGATTACTCGAGAATTCACTACCGAGGACGAGGCGGCAGAGGCGCTGGCGGGAGCCACCATGGGCAAGGCAACTAGTTAGTGGGAGAAACGTGAGCCTGCCTTTGGCGGTTTGTTTCTTTTTGGGGAAAGGGAGGTTTATGACAGGGCGTAAGGGTTGCCTTTATCTTTTTGGTTATTTAATTGAACAATCTTAAATGAACTGTCCATTTACTCGGACAAGTAATTATTTACTTTGGAATTTATGAAGATCGTCCCACAACATAATAAGACCGCATAATTATTACCGTGAACAAAAATATGCTTATCAATACATTTGTGATTCGGGGTGTTGGAAAACATTGATTTTGAATTTAATTATGAAAAAAAAAACAAATTAGTGTTTTTCTGCGTGCGTAAATGTTTTGTCTGTGTATTTGTTATGTTTAATAAAACAATCTCTTATTTTAGAAAAAATATATAAGATTATTCAATTTATTCTAAACCAATTGAATGGATTTATCAGCTTAAAAATATCACATTCAACAATAAAAGGCCTTTGTAAGCATGGATTTTTTTCTAATATACTAACTAAATTACACTTTCTTATATATTGATGTATAAATTCCCAGATATGGCACAAGGTCACTAAACCTTAATATCCATAGTTACAAAAGTAGTGGTTTGCATTATTTTACCAACTCCAAAAACTTATTGACAGCTGTAACAGTAAAATATTACTGTCAAGTGTTTAAGCACATCTCTTTTTTAAAAATTTCCATAAGCTATTTTATCTCTAATCTCTGAAAACTTATCAGTCAAATTGATACGTATTATACAAACTCAAACACAACACAGATAGCATAAATAATTTCATTACTTCTAAAAAGTATAAAATACGAAATTTTGAGAATGATACATATTTTAATTTTTTTAGTCTATTAAAATCTTGCACGTCTAAAGGACATACGTTGCACACACTCGAACATAATATAGTACATATAATCTCATTACTCCGTTATCATAATAACAACCACAAGTATGTAAATTCATGTAGTTGTAATTATTTCAGAATAATTCTTTATTGTAAACTGTTTAATCATAATAAGTACATTTTATTGTATTTTGAAATTGGAATGTACCAAACAATTATTTTTTTCAACACAATTCATAAGGTAATTTATTTAGTAGATTAGAAATAAATCCACGTTTAAAGAAGTTCTTTAAATGTATAGGATATTTTTTTAATTTAAAGAAGCACATAATTTAGGGGATTTTGAGCGAATTCTCTATTTAAAAGATTTCCCAATGAATTGACTTATTCTAACAGGTTTAGCAGTCGTCAAACTAGGCATTCATCATGTAACAACCACTAGGGTTCTTGTGGCTTCATCGTGGCCGCCGGCCAACTGGCTACTATAGCAGTCGGCGTTGCCTCAGCATGGCAAGGTAAATCCTTCGCCGATCTCATGTCTTCCCCCTCGGCTGTCCCAAAATCCCTCCCAATCACGCATTTAGACACGTTTAAAGGCGAGCCCAATCTTACGATTCCTGCGGATGAACATGTTGCCCTCATTGCTCCATTGAGATTCACTCTCGTTGGGAAATTCAACAAGCATGCCCCTAATATGGAATCTCTCCGCATGGTTTTCCATAAAGTTAGTTTCAAAGGAAATTTCTGGATCGGGTGGATAGACCCAAGGCATGTTTTGGTTTGGTTTGATTTGGAGGAAGATTATTGTAGGCTATGGAGGCAAGGATGTTGGAACTTTTGTAGATTTGACAATGCGGGTATTTAAGTGGACGTACGATTTCAATATACGTGAGGAACCATCGATCATCCCCATATGGATTGGATCTGAGGGCCTTCCAATCCATCCCTATAACAAATCAAAGCCTTTTTGTTTAGCAAAGGCGGTGGGCCAGTCATTGACGTTAGATGCTCCCACAACGAATGCTTCGCGTCCGAGTGTGGCCAGAGTATGCGTGGAGGCTAATTTGATAGCGGAATTACCACACCCGATTCACATCACTTATGAGAAAATAGGTAAAAACATTTGGCACCCTATAACATACGATGATTTACCAAAATATTGCACTCGATGCATGCGTTAAGGTCATGCTTATGGAGATTGCACAGCGGGTGAGATTAAGGGTCGTCGTGGAAAAGAAACATGTCTTTAAGCCGGCGATGGGTGCTGTGATGATCAAGACATTGACTTCGGGCAAAATTCTTACGTTCACGGAGACGCAAATGGGGACAACTCAATGGAAACCTGCAAGGAAGACAACCACTGTGGCTCCCATTAATGCGGCGGCGGTGACCCTGGAAACAAATGTTGTAGATGAAAACCCTAGAACAGTGGGTAATCCAATTGTTGCTCAAAAAACATTGGTAGATTCGAATATTGCTCATGATCCGCAGGATAGTTCTGGACCCAGAATAATCATATTGAATTCACCGACTCTGGTTTCGGATCTAGTAGTGATGGCAAAAAGGGTGATGGGCTCAATGGGCTCGGTTGGTATACAATGCCAAGATGATATAAGGATTGGTTGTGCCAGTTCGTCGTCGATACCCTATGACAAACACGCAAAGTCCGATGGTAAGAGACCCACACATAATTGCCTAGGGAACTTGTCACACAATCACTCAAGGAATTTGCCCAGCAATTCTCAGTAGCTACTCGGTTGCTGGAATAGTCCTCTTAGGTGCCGAATTCTCATATTGAAACAGACCCAAGAGGGTGCCTCCTCTAATACTGAATAGTCTCTTGGCTACCTTTACTTCACAATTTATTTGATTCTATGATGAATTGGTTAGTTTGGAATATACATGGCATTGTGAATGATAGAATTATTTCTAGCATGCATGTTTTGATACGTGAACATCGTTTGAATTTCCTTATACTTTTGGAACCCATGGTTGGTTTGGATGATTTGCAAATATACTCTCGTCGTTTGGGTTTTGATTTCTATTTTGGAAATACTACTAGTAAAATATGGCTAATGTGAGATGGCTCTATTGATATTACAGGTTTGGGTGGATATGGAGCAAGAGGTTAATGCCCTTATTAACTCTTATACGGGAACCCATTTTTTTTTGCTCATTTGTTTATGCAAACTGTTCTTATGTGCATAGGAGAACTTTATGGTCTGATCTTCGGTTATTTCACTCTCAAAATGATCATCCGTGGTTGGTAGGAGGATACTTTAATGTGGTACTACAGTTATCAGAGAGTCAGGGTTCAGTACCGGCGATGCTTCCAGTTAGTGAATTGGTGGATACTGTTAATGATTGTGAACTTTTGGAGGTACCAACTTCAGGCAACCCCTTCACTTGGTGCCGAAGTGGAGCCCACCCCCTTTTTAGAACAGTTTGGATCGAATCTTGGTCAACTCATCTTGGAATTCACCTTTTCAGCTTAATCAAGTCATGCACCTTCCTCGGTGTGTCTGGGATCACATCCCACTTTTGGTATCTATGCGGCTCACTTTGGAACACTGGGGTTCGGCCTTTTGCTTCCAAGATATGTGGACTAGACACAAATTATTTATGGAGATTGTAAAACGGTCTTGGGGGCAGGAGGTTCACAACTCTGGAATGCATATTCTACAAACAAAGTTGAAGTGGTTGAAGGTTGACTAAAGAAACTTTTGGGGACATAAACAAAAACTTGCGGGCTGCTATTGATATTCTTACATGAACAGAGGAAAAGTATTATGCGGATCCCTTTCCTATAAAGTATGTCGAGTTAGAGGCTGCTAAGGAGCATTATGTAGCAATGCTTGAACAAGAAGAGGCTTTTTGGAGGCAAAAATCGCGAATAAAATGGCTAAATGAGGGATAATCTAACACCAAGTATTTTCATTCTTTTTGCAGGAACCGACAAAAACGGATGCATATTGTTCAAATGCAAAGAAATGATGGCACCTTGCTCACGGATGCTACGGATATCGGAATGGAGGAGGCAAGATATTTTGAAGAACTCCTTGGCTATGACCCACTGCCACAAGCCGAGGAGTCGCTTTAGCAGCTTCTCCCAAGTATTGTTACCGAAGAGGATAACATACGACTATCCATGTTGCCGACCCGACAAGAAATAAATAAGGTTGTCTATGGGCTGTGTCCATCCAGCGCCACGGGTCCAGACGCATTCCTGGGCCGGTTTTATCAGGCTTGCTGGGAGACCATATGTGATGACGTTGTTCAAACTGTTCTGGATTTCTGGGCAGGTTTGCCCCTTCCTAAAGCAATGGCAAGTTCTTTTCTGGTTTTAATTCCGAAGGTGGATGGTTCGACTCATTTTAGGGAATTCCGTCTGTTCTCTCTATGCACTTTTTCGAGCAAAGTCATATCCAAAGTCATGGCGAACAGAATGGGGGTTTTCTCACTTCTATCATTAGTAGAAATCAATCCAGTTTTGTTAGTGGAAGAGTCATTACTGACAACATTTTACTAGTAACGGAATTGGTTGGATCTTTAAATAAGAGGGTCCACCGTGGCAACATGATTCTAAAGCTTGATATGATGAAGGCATTTGACCGTGTTTCTCAATCTTTTCTTACTGGTATCTTGCAACGTTTTGGCTTCGGACCCAAAATTTATACACTTGGTACGTAACCTGCTTGAACATAGTTGGTTTTATGTTCTTGTAAATGGTAGTTCTTTTGGTTTTTTTCGTTCAAGTAGAGGGGCTAAGCAAGGCGATCCGATGTCTTATCTATTATTCATACTAGCAGTTGAGGTTTTTTCTCGAGGACTTAATCACTTGATGAGCACACGTACGGTGGAGCTTTATGTTGTATCGCACTCCTCCCATTTGGTTACACATCTGGCATATGCAGAGATGTGGTAATATTTATTAATGGCAGGAAAAGGGGCCTCTAAAATTTGATGGATTTTGTTCGGAGACATGAAGCTTCTTCGGGCCAGAAAATTAATCCAAATAAAAGCTCTATGTTTAAAATTGCACTCAACTAAGACAGATTCTTATGGTGGAGCGAGAAACGGGATTTGCTAAAGGTTCATTCCCTTTCACCTACCTCGACTGTCCCCTCTTCTCTGGCCAAGCGAAGATTGCTTACTATGCTCCTATACTTGACAAAATATTCGCTCGAGTGGAGGGGTGGCAATAAAACCTCATTGGGTTTAGAGGCCGTCTAATACTTGTTCGTCATGTTCTCTCGTCAATGACTTTCCACATTTTAGTAGCTTCTAATCCGTCAATGAAAGTACTTTATGATGCAGAAAAGATCTTCTCGAATTATCTTTGGGGTCAATCGACATATGGTAGTAAAGTCATTGGATGTCTTGGATTCGGCTGAGCTGAGATGTGTTACAAAACGGACTAGGAGTAAACACCTTGCGATCGTTACAAAAAGTCTTCTCCTTGAAACTTTGGTGGCTATTCATACCCTCGGATTCTCTACAGCAGGATTTTCTATTGGATATATACTGTAAGGACTATTCGTACCCTTCTCTAGTTACCCACTCCCTGAGGGACTCTATAGTGTGGAGAAGACTTATGACAATCAGTTCTCAAGCGGATGAGCATATTGGCTTGCCGGTTCGAAATGGTTGTTCTTCTTTTTTGTATGAAGACTTCACCATGAAAGGGTGTCTTCGATCATCATCCATAGTTGGGAGTGTTGCTGACCCTAAAGATTTAATATGTGAGTATCTCGGGCCATCTGGGTGGATTGGAGCGGCCAATGGAATCTTGACAACATCAAAATACATGAGCCTACCACGACGTATGCTGGCCTCGGGTCCGGATAGGCCTGCAAACGGAGCGGATTTTTATCCGTATCCGATTCGAATCTGTATTTTTTTTAAGGATATGGTAAGCATTTCATATCCATATACCCGTATTCGAATCCGAATCCGTATAAGAGTAATAAAATGGATCCGAATATGAAATATAAAAAATCGTATCCGTTAAATCCGAATCCGTTTTAGGTAAAATAATATATTTTGCAGAATTTATAGGATTTATGATTTTTTTGTAATATAAGTTTTTATAGGTGAAGGACTCAGAAGGAGGGACTACTGTGCAAATTAATAAACTTCTACCTAGAAAATTCTAGGTTCTTCGAGGGGACCCGATTATGCGAATTTGTCCTAAGAAGTTCTAGGTCATCTCGATCTTCTTCATATATATAATTGTTTTGTAATAAATCCTAAAATATCTCCCCCGATCGGCGCCCCTCCTCTCACTCTCCTTCTTCGGCGTCGTTTCAGCCGGTCCGGTAGCCTCCTCCTCCGGCCGGCCGCGACTCTCCGGTGAAGTTGACTTTCTTTCTCCCTTCTCTCTCTTTCTATTTTAGTTCTTCTTCATTTTCTCCTTTTATTCTAATTTAATTTTTCTTTTCTCTTCTTCACAGTTCCTCATTTTTCTTCTCAGATCTGACGTTACCGCTCCTCTGATGATGAGTTTCGATTCTTTTCCGGCGGTTGTTCATCTTCTCCGCTTAAAAGGTAAGTTTTTTTTTCTCTTTCTTCCGTCTTCTTCTCTCTCTCTCCCCCGGTATGTTTTTGTTCCGTTGCTTGTTGTTTTTGTTTACTTGATCTTTTTCCATTTACTTGATCTTTAAAAGATTACGAGTTCTAAAGTTTTTAAATAATAATTCTTTTTAATGAGTTTCTATTATATATATTTTGGATTTTTTTATCTATTTTAATTGCTGATTTGTTACTAATTGTTGATTCATTGTCTTTCTCATGTAGGATGGCAAATACTCCTAGCGAAGTGGTCGAGCTCGATTTGGATATTGACGCAATAAAAGATCAACAAGTTGAGCCTGAGATTGAGATGAGCAATACAAAGAAAGAAAAGAAATTAACTTCAAAGGTATGGAAGGACATGTGTAATTATGTATTGTATTATATTATATTTCGTAGAATTATTTGTGGATTATACCAAGGTTGTTAAACTCGCGATTCTACGTAGACTCGGTGGAGGGGTGAAAAATCGTAAACTCGTAAATCGTAAAAAAATCGTAAAATCGTACCGAAAAATTAAAATATATATTTTATATATAAATAACAATAATTAATATATAAATCATACCATATGGTCTAACAATATGCGAAAATTCATAAAATATAGTTTCACAAGTTTTTTCAAAAGACAATAATGCAACAAAATTCACAAAATGCTATCCCAAAACATCCCATTCCCTAATTTCCCACCTTGATACCTTTTACCTCACATTTCGTCCATCGCTATATGCTATCCCAGAACATCCCATTCCAAAATAATGAAAACGAGTTTACCCTCTTCTAAATTAACCCCAGAACCTCCTCTTCATAGAAGAAAACTTCAACAACATTACCTGTCGAAATATCTCATAATGTCGAAATAAATTGTCGTTATCCGTGAGCCATAGAAGACAGTCCTAAAAAAGAAGCATACTTCAAAGGGAAAAGGGAAAGAAAAATAAAGCAACATTTGAGGATGAAAGAGATATTGAAGAGGAAATCTCTGCTTTTGGTAGAATCGGTAGAATCGGTAGACTCGTACGATTCTACGAGTCTACGATACGAGTCTACGATTCTACTCCGTTTCTACCAGATTGCGATTCTACTACCGATTCAACACGTTTTGCCTCCGTAGAATCGTAGAATCGTACGATTCTACGTGTTGACTCGCGATTTTAACAACAATGGATTATACTATAATTAGACTTTTTGAAACGGGTTTTACCATATCCGTATTCGGATCCAAATCAGCGGATCTGGTAATACATATTTTGGATCCGCTAGGATATGGATACGGATATGGTAGGAAAAATTAAAAATGGATATGGATACGGAATAGACAATTTCATATCCGTATCCGACCGTTTGCAGGCCTAGGTCCGGATAGACATGTTTGGAAATTGGAAGGAAGTGGTTAGTTTATCATATCATCTTTCCTAAAATTGGAGCAACCGGCTAGGGTTTTAGAACACTCTAGGCGATGCACTTGGTCCTTTTTTTGTGCCAATGTCATTGTGAGTGTTCATGTGGCGTTTGCTTAATCATTTTTTGGCCTTGGATGAGGTACGCCAATTATGGGGAGTCTCTCTTGCTTCACATTTCTATTGTAGGAATGGTGTTGATAGTTTTAATCATATTTTTGTGGATTGCAATGCGGTTCAATACCTTTGGTCCACGGTTTGTGGTCAGGTGGCAATAGATTGGCGACCTTTGCATCAAGAGTCTCCCACCAATGTTTTATAGCTCCTATGGTGGAAGGGTAAGGGCGTTTTGTATGATTTGTACATTATTCTATTTGCTAGTGTATGTTGGATTCTATGGGGAGCTGGCTGTCGTTTTGTCTATGATGGTCTTCGATAAAATTGTAGGAGTTTTTGGCAGGAATTCGAACTTTACACAAAACCACTCGTGCTAGCTGAGGGGTTGTATGGAACTTATATGGCCTCTAGAGTTTCGACGTGGAGTGTGAGAACTAAAGTGCAGGTGGTCCGTTGCTTGCGGGATCCCGATGGCTCATCGCTCATAATGAACATTAATGGAGCTTCACGTGGTAACCCGGGCATAGTTTGTGCGCGTGGTCTATTATAGGATCAACATGGGAATTTTGTAGCTGCTTTTCATGGCTTTCTGGGTGATCAAGTCTCCAATTCAAGCTCTATGATGGAAGCATTGTATCGCGGGTTGTTGTTGGTTGCAGAACTGGGCAACACGGGGTTACTCATCCAAACTGACTCCATTTTGTTGTTTGATTCCATTAAACGACGATCAGTCAAGCCATGACGACTAGATGGATTATTTCAACAAGTCCTGCAACTTCTCGGTACAAGTTCAGTGATACATGTGTATAGGGAGGCTAACAAAGCTGTTGATAGTCTTGCGGATGAATCTTGTGATTTACGTACCACACAAATCTATAGAGATTACTCACTCCTCCCTCCATTGACCCGTGGTCTATGTTCTCTTGATCAAGCAGGTTCTCCCTATCTCCGCTACTTGTAGTTGATTTAGGAAGATGTTACTGATGTTTCCTGTGCTTTAAGGCCACATGCCATATACTTGTACTCTGTTTTTGTCTATATGCCTATTAATAAAATTGCCGCAATTATTTAAAAAAAAGCACATAATTTAGGGGTGTTTAAAAACAATCAAACCGAAGCATTCCTTTTTAAATTGAAGAAGATGAAGAACAACAACCTTTGAAGAATTCCGAAATTTTTGTGGAGGATTTGTTGAATTTGTTGTATTTTGGGATTATGTTTGATGTAAATGATCGGAATGATTTTAGAGGGTACTATGCTAAGTAGAAGTCATGAGGGTGTTGTTTAACTTATGATTATGTGATGGATGACGATGTTGCGGATATGTTAGGTGGGAGGGATTTGGATTTGATCTCAATGCTTGGAGGGCTAATCATTTCAAGGCCGGTGAACTCGAGTTTAACGCATAAGAAGTCCCTATTGAGTTGCATTGAACATGCTAAGCTCTAGCTTGCAAATTCTTATCAGCCCATTGAAGCAGACTCTACCATTACTTATGCTTGATTGAGGGAGAATTAGAACAAGATTATGGTATCTGATTATTTCAAGAAGACTCCCGAGATGAGGGAACCTTTGGAAGTACGTTGTCGTTGCTTCAGGAACCTACGCTCATTTCAAGTGCCAGCTCATAGTGAGCCTGCTGCTGGTGATTTTCCAGAACCGGTGTAGGAATCCTTGAAGGAATCTCAATACCAGGTTTTACAGGAAGTTTAGGTCATGGATCCATTTTGCAGGGGGGCTGGCCTCTATCTTTTTGGTTGTTTAATTGAACAAGCTTAAAAGAAATGTCCATTTACTTGGACAAGTTATTATGTACTTTTTTTGGGTAGAGTTAGCATATAAAGTGTTTCAAATTAGGTTCTTTAACTGCAAAAAGTAAGGATTTATGAAGATCAACCCACAATTTAAAAAGACAACATAATGCTTACCATGAACAAAAATATTTTTTTTCAATACATTTGTGATCCGGAGTGTTGGAAAACATTGATTTTGAATTGATTTATAAATCCAACAAATTAGTATTTGTCAGTGTGCATGCACATGCGTTTGTAAAACTTTTATATGTACATTTTTTATATTTAATAATACAATCTCTTAAAAAGACCTCTAAGTTTTTTAAATACAATCTCTTAATTCAATTTATTCTAAACAAATCCAATGGATTTATCATCTTAAAAAGACCGCATTCAACAATAAAAGACCTCTGTAAGCATGTATTTATATCTAATCTACTAAAGAAATTACACAATAAATTATACTTTCGCCTATACTGATGTATAAATCCCTTAATATGGCTAAAGGTCACCAAGCCTTAATATCCATAGTTAGTAAAGTAGTAGTTTGCATTATTTTACCAACTCTAAAAAATCATTGACTAGTGTAACGGCAAAATATTATGCAGAAGTGTAATAGTAGTACTTCTCTTTTTGAAAAATTAGCATAATCTAATTTTATCTCTAAGTTAGTGTACCTCCACCCCACAACATATTCAATTCTTCAATCAAAGGCTGCAAGTACACATCAATCTTATGCGTAGGATTTTGAGGACCGGGCATGATGATTGTTAAGAATATTACGTTGTTCTTCATATACATATCCAATGAGGTAGATTATAAGGTGTCAGTATCACAGGACAAGATGAATATTGATTCCCTGACATCCAAAACGGTGTAAACCTATCTGTACACAACCCAAGCCTGACATTTTGAGGCTCCTCTACATAATCAGGGTATGTCCTATCAAAATGCTGCCACGCCTCCCCGTCACGCGAGTTAATCATTATTCCATTTTCTCTCTCACTATCTGAATGCCATGTCATGTGTCTTTTGTTGTCTTTTGGGAAGCATACAATTTCCGCAATCTTGGAGTTATTGGAAAATAGTACATCTTCTTGTAGGGGATGTCTTTCTGTTGTTTACCTTTAGATTTATTCTTTTTAATGTACCTTGGTTGCCCACAAAAATAGCATTGTTTCTTCTCACATCATTTTTCCTAGACAACACACAACCATTATAACAAACATCAATTTTTACCACGGGCAATTCAAGCCCTTTCACCAATTGTTTCATCTTGTAAAAGTCATCCAAACATTTATTCTCTTGGGGACAAGGCCTCTTTAAACAACTATTTGAACTTGTTTATAGCACTTTAAGATAAGTTGTACTCGGACTTAATGCTCAACATTCTGGCGATGATTGATAGACTTCAATGGTTTGTACAACCTTCCCACAAAGGTATGTCACTCACCGCTAAAATGTCGTAGAACTTTTGTGCCTCAAGATTAGGCGGTTCTTGAAAATTCATACTATCTGGTTCAAGATTAAAACTAGGTCCAACTGCATCTAGAATCTCCCAATGCTGATTATATGAATCGTCATGTCTTACTAACGTCATGGTAACCGGAACTACAGGCATTGGAATGACAAGTCCAATGAAAATAGTTAACCTTGAATCCATTATCAACAAGATGAAGCCTAACGACATCAGGGTTATGATAAACCTTGTTATAACAAATGTTTCATGGACATATGATACCAAGATATCCATCATCATGAGACTGACATATGGTCCAATCCACAAACCGGTTAACCCCCGATGCAAATTTAGAAGTTATGCGAGTTACAACTTCTGATTCGAAACGTCTATACATCCTACTAAGATCCAACTACGATCCTCCATGATCCTACAAGTACTTTCATGCAACAAGTCTTAATATACATTATGAAATATTGTTAACATATTTAGGTATATGGTAGTTTAATGATTCTAGTCAAATGGTCTGTATTGAATTCCATATCCTTGAACAATTTCTTTAATCTTATGACATTGCTAAACAGTTTACAGTACATAAGTTCAATTTCATTATGTACCATTCCACATATAAGTACTATAACTAATGCAAAATTCATAAACAAAGTCATTTGCAAAAAATAATAATTAACATATCAATTACATAATAGCCTATAATCCCAAATTGAAACCATTGCAACTAAAAGAACTAAAAAAATTCAAACTTACTATTTTTTTATAGGTAACAGTAAGTCCAAATGTTCAAATGTGAGAGAGTGCACGTCCAAATGTTCGAAATGTGCTTTGCTGCGAAGCTCCAAATCAAAAAACAAATAAAGGAATTAAAATCCGAAAATATATTTGCAACGTAAAAAAAGAGGGAGTGAGAGAGGGTAATAAACTTGGCTAGAGGGTGTGCCAATAGTCGGAATGTAGACTGGAGGATGTGCGAATCGTCTAATGCATGTTGGCTGTCAGATATTAATTAGTCAGTGAAGTTAGCACTACAAGCAAAATGTCATTTCACTACTGAACCAAACCATAGCTATATTCTTGTCGCTAAATTAAATTAACTACGGAATGTCAAATCCGTTGCTAATTAGCTTCGACCATTCCGTAGCAAACATTGGACCTGGTCACCTAAAGTGGGTAATGTCGCGATGAAATAGCTACGGATTTTTTTTAATTTAGCCACGAAATAACTACAGTAAGAAATTTGTTTTGCAAAATAAAATTATTTAGCTATAGACTGGCTACATAATGTTTAAAATTCAGATACGGAATCTAAAAATAATTGCAAAATAAGGTAATTTGAGGTAAGGATCTTCACACACTTTTTTTTCTGTCCTAAAACGGATGATTGAAATGATTTAGACATGTTTTAATGCATTGAAAATGGATGAAGCGTCAAATTGTAATTGCATTTGTGTTATTGATCATCGGGTCTAATAGCATTTGATTGTTGTATATATATTTGGTGTTGTTGCATTGTAATTGCTATATGTGTTATTTGAGAGTCTCTCCAATCTAGAACTCTTGTTTAGAAACGAATCTACAGAAGAATCTATCCTAAAAGTCTGATTTCTAATCTCTGTCCTGTCTTGTAGTGTATTTTGATATGTATTGTACACGTGGCCCCATCTCTAACAGGGTTAAAAGTTAGGGCTACTGACAATCTAAAATGGAGTGTATCCTTAAAATTATTGGCCATGCTGTTTCGGAGGCTATATAATTGGACTCGTAATTTTGCTGGTCTTGCCTAACAATATCATGATTGGATAATTCATCTCGATTGTGTGAAATTGTATGCGTCTTGCATGAACCATATTCACAGTATCTCATGTTCTGTATGTCCGTATGTTCAGCTATGAGTAAATCATGGTGCTCGTAGCACATTTCCGATGTATGATTGTTAAAATATGTATAGTATGGTTCATTTCATTTGTTGTTCTTGTTTTGGTCATATTTGGTATGAGGAAGGGTGTCAAAATGTGTCTTTTAGGTTGGGATCTTTGGTGATTTCAGAAAATGCATTTTCCTTTGTTATTTTGCACTAAAAATGACTTGGTTTAAAGTCCGAACGACCTCTCCGGTCGACTGAAGTGTTTTTACAATGCCCCCTTTGTTATTTTGCACTAAAAATGACTTGGTTTAAAGTCCGAACGACCTCTCCGGTCGACTGAAGTGTTTTTACAATGCCCGGACCAACTACTAGGCTTTTGCCCGGATCTCGGAAGGAGTTCGGAAGAGCTCATGTCGATCCGACCTGAGCTTCGGTGGACCAGACACCCCCTCTAGTCGACCGGACCAAATCTCGGGTCACTGATTCGGATGACCGCCACAGCCCAATTTTTGACATGTCTCCGTTTTTTACCCGTTTTTGACTTCCGTTTGATCCAATTTCAAAGTTAAATCTTTTGTAAGATATGCTATGTGCATTCTAAGTGTCTTAAATGTTATTTAAAGATATATAAAGTTGTGTTATGTTTTCACTGACTTCGGGAAGTCGGGAACGATTTTGAGTCTTATTTGATGTTTTATCCCAAGGGTGTTGATGCTTATAGGGATAGTTTAGTAGCTCAATCCTTTACTCTTCATTTTGCTGATGCTTATGATGATGATTTCTATGGTGGGAATTGGATTGATGAAGACATCTGAACGGATGTAATAGTTAGGCTTGTATTTCATTTTAGAACCATTTATGTTTTTGATGTAACAACTTATGTTTACCTTTAAATCCTTTAAGTTTGATGTAAAAATTTGAAGTACTTTAAGATTGAAATGAAGTTTATTTTGGATTTAGTCCTTTCCGTTAGAGGGTTCGGTGTCTCATTGGTAGATGAGGCCATGTCCGGTCACCTCCAGGTTACGTGGTGTGACAATTGGTTTTAAAAAAGAAAAAGAAAAAATGCAAACTAATGCTTCCAAATCTAATTTCGCAATTTCGTGTTTGATTTGAAAAACAATAATTTGGATTGAGTTGTAACAACCAACATGCACTAGATTGGATTCAATTTTCCACAAACCATTGCAATGCACACTCAATATATTACAAATCAGACGTTATAGTAAACTCACGAGTTGCAAAACATCTGTGCATTCTAGATACAATGGTACTATTCAAATTTATATTTAGTATTGTTAAACTCACGAGTTCAAGTGATAGACGTTACGATGAACATAATATAGTATAGATAATTTCATTATTTGTAATAAATACAACATGTACCTTGAAAATTTAATGTAATTTAAGTTAATCTGTAGTATTTCGAGACTCACAAGTCTAATTGGCAGATGTTACGAAAATGTAATGTTGCACATATATGTTATATAATCATATATATTTTGAAAATAAAAGTGTAATCTAATTTTATCTCTAATCTCTCAAAAACACACAAGTCCAATTGATACGCGTTACACAAACTCGAACATAACATAAATAGCACAAATAATTTCATTACTTCTAGCAAATATAAAATGCGGAATTTTGAGAATGATACATATTTTAATTTGGTTTTAGTTTAATAAAAAATTGCACGTCCAAGTGACATACATTACACAAACTCGAGCATAATATAGTGCATATAATCTCATCACCCAGTATTCATCATAACTACCAAAAATACGTAAATTCATGTAGTTGTAACTATTTGAGAATAATTCTTTGTTGTAATCTCATTAATCATAATAAATAAATATTAGAGAAAACTGCTATAAGTAGCCATTATCTAATTACGGATTTCAATTAATATACTTATCTTTTTATTCGACTATTTATAGCCGCATCTATTTACGGGCCACTATAAATGACCAATTAGTGAATCCGGCCAATTTTCAGGCCAACAAATACCATGTGACTTGCACATGCTCTCGGAGTGGAGGGCAAAAATGTCAATTAACCATATTTATCTACTATAAGTAGCCATTATCTAATTACGGATTCCAATTAATAGACTTATCTTTTTATTCGACTATTTATAGCCGCATCTATTTACGTGCCACTATAAATGACCAATTAGTGAATCCGGCCAATTTTCAGGCCAAAAAATGCCATGTGACTTGCACATGCTGCCGGAGTGGAGGGCAAAAATGTCAATTAACCATCTTCTTCTCATCCACCACGTCCCTCCACCCTCCTCCTCCACCACCGCCCTCCACCGCCATTTCTGACCCATTCCCAAACTCAAAATTTCTTTATCTCCTCCTCCACCACGTCCCTCCACCCTCCTCCTCCTCCACCACCGCCATTTCTGACCCACTCCCAAATTCAAAATTTCTTCATCTTCTCCTCCACCACCTCCAAACCCTAAACCCTCCATTTACCTCCAATTTCCATAAAGCTAATTAACCATCTTTATCATCAACCCAGCCACAGCCCCACTCCAGCCCCCCATTCCAGCGAATTCCCCCTGCCTCCCACGAATTCTCTCCACCCCTTCTTCTTCCCCTATTGCCCACAACTAGTAGCAACCATTGCTAATGTTCTTCTCCGTCACCCGCACTCTACCTTAACCCTTCTCATTTCTCCTTCACCGTTCAGCCACAAGAAATTCAGATGGGGGAAATTAAAGAAATCGAAATGGCCATTTCATCCACTTCTACTTCTTCTTCTAATGCTCTCCTCCAGATTTAATTCACCATTTTCTTATTCTTCAAGCTCTAATTATCTATTGTCTTCACCCCTATATTCTACCCAAAGATTGATGCTTTGGTGATAAATTAGGTCTATCACCAAACAATTACAAGAAGATCTAAGTCAATTCAAAATATTTGAGGCCGGTCTCCTCCTACTGGTGGTCTCCGATTGGAGAATTTGAAAAAGCTAGATGTAATTGGAGAGTTTTTTGCCGACCGGAGAAGAAGAAGAAAGGCTGCGGGGGTTGGTGGGGCTGGGGGTTTGGGTTGATGATAAAGATGGTTAATTGACATTTTTTCCCTCCACTCCGGGAGCACGTGCAAGTCACATGGCATTTTTTGGCTTGAAAATTGGCTGGATTCACTAATCGGTCATTTATAGTGGCCCGTAAATAGATGCGGCTATAAATAGTCGAATAAAAAGATAAGTCTATTAATTGAAATCCGTAATTAGATAATGGCTACTTATAGCAGTTAAAGATGGTTAATTGACATTTTTGCCCTCCACTCCGGGAGCATGTGCAAGTCACATGGCATTTTTTGGCCTGAAAATTGGCTGGATTCACTAATTGGTCATTTATAGTGGCTCGTAAATAGATGCGGCTATAAATAGTCAAATAAAAAGATAAGTCTATTAATTGAAATCTGTAATATTTTTTTTTTTAAAGTCACCAGCGTGGTGGGGCGGGCCCCCGTTTTATTAATATATAGCCAAAAAGGGAAAAAGCAAGGGATGGGAGGGGGACATAAACCTAACCTCCCAAATACATTAAAAGATGCAAAAATGCAACCTTGAACATTCATATATATGTTCAAGGGTGAAAAAATAATTGGCTAAGCTAAATGCAAAGAAGAAAAAACCATAACAAAATGCATCCATATAAGGATGAAAGGTTAATAAAATTTCAATAAAACGCACTAAAACCTATTGATACGATACCAACCTTGGGGCTGCCCAACTCAAGGGAACATGTGTTACGATACAAAGAGGACTCTAAATTACATCTAGGAATGTTTCCCAAGTCAATCTCTTAAGTATCACAAGTGTACAAGGAATGGACAGCTTTGCTACTGTTTAGTAGAATGATCATATCTTCCGATATAGGTATCCAATGAAGCTGATTCCAATTGCATATTAAAGATAAGAGGCAGATCTACAACTTCTATGAGATCACAAGATCAGATTCTGCATTCTTGATATCCGAAATAGTCGTACAAGTTGGCCCAACAAGCTGTCCAGAATTGAGACGAATTTAAAGGGCATTTTAGTCTTTTTGTGTACAATTAAAGTCTATACTAGACTTTAATTATTTTCAGCATATTTAATTACTATAATTTCGTGTATAGCAAGTAGTTGCTATAATAAAGGACATGTTGTCCATGTGTTAGTTAGTTGGTTAATAAGAGTCCTAATGCAACTAGGACTCTTCATAGATTTGGTAGTTATTTACTTTCTAGCCACCAAGATAATAGGAACATGTGCCTATTATCTTGTTTAGGTAGTTACTTGATAGCAAGTTGTTATTCAAGAGTCCTAATTCTTCAAGGACTCTTATTTCCTTTCCTTGTTTATGTTGGAACCGAAATTTCTCTACTTATAGAGCAATTTCAGCCACCATTATACTTAGACTTGATAGATTGATATTTTGATTAATGGTTAATCCTTTGATACTTGTTTATGAACTTCCGGTAGAACTTCATATTCTTTGAGTTACTATATCAACTAGGTTGTTTCTCTAGTTGTGGTGTTTCAGCCTCCATTGATACTTAGCTTTCCCGGGGTTGTGTTAAGTGTATTCCCATAGAAACTAATTCGAGATAGAGAAAGATCTGCTTAAAAGTCGAACCTTGATATAAAACATCACGGTTTCACATCAAGTGGTATCAGAGCAAAAAGGATGATCTCTATCTTGGTGTACCTTTATTGCTTTCTTGAAAATTTTTTTTTCTTGTTTGCTTGAGATAGCCGAAAGATAACAAAAAAAATTTTACCCCAACGAAAAAGCCACCCGGAACTAAAGAAGTTGGCAGCCGGGTTACATCCAAATTCAGGTACTTTACCTCATAAAAGCCACCCGGAAGTAAAGAAATTGGCAGCCAGGTTTAGCCCAAAATAGACAAGGATTCAAGGCCAAAAGCAAACTTCCTTTGTATAAAGGAATTGGCTCTTGTTCCCTCTTCATCTTGAATTAGCCACAATCAAGACTTTTCGATCTAGCACAACCATCATCAATCAAGAGCTTTTGATCTTGTGGCCAAGATAAGGGTAAGTTTCGGGCAAGAAGGTAAGAAAATATTTCAAGAACGAGCTATTTCAAGAAAACAGAAAATCAAGAATTGTAAAGATCACATCTTTTTCTTGTTTGGCAACACATAACTCTTATACTTTTTCCTTAGACTTTTTGTTAAGTCAAGATTCGGATTCTTTGATATATTTTCCAACCTTCCATCACCATAACCATACAATCATCCAAAGTTGGAAGTTCTTGACAAGTATTTTGTGGGATATTGAGAGAATAAAAATCTGATTACTATTCACAGATTACTATTCACTAGGTATTATTCACAGATTACTATTCCCATATTACTATTCACAGATTTTGTGAAAAGATTCAATCTTTAATATCTTTTTCTACTAACGATTCTTTGTGTGAATTTTGTTTGGCAAAGATAATGTCTTTTATTGAAGGTTCATCACAGGAAACTGATATTGAAGCGGATAATGATGACTCAATATATTTTAGTGAGGAAGAAACCGAGGAGGCAAATTAAGAATTTGAGGCCGAAAGTTTGGAAGATGAAGCCGAGGGAAATGATCAATATCCGGATGAGGGCAATCATCTTTTGGTAAATATGAATCTCTTACAATATCAATCTTTTTCAAACAAAGTGCACCGTTCAAGGCAAGATTTGTTTACTTATTATTGATAGTGGTAGTTGCACTAACGTTTGCTCTTTTGATATGGTTACCGCTTTAGATTTACCCTTGAAAGCACATCCGACGCCATATAAGCTTTCTTGGTTAAATAATAGTGGTGAGATTAAAGTGGATAAACAAGTTGAGATTCAATTCAGCATTGGGAACTTTAAAGATACTGTTTTATGTGATGTGGTACCTATGACCGCAAGTCACATAATTTTGGGAAGACCTTGGCAATATGATAGAAGTGTAGATCATATTGGTCGAAGGAATGTTTACGTGGTGATAATGGATAAAATTCGCTATAATTTACATCCTATGTCACCCATTCAAGTTTGTGAGATGCAACAAAGGTTAGCTGAGGGTAGAGAGAAAGAAGACAAGAGCGGGAGTTGAACAAAACAAACATCCCTACCCAAAAGGTAAAATCAGAGGTAAAAAGAGCTGAAAAAGCCGCAAGCATGGTAAGAAAAAAGGCAATAGCTCAAAAAGTGAGAAAAGAATGTTTGTTCATTAAATCCGGAAAGGTAGATAGGATAATTCAAGCAAAACAACTTGTTATTTTGTTAGATTTGCAAGGAACCTATTTACTAACACTTTTTCTTTTACTCTAACATCTTTTTCTACATCTAGTCTTGCTATTTTTCAGAAGTTTCATGAAGTCTTCCCTAAGGAGTTGCTGAAAAGGTTACTTATTAGCCTTCAAAATCGTGAAAGGTATAAACCATCTTGGGGTACAAATCAGCAAATTCAAAACCAAGGTGAATTAATTTGTGCAAAGAAGGAGGTAAGTAAGTCTTTAAGTCCTTATTTTAATCCGGTAAATATTGAACTTAAGCAAGAAAGGACTTTTAGAAAATATACGGATAGTCTACATGTTAATCACATAACTTTTCAGTATAGACATCCAATTTATTGTTTTGATAAAATATTTATTAATAGTCAAAACCGAGAACATGTTAGTACACATCTTAGGGCTGTTTTTTCTATTATAAATACACAAACCTTGTATGCTAAGATGGATAATTATGTTTATTACACTCATTCTATTAATCTTCTTAGTTATATGTTAAGTTTACAAGGTATTCAAGTTGATCCGGCAAAAGATAATGCAATAAAGGAATGGCCGAGAACAACTAGTATCCTTCAAGTTCGTTCAACATATGAGTTGGCAAGCTTTTATAAACGTTTTGTTCGCGATTTTTGCAAGCTTGCTGCCCCATTAATTTCAATTAAGAAGGACAAGACACCATTTATTTGGGACAGCCGCAAAAAAAATCTCCTTGACAGGTAAGGACAATGCAACATTTACTTTCCAAATTTCTAACTTGCTCCCTTTTATTCATTTTTTAGATTATAAAGCTGATTTTTGGGATGATTCGAGGACGAATCCTTTTCAAGAGGGAGGGGATGATACGATACCAACCTTGGGGCTGCCCAACTCAAGGGAATGTGTGTTACGATACAAAGAGGACTCTAAATTACATCTAGGAATGTTTCCCAAGTCAATATCTTAAGTATCACAAGTGTACAAGGAATGGACAGCTTTGCTACTGTTTAGTAGAATGATCATATCTTCCGATATATGTATCTAGTGAAGCTGATTCCAATTGCATATTAAAGATAAGAGGCAGATCTACAACTTCTATGAGATCACAAGATCAGATTTTGCCTTCTTGATATCCGAAATAGTCGTACAACTTGGCCCAACAAGCTGTCCAGAATTGGGACGAATTTAAAGGGCATTTTAGTCTTTTTGTGTACAATTAAAGTCTATACTAGACTTTAATTATTTTCAGCATATTTAATTACTATAATTTCGTGTATAGCAAGTAGTTGCTATAATAAAGGACATGTTGTCCATGTGTTAGTTAGTTGGTTAATAAGAGTCCTAATGCAACAAGGACTCTTCATAGATTTGGTAGTTATTTACTTTCTAGCCACCAAGATAATAGGAACATGTGCCTATTATCTTGTTTAGGTAGTTACTTGATAGCAAGTTGTTATTCAAGAGTCCTAATTCTTCAAGGACTCTTATTTCCTTTCCTTGTTTATGTTGGAACCGAAATTCCTCTACTTATAGAGCAATTTCGGCCACCATTATACTTAGACTTGATATATTAATATTTTGATTAAGGTTAATCCTTTGATACTTGTTTATGAACTTCCGGTAGAACTTCATATTCTTTGAGTTACTGTATCAACTAGGTTGTTTCTCTAGTTGTGGTGTTTCAGCCTCCATTGATACTTAGCCTGCCCGGGGTTGTGTTAAGTGTATTCCCATAGAAACTAATTCGAGATAGAGAAAGATCTGCTTAAAAGCCAAACCTTGATATAAAACATCACGGTTTCGCATCAAGAAACCTATGATTTAACCTTTCTAATATAAGCAATACCTCCGCATCTAGATGACATAGGCCAGGGTTAAGGTATGGCAGGAGATGATAGTGTGAGTAAATTGATGAAATTCTGGAATTACAAGCTGCATTAGCGAGACTATCTGCAATCGTATTTGCCTCTCTAAAAATATGCTTTACTGTAGAGTTTCCAATAATGCATAATAATCTTTGAAAAAAATGATCTAGTCTCTAGGAAGACACTTTACCCGCATGAATTGAATCACAGAGAAATTTGGAGTCAGTTTGAATGCTTACATTGAGATTGTTAGAGGAATAACCGGGTCATACACATAAGCGCAGCGGAAATAACTTTGACCCGCCTCTATCAGGATCTTTCACGAGTAAGTACCTACGACTATGGGATAGTGTTTTACCTTATATGGATGCTAGAATGGCTGAAACGCTTTCAGCGGTTTGTTGTAACGAACGGAACACCACGCTTGCAGGCTCCGTCTCTTCCGGTATCCACTCGATCTTCCGGAAATGGTCTTCTACTGCTTGGTGCTAGCCAATGCCTTGTAGAAGCTTTGAAGACACTCTTCAATGGATGGAGTATGTACGACCTTTTCAAGAACAAGAAACAAGCTTTCTAACTTCTTTTCTATTAGCAAAAATGCAAGAAAAAAGTCCAGAAATTTGTCTTGTCTTTTTCTCTCTAAAACTCACTTTTTCTCTCTATTCTCTAAGCTTCAAAAAGCTGGAGAAAAACTGATTAGAATGATAGGAAAAATCTGAATTTTTCCTCTAGTCTATCAAGAGAGAGTGGGGTGAGATAATGGGGGAAGTGGGAGATCATGGAGAGAATTACTCCTCCACTCTCTCCACCACTTCAACCACCATCAAGAGGGCTGAATTTATGTCTAACATTCCAGCCATAAGGTCGGTCCAAATGGGTCGGTCGGCCCAATCATATTGGTCGGCCCAACCCGATTAAGGGCCCATTCCAATCCCGGCCCGATCGAATTGGCGCACCTTAGATTAAATGTACTCCAACAAGCCCAATCCAGTTGATCTATGAGTGCAACCCAAGAGGTATCTATGATGTTGGCCGTGACATCATATGTCACAAGTAATGAGAGGTATCTAGCAACGCATCATTACCCTCAATTCATAAATATCTGGTGATTTATCATAATCACAACATTTGACATTTGTAGTTAAATCCTTTTGTCCTTGATATCTAGATTGAACACAAGTCATGGAAAAGTCACACTTGTATTGTCCAATCTTTTAGTTTCTTGATTCGTGAGTAGACTAATCAAATGACATCAATATCATATATTGATTCACTTGTTCATGGCCATGAATTAGTCAGACTCCATCAAGGGGCCCAAGATATCACTCCTGCTATATAGGAGGGACAAATCCTTTTTGCATCCCACTCATCCTGAACAAGATTCGTGATATACCCAATAAATGCCTTTATTGCTCACCCAGTTACGGATAGCGTTTAACATTATCAAAGCGTAACACTAGCCATGCAAGAACTCTTGTGAGACCTCAAGTCGAAGGATCTCATATACAACCCAGTCAAAATTTTGAGAAACACCGTTGACTATTATATAACAACCCATGGTGTGTTTCTCATGTCGGGTCTGTCCAGTATAATGATTCTCTAATCATATATACCTATGTGACGATCCGATATCTTATATCAATCACTGCACATACTAGTCTTACGCATTATCATTGTCCACGAAGATTCCATAATAATGTTCGACTAGGGACGTTTTGGAATAGTATCTCATAACAATTATGAATACTATTCTAAGGACATATTATTTATTTATGTTGTTAAGAACGCAGAAACATAATGAATAATACTGGAATTAATTGCCTTTTATTCATCAAAATGAAAATTACATTAAATACGGTACAATAATCTCCCACTTGCACTAAAGACCCAAATTATAATAAATGGTCTTTAGGGCATACTAATGACAATCTCTAAAGATCAGTCCTCCAGATATCGGATACCCATGGAGCTAGTGTGACGATCATGCTGCTGCTGCGACAGTGGCTTCGTCAGTGGATCGGCGACATTGTCTGCCGAGTCTACTCTACATATATGCACATCACCTCTCTCTATAATCTCGCGGATTAGGTGAAATCGCCCTAGTACATGTTTGGACCTCTGGTGAGATCTAGGTTCCCTAGATTGGGAAATAGCCCCATTGTTATCACAATATAGGTCTTTCGGGTTCGCAATACTAGGAACCACATCGAGGTCGGAAACAAATTTCCTGATCCAAACTGCCTCCTTAGCTGCTTCACAAGCTGCTATGTACTCGGCCTCTGTCGTAGAATCTGCGATGGTCGATTGCTTTGAAACTGCGCCAGCTCACAACACCTCCATTCAAGTTAAACACATATCCCGATTGCGATCGGAAATCATCTCTGTCGGTTTGGAAACTAGCATCGGTGTAACCACTTACAACGAGCTCATCCGCCCCTCCATAAATCAAGAATGTATCCTTAGTCCTTCGCAAGTACTTGAGGATATTCTTGATCGAGATCCAGTGGCGTTCACCGTAATTAGACCAGTATCTGCTCGTAACGCTTAAGGCAAACGAGACATCTGGGCGAGTACATATCATGGCGTACATGATGGATCCTATGGCAGAAGCATAAGGGATCTCTTTCATGCGTTCTAATTCGTCAGGCGTTTTAGAACATTGTTTGTTCGACAGAACAGTACCATGTGCCATAGGACAAAGGCCCTTCTTAGACTCTTGCATGTTAAACCGCTTTAACACCTTGTCTATATATGTACTCGACTTAGGCCAATGAGTCTCCCTGGATCTATCTCTATAGATCTTGACTCCCTGGAATATAGTCAAGCTTCGCCTAAGTCTTTCATAGAGAAACACGTACTCAACCAAGCCTTTACGGGACTTTAAGGTTGGTATGTCGTTTCCAATGAGTAGTATGTCATCTACATACAAAACCAGGGAATACGATTGAGCTCCCACTAACCTTTTTGTAAACACAAGGCTCATCCTCATTTCTAATGAAGCCAAACTCACGGGACGGCATCATTAAAAGCGGATGTTCGACTTTCGAGAAGCTCGCTTGAGTCCATAAATGGATCTCTGAAGCTTACATACTTTTCCGAGCATTCTCCCGGAGTGACAAAACCTTCAGTCTGTGTCATATACACATCCTCATCAAGTTTTCCATTAAGGAAAGCGGTTTTGACATCCATTTGCCAGATTTCGTAGTCATAGTAAGCTGCAATAGCAAGCAAAATCCAAATGGATTTGAACATAACTACAGGGGAAAATGTCTCATCATAGTGAATACCATGAATTTGTTTGAAACCTTTCGCGACCAGTCGCCCCTTGTACGTTTGTACATTCCCTTCCATGTCAGTTTTAATCTTAAAAACCCATTTGCACCCTATGGGAGTTACCCCTTCAGGTGGATCAACCAAGATCCAGACTTGGTTAGTGTACATGGAGTCCATTTCAGATCTCATGGCTTCAAGCCATTTCTCAGAATCTGGGCTATTAATTGAAGGGATTCATGGGCGGAAACTCGTTCCAAACACCCATGGATCCTCCCCTGAAGGATCCGCTCATATGAAACGAATCGAAAACAGCAAGAAACAGCAAGAAAAAAACTTACGGTTTTGGATTCAAGAAGCTACTTCTTGAATGGAGGTTGGCGTTTCTTGGATCGGATGCTGCTACCGATTGATCTCCCTTTGCGGAAAGTCCCTCTACCGAGTATCCACGCGACTGAGCGGCAGCGATTGCTAGCTCTTCGTCTTTTCTGATTTTCGGGAGTTAGAGAGAAAAAGGGAGAGGCTAGAGAAGAAAAACGGTTTTTGATTCTCTATGTTATTTCGGCTGAAAACCTTGCTCTAGGGTTTCGGCCAAGAGATCATTATATAGGGTGTGAGAGTTTGTTCCTATAACCAACTCTCACATCCCCAACTCCTCTCGGCAGTGGGAGTCTCTAACTCCCACGTTCCCTAGAATTCTGCTGGTAGTGGGAGTCCTTATCGGATAATAACTCCCACGTAATCCCAGCTATACCGAAAATGCCCCTTATCTCTAATTCGAATAATAAACACTTTATTATTTTCAGAAAGACAAATGTCAGATACAATGAACCTAGACACATTCTAGATTCATTGAATCTGACATAAAGCTTCGTTAGCTCGTCTATGCGTGTGACCACGTAGGTTCATCTCACAATGGCAATGAAAACACACTTAGTAGTAGTGTGAGTCCATAAATCACAAGCGGTCCCTAGCAGGGACATTGTGACTACCCAAAGTGAATGAATATACAACGGAACCTAATATCAATCCACTATTTAATCCCTTTGTCTCGCGATATCCTAATTAAGCATAAGGCATGGTGGTCGTCACCCTTATTAAGCTTAATTGTATTTATGCTCGATCTCCGGGTAGATCTGTTTCGACAAATAGCATTTGATAACCACTTTATCAAATACATTTGAGCACGGCCATGCATTTAAACGAGTCTTTCCCTATCGAGGGGGCCCATGGATATCTCTCTCTAATAATAGAGAGGGACAAATTCCTTACAATGTCTCTCACATTCAAGCTATGATAGGACACTACATCCGATCTCGGTCGTATTGATTACTCTGTTACAAGTAACGTCCGAGTCGAGTCAAAAGCGTGGCTCCATTCATACTAGAATCAATGAAGACATAAGGTCTAAGGATTCTAAAATAGTATTGAGGAAGTAATACTTATGACTTAAGACCATGAAGTATTACTTCTCGACGGATCACGTCGATACAATGTATCCCTATATATTGCATCTATGATGTGATTTGTATCCATTACACATGATCGATAAAACAAGATCATCAATCAACAATCATACTAGTTTTATTTCATAGTAATTAAGCATTACATAAAACTAGGGACTTCTAGAATAGTAATTACATAAGCTAATGAGTTTTACTATCAAATCACACATTTGATAATCAAAAGCAAAATTAACTATTCAATTACTTGCTCAAAAAGATAACAAAACGCACAACATGTGCTAATGGTCCTAGGGCACTACTAACATTAATTGCTTGTTTGTAGGTTGAAGGTTCATCGTGATCCACAAACATAACATCACCATGTTACGTTATGAAAAATCCAAATTTTTTCCGGAGGTGGACGACGAACTCTACCGGACCTCACGCAATTCTTGTGTTTCTTGAAGCTGGTGCTTGGGCTGCACAATTTGTTTGTGGCACTCTGCTGCACAACAACTTGTGGAGTCTCGTTCATTTTTCATCTCATCATTAGTGCTAGTTTGAGAGTCCGGAACTTCGGAAAGTTCTACGCTACTCCCACTTGTGTTTCTAGAAACAAATTCTTTTCTAGAAAGACTCCGTGCTGAGCAACAAACACTTTGTTCTCGTTAGGGATATAAAAGTAGTATCCTTAGGATAACCTACAAATATGCACTTTTCAGATTTTGGAGCCAGCTTATCAGAAGCTGAGCGTTTCACAAAGCGCTTCACAACCCCCAAATCTTGAGGAAAGACAAACTGGGGACGCTTCCCGATCCCATAACTCGTATGGCGTCTTTGCAATCGATTTAGATGGAACGCGGTTAAGTGTTAAAGCTCGCTGTTTCTAGTGCGTGTCCCCAAAAGGAATTGGGCGGGCTCGTGTGACTCATCATAGAACGAACCATATCTAATAAGGTTCGCTTTCCTCCTTTCAGATACACCATTCCATTGTGGAGTAGCTGGAGGAGAAAGTTGTGAAACGATTCCACAAGCTTTTAGATAGTCATAGAATTCTTGACTCAAGTATTCTCCTCCTCGATCAGATCGAAGAACTTTAATACTCTTGCCAAGTTGGTTTTCTACTTCTAGTTTAAACTCTTTAAACTTAGCAAATGCTTCGGATTTGTGTTTCATCAAGAACACATATCCATACCTACTGAAGTCATCAGTAAAGGTAATGAAGTAGAGGTAACCACCCCTTGCATGTATATTAAAAGGGCCACATACATCACTATGTATTAGTCCTAATAAAGCATCGGCTCTCTCACCTAGCTTAGTGAAAGGTGATGCTGTCATCTTACCCAACAAACAAGATTCGCATCGATCATAAGACTCGAAGTCAAATGATTCCAATAGCCCATCTTTATGGAGTTTGGATATGCGATCTTCGTTTATGTGGCCTAAGCGACAATGCCAGAGGTATGTTGGATTAGAATGGTTAGTTTTAATCCTTTTGGTATTTATGTTTAAGATTGGCATATCAAGGTCTAAAATATATAAACCATTAATCAAAGAGGCACTTGCATAAAACATATTATCCAGAAATAACGACAATCGTTGGTTTTTGATCGAAATCTCAAAACCATTCTTGTCCAAACAAGAAACTGAAATAATATTTTTAATTAAACTAGGTACATAGAAACAGTTTTCTAGACCTAAAACAAGCCCTGAAGGCAAAGTAAAAGTACAAGTCCCTACAGCTAGGGCTGCAACACGTGCTCCGTTGCCAACTCGTAGTTCCACTTCACCCTTTGTCAACTCTCTACTCTTTTGCAGTCCCTGCACATTAGTACAAATGTGAGAACCACATCCGGTATCAAATACCCAAGAAGTAGTTGTATTTAAATTGATATCAATCATATTAACATCAATAACATAAATACCAGAGCCTGAAGCAGTAACAATTGCTTTCTCCTTTTCCAGCCTTTTTGTTGCAAGATAGCTCTTGCAGTTCCTTTTCCAGTGACCCTTCTCACCACAGTGATGACAGATAGAGTCTTTGGCAACACCACCCTTAGGCTTCAGTGCATTGTTGAAGTTGGTTTGCTTGCCCTTGGACTTACCTTTCGGTTTGCCTTTGGGTTTCGCAAAACCTTTGCCTTTGCCCTTTTGCACCATCAGTATGGTGTTGGGCTTGGACTTGCCTATTTCCTTCTCGGCAGTCCTCAGCATATTCAACAATTCAGGCAATGGCTTGTCAATTTCATTCATATGATAATTTAGAATGAACCGATCGAATGATTCGAGCAACGATTGCAAGATCAAATCGATCGACGACTCTTGTCCCAAAGGAAACCCCGAGCTTTTTCAAGGTTTTGAACATAACCTATCATCTTAAGAACGTGAGTTCCTACTAGCATTCCTTCGGACATTTTGCACTTTGAAAGAGAGATTTCGACACATCGAATCTCTCCCTGGCGTGCTTGTCCCTCGATATAGTTGCTTCGGGGTGAGCCAGAGCATCTCATAAGCCCCCCATGTCCTCATGTTGCTTTTGAAGCTCGAGTTCATGGTGACAAGCATGAGGCTAGACACATCTAAAGCATCACTAACATGCTTCGATAAGCGGTTCTATCAGCGGCCGAAGCGCGAGCCTCCAGTATAGCAGGGAATAGGTCGTTCCAAGACATACGACTTTCTTTCATGCTTGAGAACGATTCTCAAGTTCTCGAACCCGATCGAGGAAGTTAACTCCCTCTAATTTGTCCTTCTCAAGGGACGTAACGCGATGATAGTGTTTGGTTTGAATTAGCCATTTTCTACAACAAAAATATGCATATATAAAAGTAAGTACCGATTAAAATCATTATTAGGTCTTTATCTTTTTAATGATTTCTCCCACTATTTTCTTCGAGTGAATAACCCTCAATATCAACTCGGAAAGTTCGTTAACTTTCTAGCGAGGCCAAGATCCATATTTCACCTCGTTACGAAGTCGACTTTGGCTGATCGCCCAAAACTTAGTTATTTAGGTAGGCAACATTTGCCAATTACATCAAATTATGTAATTCTTGGTTAGTTGAGTGAATAACATTTATTCAAGCGTATCATTATACACTTTTCTCAACTCTTTTGCCTCTAGATCCTCAATCCATTTATTGAGATAATCCAGTTAATTAGGACCCTAAGTTTTAGCCGGCGGATATCACAACTTATCCTTCGCGCCTCACTCGGATAGACATGTATGCACAGCTTTGGCATGTCCCATACTTATGTCGATCTAGGCCTTGACGAGGGCCAAACTTAGGAAGGCACTAATTAATATTTTAAATGAGGGATTTTGTTTTTAACAATCTCACCAGAAAGCATAAATAAAACAGTTTATGCTTATATACATATGCATCCAATACATAAAAGTAAAATGCAATAGTAATCGCCAAGATCCTATTCGGTTTTTCCAAGCCAATGGAAAAACCGTGAAGTCAATCTAAGGTGTGAAAAGAAAAACATCTATTCTACACCGTCTTGACCTTCAGTTGGTTGCCTCCATATCTTCATCATCTCAGCTGTACCTTCTCCTAATCTAGAATTACAAAATTTCTAAGGAAACCTCGAGTTACATTCGAGGGGATATTCAAAGGAAAAATTACAACTTTTGATATTTAAAAGGCACGATACGCAGATCGTATTATAAAATAAAACCAACAGGGTAAAGGCGATTACTATGCATCATGCTCAATTAACATAACAACTTATGAAAAATAATGAGCAAAACAGTAAAATGAACATTTCATATTCTGCTTGGGTTCGGTTGACCGGCCACCAAGCTCGGTCGACCGTAAAAGTACTAAGAGTACTCGGTCGACCAAACAGGCACTTCGGTCGACCGAAGACCAACTCGGATCGATCGAAGACCAACTCGGTTGATCTGAACCTAATACCATTTAGCTACTGTCTTGCCTCGGTCGATCGAAGATGAGTCCCGATCGATCAAGTGACTGAAATCGAGAGTTTTTCCAGCTTTTGAATGACTTCAAAAGCTGGAAATTCTCAACAGATATACATACAAAAAGCTGGAAAAGCATGTCATACATGGTTTTAACAACATTTCTAGCAATCCTAAGGCATGCATAACATAGATTCAAAATCTATAAAAACACATAGCACATTAAAGTCAATAGGGTACTCGTGAGTGGCTCGATACCACTTTGTTAGAGGAATAACCGGGTCATACACATAAGCGCAAAGTGAAATAACTTTGACCCGCCTCTATCGGGATCTTTCACGAGTAAGTACCTACGACTATGGGATAGTGTTTTACCTTATATGGATGCTAGAATGGCTGAAACGCTTTCAGCGGTTTGTTGTAACGAACGGAACACCACGCTTGCGAGGCTCCGTCTCTTCGGTATCCACTCGATCTTCGGGAAATGGTCTTCTATCGCTTGGTGCTAGCCAACGCCTTGTAGAAGCTTTGAAGACACTCTTCAATGGATGGAGTATGTACGACCTTTTCAAGAACAAGAAACAAACTTTCTAACTTCTTTTCTATTAGCAAAAATGCAAGAAAAAAGTCCAGAAATTTGTCTTGTCTTTTTCTCTCTAAAACTCACTTTTTCTCTCTATTCTCTAAGCTTCAAAAAGCTGGAGAAAAACTGATTAGAATGATAGGAAAAATCTGAATTTTTCCTCTAGTCTATCAAGAGAGAGTGGGGTGAGATAATGGGGGAAGTGGGAGATCATGGAGAGAATTACTCCTCCACTCTCTCCACCACTTCAACCACCATCAAGAGGGCTGAATTTATGTCTAACATTCCAGCCATAAGGTCGGTCCAAATGGGTCGGTCGGCCCAATCATATTGGTCGGCCCAACCCGATTAAGGGCCCATTCCAATCCCGGCCCGATCGAATTGGCGCACCTTAGATTAAATGTACTCCAACAGAGATAACCCAAGATGGAGGAATGATTTATGCCCATGTTAATGGCTTCAATTTCAGCCACCGAATTGGTCTTATTCTCCCCAATAAAAGTTGAGAAAGCTCCGAGAAACCTACCAAATGGTGTCCGCAGAATTCCACCAGCGCCCGAGATGCCTGGATTTCCTCTTGCTGCACCATCTATATTTAGAATAATTGGATCTGCGCTTCCCTTCCAAATGACCGCCAATGCACGGGAGGAGACCAGTCTTAACCCACCCATTAATATGTCAGAATATCCCGCAGTATGCAATATCGGGAAAAGGAAACCATCAAATTCATAAATCAGACTGGAAATTCCCGATCTCTTCCCATCATAGACAAAACGACAACGGTGTCTCCAAAGTATCCAACAAACACTCGTAATAATAATTGAATTAATATTACGACCCCTATCGCGACCTTTCCACCATATAAAATTTAAAAGAGAGCGAAGAGAGTCATACCTTAGGGTGGTACATACTATTCCAAACAAGGCACAACTATGCATCCATAAGCGTTTTGTCGTGTTGCAGTTCGCGAAAATATGATCAAAAGTGTCTTCTCCGTGACCACAATGACAGCGAGAGACCAACGGGACTCCCCATCGCTTCCTAACCTTGTCCAGAGCCAGAAATCCATTGAAGAAGCGCCATAGAAAAATCTGTTGTGCTAATGGCAAAGCCGGGACCCATTTCCGGGTTGGGAGAAACTGTAAGGGATCATTCAGCTGAAGTGTCTGTAAAACAGATGTAACAGAAAAATTCCCTCTAGGTTCCAGTGTCCAAACATATAAATCCCGACCTGGAGAAGTCCGAATCTGAGGCAAAACCTGGGAGTGATTAACCGGTAATAGCTGATGAACCATGTCCCTCCATCCGGACTCATCCAGATGTGCATGTATTGGGGAGTCGTCGGCTATCACTCCTGAGATCAATGACAAGGAGCCCTGAAATGTAAAATTTTCGTACCAGAAAGAAGATCGACCATCCTAAACCAGAAGATGTATGTGGGATTCAGCAGATTCCCTAATTTGGAGCAAACGACCCCAGACAGGTGATGCATTCCTCCGAGAGGGCACCAAAACTGGATGTGCCGATAAGGTGCAGTATTTCTCCATCATAAAATCACGCCACAAAGAAGAGGAGGTCCGAAAATGCCACCATAATTTATGTGAGTAAGCAATTTGATAAGAGTCCAAAGTTGATAGACCCAACCCGTTTTGAGAAGTATCTCGACATAACCTTTTCCACGACATCCAATGTCGCCTACCACCAAATTCCGTTGTCCCCCACAAGAAATTGGCGAATAAAAGCTCCATATGATTCAAAACTTGTCTCGGAGGGCAGGAGACGGCAATAATATGCATAGGCATTGAGAGTAAAACATAACGAATCAGAATAAGACGTCCACTCAATCCTAAGAACTTCCGTTGCCAACCTGCCAATCTAGATTCTATTTTCGAAATAGCGGAAGAGTAATACACTACCTTTTTCCTTCCCGTGAAAAGAGGGCAGCCAAGATATGTCATTGGCATAATCCCACGGCTGAACCCTGTGACTCGGATCACCATTTCCAATTGCCTCGGCTGGGTTCTATCAGACATATAAAAAGAGCACTTACCATCATTAACACGCTGCCCCAAACATCTTTCATATTGCCTAAGGAAGGCCATGAAAGCTTGCAATCCCCGTTTAGCACCATTCAGGAACACAATTACATCATGAACATAAGCTAAATGGGAAATCATAACAGTAGAATGAGAAACCACATAACTTCCTATGCAACCAGAATGAACCAGTTTATCCAAACCCCGAGAGAAAACATCAGCAGCAAGAATAAAGAGCAATGGGGACAAAGGATCCCCTTGTTTAACACCGCGCCCCGATCGGAAAAATCCATAGGGTGTTCCATTGATAAGGTCCGAAAACCAATTATTATCTAAAAGATTCCGAATAAGATGCATGAAATGGGGACTAAAACCAAATTTCCGTAATACAGATAGAAGGTAATTATGCGAAACCTGATCAAATGCTTTCATCATATCCAATTTAATTATCGTATTACCCCCACGTACTTTTTTACTCAAAGAATGCATCATTTCCATAGCAAGTAAAATGTTATCTGAAATAACCCGACCCTGAATAAATCCCGACTGATTTCTACACAAAATGGTGTCTAGCAATGGTGCAAGTCGGCTAGCCACTACTTTGGAAATGATTTTACTAGAGAAATTGCATAACGAAATCGGTCGAAACTCACCAAAAGTGTCTGGATTGTCCTTCTTAGGTATGAGAACAAGGAAGGAACTAGATGTAGATCGCGGAAGGAGCAATCCAGCCCAGAAATCTTGTACTGCGCGAACAACATTGTCTGCTACTATCTCCCAACACGACTGAAAAAACCTGCATGTGAATCCATCCGGACCGGCTGAACTAGAAGGGCTTAGAGCAAAGACTGCCTCCTTAATTTCCTGAGCATTAGGGAGAGAGTCCAAAGAACGGTTTTCCATATCCGAAATACATTGTGGTATCAAATCCAGAAGCTGATCATTCGTCTGTGAACTCGGATCTAAAGCAAATAAATGTGCATAGTACTTAGCCCCCTCTGCTCCAATAGCCACGGGTGTGGTATCAAAAGTCCCATCCGATGAAGTAATTTTGTTTATGAATAACCTGCGTTGCCGGTTCTTGCAATATAAATGAAAATAACGAGTATTAGCATCTCCTTCTTCAAGCTACTTTTGTTGTGATTTCTGTCGCCAAAAAATGCCTTCCAACTCCAGATGGCGGGCATGTTTCGCCCGTGCCATAGACAATTCCTCTTGTAACATATCCGAAGGTCCCAAATCATGAAGGCCTTCTAACCTCGAAACCTCCACCTCAGACGCCTTGACATGAGTATGATTATTTCCAAATGTGGATCTGTTCCAACTTCCCAACTCTTGTTTTAGACGCTTGAGTTTAATTTGCAATGCTAGCATTCCCGAACCATGCACATTTTCAACCCAAGAGGTACGAATAATATCCATAAAATTTGGATGTTTGATCCACATATCCTGGAATCTGAAAGCGGAACCACCTCTATCTATAGATAACCTGACATTCATAAGTAGAGCACAGTGACCAGATATAGTACGGGGCAAGTGGGTTACCATAGTTGATGCAAAAGTGTCATTACAGGAAGAAGAAACCAGGTAACGATCCAATTTTCTGAGTAAATGTCGAACACCACTCTGACACCAAGTGTAAGGGCTGCCCAAACCAGGTATTTCCAACAAACCACAATCCTGAATTGCCTCCCCAAACTCCTGCATAGGTAGCATAGCCGGTATCGACCCATTGGCTTTCATCAACCCTCAAAACAACATTAAAATCCCCTCCAATAGACCAAGGTAAATCATATTGAGAATAAAATGACCGAAGTTCACCCCATAACTCTCTCCTCTGAACATAGGTACACTTAGCATAAACAAATGAGCAGTAGACCGGAGAGGAGGAGAAAATGTTAACTTGACAGTGAATAACTTGCTCCAAATCCTTAATAACCACAATATCGACTGACGTATCCCACATTAACCAGATTTTTGCTATTACAATTTCCAAAATAAGAATCAAACCCCAACCGCCGAGCATAAATAGGCAAATCAGATAAGTCAACCAAAGGTTCCAAAAGAGCAATAAATTGTAACCGATGTTCCCTTTTAAACTGACGAATATTAGCCAAAGTACTTTCATTAGCTATCCCCTGAATATTCCATATGATGTAATTCATTAAACAAAAGTGGTGGAGTAAAATAAATGAGACCCCTAAAGAGTACGAGAGGTCGACTCTGAGAGCCAAGGAGATCGTCTCAAGGGGCCTTGGGCCTGTTTAGATTTTTCCCTTTACAAATTGGTACATCCACAATAGGTATTATTTCTGCAAGCATCTTAGGGTTACCTGCCGTATCCGGAAGGGGGAATAGCTCAACATGCTGAGAGGGACTTTCCAGGGAAGTCACTGCAACCTTTTGATCATCCATTGATCGGGGTTGAGCCAAAATACCACCCACTTCAACACCAGGTAGTAATCCCGACTCATCCGGGTACTCCGGGTCTTCGTCATCCGTATCGGTTCCCACTTCAGCTTCAGATATCCGAGTAGGGCCTTCTATACTCGGGACTTGCTCGGCAGTCGGTCCCGAGTTTCCCACCAATCCATTATTCTGTTTCAAACTCCCTGTACCAGTGTGAAAAGTCGGATCAGCTTCAATTAATGCCGAGGCAGCATTTTCCAACTCTGCAGAGACAGTGATCGTATCTTGAGCTGGTGCTGAAACCGGGTCAGAAGTTGTAGCAACCGGGTCAGCAGTTATGAAACTGAGTGAAACTAGGTCAGTTGTTGGTGTATTCAGGTCAGCAGTGATTGAAACCGGGTCAGTAGTTTGAAGATTCACTATCGGTTCCGGGTTAGCAGTGGCTGAAACCGGGTCAGTAGTTTGGAGATTCACTGCCGGTTCGGGTACTGTACCGCAGCAACCAAATTTTCCAAGATTAGTCGGGTCAGGGCTTTTGCAGTGACCAGTTCCCGTGAAGAAAATCGACGAAGATCGGCGAGCGTCTCCGGCAAAGTCTTCGCCGACGATCTTCCTCCTCCAGCCGATTGATGAGGCCTTTGATGGATGAACGGAGATAGTGTACTACCCACCGTAATATCATCTTGACTTTTAGGGCTCAAAATCACTGGTTCAATTGTTGTGTTTAATCTGCGCGGCTGTGGTTCCGCCATGTCCGGCACTGTGGTGATCACCAAGGAGGGGGCTGCCGGGGGTGGTCGTTATCGTGCCTTAGAAGTCTCTGCTCTGTCCAGTGCAATCACTGCCAAATTGGCCGGTGGCTGTCATGATTGTTTTCTTTCCAAAGATGTCTCTGCTCTGTCCAATGCAACCACCGCCAAAGTGGGCTGCGGCTGTCGTTGCGGCGCGACTGGACGTTTACCCTGGTCACGGATTGGGCCAACCTTGACCCATTGATTTCCAGCAGGAGGGGTGACCACTATGCCGTATTTCAAAATTCTGGGTTCCGCAATGTTCTTGGCCTTTTCCGAGGCCGTGTTCTTGGCCTTTTCCGTCGGTATGGCAGGAACCACCGGCGGCAACATTGTACCCTTTCTTCCACACTGATTCTGATCATGACCAATCCATTTACATCCAACGCAGTAAGAGGGCAGATCATCGTATACTATAGCTTGCCAGTAGCCCTTCCCATAATGGGCATGGGAGATACGGATCCTCTTAGGAGCTCTCCCAGTAAATCCAGTTCCACGCAAACCTTGGCAATGGCCGGCCTAGTTGCCGCGGCAGTCGGAATGTCCAGGGCCAGTGGTTGTCCCACCGCTCTTGCCAATGAGAAAATCTTGGATTTATTGTATAAATGTATCGGCAATCCTTCGAAACCAATCAAAATTGGGACAATTGATGGTTCTTCGTCCACATTGAAATCATATGTCCACTTGAAAACACGCATCGTATGTCCTAGGAAAATCCAAATCCCTTGTCTCCAAAGGCGACAATAATCCTCTTCCAAATCAAATCGTATCAATACATGACGAGGATCCATTCGACCCATCCAAAAATTCCCTTTGAATCCTACTTTGTGCAACGATTTCCGTAAAGATTCGAGATTCGGAGCAAATTTCTGAAATTTCCCCACCAATGCAAATCGCCATGGCCGAAGCAAAATTTCAAGTTCATCCGACGGTATGATCAGATGAGGTTCTCCCTTAAAACTCTCCAAATTGGTTATTGGCAGAGTAATCACCGGTATCTGAGGACCGGACAATAACTCAACAAAACTCTTGTCTTTCCAAGCGTTCGGATCGGGTATCGGGGCCAATGCAACCGGCTGGCCGGCGGCCATAGCAGCCGCGGAGATCAGGGCCAGAAGATGGATTTCCGGAAGTTTAGGAGAATCCCTAGGAATTCGGAAGTTGATGCATTAAACCCTTATTGCAGCATAGGAAGTTGAAAGTGAATGGAGAATTGAAATCCGTAATTAGATAATGGCTACTTATAGCAGTTTTCTCATAAATATTATAGTTTATTTTATTTTAAAATTGGAATGTACTTTAAATTTATTTCTACTCTTGTCGAAATTCAGAAGTCTGTTTACAACTGTTAGGCTAACTCGATGTAATGCAACACATGTAATCTCAATACTTGTTAATAAATATAATATATTGTATTTTGAAAATAGAATGTACTTAAAATCTATCTCTAGTTTCGTCAAGACTCGTAAGTCAAATAGACAGTTTTTTATGCACGAGAATGGGGGGTTTCGGTCCCGTAACGTACGAGTTGGTTGTTACACAAAAGTATCAACTATTCTAACAGGGTGTTAGCATGTAAATTGACAGTTTCTATGAAGACATTAGTGTATGATACAATATATATAATCGTATAACATTACGCCTGATCAACCAAGGATTTAACCTCTGGATTCAGTGGCGTGTGCCTGATCAACCAACATATCAAGGATGTAGAAAAGTATAAAGACTAAATGGGAGAAATAAATACTTTGTACTGAATGATTTAAACTCTACAATACATCACCTATATATACTAATCATATCTAAGTAATAAAGGAAAGAAATATATAATTAATCAATTACAATCAATCACAATCAATTAATCGAGTGGTTTTCTCATGTGATTATTATCTTGATTGATTCCTTGATTTTCTCCCATGTTGAGTATCCGTAACATGCCCCCTCAAACTGGGCTTGGGAGAAAATATGTCAATGAGACCAAGCGATTGGATGAGAAAGTTGAATCGAGGGGAGGCAAGATTTTTAGTGAAAATGTCAGCCAATTGAGAATGGGTCGAAATGGGCAAAGGTTTAACAAGGCCAGTTTGCGTTTTCTCGCGGACTATGTGGAAATCAATTTCAATATGTTTGGTTCTTTTGTCGATGACAGGATTGGTTGTGAGGTATAAAGCGCTTTGGTTGTAGCAAAACAATGGTATGGCATGATAATGTGGTATAAGTAAGTCATTGAGGAGGTACTTCAACCATTGTAGTTCACAAATGGTCGTGGCAAGAGTTTGGTATTCCGCCTCGGAAGAGCTTCGAGAAACGGTGAGTTGCTTTTTAGAGTTCCAAGAAACAAGAGAGGAACCAAGAAAAACACAATAACCAGTTGTAAAGCATCTCGTGTCGGAGCAGCCGACCCTGTCAGAATCAGAGAAAGCACTAAGGTGTAATGATGATGAAGAAGGGTTAAAAGAGATATTTGGCTGGAGAGCCTTTTAGATACCGTAGAATACGATGAGCAGGTTTGAGATGAAGTTTTGTGGGATGATCTAGAAACTGGGATAGTTTTTGGACGGCGTGTGAAATATCCTGCCGTGTGAGTGAGATATAAAAGCTTGCCAATAAGACTTCGGTAGAGATTGTTGTCGGGAAGGAGTGGTGAATAATTTGTTAAACAGTGGTAGGAAGAATCCATTGGAGTAATGGCAGATTTGCAACCAAGAAAGTCATGTTGCTCAAGCAAAGTCCAATGTATATTTTCGTTGGCAAATGTTGAGACTAGCTTTAGAGCAAGAAATCTCCAGACCGAGAAAATATTTGACAGGACCAAGGTCTTTGATTTTGAAAGTATTATGCAAGAATGGCTTGACCGATGAGCTGTCATCATAATTGTTCCCAGTGAGGATAACATCATCAATATAAACGAGGCGAGCAGTGAATTGAGAACCTTTGAGGCGAATGAAAAGACTAGGGTAACTTACGGCTTGAGAGAAACCCTGTGAAACTAACTCTATGGTCAATTTGTGATTCCATTGCCGGCCGGCCAGCCAGCTTGAGACCCTATAAAGATTTTATGAGTTTGCAAACGAGCCCAGGTTGAGGAGAAGAAAAGCTCGGAGGTAGCTGCATATAAATATCCTCATTAAGATCTCCATGAAGATATGCATTGTTAATATCAAGATGCTCCAAAAACCATCTTTTGGCAGAGGCAATAACAAGAAAAATTCGAACAGTGGTCATTTTTGTTACTAGGGAGAATGTCTCAATGTAATATATACCTAGTTGTTGTGTGAAACCTTGTACAACAACACGAGACTTAGTTCTTTCAATAGAACCATCATAATTAAATTTTAACCAGTAAACCCATTTTTTGCTGAGAGGCTTAACATTAGGGGAATGGGAACAAGTGTCCAAGTGTTTTTGGCCTCAAAGGCATCAATTTCCGCTTGCATGGACTGTCGTCAATCTGCATGCTTGACGGCCTGACTATAGCTCTTAGGTACAAAGTGAGCAGAAATTGATAATGCAAAAGGTTTGTGATCTGGAGATAGGGAATGATAAACGTGAACCTTTTCTAAAGAGTGAGGAGTAGATGTTTTTGTGTTAGAAATAGTGGGAGGAGATGAAGCTTGGACGAGAGAACAATAATGATCGTCCAGGTATCAAGGGGTATGTGAGACCCTAAACAATTTTGTCTAACATATATAACACATAAAAATCAATTAGTCACATAACATTCAAATAAAATCACGTATTTCTAAGGTCCAAAGGTCCTGGGTATCACAGTGAATGGTTACATGAGTGTGTAAAATATCATTAGTTGGTTTGCCCTTCCATGTAATCTCTCAAGAGAAGCATAGTGAAAAGTTGTCAAAATCCTTGGGTGTGTCCCAATGTAGTGAATGAAGATAGTTGTGATCGAACCACTCTACATCCTTGTGTTTGATCTTCTAACTCTATCTTTTTACATTCAAGTTCTTCATTATACTTGTACTTATGCGTTAATGAACTTGTTTTCTTATAACATAAATTGTGTATATATAGTGTTATTCAATTTTCTTGTTATCTTTAATATTAGCTTGGGCTATTTGTGTTTATCTTCTTGGCTTACATAAGAGTTAATCAAATTACTTATTATCTCTTCCTTTGTCTTGTGTAATAGGAATTGCATTTAGAGATCCTTATAGTTTTATATATCTCTTGCTAAATGCTAATCCTCATGACTTGTGTGTTTGTTCTTAGAAGTTTTGCATATAGGAATCTTGACATAGACAATCCTTAATCATATTCATTTTCTTGTATTCTTATGTGTTGCATATACACACATAAGTCATCTAAGTGATAACCCTTTAATTCACCTTATATCCTTAATGAATATAATTGTTGTTAAGGTGATCACTTAGGAAAAGAATTTGGTAGAAAAGTATAAAAAGTTTAAGAGCCTTATTCAGCCCCCCTAAGGTTCTCCCCTTCGGGTATTACAAATGTCCTACGGGTATTTCACTTTTCTTTGTGCAAGTCATTCTAGATATGTTTTTGATACGCAATATCTATACTAGCAAGTGTACAAGGTCAATGATGCAGTAGTCAAGGTCGATCCCACAGAGAATAATGATTAATTAATTTCTACGTAAATAATTCTACAATGATCAAAAGCAAGTAAAATAAATCTGATGGTTGATGATGATTTAATTAAACTAAATTAATTAACTAACATAAAAAAATAACTTAAACAAGAAGTTTGATAAGAGAAAGATCTAAGGCACATGAATTCACTAAATTAACCAATATATTATCCTAACGATATGTTATTCTAGAGTGAGTTTCATTAATCGACCGATTTCCAATTATATCTAATAACCTCTTTCAAGGCTTATCAAATCTATTCTCATGAATAAACCAACTATATGTCTATGTTGATTTTAACCCACAAAAACGCATTAAACATATGAAATCAAAGAGATCGCACAAACCATACAAGTATATGTCTATCTTGCATGCAATTTATGTTCATATTATTTAACCTAATTAACAAGATCAGTTGTCGCAAATCTTCCAAGTTAATGTAAGGACAATTTGAGTGGTAGCTAATCACACAAAAGCATTAAGAACAATAATAAGAAATTAATTCCACAACACTCATCCAATAACAACATTACAAGAATAATATATAAAATTAATCTAGCCACATCATTGCCTTAGAATAAATATTTAGCTCATACTAGAGAAAAATTCAATAACAAATTAAAAGAGAAAATATAAGAAAACATCCCTGAATTCGAATAAAGTCTCGAACTTGAAATCAAAATAATATTCAAAAGTACGGCAAAAATGAAAGCTTCAATCTTGTCTACGAAATTTGTAAATAAAAGAACTATAAAGATTAACCCTAGGAGAGGGTTAATTCTAGAGGAAAACTAAAACCTAGAATAATCTAATAATGACTCATTGAATCCTTTTTCTAAGACTATTAAAGAGTATTTATAGAAATAGAAACATGCTAGCTTAAGGTAACTGACATATATTAAAACTCTCCACACTCCTTTAAAGTAGTTGACATAAAATACAACTCTTAAAGATTCTTTAAAGTAGTTGAAGTACACCAGAACTCTTCCAGTCCGTAAATGTCATATCTTCAATTCCAGCAGCTTCTTTCTTATTCTGCTAGTCGGTTCACTTTTATCCTTCAAAAGACTATTTTGCCCCTACAAATGCAAACACAAAGAAGTGAGGATTATACCATTCTAAGCTCAAAACTCAATATGTAAATACTTTTCGAAGCTCAAAATTACTATTAAAGTAGAAGAAAATATGGATAAATTTACGAGTTATCAGTTTTCTTTTAGGAAGTGGCAATTTCCATAGTAATACTCTCTGTGGTAATCTTTTAGGGGGGAGTTTGAACTTAGTTAAAGATTGTTTCTTTTTGCTGCTGTTCTTCTGTGGATGATGAGTTTGAAGATTTCCCAATTTACACGAACTTCAATCCCCTCCTACTTTCTTCACTTCAATGTTTTAGTTGGGTATGTTCTTTCTATTAATACCCTTTGGTGTTTTAGATGGTTTTCTTGATTAATTTTTGTCAATTATGTTTGCTTAGTTTTCAAATGCTTTAATGTAACATTTTGCTTAATTTTGTCAACGAAAATGAATCTTATTTTCTGCATGGGGGAATAATTTTTGGAATTTTCTCATCAATCATTTTCAACCATTTCATTGTCTCCACCAATTCTCGTCTTCTTCGTCCTTAGGCCAAAGGTGGTACACACGGTCCTGCAATGAGTAGCTCCGCCGTACCGGAGAATAAGGCTCCTGGCAATTCTGACATAGCTTTTACTTTTGCTTTGAACTTGCACAACCCATTATTATTGTAGGAGAATTAATTAATAAAGTGGACTGATTTGATCAAATTTAATTGAGTGTTCCACCGCTTAATTTTAAAGTGTTTTGAATTCATCGCGTAGTGGGTTGCGCAAGCTTCGCGATGATATATAACACGTGAGGAAACTAATTCTTGTTGTGAATGATAAATTTGGTTAAAGTTGAGAGGTTATTAATGAAAGTGTGATGGTATATCCCACATCGGTTGTGAGAATCGAATAAAACTAGTTTATAAGCACTAGCTATACTAGTGATCTTAAACAAGTGGGTAAAGGGTAACCCTCGCGCGTCGTCCGTCCTTCTCGTCTCGTCTCGAATCGCCATGCCACGCCGCGCTGCGCCGCATGTGTCCCTGCCGGTAAGGCAGTAATAACTTTTTCGGACAAAATTACCGTAATAGTCCCTTAAGTATTGAGTAACAGCAAATGAGTCACATAACTTTTATGGAATTGCAGAAAGATCCTTCCATGATTCTCCAACAGTTTTGAGAATCGCACTTTACCGGACTACGAGAAGTGGGAGTTACCCACGTTCTCCACTACGAGGTGAGGGTTAACTTGCAGTTTCCGACTGCTATAAAAGGCAGTCTCCCCCTTCATAATTTTTTTACTACGAAAATTATTCTTCCTTATTCATTTCTGCACTCCATAATAGTTAAGAGAGTTCTGACACAGAAAGGGTTCAAAGTTCTGCTTCTAAGCTTCTGGTAAGCAGAGTGATTGGGTGTTGTACCTTGGGAACTCATTGCTCTTGTAGGCGTGAAGCAAATAGGCGAGCAAATAGAGTTTAAGGGAAAGTGGTGTACTACTTCCTCGTCCAGGATTAAATCCTTAATTAATTTATGTCTATATTCTGTTCTGCTTTAACGAATTAAAACAGAAACTTAAACAGTAGTACTGGAAAATCAGAGTGTATATTCAGTTTATTTTCCTTTATGATTTTTTGTTTAATATTGCTACTAACTGTTTGTTTTGCAATATATATGACTCAAATGCTAACGCTACTGGAGCTGTGCCGTCAATTGAGACTCCGGCAAACGGAGTTGATCTGAATGCTGGTCAGACAAGCGGTATTAAGGCTGCTATGTCTAGGATGCCTGCCGTTGTGCCTCCAATGGCTTCCCGTCTAATTTAGTTTGGACAATTTTCACAACCCGAGAAGTTTAAAGGGGGTTGCAACTTCAAAATGTAGAAGGAGAAGATGATGTTCTTGTTAGAGGAATAACCGGGTCTAAAACAAGTTATGCAGCGGAAATAAAACGACCCGCCTCTAATAGGATCTTTCACGAGTAAGAACCTTAGACTACGGGATAGCATTATACATTTCGAAGTGCAGAATAAGTCTGAAACGGTTTCAGTTGTAGGTTTGTTGTCACGAACAGAACGCCACCAACGCAGGCTCCGCCTCTCCCAATATCCACTCGATCTTCCGGGGATGGTCCTCTACCGCTTGGTGCTAGCCAACGCCTCGTAGAAGTCTTGAAGACACTCTTCAAGATGGAGTATATATATATATATATATATATATATATATATGGTGGATATAGGACCTAAAAGAAGAACAGGAAACAGTTTTCTTACTTCTTTTCCATTAGCCAAAGCTAGAAAACAAGTATATAGAAAAGCTGTCTTTTCTTTCTATTCAAGCTCTCTTGAATGCTCTCTCTTTTTCTCTCTTCTCTAACCTTTCAAAAGCTAGAGAATAATGACTTAGAATACTAGGAAAAATCAGCATTTTTCTTAGTCATTCAAGGGAGAGTGGGGAGAAAGAAAGGGGAAAGTAGGAGATCATGGAGGAAACCACTCCTCCACATTCTCCACCACTTCAACCTCCTTCTAAGAGATAAGAGCTGGAAAATATATCCAATTTTCCAGCCATAAGGTCGGTCCAAATGGGTTGGTCGGCCCAATCATATTGGTCGGCCCAACCCGATTAAGGGCCCAATCCAATCCCGGCTCGGCCCAATCGAATTGGCGCACCTTAGATTAAATGTACTCCAACAAGCCCAATCCAGTTGATCTATGAATGCGACCCAGGAGGTATCTATGATGTTGGTCGTGACATCATATGTCACAAGTAATGAGAGATATCTAGCAACGCATCATTACCCCTAATTCATAAATATCTGGTGACTATCATAATCACACCATTTGACATTTGTATTTAAATCCTTTTGTCCTTGATATCTAGATTGAACACAAGTCATGGAAAAAGTCAAACTTGTATTGTCCAATCTTTTAGTTTCTTGATTCGCGAGTAGACTAATCAAATGACATCAATATCATATACTGATTCATTTGTTCATGGCCATGAATTAGTCAGACTTTATCAATGGGGCCCAAGATATCGCTCCTGTTATATAGGAGGGACAAATCCTTTCTGCATCCCATTCATCCTGAACAAGATTCGTGATATACCCAATAAATGCCTTTATTGCTCACCCTGTTACGGATAGCGTTTAACATTATCAAAGCATAACACTAGCCATGCAAGAACTCTTGTGAGACCTCAAGTCGAAGGATCTCATATACAACCCAGTCAAAAATTGAGAAACACCGTTGACTATTATATAACAACCCATGGTGTGTTTCTCATGTCGGGTCTGTCCAGTATAATGATTCTCTAATCATATATACCCATGTGACGATCCGATATCTTATATCAATCACTGCACATACTAGTCTTACGCATTATTATTGTCCTCGTAGATTCCATAATAATGTTCGACTAGGGACGTTTCAGAATCATAACAATTATGAATACTATTCTAAGGACATATCATTTCATTATGTTTTTAAGAATGCAGAAACATATTGAAATAATACTGGAATTTATGCCTTTTACTTTTTATTCAACAAAATGAAAAATACATAAATACGATACAATAATCTCCCACTTGCACTAAAGACCCAAAATAATCTACTGATTGGTCTTTAAGGGCATACTAATGACTGTCTCTAAAGATCAACCCTCTAGATATCGAATACCCATGGAGCTAGTGTGATGATCATGCTGCTACTGCGACAGTGGCTTCGTCAGTAGATCGGCGACATTGTCTGCCGAATCTACTCTACATATATGCACATCACCTCTTTCTATAATCTCGCGGATTAGGTGAAAACGCCGTAGTACATGTTTGGACCTCTGGTGAGATCTGGGTTCCCTAGATTGTGAAATAGCCCCATTGTTGTCACAATAGAGGTCTATCGGGTTCGCAATACTAGGAACCACATCGAGGTCGGAAATAAATTTCTTGATCCAAATTGCCTCCCTAGCTGCTTCACAAGCTGCTATGTACTCGGCCTCTGTCGTAGAATCTGCGATAGTCGATTGCTTTGAACTGCGCCAGCTCACAGCACTTCCATTCAAGTTAAACACATATCCCGATTGCGATCGGAAATCATCTCTATCGGTTTGGAAACTAGCATCGGTGTAACCACTTACAACGAGCTCATCCGCCCCTCCATAAATCAAGAATGTATCCTTAGTCCTTCGTAAGTACTTGAGGATATTCTTGACTGAGATCCAGTGACGTTCACCATAATTAGACTGGTATCTACTCGCAAGGCTTAAGGCAAACGAGACATCTGGGCGAGTACATAACATGGCGTACATGATGGATCCTATGGCAGAAGCATAAGGGATCTCTTTCGTGCGTTCTAATTCGGCAGGCGTTTTAGAACACTGTTTGTTCGACAGAACAGTACCATGTTCCATAGGACAAAGGCCTTTCTTAGACTCTTGCATGCTAAACCTCTTTAGCACCTTGTCTATATATGTACTTTGACTTAGGCCAATGAGTCTCCTGGATCTATCTCTATAGATCTTGACTCCCAGAATATAGCTGGCATCGCCTAAGTCTTTCATAGAGAAACACGTACTCAACCAAGCCTTGACAGACTTTAAGGTTGGTATGTCGTTTCCAATGAGTAGTATGTCATCTACATACAAAACCATGAATACGATTGAGCTCCCACTAACCTTCTTGTAAACACAAGGCTCATCCTCATTTCTAATGAAGCCAAACTCACGGACGAGCATCATTAAAACGGATGTTCCAGCTTCGAGAAGCCTGCTTGAGTCCATAAATGGATCTCTCGAAGCTTACATACTTTTCCCAAAGCATTCTCTGGGAGTGACAAAACCTTCAGTCGTGTCATATACACATCCTCTTCAAGTTTTCCATTAAGGAAAGCGGTTTTGACATCCATTTGCCAGATTTCATAGTCATAGTAAGCTGCAATAGCAAGCAAAATCCGAATGGACTTGAACATAACTACAGGGGAAAAGGTCTCGTCATAGTCAATACCATGAACTTATTTGAAACCTTTCGCGACCGATGCGCCCTCATGACGTTTGTACATTCCCTTCCATGTCGGTTTTAATCTTAAAAACCCATTTGCACCCTATGGGAGTTACCCCTTCAGGTGGATCAACCGAGATCCAGACTTGGTTTGTGTACATGGAGTCCATTTCAGATCTCATGGCCTCAAGCCATTTCTCAAAATCTAGGCTATTAATTTCCTGTTTGTAGGTTGAAGGTTCATCGTGATCCACAAACATAACATCACCATGTTCTGTTATGAAAAAACCAAAATTTTCCGGAGGTGGACGACGAACTCTACCAGACCTACGCAATTCTTGTGTTTCTTGAACTGGTGATGGCTCCACAACTGTTTGTGGCACCTGCTGCACAACAACTTGTGGAGTCTATTCAATTTCCATCTTATCATTAGTGCTAGTTTGACAGTCTGGAACTTCAGTAAGTTCTATGCTACTCCCACTCGTGTTTCTAGAAACAAATTCTTTTTCTAGAAAGACTCTCGTGCGAGCAACAAACACTTTGTTTTCGTTAGGGATATAAAAGTAGTATCCTTTATTTTCCTTAGGATAACCTACAAATATGCACTTTTCAGATTTTGGAGCCAGCTTATCAGAAGCTGAGCGTTTTACAAAAACTTCACAGCCCCAAATCTTGAAGAAAGACAAACTGGGACGCTTCCCAGTCCATAACTCGTATGGCGTCTTTAAAACTGATTTATATGGAACGCGGTTAAGTGTTAAAGCTGATGTCTCTAGTACGTGTCCCCAAAAAGAATTGGGCAGGCTCGTGTGACTCATCATAGAACGAACCATATCTAATAAGGTTCTGTTCCTCCTTTCAGATACACCATTCCATTGTGGACTAGCTGGAGGAGAAAGTTGTGAAACGATTCCACAATCTTTTAGATAGTCACAGAATTCTGGACTCAAGTATTCTCCTCCTCGATCAGATCGAACAACCTTAATACTCTTGCCAAGTTGGTTTTCTACTTCTAGTTTAAACTCTTTAAACTTAGCAAATTCTTCGGATTTGTGTTTCATCAAGAACACATATCCATACCTACTGAAGTCATCAATAAAAGGTAATGAAGTAGAGGTAACCACCCCTTGCATGTATATTAAAAGGGCCACATACATCACTATGTATTAGTCCTAATAAAGCATCGGCTCTCTCACCTAGCTTAGTGAAAGGTGATGCTGTCATCTTACCCAACAAACAAGATTCATATCGATCATAAGACATGAAGTCAAATGATTCCAACAGCCCGTCTTTATAGAGCTTGGATATGCGGTCTTCGTTTATGTGGCCTAAGCGACAATGCCAGAGGTATGTCGGATTAGAATCATTAGTCTTAATCCTTTTTCTATTTATATTCAAAATTTTCATATCAAGGTCTAAAATATATAGACCATTAATCAAAGAGGCGCTTGCATAAAAAATATTATCCAAAACTAACGATAATCGTTGGTTTTTGATTGAAATCTCAAAACCTTTCTTGTCCAAACAAGAAACTGAAATAATATTCTTAGTTAAACTTGGTACATAGAAACAGTTTTTCTAAACCCAAAACAAGCCCTGAAGGCAAAGTAAAATTACAAGGCCCTACAGCTAGGGCTGCAACACGTGCTCCGTTGCTAACTCGTAGTTCCACTTCACCCTTTGCCAACTCTCTACTCATTTGCAGTCCCTGCACATTAGTACAAATGTGAGAACCACATCCGGTATCAAGTACCCAAGAAGTAGTTGTATTTAAATTGATATCAATCATATTAATATCAACAACATAATACCTGAGCCCGAAGCAACATTTGCTTTCTCCTTTCCAGCCTTTTCCCTGCAACATAGCTTTTGCAGTTCCTTTTCCAGTGACCCTTTTCACCACAGTGATGACAGATAGAGTCCTTGGCTACACCACCCTTAGATTTCAGTGCATTGTTGAAAGTGGTTTGCTTGCCCTTGGGCTTACCTTTCGGTTTGCCTCTGGGTTTCACAAAACCTTTGCCTTTGCCCTTTTGCACCATCAGTATGGTGTTGGGCTTGGACTTGCCTATTTCATTCTCGGCAGTCCTCAGCATGTTCAACAACTCAGGCAATGGCTTGTCAATTTCATTCATGTGATAATTCAGAATGAACTGACTGAATGACTCAGGCAACGATTGCAAGATCAAATCAGTCGACAGCTCTTGCCCCAAAGGAAATCCCAGTTTTTCAAGGTTCTGTACATAACCTATCATCTTAAGAACGTGAGTTCCTACTGGCATTCATTCAGACATTTTGCATTGAAAAAGAGATTTCGATACGTCGAATCTCTCCTGGCGTGCTTGTCCCTGATATAGTTGCTTCAGATGAGCCAGCATCTCATAAGCCCCCATGTCCTCATGTTGCTTCTGAAGCTCAGAGTTCATGATGACAAGCATGAGGCTAGACACATCTAAAGCATCACTACAATGCTTCTGATAAGCACTTCTTTCAGCGGCCGAAGTGCGAGCCTCTGGTGTATCAGGAATAGGCTGTTCTAGAACATACAGATTTCTTTCATGCTTGAGAACGATTCTCAAGTTCCTGAACCAGTCGAGAAAGTTAACTCCTTCTAATTTGTCCTTCTCAAGGACAGAACGCAGTGATAGTGTTTGGTTTGAATTTGCCATTTTCTACAACAAAATACATATGCAAAGTAAGTACCGATAAAAATCATTATCAAGTCTTTTATCTTTTTAATGATTTCTCCCACTAATTTCTTCGAGTGAATAACCCTCATTATCAACTCGTAAAGTTCGTTAACTTTCTAGCGGGCCAAGATCCATATTTCACCTCGTTTTGAGTCAGCTTTGGCTGATCGCCCAAAACTTAGTTATTTAGGTAGGCAACGTTTGCCAATTACATCAAATTATGTAATTCTTGGTTAGTTGAGTGAATAACATTTATTCAAGCGTATCATTATACACTTTTCTCAACACTTTTGCCTCTAGATCCTCAATCCATTTATTGAGATAATCCAATTAACTAGGACCCTAAGTTTTTGCCGGCGGATATCACAAATTATCCTTCGCGCCTCACCCGGATAGACACGTATGTACATCTTTGGCATGTCCCATACTAATGTCGATCTAGGCCTTGACGAGGGCCAAACTTAGGAAGGCACTAATTAATATTTAATTGAGGGGTTTTGTTTTTAACAATCTCACCAGAAAAGCATAAAATAAAACAGTTTATGCTTATATACATATGCATCCAATACATAAAAGTAAAAATGCAATAGTAATCGCCATATCCTATTCGGTTTTTCCAAGACAATGGAAAAACTGTGAAGTCAATCTAAGGGTGTGAAAAGAAAACATTCTATTTTACACCGTCTTGACCTTCAGGTGGTTGTCTCCAAATCTTCATCACAGCTGTACCTTCTCCTAATCTAGAATTGCATAATTCTAAGGAAACCTAGAGTTACATTCAAGGGGATTTGATGAGAAGAGAATTACAACTTTTGATAAAAAAAAGAGATAGGCACGATACGCAGATCGTATTTATAAAATAAACCAACAGGGTGAAGGCGATTACTATGCATCATGCTCAACTAACATAACAATTTATGAACAATGAGCAACCAGCAAAATGAACATTTCATATTCTGTTTCAGATTCGGTGGTCCGGCCACCCCGCTCGGTCGACCGGGTAACCAGTCGGCTGAACCGACCTATCTCCCAATCGTCCGAACAGAGAAACTGAGAGTACTCGGTTGACCAAAACAGGCATTGCGGTCGACCGAAGACCAAATCGGATCGACCGAAAATCTCGACTCTCATACATACAAAATGATGCAAAAACAGGTCATACATGATATAGAACATTTCTAGCAATCCTAAGGCATGCAAAATATAGATTCATAATCCATATTAAAATACTATAGCACATTAAGTCTATACGGTACTCGTGAGTGGCTCTGATACCACTGTTAGAGGAATAACCGGGTCTAAAACAAGTTATGCAGCGGAAATAAAACAACCCGCCTCTAATAGGATCTTTCACGAGTAAGAACCTTAGACTACGGGATAGCATTATACCTTTCGAAGTGCAGAATAAGTCTGAAACGGTTTCAGTTGTAGGTTTGTTGTCATGAACAGAACGCCACCAACGCAGGCTCCGCCTCTCCCAATATCCACTCGATCTTCCGGGGATGGTCCTCTACCGCTTGGTGCTAGCCAACGCCTCGTAGAAGTCTGGAAGACACTCTTCAAGATGGAGTATATATATATTGTGGATATAGGACCTAAAAGAAGAACAAGAAACAGTTTTCTTACTTCTTTTCTATTAGCCAAAGCTAGTAAACAAGTATATAGAAAAGCTGTCTTTTCTTTCTATTCTAGCTCTCTTGAATGCTCTCTCTTTTTCTCTCTTCTCTAACCTTTCAAAAGCTAGAGAATAATGACTTAGAATACTAGGAAAAATCAGCATTTTTCTTAGTCATTCAAGGGAGAGTGGGGAGAGAGAAAGAGGGAAGTGGGAGATCATGGAGGAAACCACTCATCCACATTCTCCACCACTTGAACCTCCTTCTAAGAGATAAGAGCTGGAAAATATATCCAATTTTCCAGCCATAAGGTCGGTCCAAATGGGTTTGTCGGCCCAATCATATTGGTCGGCCCAACCCGATTAAGGGCCCAATCCAATCCCGGCCCGGCCCAATCGAATTGGCGCACCTTAGATTAAATGTACTCCAACAGTTCTACCTTACTACGCTGAACTTAATTCGCTATGTCAATGAGGATACTCCTGTGGAGGATAAAACTTATCCTCAATCTGTAACTGCATATAATGCTTGGATTAGTATTGCATATATGTGTCGTCATACTATACTTACTAGTTTAGATGATTCATTGTACCAAATTTACTATCAAAAGAATTCTGCAAAAGAACTGTGGGAATCACTAACTAAAAAGTATACAATAGATGATGCAGGTGCTAAGAAGTTCATTGCTGCTCGCTTCCACGACTTTAAAATGGTCGATGGAAAATCTTTCCTCGAACAGAGTGAAGAGCTACAGAAGATTTATCTCGATTTTGCCGCTGAGGGCATGGGGATCAACGACTCACTGCAGGTGGCTTTGATGATTTAGAAATTAACCCCTTCTTGGGATGACTTCAAGCACTACCTTAAGCATAAGAAGAAGGAAATGACACTTGAGGATCTGATTTTGAGGTTAAGAATTGAGCAGGATGTGAGGAATGCATCCAAAAGGCCTTATACATCTGTTTCAAAGGCAAATGTTGTCGAAACTGTTGGAAATAGGAAATGCCCGACTCAGTCGAAGGCGTCGAACTCCAACAAGAAGTTCACAAGAAGCTGTTTCATATGTGGTAAGCAAAACCACAAAGCAAAGGACTGTCGTAATCGTGTGGATGGTCAAGGTAATAACTATAACAAGAACAAGAGGTTAAATGGGAACGAGAACAAGAACAAGTACCAAAGGGATGGCCAAGCTCATGTATTTGAGGCCGTTAAGCTGAACTCTAGAATGGAGGACATGCATCTCATTGTTGTTGTTTCAGAGGTGAATATGATAGGGGAAACCCAATTGAATGGTTTGTGGACACGGGGGCTACTTGTCATATCTATATCAACAATGGATGTTCAAGACTTATCAAACTGTAAAAGATGAATTCTGCTACATGGGGAACTCTTCATTCTCCAAAGTTGAAGGAAAGGGAAATATTGTCCTAAAGATGACTTCTGAGAAGGAACTGAATCTCACTGATGTGCTCCATGTGCCTGAAATTCGAATGAATCTCATTTCTGGAATTGTGCTGAATAACAAAGTATTCAGGCTTGTGTTTGAGGCAAACAAATTTATTCTGAGAAAGAATTGAATGTATGTAGGAAAGGGGTACTTAGCTGATACTCTCTTTAAAGTTAATGTAATGACTGTACTCCCAGGAACTGAGCCTACGGGCATGAATGTAACTGATGCTTCTACTAGCTCAGCTGGAAACAATGTTGCCCAAGAGGCTAATGAATTCAAACAAGTTGCTTATTTGGCCTAGTCATTTAATTTATGGCATGATAGACTAGGTCGTGTGAATATTAAAAGCATACAAAAATTGATTTCACTAAACCTATTACCAAAATTTAATGTTGACAAAACCCACAAGTGTGAGACTTGTGTAGAAGCTAAGTTATCTAAGTCATCTTTCCGATCAATTGAGAGAAGTTCGAAACCATTAGATTTAATACACACTGATGTATGTGATCTTAAATATGTACAATCAAGAGGCGGTAAAAAGTACTTCATTACTTTTATCGATGATTGCACGAGATTTTGCTATGTCTACTTAATGGGAAGTAAAGACGAATCAATAAACATGTTTGTTCATTATATAAATGAAGTTGAAAACCAATATGGTAAGAAAATAAAAAGGTTAAGGAGCGACACAGGTGGAGAACATGAATATCCATTCGCTCAATTGTGCGCAGAAAGTGCCATTATACATGAAACAATTGCGCCCTATACTCCAGAACAAAAACGGAATTGTGGACCGGAAAAACAGAACATTAAAAGAAATGATGAATGCCATGTTAATTAGTTCGGGTTCACCCAAAATTTGTGGGGGGAAGCTTTGCTTTTTGCAAATCACATTCTAAACAGACTACCGCATAGAAGGCTAGACAAAACACCTTATGAATTGTGGAAAGGTCATATACCTTCTTATAAATTTATAAAGGTATGGGGATGTCTAGCAAAGGTTTCGATTCCTCCACCTAAGCGGACTAGGGTAGGTTCTAAAACGGTAGATTGCGTGTTTATAGGGTATGCACAAGACAGTAGTGCATACAGATTCTTAGTGCACAAATCAGATAACTCTGAAGTGCATGAAAATACCATAATCGAGGCTAGGGATGCTTCTTTCTTTGAAGGAATTTCCCCTTACATTGGTCGCTCTAGATTAGACTCAAAAGTCAATCGGGATGTGACAAATGTGGAGGGAAGAAAATCTTGAAGAGGAAGTTGAAGAGCTTAGGCGTAGCAAGAGAGCTAGAATTGAAAAGTCGTTTGGTCCAGATTTTCTTGCTTATCTGGTAGAAGAAGACCCTTTGACTTATAAAAAAGTAATGTCTTCTCCTGATGCTGACCTCTGGAAAGAAGCTATTGATAGTGAGATAAATTCAATACTTCAAAATCATACATGGGAACTTGTGGAACTTCTAACAGGTTTAAAAGCTTTGGGCCACAAGTGGATTTTCAAAAAGAAAATTAGACCAGATGGTACGATAGATAGATACAAGGCAAGACTTGTAATAAAGGGTTTTAGACAAACCCATGGTGTGGATTATTTCGACATGTATGCTCCTGTGTCGAGGAAAACATCAATCAGGTTAATCATGACGTTTGCAGCTTTGTTTGACTTGGAAATCCATCAAATGGATGTAAAAATAACTTTCCTCAATGGAGAACTGGAAGAGGAGATTTACATGGAACAACCTGAAGGGTATATGGTTCCAGGTAAAGAGCACTAGGTGTGCAGACTTGTTAAATCCTTATATAGATTAAAGCAAGCACCTAAACAATGGCATGAGAAATTCGATAGCATAGTGCTTTTGAATGGATTTCAAATAAAACAGTGTGACAAGTGTGTCTACGTGAATGAAAACAAAGATGACTATGTAATAGTCTGTCTCTACGTGGATGGCATGTTAATCATTGGTAACAAAGATAACATCAAGACTACCAAGAAAATGTTATCGCGGAACTTCGATATGAAGGACATAGGACCTGCTGATTTAATTCTTGGGATGAAGGTTTCCAAGACCGCAGATGGATATTCACTTTCTCAAAGATTTGAGAAGATTCTAGACAAATTTGATAAAGGAAGTGATGTAAATGCTAGAACACCTATGGAAATGGTTTCAAATCTCTGTAAAAATCGAGGAGAATGTGTGTGACAACTAGAGTATTCTAGAATAATTGGGAGTATAATGTACCTCAAGGATTGTACTAGATCAGACATCGCAAATTTAGTCAACAGACTGGCGAGGTATACAAGTAATCCCAGTCATGAGCACTGGAAAGCATTAGTTAGAGTGCTTAGATATCTACGATACACTGCTGACTATGGGTTACATTATACGAGATATCCAGCTGTACTTGAAGGGTACACTGATGCGAATTGGATTTCAGACTCCAAAAATATAAACTCCACTAGTACATACATTTTTTTGATGGGAGGTGCAGCGGTTTCTTGGAAATCATGCAAACAAACCTGCATTGCAAGATCAACTATGGAATCGGAGTTCATAGCTTTGGATATAGCAGCAGCAGAGGCTTATTGGCTATGCAGTTTTTTGGAGGACGTTCCAATGCATTCAAAACCAATACAATCAATTAGCTTACATTGTGATAGTTTGTCAGCTATTGGAAGAGCAACAAACAACGTGTCTAATGAAAAATCTAGACATATACGTCGAAGATACAAATCCGTTAGAACTCTGTTAAAAACCGGCGTTATTGCTTTGGACTTAGTGAGATCCAAAGAAAACATAGCGGACCCATTAACAAAAGGTCTAACAAGAGACTTAGTAGAGAGTTCATCGAGAGGAATGGGGTTGAAGCCCGTGAAATTGATTACCACTCATGATGGCAACCTAACCTGAATTGGAAAACCCAATTTGCAGGTTCAACGGGAAACCGAATTGTGGGGGGAATCGAACAAAGCACTCGGGAAAAGAATTCCCAGCCCATTCCTGTGATGAAAGAGTGATAGACCTGTCCATCAAAAGATAACTGTTAAACTTTTAATGATCCTTATACGTAATACGTGGAGTATGATAGGATATTTCTAATAAGAGATCACCTATATCGAATGTGAAGGGGCCACTTCTATGAGATTACTTGAGGGTTAAATCTCTAGAGCATTCAATGAATATTCCAAAGCAGTCCAGGGCCGAAATGGACAACAACGAAAGAACCGATTAATTGTGTAGAGAAAACGTTGTGTGAGTATCGTTGTCTTGGTACACAGAGAAAGCTGAACAGTTCAAGGCATCGCGTCAACTAGTTAGCAAGTGTACCTGCTGGTATTTCACTAAGGAAGGTTCAAGGTTCACAACCACCTATCCCGAAGTAGCGATTTCTCGTTGAACTCTCGAAATTGCATTTTAGGCTACACGTGCATCATTCCTACCAAATATCATTCATGTGGGGGATTGTTGAAGAATTAATTAATAAAGTGGACTGATTTGATCAAATTTAATTAAGTGTTCCACCGCTTAGTTTTAAAGTGTTTTGAATTCATCGCGTAGTGGGTTACGCAAGCTTCGCGATGATACATAACACGTGAGGAAACTAATTCTCGGTGTGAATGATAAATTTTGGTTAAAGTGGAGAGGTTATTAATGGAAGTGTGATGGTATATCCCACATCCGTTGTGAGAATCGATTAAAACTAGTTTATAGGCACTAGCTATACTAATGATCTTAAACAAGTGGGTAAGGGGTACCCCCTCGCGTGCCGTCCATCTGTCTGTCTCGTCTCGACTCAACTCGCCTCGCCACAACACGGCTCACCTCGCCTCGCCTCGTCGTGTCGCGCGTGTCCCTGCTTGGAAGGCAATAATAACTTTTTGGACAAAATTACAGTAATAGTCCCTTGAGCATTGAGTAACTGCAAATGAGTCACATAACTTTTGTGTAATTGATGAAAGGTCCCTTCCACGATTCTCCAGCAGTTTTAAGAACTGCACTTTACCCCACTACGAGAAGTGGGAGTTACCCACGTTCTCCACTACGAGGTGAGGGAGTGAGGGCTAACTTGCAGTTTTCGACTGCTATAAAATGGGAGAGGCGGCATCAGCAGTGGTGGTCGAAACAGTCATCGTGGTTGCGGCGGAAGAGGTGGACGATTTACCTCAAGATCGCCGGCCATGGTCAATCACGCATGTGGCTCTTTTACATCGGACTCAGGCGACTCCCAGGTGAGAGGAACCGGCGGCAGCGGGCCATGCTTTGCCCGAGCAGGCGCGGGTTCAGGCACAGTGGCCGGATCTAGCTTCAACAGTGGCTGCGACTTCCCAGGGACAAGAATGGCCCTTTCTGTGATACATAATGAATTGGACCAATCAGTGGGCCCTTCTATGGGCCAGCCAATAAATTCATCTCTGGGACTGGCCCAAATATCACAAATAGACTATGAAGTGGCTAATATACTCAAAGGGGGTAAGAAGGATTTTGCTATGCTTGGTAAGAAATTTACGCTTCCTTGGATTTTGGATAGTGGTGCTAGTCATCATGTGACTTCCGATATCTCCATTATTGAAATTTTAATTTTTTTTATCTACCCATTACTATTTGTTTACCTAATGGGACCGTTTTCATGGTAAATCAATGTGGCACAGTCAAATTTAGTCCGGATATGGTGCTCCACAACGTTCTTCATACCCCATCTTTCACATGCAATCTTATATCCGTTTCCAAATTAACGAAGCAATTACAATGCTATTTTTTGTGTTTTGATGGTGTTTGCTTTGTACAGGACCCAATCCAGAGTAAGATTTTTGCTAAAGGTGTTGTTTGTGATGGAGTTTATCGGCTCACTAACCTAGCATCTCAATATGCAATGGCCGGAGCAGCTCATAGCCAAAATACCCAAGAATTATAGCACCAGAGACTCGGTCATCCTTCTTTCTCAACTTTAGCAAATTTATCGTTAGAAAGAAAAATTAGTAGTTGTCAGCCTATTAATCCATGTGATATTTGTCATAAAGCAAAACATATTCGTTCTTCTTTTCCAAACAATATTAATAAAGCTTCAAAGACTTTTGTATTAATTCATTGTGATATTTGGGGAAAAATATGCTACTCGTTCTCTCTCACAAGAGCCCATTATTTTTTGTGTATAGTAGATGATTTTTCACATGCTATATGGGTCTATTTACTTCATGACGAAACAGATACTAGGAAAGCCTTCATAGATTTTCATAACATGGTCCGAACGTAATTTAATGGAGTTATTAAGCGTGTTAGGAGTGACAATGGTTTAGAATTTATTGGGCTAAGAGACTATTTTTCAAATAAAGGGATAATTCTTGAAACATCTTGCGCTGCCACACCTCAGCAAAATGGGATAGTTGAAAGAAAGAATCGCCATATTTTAAATGTAGCTCGTGCCTTAAAATTTGAGTCAGGCGTGCCACTTCAATTTTGGGGGGAATGTATCCTTACTGCTACCTACCTTATCAATAGAACTCCTAGCATGTTACACCAAGGTAAAACACCTTTTGAAGTCTTGTTTGGGAAGCCACCTTCATTTACTCACCTTCGCATTTATGGATGTCTCTGTTATACTCGTATTCCTAGTAAAGATAAATTTAGTGAGCGATCCATCAAATGTATTTTTTTGGGATATCCGATGGGGTAGAAAGGATGGAAAGTGTTTGAATTACAATCAAGAAAAAATATTATATCTAGAGATGTTCACTTTTACGAGCATTTTTTTCCCCCTAAAGAATGATGAACCTTCAAATTATTTAACTCAGCCCATATTTAACCCAGAGAACATGTCTGGTCCACTAGCTTTAGGCCCAACAGAAAATTCTTTTGAGCCCGATAACTCAGGCGTTGATCCAAAGTCAAGCCCACTGCTAGTTACAGCGCTAATTTCCCCTTCTCCGCGGGCCAATTCACCAAATTCCACTCAACCCAGTCCATCCAACCGCGGCCCAACCTCCTTCGCCTGTTTCCCAACATTAAACACCTGGGTCTATCTTCCAGCCCACTACAACTGAGTCTATGCCAATAGCACATAGCCCTCCAGACATTTCAATAACATCTCCCTTTGGCAATCCTTCCACAGAAACAACACATCCCACCCCCACCCCTAAACCCATTCGTCGATCCGTGAGGCCAACCAAGCAGCCCGGTCACTTGAAAGATTTTGAATGCTATGCAACCACCGATTTCTCACAACCATCATCATTAGTGGAAAATTCCTCAGGTATTCCTTACCCTCTCAATGATTTTTTTACTTATAAAATTTTTTCTCGTTCACATAAACTGTTTTTAGCTTCTATCTCTTCGGGTTTCGAACCCAAAAACTTTTTTCAAGCTATACAGTATCCGGAATGGCATAAATCGATGAGACAAAAGTTAGCCACCCTTGAAAGTAACAATACTTGGGTACTTGCTCCTCTTCTTCTTGGTAAAAAATATGTTGGCAATCGTTGGGTCTATCGTCTCAAGTATCTCTTTGATGGGTCAATTGAGCGCTCAAAATCTCGTTTTGTAGCTAAAGGTTACTCTCAAGTTGAGGGGGAGGATTTTACCGAAATATTTGCTCCCATTGCAAAAATGACCACTGTTCATTGTCTTCTGGCATTAACTGTTTCTCAAGGTTGGTTTCTTTATCAAATGGATGTAAATAACGCATTCCTTCACGGTGATTTGAAGGAAGAAATATATGTGGATCCACCTTTGGCCCTTTATTTGCCTCAACCCAATTTAAACGGTCGTTAACTTCCGTCGGTATTCGGTCGTTAGCGGTGAACAAAATGACGTCAACTCTAATTTTTTTACAGAAATAAAACATCAAAACGACGTCGTTAAGTATTCTGTCGGTAAGCGTTCGTTAACTTCCATCGGTATTTGGTCGTTAACGATGAGCAAAACGACGTCGCTTTAATTAATTTTAAAACTTAATTTTTTTAAAGAAATAAAACATCAAAATGACTTCGTTTTGACGCCATCATGTATTCCGTCGGTATTCGGTCATTAACGGTGAACAAAATGACGTCATTTTAATTTTTTTTAAACTCTAATTTTTTATATAAATAAAATATCAAAACGACGTCGTTTTGACGCCGTTATGTATTATGTCGGTAATCGGTCGTTAACGGCGAGCAAAACGATGCCGTTTTAATTTATTTTAAAACTTAATTTTTTAAAAGAAATGAAACATCAAAACGACATCTTTTTGACGCCGTTATGTATTCTGTCGGTAAACGGTCGATAACTTCCGTCGGTACTCGGTTGTTAACGGTGAACAAAACGACGTCACTTTAATTTATTTTAAACTCTAATTTTTTTTTACATAAATAAAACATCAAAACGATGCCGTTATGTATTCCGTCGGTATTCGGTCGTTAACAATGAACAAAACGACGTCGTTTTAATTAGTTTTTAACCTTAATTTTTTTACAGAAATAAAACATCAAAACGACGTCGTTTTAATTAATTTTAAACCTTAATTTTTGTACAGAAATAAAACATCAAAACAACGTCGTTTTAATCTTGTCAACGGGACCAATAAGGCCGACGAAATAGCGAACGGTGTATTTCTGTCGTTAAGAGTGTTACCGAAAGTTTCGGTTGCTAAATTCCGTCGCTATTTAACTGTTTTCTTGTAGTGTGTGTGGAGACCAATAGAGACAAGAGTCAGAAGGATGCTGTTGGTGGTTCTTAGTAGCAAAAACCGGGCAATGTCGATTAGATCGACATAAAGGTATAATTCTTAACACATGATTTTTGGTTCTTTTTCGTGATTAGATCCTGTAAAGGAACGTAATCCCGCGCTATTTATTTCCGTTGCGTTTTGGGGATTCCGATTTTTTCCTCCAAGAGGTATCAAAGCCTATCACGGAAACCCAAAAACTTTGATTATGTGTTATCTTGATTTTTAGTAATCTGATAATGCATGTCATAGGATGTTTGACCTTTTTTCAGCCTCTGGGAAGTTGTTTAAGTGTTTAAAAAATCCCGGAACGAATTGTAAATTCGTGTTTTTGGTTTTTTTTCTATTTTCTAGCAATAGTTCGATCGACAAGAAGAGGTTCGCGACAAACAGAAAATGGGATTTTGCTACTGCCTAGATTTTGGCCGACCGGTGAGCAATCACGGTCGACCAAGACTTGTCTGTTTTCAAGACGGTGAAACAGAAATGTTCTGGGTCGACCGAGGTGGCCTAATTTTTACACTGTTTTGGTTACTGCCTTATCACGGTCGACCGAGAGTATGGTCGGCGTCCACCGCAAAGGGGCTGGCAGTGTGTATTTTCTCTCTTAGCATGATTTTATGTTTGTTTTGAGCATGGTACATAGTAATAGCCTTTGACCAACGATTTTATTATAATACGACATGCATGTCGTGCCTTATCTTATCAATTCTTGTTGTAATGTTAATCTTGAATGTAACTCGAATTCTTTCTATTATGTAAAAGTATAGAATAGGTTTTTATGTTTTTACATATGTAACAAGTGATGAAGAAAGGCGTCCATCGGATGGAGGAAACCAAAAGATGGCGGAAGACAATATATATGATTTATTGCTTTTCCACTTTTAGATTGACTTAAGATTTTTCTTTAAATCGGAAAATCCACATAGGGGCTATTACTATGTCACGGTTTATTTACTGTTTTATGTATTTTACATGTGATACATTTTCAAAACGTATAATCAGATTATACGCCGTTTTGTGAGACAAATTTAAAAACCCTCAATTTTAAATATTAAGTTTATTGCCTTCCATGATTAGCCCTCGTCAAGGCCAAGATCGATAGTAGTGTGAACTTCCGAGTAGAATAAGCGCCTATCTATCCTGGTGAGGCGCAAGGGATAAGTTTGTGATATCCGACGGTGCAATCATGGGTAATACTTAACCAGATTTCCAATGCCGAGCTTTGTAGCCTAAGCTGCCTCTGTATTGGGCCGGAAGGCAAAGGGTTAAGATGTGCATTTATGTACTAAGGATAATCGTTACCTACTTAACCAACAAAGAGTCATATAATTGATGTGATTAGCAAATATTGCTTACCTAAACAACCATTTCTCGAGCTTTGTAGCCAAAGCTGCCTCAAGATTGGTGATATATGGATCTTAGTTCTACTAGAAAGTTTTGAACTTTTCGAATGAATACTTGAGGGTTACTCATTTGAAGAAAATAGTGGGAGAATCATTAAATAAAGTCCAATTAAGATTTTAAAATATGACTACTAAAGCTTTGCAAATTCTTCTATGTAGATAAAATGGCAAATGCAATCGTTCCATCAAACTCATTATCACTGCGATTTATCCTTGAGAAGGACAAACTTGAGGGAGGAAACTTCCTCGACTGGTATAGGAACTTGAGAATCGTTCTCAAGCACGAGAAAAAGTTGTATGTTCCCGAGGAACAAATTCCTGATCCACCAGTCGCAGGGGTTCCGACCGCTGAAATAAATGCCTATCGTAAGCACTTAGATGATGCATTAGATGTGTCTAGTCTTATGTTAGTAACCATGACCGCTGAGCTTCAGAAGAAACATGAGTAAATGAGAGCTTTTGATATGATTAATCATCTAAGGCAACTCTTTCAGGGTTAATCCCACCAAGAGATATTCGATATATCGAAATCTCTTTTTCAGTGCGAAATGGCAGAGGGAACACCAGTCGGAACTCACGTTCTGAATATGATTGGCTATATTGAGAGCCTTGAAAGACTATGATTTCCTTCGGGCTAGGAGCTATCCGCTGATTTGATTCTACAATCATTGCCTAAATCGTTCAGTCAGGTCGTATTAAACTACAACATGAATGAGATAGACAAACCTCTCCCAGAATTATTGAACCTGTTGAGGACTGCCGAGAAAGAAATAGGCAAGTCCAAGGCCATTTATATAATCAACAACAGGGGCAAAGATTTTGGTAAGCATAAAGGCAAGCCTTCGGGCAAACCTAAATATTATGAGAAAGCATTGATGCCCAAGGGCGCTGTTGCAAAGGATGAAAATTGTTTCCATTGTGGACAGAAATGACACTGGAAGAGAAACTGCTCTAGTTTTCTTGCCGGTAAAAAGCTTGGAAAGGGAGCAAATGTTACTTCTGGCTCAGGTATTTATGTTTTTTAGATCAACTTTTCTACTACTACTTCCTATTGGGTATTAGATACCGGATGTGGTTGTCACAATTGCATGAATGTGCAAGGGCTATAAAGGAGTACAGAGCTGCCAAAAGGCTATGTGGACATATGCGTTGGCAATGGAGCAAGAGTTGCTCATTAGTTGTAGGAACATATAGTCTTAGTTTGCCTTCGGGAATTGCTCTAGATTTAGACAGTTGTCTTTATGTACCTACTTTAACAAAGAATTTTATTTCGATCTCTTGTTTGGGCACGATGGGTTTTGATATTCATATTAAAGCCCAACAATTATCGTTATCGTAAAATGATGTTTTTTATTGTAGTGCTACATTGGTGAATATTTTATACTTTCTAGACCTAGAGTCACCGGTTTATAACATAAATACAAAGATGATAATGACTAAAGAGTCTAATCCTGCATACCATTGGCATTGTCACTTAGGTCATATAAACGAAAACCGCATTTCCAAACTCCATAAAGATGGAGTGTTGGAATCATTTGATTTTGAATCATATGGTACATGCGAACTTTGTTTAATGGGTAAGATGACCGCTTCTCCTTTTGCTAGAACTGGAGAACGAGCAAATGAGTTGTTAGAACTAATACATAGTGATGTATGTGGTCAATTCAATATCCATGCAAGAGGTGGTTATCTATATTTCATTACTTTTACTGACAATTTTAGTCGTTTTGTATACGTGTTTCTTATGAAACACAAGCTGAGGCCTTTGAAAAGTTCAACGAGTACAAGAATGAAGAAGAAAACCAGCTTAGCAAAAGTATTAAGATGCTTCGATTCGATCGAGATGGGGAATACTTAAGCCGAAAATTCCGTGACTATCTAAAGGGTTGTGGAATTGTTTCACAAATTTCTCCTCCTTCCACTCCTCAATGGAATGGTGTATCCGAAAGGAGAAATCGAACTCTATAAGATATGGTTCGATCAACTCCTTTTAGGGACATGCTTTAGAAGCAACAACTTTAACACTAAATAGAGTTCTATCTAAATCTGTTGAAATGACACCATATCTTATATGGACTGGGAAGCGTCATAATATGTCTTTCTTAAAGATTTGGGGTTGTGAGGCATTTGTGAAACGTCCAGCTTTGGACAAGCTCAGCCCAAAGTCGGTTAAGTTCACTTTTGTGGTATCCTAAGGAAACTAAAGGATACTACTTCAAGATTACTAATGAGAACCAAGTGTTTGTTCCCAAAAAATGAGTTTTTCTAGAGAAACGATTTATTTCTAAGAAAACAAGTGGGAGCCACGTGGAGCTTAATGAAGTTCCGGAGCACGGTGAAATTTCAAGAGAACTTGGTGAAGTTCCAGGCATAAGTAACCAGGTGGAATTTGAAGAAGCTACACAAGCTGTTGTGGAGCCAGTTCCAAAAACAAAATAATTGATTAGGTCTAGTAGGGCTCGTAGATCACCCAAAAAAAATTAGATTTTCATAACAGAACATGGAGATGTTATGTTTATTGATCACGATGAACCTACAACCTACAAACATGCTTAAAGAAGCTGGAATCGGTGTTTTGACGAAGTTCTACGCTAGTTTGGTTTATCAAGAACATTGATGAACCTCGTGTTTATAAAACGTTTAGTGTAAACTTGGTGGTATTTTTGGTTTTGTATGTAGATGACATACTACTCATAGGGAATGACATTCCGACCTTGGAATATGTGAAGGTCTGGTGAGGGAATGTTTATCTATGAAGGACTTAGTTGAATTAGGAGTCAATATCTATAGAGATAGATCACGCAGACGTCTTGGCCTAAGTCAGAGTACATATACAGACAAAGTGCTAAATCGATTTACAATGTAAGAGTCCAAAAAGGGCCTTTGTCCTATAGCACTTGGTACAGTTCTTTCAAGACAATAATGTGCTTAGACACTTGATAAGAAAGACGCATGAGAGAGATTTCATATGCTTCGGTAATTGGATCTGTGAAACCCCATCCCACATGGGATAACTCTGAAAGTTCTTACTGGTATATAAGGAAGGCCTAAGTATCCACTATCATCTTGGGATATCCCTTTTGGTATAGCGAGTTCGGTTGCCAAGTAGATGATCGTGGGTGCTGCCAGGCCCATGTGTCACATTACGGGCCCGCGGGCAAGAGGCGTGATATTTTATGGTATCAAATCCGTTGACCAAACAAACATGTGGGAGCTAAGTTCTACAACGTAAGGGGTGGGGGCCACTTCTATAATCCTGCACACCTGGTTCTTCATGGGCTAAGTATGTTTGGGGCGCCTAGCGAGGACGTTAGGGCCTTAAGGAGGGGTGAATGTGAAACCCTATCCCACATGGGATAACTCTGAAAGTTCTGACTGGTATATAATGTGGTCCAAAGAACCCACTATCGTCTTGGGATATCCCTTTTGGCAGAGCGAGTATGGTTGCCAAGTAGATGATCGTGGGTGCTGTCAGGCCAATGTGTCCCGTTTCGGGCCCGCCGGCAATAGGCGTGACATGATCTATCATGTATGCCATGTTGTGTACTCGCCCAGTTGTCTACATATGCTGAACGTCATTCGATAGCCGTCAAGAACATCCTAAAGTACTTGTGAAGGACTAAGGACATGTTCTTAATCTATGGTGGGGAAGACGAGCTCATTGTAAGTGGTTACACTGATGCTAGTTTCCAAACCTATAGAGACGAATTTAGATCACAATCGGGTTATGTGTATTACCTAAACAGTGGTGTTGTGAGTTGGAGGAGTTCAAATCAAGCGACCATTGCGGATTCTACAACAGAAGCCGAGTATATAGCTGCATCAGATTCTGCTAAGGAAACCGTTTGGATCTGAAATTTCATTACCGAACATGGTGTGGTTCCTAGCATTTTGAATGCGATTGATCATTATTGTGACAACAATGGAGCCATATCTCAATCAAAGGAACCACTGTCTCACCAAAGGTCCAAACATATACTGCAGCGGTATCACCTGATTCGTGAGATCATTGAAAGAGGAGATGTGAAGATATTCAAGGTTCACATGGACGATAACATCGCCGACCCACTGATGAAGCCGCTCACACAGTAGTAGCATGATCACCATACTTGTAGCATGGGTATTAGATACCAAGAGAAATGGTCTTAGAGATAGTTCTTATGTACAGTATACACTAAAAGGAAAAGTTGTTGTCGTTAGTGTAAGTGGGAGATTGTTGTATTTTCTTTCATTTGATGAAATATTAAGGCATGAATTCCATTATTATTGTTTTGAATACAACTGTGCTTTTTTATTAAAACATATAATAACGTCTTTAGATGGTTATGTAATTGTTACATTGAAATATTCTAAAATGTCCCTAGTCAATCATTATTGTGGAATTTAAGGACAACAATAATGTGTGGAGACTAGTATGTGTTGTGATTAAATATGTGTTATTAAATCAAACACATGGGTATTTGATACTGGATTGACCCGCTTATAAGAACATTTCATGGATTGTTGTATAAATATCAGCAATGTTCTTATAATGATTTTGTTTGCACTTAAATCATTCGACTTGAGATAACACAAGATTTCCTACTTGGCTAATGGTGTCAAACGTCGTCTGTAACTACATGGGATATAAAGGCATCTGTTGGGTGTATTTATGAACCATGTCATGATGAGGTGTGATAGATTGAGGATTTGTCCCTCATAAACAACAAGAGTGATATCTTGGACCCTTTGATTGAGTGACACTAATTAATGGCAATGAACAAGTGAATTAATATGAGATATTAATGTCATTTGATTAGTCTACCAGGGAATCAAGAACTGACTGATTGGACTATACAAGTTTGACATACTCCGTGACTTGTGTTCAATCTAGATATCGAGGACAAATGGATTAGTGCAAAACAACATATTCGTGGTTACTTGAATCACCGGGAATATTTGTGAATTGGGAGTAATGATGTGTTGCTAGATATCTCTCATTATTGTTGACAATTATTGTCACGATAAACAAAGCAAATACCTAAAGGGTCGCACATTATTATCAACTGGATAGGTGCTCAATTGGATTGGGCAGGCTCATTTAGATTGGGCAAAAGACCAGTCGACCTAGAGCTGTCTCGGGTCGACCAAAAGTTTTGTCACTCCGGTCGGCAGAGAACCATTTCTCGGGTCGACCGGACCAGTTGGACAAGGACAAAACTGGTACATCTACATGTGTGAGGGTGTATGTGTGTGTAAGGGAGTAGTGGGGAAGTGGAGTTAGTGGGTGATTCCACTAACACCACAAAATGATGAAATGCTCATCATTCCACACATTCAAGTGTGATTAAATTTTCTCTCTAGCTTTTGACTTACATAGTAGCCGAAAATAAGAAGCAAAATCTGGGATTGTTCTTCTTGATTTTTCACACTCTCAAGAACAATTAAAGAGAAGAAAAATACGAATTTTCCCATCTCTATGATTTTCGATTTTCCTAAGTTATCTATACATTGTGGATTTCAGGCCAGAAAGAAGGGAAAAAAGGGCCATAATAAATGAGTTCAAAGAGGGCTTTCTCCTTACTATCACCAAGTGAAAACGAAATACGGGAATCCTTAACTCTATGGCACGTGTCACATGGAACTTCATAATTGTTTATTGTTTATTAAAGGATAAATGGATGAGAATGTGGACCAAAGACTGAGAAGAATGGTGACCAAGCCTAAGATGCCACAGTTGAGAAACATCCTTCTTGGAAGTCACAACCACAGTATGTCCACTATTGCGCAAGAAGTGGTAATTGCCCTCCTGAATCTCACCTCCAATCTGCTTCTTTTGGTCCAATTCCGGCACAACACAATATTTATCATATAAAGTAACATAAAACTTTCGTTCCCTTTTCAATTTATCAACATTGATCAGATTGCACTGAAGTACTACATGTAATTTGTTGGTCTTGACCTTATTGTAATAAAGCTTAATTCTTAAAAAAAAAAAGATTGCACTGAAATTGGGGTATATAAAGAACATTAAACAAAGTAATGTCATCGTTGAGAATGACAGAACCGCCATGAGCGGCAATAATAATTGTACCATTAAGAAGATGCATATTTACCTGATACTTCAGTTGCGATGAATTAACAAGAGAATTTTTATCGCAAGAAATATGATGACTGACTCCGCTGTCAAGGACCCAACAGATATGAGCAAAAGGTTTTATCAAATTTCTTAGCTTGTCATAATTTATAAGACCCTGTATATCCAAAGACAATGTCCTAAGTTGGGCTTGACTTAGACCCACATGTCCATTAAGGCCTATAGTCTAGATGATTCTTCATGTTTCCTTGTTTGCTTTGTTTTCCACAATTTCTACTGGAGAAGGAATATTGGCAGGATTGCTACAAGCTCCGCCACAACCTCTTGGCGGTGGATAGTCTATCGGCTTCCCACAGAGAGTCCAACACGTCTCCTAACGATGTCCGACTTTACCACAAAACGTGCAAAACGGTCCATTTTTCAAAAATCTGAACAACAAAAGTGGCTCCATTCGTAGATTTTGGATTGACCATAAAACAATTAGTTTTGGATGAATTGATCATAATGATGATTGGCAAGAAACGAAAAACAAAATCAAATTTTGGATGGCTGGCTTGTCCATTTTTTTACGGTGATTAAACACACACACACAAAAAAGAAAAAACAGGAAGCTTAGTATGAGAGGACCATGCTTTTTAAGAAAAAAATATATTATGGCAGATTGAATTTCACGGCAAAGATGATGATTTGTGGTAAGTTAATATTTTGATAATGGCTGCCAAGAGATTCTAGGTTAGGGGAATTGGAGATGATATGTTAAGCATCTTCAATTGCAGATGATGATGATTATGGTTGATGTAGCAGAAGGAGTTCAACGATGAGAAATTCTCGTTGGTTTTCTGCCCTGAAAGGAGAATGAGTGGATGGGTTCGTAACCTCGCTCTAATACCATAAAGTTTTGAGAAAAAATTTATTGGGTATTGAATAATTCCTTCGGAACAATTACATGTATATATGATATAAGAGTCTTCTACTAATAAGGAAGTTGTTACCCATAGGACCGAAGTCAGGAATTGGGTGTTGGGGGGCGAAACTAGTAAAAAATTCCAAAATTCTTGGGGGCGATAAAAAAGGCAAAAAAAAATTCTTGGGGGCGAAATTGATAAAAAATTTCAAAATACACATCAAATTTTGATAAATAGTAGTATTTTTAAAAATCTTGGGGGCGGTCTTCGTCCCTGGTTACCCATAAGATGTTTAACACTAATAAGAAAGTTAGTGGAATCCTAATCAAATTACAATTAAATATACAAAAAATCTCAAAATAAATTTTAAACACGTGTGGCAATTCCAACAACTGCAACAAGATTCCAACGTTTAATGAACTGCAATTGATGTGGAACATGACTTTTGTAGGGAAAAATTGTCTGTCCCCGTTCTTGTAGCCAAATCACTCACAATTTGCCACACGTATATATATATATATATATATATATATATATATATATAATTGGAAACAAATATCCACATACTGAATTCTAAGTAGTTGGGTATAGGAATGTGGACATACATTGAAACAACAATTTCCACCCATTTGTAGAGTGAGGTCAGTTGGGGTGGGGAAGTTGAATTTTTTAATTCGAAGTTGGGGAGTGGTCATGTGCTGTTTTTCCGTTGCTAATCAGATTTGAACAAATCATAGCTAATTATCTACGAAGCATATTCGTGGCATATTAGAAACGGATATTTCCATAGTTAAACGGCTACATAAAAATGAATTCGTAACTGAAGTCGGCTTCGAGCTTTTTTCTAGGTCGTTTTTTTGTAGCAATGTAATATTTGACATTCACCAACTACGAAATTTAGATGGTCAGCGATGTATGTTTTCGTACCTATTTGACCAATTTCTAGTACTTCAATCCTTAATTTCAATGTTGATGAAAAACAATTTATAGATAAAAGGAAAGCAGAAACCACACCCAACACGCCCTAAAATCAAATATAAAGAAAAGGCAAAGGTTCTCCTTTTTGTTTTAATTTTCTTATTCCTAAAATAGAACAATGATCATAAGACACTTGAACTGGCTAATATAAATAATTTATAGTGCGGACGATGCTTCGTCCACCAGCATCGACCGGGGGTCATTTTGGTCAAGTTTTGCAGTGTTTTCCCTTTCATTTTAAAAGTATTCATTGTTTCTAAAGCTTATTCCAAACTTCCTTCAAGTATAAATTTTAATAATGTTGTAAGGCTGGACTCAAGTTAAAGTCAGTTCATGTTTTTTGAAAAATGGAGACGGTAAAAGATTCCCAACTCTTAGTGCTTGGAAATCTTACATAAAGATTAGACCAACATATTTGTTAGGACAACACAACATCTATTATTGGATTTATATTTAGATACTAAATGGTTTTAAAAAATGATGTTGTAGAGCTTATTGTTTAATTATCCATTCTTATGTAATGATATATGAGCTAGGTTGATATACCTTAAATCGTGAAAAATTAAAACAGGCACTGACAAAATTTAAAAGGAGACACTTAATAAATGTTAGTTCATTACAATTTACACTTTTCAACAATAAAATAAGTTATTGTTATTTATATCTCGTTTGATGAGTAGTTTAAAAGTAAATTATGACATAATTTATCCATATTAGGAAACAAATTTTGATAGATCTTCAATTGGGAAGCAAGTTGTTTGATGGTTAAATGTTTTATTTATTTTATTTTTCAAAACAAAATATTTAGATAAATCCGAGTCAATGAATGAATTCTTTCTTTGATATCTCATTATAGTAATTGTTTTATTCATAGCCAAATATTTTGGTAAATATCCAGTGTACAATCATTTTGAGCATTATACATAATAACAAAGTTGATTATGCCCTATCAGTAGCAAACTCACGACGTTCAAATTTACGTGCCCAAACATGTTTTCCATTGATCTTGTACTTTGCTATTGGTCCTCTATTCAAGATCCGATCAACAATTGTAATCTCACGAAGCACCATTCGAGCAAATAAACATTGTTCACCAAAAGAAGAAGATGTTGAACTTGATGTCTCCATAGATACTTCTTCCACACAATTGTCTCCATAGTAGGAATTAAAAAGATCTATAACTTCAGTCTCACTCACTGGGTAACCTCGTGAGAAAGTCAAGAAGATGGTTCTATCATCAACTGGTACCTCAGTGTTTGAAGACCATCCCCACATCCCTCCGCTAGGAAAAACATAATCCGGATGCCTTGGAATTATTGTTATGGGTCCAAATGTTGGGTGAGGAAATCCCTGAAGGATCAGAGGATAATCGTACAAGGCACGAGAAGGAAAACGTTGTAATAGAAGGTCAGTAAAAACAATAGCACAAACTTTGTTAAGAAAATATTTTATACCATTTATAATAGTATATTTGTTTTGATAAATCATATTTAAATTAATCCCTTTTTCCACTATAAAAGTGGTTAGAGGAATCAACCCATCATTTTGATATGGTGATGTCTTTGATTCAAGAAAAGCAAGACATATTACAGCTTCATCGACTATGTCATTTAACATGGAATTTGATACAGACCTCAACTTGAATATGAGTCCATGGAAGTTCAAGTCTTCAAGGCATAGCCAAAGAGCCATGACTAAGAGTGCTTGAGTTGGATCGCGAGTGAGATTAATGAGTAGCCTAGTGAAGAGCTCTCTGTCTATGGCATGAAAGTGATGCAAATCCTCAAGGGTGAGATCGACAGCCATTGCTAAACAAAGGTGTGGTTCTATTGTATAGCTAATGTGTTTTTGTGTGACTCTTTGCAAGAAGGACGCTCTCTCTTTATAACCAAAGAAAGGATTGGATATAATGGGAATTTGAGGCACAATTAAATAATTACTATGTTTAGAACTCCATTTTTTCTTTAATCCCAAAACGAAAGAGATTAATTTCCAAACTTTAGCTAATGTAATATATGCAAAAGTATTTAGTGCAACTAGAAGTATATTTGACAAGCAAAAGTTTAGATTAAAAAGACATATCATGAAAGTACAATATTTGAACATATAATGCAATGACTAACCACAAAGGTGTTAGAAAGCATCATAGAATGCCAAAATCATTTGAAATAAGCATTTTAACATTAGTTAGAATATTTTAAATATCTTTTGACTATATTTTTAATATTATAGTTTGGAAAAAGTTGTTTAAGAGAAAAATGTTAATGTTGAAAATAACTAAATTTGGCTTTATCTAAGTAATGTGTAGTTACAATTAAATACATTCACAGGGATAAGTGTTGCTGATAATATAATTTTGTCACGTAATTAATCTATGGTCAACAACCATTAATTACTTGACAAATTTTTCACTTTGACTAATTATGTTGTAACAATATATTGTTACAGTTATTTATATTTTGTATGATATTGATATTTTGTATTACTTGCTTAAAAAAAGACATGTGGTAGTGCAATAATTTTGTTTAAATAGAAAATATATTACATAAAAGAATAGAAAATATATTGAGAGTTTTTGCGAACACACATCACATATATCAAGAGCTTGAAAGTAATTGGTACCAAAAAATGTAAATGAGAAATATAACGACACCATGACAAGAATAGTAAATATTTATTGAGTGGAATAATATATCATAGAGCAAATAGCTTTTTCTGCCACAAAACTAGTTACGAGTGCTATATCTGCCACAAATCTTTTTTCCGTGCCTTTTTTGCCATGAAACATTTTATGAGTGCTAAAAATGCCACAAAAAGAGGGAGGGGGAAAGGAAAAATAGGTAAGAGATCAAATTAATTTCAAATAGACCCTAAAATCAAAATTTTATATTATATTGCGTACCTAATTTTATTTTATTTTAAATACTTGACCCTTCTTCCCAAATTTACCAAAACCCTCACCGCTACCTTCTTCTTCCTTCTCCTCCCACCTCAAGCCGCCACCACCTCCCATCCCGCCACCCAATCCCTAACCCCCACCCATACCCCCTGAAAATTAACCAAGAATAGCAATCCATATGATGAAAGCACTTCTAGGTCTATATTTCAGACACATAATAAATTTCACAATGCTTTACTGCTCTAACCTTTAGAAACTGTTTTACAAAATACATATAAGTCAAAGCAATAAGTAAAATGCTAATCAATTTGCGCTACATGATTAACCAAGTGTTTTGCTGCTAAAACCATCAAAAACATTTAAACAAAATACATACCAGTCAAAGTACTAAACAAAATGTAGATTAGTTTGCAGTACATAATTAACCTAACAGAGATGCTTTTCATCTGAAACCATCAGAATTCTTGAACAAAAAGGACTCTCGCAAAGCAATATGCAAAATGCAGACCAATTTCCTAAGAATATCTAATTGCACCTCTCCAAATTTTCAAGCAGTAATTTTTTGGCAGATTTGGTACTCTTTGGTATGGGTGGGGGGCAGGGATTGGGTAACGGGAGGGGAGATGGTGGTGGCTCGATGTGAGAAGAGAAGAAAGAAGAAGGTAGCGGTGAGGGTTTTGGTAAATCTAGGAAGAAGGGTCAAGTATTAAAAATCAAAATAAAATTAGGTACCCAATATAATATAAAATTTTGATTTTAGGGTGTATTTGAAATTAATTTGATATCTTACCTATTTTTCCTTTCACCCTCCCTCTTTTTGTGGCATTTTTAGCACTCATAAAATGTTTCATGGCAAAAAAAGGCACGGAAAAATGATTTGTGGCAGATATAGCACTTGTAAACTAGTTTTGTAGTAGATATATCACGAAAACATGATTTGTGGCAGATATAGCACTCGTAACTAATTTTGTGGCAGAAAAAGCTATTTGCTCTATATCATATGATAAATTGTAACAATAAGTCAAATTGAAAATTCCATATTTAGCACGATAAAGGTGGTTATATTTACTAGAATACAAAATGTACCTTAATGGTAACAAAAGTATAGCAACCAATTAAATAGGTTTTCCAAATTCAAAGTCTACTGCTTCAATTTTACTTTTATGTGATAGAGTTGAGAGTCCCAAGTGGAGATCAACAATACTTGTACGTTGGGTATATAGTGTTAGTTAGTCAAGAAATATTCATATAGATAGAACTTCTATGCTATTCCTTTTTATGAGAATGGAATCACTCATTTGTGATTGTCCCAGAGTGATCTAGTGAAATATGTCAGGCCCGGCAAGGACTAAGGAAATCTACTTAGAGGTCTCTCCCTAAATAAAGATAGATGGTATTCCAGATTAGTCAATGGATCAAGGACTAGAGATCACATAATGGTATATTTCTTTGAGTAAGGTGATAGTACTCTAAATGTAGGCTCATTGACATGTGTAACGCGGAGGAGTACTTTCTTCAAATAAACTACACGAATTAGAGACACGAATGATGAAAGGAAGCGAGGGGAGGGGTGAATTAGGTTCACTAAACGAATTTGTTCTTCAAACCAAAACAATCATCTATGTGACTAAGTATGATTTGAAGTATGTGATTAAACATATAAGGAGAAAGTTTCAAAAATTCAATTCTCCCTCCCTCGTCCCTTGTGTTTTTCGGTACACAAAACCTTGGTTCAATGACGAGTGTTACATAGATGGATATTTTCGTCATTTATACCAGTAGGGTAGAGACAAACAATTACTATTATACTAATATTGATCAAGGGGTGGTCAGTATCTATATATGGTGATAAACAAATATACTTAAATTTAAAATGCAACTATTTGTTAGCATGGGCATTTTAGTCATTTCAGCAGCCTTGAATAATATGTCTCTTTGCCTTCAGAACAACTCACAAAAGGTCTAAGTATTTAATTACGATTGTAGTGATAGTCCACCACGTAGAAGGAAAAATCACAAGTATTTAATTATATATTAAAGAGTAATATGCACTAAATGGCCACCAACTATTTACACATTTCAGATGCTAGCCGTAAACAAAAAAGATTGCAATTTTTTGTCACAAACATTTTACTTTTAGTAGTGCCCTAGGACCATTAACATATGTTGTACGTTTGATATCTTTTTGAGCATTTCATCTGAATAGTTAATTTTGCTTATGAACATCAAATGCGTGATTTGATAGCTCATTTACTCGTGTAATTACTATTCTAGTTGTCCCTAGTTTTATGTAATCTACTTTACAATGAAATAAAACTAGTATGATGTTTGATTGATGATAATGTTTTACTAATCATGTGTAATGAGTACAAATCATTTCATAGATACAATGTATTGAGATATATTGTATCGGACGTGATCTGTTAGAGAAGTAATACTTCATGGTCCTTAGTCATAAGTATTACTTCCTCAATACTATTTTAGAATCCTTAGACCTTATGTCTCCATTGATTCTAGCATGAATGAAGCCACGTTTTGACTCAGTCGTACGTTGCTTTTAATCGAATAATCAATACGACTGATGATCGGATGTAGTATCCTATCATGACTTGAATGTGAGAGGCATTGTAAGGAATTTGTCCCTCTCTTATTAGAGAGAGATATCCATGGGCCCCTCGATAGGGAAAAACTGTTTAAATGCATGGTCGTGCTCAAATATATTTGATAAAGTGGTTATCAAATACTATTTGTTGGAACAGTTTACCCGGAGATCGAGCATAAATACAATTAAGCTTAATAAGGGTGACGACTACCATGCCTTATGCTTAATTAGGATATCGCGAGACAAAGGGATTAAATAGTGGATTGATATTAGGTTTCGTTGTATATTCATTCACTTTGTGTAGTCACAATGTCCTGCTAGTGACCGCTTGTGATTTATGAACTCACACTACTACTAAGTGTGTTTTCATTGCCATTGTGATATGAACCTACAGGGTCACACGCATAGACGAGCTAACGTGCTTCATGTCCAGATTCAATGAATCTAGAATGTGTCTAGGTTCATTGTATCTGACATTCATTTTTCTGAGAATAATAAAGCGTTATTATTCGAATTAGAGATAAGGGCATTTTCGGTATAGCTGGGATTACGTGGGAGTTATTATCCGATAAGGACTCCCACTACCAGCAGAAGTCTAGGGGACGTGAGAGTTAAAGACTCCCACTGCCAGAAGAGATGGAGCGGACGTGGGATTTGTTCTGGAAACAACCTCTCACTCCCTATGTAAACCTCTCTTGGCCAAAATTGTGGGAGCAGTGGTCTTGAAGGGGGTTCTAGAAGGGTCAACCTCCCATGTCTTTTCCACAGCTGATGGCGTATGTTCCAATGTCTGCAAATTCGGCGGAGCAGCCAAAGCAATCATGACTGGCCGTATGTTGGCAGCTTGCGTTGTCTTCCCAAGAACAACTTGTGCTACCGATTTCGTCACCGGAAGTGAATGCTCTTCCACCATTTCCGGCGTGATTTTAGCATGATTCTCCAATTCTGGCCTCTCAACTAACTGAACTGAAGCCATGATCGGGCTCTCCCCAGTCCGTTCCTGAAGCTCCGTGTCCGGCGGAGCGGTCTCCCGGGTTCGGATCGATCCTGACCCGGATGCTTGCATTTTTGACCCATTTTTCTGTGCTAGTCTATTCTGCGAAATTGACCCATCAGGCCTCTCGACCCCAGCTAGTTCTGCCACCGCCTTAGTGACCATGATCATGTTTGTTCTTATAGGCTCCGGTTCCATTTGGGTGATCACCGCAGCCGATGTGGTTTGTAGGCTCGGTGGCGGAGCAACCTGGGGTTCTAATGAGCTTAAGGTTTCAAACGAGTTTTGAGTCGGGACCGAGTTACTTGAATCCCGGATTCGACTGTTGTTAGCGTGGCTGAAACGATACGCGGCTACCCGTCTTAAGGATCCAGACACCGGGGCCTGTATCCGTCGTTGGTGCCTTTCCTTTGTCTGTTCGGGTTGCTTGCTTGCTAGAAGGGCCAGTGACATCAGCCTTGGCTGCTGTCTTTAGCTTTGGCTTGTTGGTGTCAGCCTTGGTCGCTGTCTTTCTTGGTTTCATCTCAGATTTTCCACAATTTGCATTAGCATATCCTATTTTCCAGCACGATGTACAGTAATCTGGTAGGTGTTCATAATCAATGGATTGCCAAAACCCTTTCTCCGTTCTGGCATGAGTGATCCACACCCGTGTACAAATAGGTGTCAATAAATTCACTTCAACGCAAATTCTTGCCACGCTAGGGCGGGAGATTCGAGCAGTTGGGTCGTCTAAAACAAGTGGTTCTCCGGCGGCCTTTGCCAATGAAAAAAGTGTAGCTTTGTTGAATAGGTGAATGGGAAGACCCTATAGTCGAATCCATATCGGTACAATCGGCGATTCCACCAATGGATCAAAGTCGAATGTCCATTTGAATACTCGCATACGCTTTCCCCTAAAGGTCCATATCCCTTTTCTCCAAAAACGACAGAAATCCTCCTCGAGATCAAATCGAATCAATACATGTCGAGGGTCCAAGGAGCCAATCCAGTAGGATCCCTTAAATTCTAGGCGTTGGAAGTCTCGACGCAGAAATTCTAATGGATGAGCCCGTCTCAAGAACTTTCCCACCAGTGATAATTTCCAAGGCGCCTCTAGAGCGGAGAGATCTTGATCTGCAATTGTGAGTGATGGCTCGCCTTTGTACAAGCCGAGGGGTTTGATTGGTACCGACGCCGGAGAGGAATGTAGAGTAGCCGAGACAAGCTCCTTGAAGGACTTCCTTGGCCACTCTTCCGTGGGCGGCGGCGCCGGGACCGGAGCGGTAGACATTCTGTAAAAGAAGCCGTCTCGGTAAGGTGTTTTAGTCAGCCATCAAATTCGTGTTCACACAGCCCGAAGGTGAATTGGCCATATCAATCTGCACCATCTCAAAAAGATACGAATATTTTAGAGGCTTCTTTTGAAGACAGACAAAATCTTTTTGACAGTTTTCGCGACCTCAATAAAAGACTCAAGGGAGTGCAAATGATACCCACAAGTGATATGGATGAATTTGAAATCGCCACACGGGCAAAGGAACAACCAAATGAGGCTAAAATAATTGCGCGCAAAGAAGTGGCGGCCGCAGAAATCGACTTATCATCCTATGATATATTTAAGGAAGATCTCCCAGAGGTTGAACCAGCGCCGACTAAGGATGCTTTGAGCGACGATTTTTCGGAGACTGAATTAGTCGATGATGAGGTTTTTATTCCTGTTCGCTCGCGTAAAAGTAAGAAAAAGGCTAAAAATACGCTTATCGACCATCACATGAGTACTAGATATAAGAATTTTAAAAGGCCTTAGTGTTTTTATATAGCCGTTTGGCGGAACTCGATCACTTATAGCTCATTCGGTGAGCTGCCTCTACAGCCAAAAGGACTATGCCTTGTACCCGCCTTAGTAAGGCTCTTTTGATGCTTTTGTTTCGGTATGAAGTGGATTTGTTTCCACCTATTCGGAGGTTTTGGTTTAGTCCCCCTCCATGTATTTATGTCTTCTTTGGCTTTTTCTATAAAATAAAAAAAAATAAAAAAAAACCCTCTCTTGGCCGAAACCCTAGGGTTAGACAATTTTCAGCCGAAATACCAAGAAATCCAGAAAACTGCTTCCTGCCTCCCTTTCTCCCTAATTCCCGAAACTCAGAAAAACTCAGAGCTAGCACTCGATGTCCGTTTCGTCACGTGGATATCGGTAGGGAGTAATTCCGCAAGGGAAGACTCAAGGTGATCGTTGCTGAGAGCATAAAGACATAATCTTTCATTCAAGAATTAGATTCTTGAGCCAAGAAACGTAAGTCTTTTTCTTGTTTTTCCGATTCGTTTTGTATGAGCGGATCCTTCAGGGGAGGACTCATGGGTGTTTGGAACGAGTTTTCGCCCATGAATCCCTTCATTTACGGGTTACGGTATGGAACTCTGACGAATATTCCGGCATTTTGTTTTTGAAAAAAAGCCCCCCACGTGCCGGCCACGTGAGGGGCATCTTTGTCATTTTCCATTCTTTTTCCTAACAAAGCAGCCGGACACCCGCTCAATCACCACTTTTCACCTCTTCCCTCTCCAACGAACATGATTTTTGGTCTTAAAGCAATATTTTAACTTACATAATGTGTTTCATAATTTCATATTTACATGGGTAAGATGCTATTTATACTCCATTTTCTCTTACTTTTGGTTTAGGTGGAAGATATTAAAGCTTGGAAGATACTTGGATGAAAGAATATGAAAGTCACCAACTTTGTGGACCAAACTCTAGAAGACAGAAAATACATGGATTGGACTGTAAAAGAGCTAAAACTTCAGGGGTCTTTTCTTCAAATAGAAGAAAGTGCTAAAAATATCTACACATTCCATTTTGTCTTGTGCCCATATCATCACTTTGGAAGGCACATTATTTAAAGAGGGTTTCAAGAGAGTTTTGGGAGAGAAAACAATTCCTAAATTCTAGAGATAGATTTAGAGGCAGATTTAAAAGAAAAGATTGAAGCTTCATTGAAGATTCTTGGCAAGAAATTGAGGTGTGGCTCAAGACTTGGTTTTTCTTGAAGGAAGAAAGAGGATTTCAAAGAAGAAGATAAGCTTGAAGAAGATTACGTAGCAATGAGAATTTCTTCCTCTCTCTCTTTTAATTTATTATTTTCCTTCACGAATATGGATAGCTAAATTTGTATAATACTTGAATGGGTTGTACCCTAGTATGTTATTTATGTGTTGACAATTGGGGGTTTTGTGGATTGAAGTTAATTAGTGAAATTATTTGTGAATTATCTTTTTCTATCTTGTTTGTCATTTAATTAATTAAGAAATTGATTTACTTGACTAGAACACTCACATTTAATGGGAATTAATTTTGATCTAGATATGGGCTTAGCAATTCCTCCTAACTTGAGTTTGGAAAATTAGGGTTTTTGGGTTTAATGCACTCTTGGGGGTAAAATTGAGTAAGTAGAGATACTAACTTGATTAATCCTAGAGTAGGAACTTCACAAATTGAGAGATGAGTGAAGTTTATTTGGAAATCCCTTTATAGGTTCACCTAAGGCATCTAATTCACAAAACCCCTCCCTAAACACATAAGTACATCTAGGGGGATACCCGTTCAAGTATTCACTCTCCTAATTGAATTTTCTCTCTAAGCACTCTAAATCTTAGTTTTAGCTTAATAGTTGATTAATTTAGTTAAGTAACAAACCTTCTTAAATTTGTAGTCAGCTAAACAATAACATAAAAGTCACTACTAGTACTTACCCTTATTCGCGAATACGATACCTTGGTTGCTCACTCTAATTTACATTAACGATAGGTGCTCTTGCCTTGAGTTTCTTGTTTCTAATTTGAGTAGAATATTGTGGGCTTGCAAGAAAACAAGTTTTTGGCGCCGTTGCCGGGAAAGGGTGATATTAGGAAAGCTCTAGTTTTATTGATTTGGTTTTTATGCATATTTGTTAATATTCATCTTTTAGTTTATGCTATCTTGAATTTCTTTGGATTTCTTGTTATTAAACTTTGTTAGTTTTTGGTTTCTTGAAGGTGGCTCTTGTGTTGCATGACCCGAAAGCATCCGGAAGAATTACTTGATATTGATCCCGAAATTGATAGGACATTTCACCAGAATATAAGGGTAAGGCAACAAAAGAGGGTATATATTGTTTGTGAAGGTCTTCAAGAGTTGATGCTAACAATTTTGAGATCAAGCCAAATGTGATACAAATGGTTCAAAATTCGGTACAATTTGATGCGCTCCCCGAAGAAGACCCGAACACTCACATATCAAACTTCCTTGAAATTTGTGATACTTTCAAGATTAATGGAGCTTCGGATGATGCAATAAGATTGAGATTATTTCCTTTCACTTTAAGGAACCGGGCTAAGTCATGGTTGAAGTCATTACCCAGTGGGTGTATTACCACTTGGAATGAATTGGCCGAGAGATTCCTAGCCAAGCACTTCCCACCGGCTAGAACCGCGAAGAAAGAAATGGTAGAGGATCTTGAGAAAGATCAAGATGAAGAATAGGTGGAAATCAAAGGAAATGTCAAGGAAGAAGTCACAAGGAATGAGGTACCAATTTAAAAACCGCCCGTACCTTATCCCGGGCGCCTTCTCAAGGGCAAGGAAGGTGCACAATACGGAAAGTTTCTTGAGCTCTTTAAAAAATTGCATATCAACTTACCATTTGTTGAAGCTCTTTCTCAAATGCCGAAATATGCTAAATTTCTCAAGGAGATCCTCTCCAAGAAGAAGTGGCTCGAGGACATTTTCACCGTCACATTAAATGAAAAATGCTCTGCCATCCTCCAAACAAGGAGAAGATACCTCAAAAGTTAAAGGACCTGGGAAGTTTTACTATCCCTTGTAATATTGGTAGTCTTTTCTTTGGACATGCTTTAGCCGACTTAGGAGCTAGCATTAACTTGTTGCCATACAAACTGTTCAAGAAGCTAGACCTTGGTGAACCTAAGCCTACTAGGATGAGTATACAACTTGCGGATAGATCTATCAACTACCCTAGAGGGATTATTTGAAGATGTTTTGGTAAAGGTTGAAAAAATTATTTTTCCGGTGGATTTTGTTATACTTGACATAGATGAGGATATGCATGTTCCTTTGATCTTGGGTCTTCCTTTTCTTGCTTCCGTGAAGGCACTAATAGATGTTCATGAAGGAAAATTGATCCTTAGGGTAGATAATGAAGATGTAGTTCTCAAGATTCCGGAGTCTTTGAAGCATTCTCTTGATCATGATGATTCTTGCTTTATGATTGATGTGGTGATGATTTGGATGCCATCTATGGGAAGGAAATGTACATTGATGACCCTTTGGAGATAACCTTGATTCAAGGTGAAGAAGCAAAGAAGGGTAGTCAATCAATTCAAGAGGTGTTGCCACATTTGGAAGTACTCGAGTCAATTCTGTTGAAGACAAAAATTGAGAAGATGAATGTTGAGAAGTTGACAAAGATAAAGACATCTCTTGAGGAACCCCCTACTTTGGAACTTAAGATGATACCATAGAACTTAGAGTATGCCTTCCTAGAGGAAAACTCTAAGCTTCCGGTCATTATTGAAGAGGACCAAAGGAAGAGAGCTTATAACAATGTTGAAGAGGCATAAGAAGCCTATGTCATGGAAAATTACCGACATAAAGGGAATTAACCCTTCTTTTTTCCCTCATAAAATCCTTTTGGAAGAAGATTACATGCCGGTGGTACAACCTCAAAGGAGGTTAAATCCGAACATGAAAGAAGTGGAGAAGGCCGAAGTCATCAAGCTTCTTCATGCGGGAATCATTTATCCCATCTCGGATAGCATATGGGTGAGTCCGATTCAAGTAGTAGCCCAAGAAAGGAGGATTGACCGTGATAGCTAATGAGAAGAATGAGCTCATCCCAATGAGGACCGTCACCGGTTGGAGGGTGTGCAATGACTATAGGAAGCTCAACGATGCCACAAGGAATGATCACTTCCCACACCCATTCATTGATCAAATGTTGGAGCGCCTCGCCGGTCACATGTATTATTGCTTCCTAGATGGCTTCTCCGGATACTTTCAAATTCTCATAACACCCGAGGACCAAGAGAAAAACAACTTTCACTTGCCCATTCAGTACATTTGCTTACCGCCGCATGCCTTTTGGCCTTTGTAATGGGCCCGGTACTTTTCAACATTGCATGCTTACTATATTTGAGGGGTTGGTGGGGGAAATCATGGAAATTATTGTGGATGATTTTTCCGTTTTTGGTGATTCATTTGATATTTGCTTGAATAACTTAGAAAAACTTTTACAAAGATGTGAGGAAACTAACTTAGTGCTTAATTGGGAAAAATGTCATTTCATGGTTCAAGAGGGAATTGTGCTTGGTCATCTAATATCAAGTAGAGGTCTAGAAGTAGATAGGGCAAAAATTGAAACCATTGAAAAATTGCCACCTCCCACACCGGTAAAAGCAATTAGGAGATTCATTAAGGATTTCTCAAAGATTTCTAAACCTCTTACTACTTTGTTGGAAAAGGACACAACTTTTGTGTTTGATGATGCATGCTTGAATGCTTTTAATATCTTGAAGGCTAAACTTGTGGATTCTCCCATTTTGGTTCCTCCCAATTGGTCCCTACCCTTTCAACTAATGTGCGATGCTAGTGATTTTGCAGTAGGGGCAGTTCTTGGGCAAATAATTGGTAAGCACTTTCAACCGATATACTATGCAAGCAAAACCTTGACCGATGCTCAAAGGAACTACCCCATTACCGATAAGGAGTTGCTTGCCATAGTATTTGCGTTTGACAAATTTCGATCTTATTTGATTATGTCCAAGGTAGTGGTCTACACCGACCATTCGGCGCTCAAGAATCTTTTGAGCAAGCAAGAAGCGAAACCGAGAATAATTCGATGGGTATTACTTTTACAAGAATTCGACCTCGAAATTCGCGACAAGAAAGGAGCGGAGAACCTTGCCGCCGACCATCTTTCTCTCCTTGAGAATCCTTTCTTGGATAAATTAAATGAGGAAGATATTAATGACACTTGTCCGGTGGAGAAATTGCTCATGGAAATAATTAAACTTACCAATGAACCATGATTTGCCGATTATGTGAATTATTTTGTGAGTGGAGAAATTCCTAGTTGCTTTAGTTCACAACAAAGGAAGAAATTCTTCTCGGAGCTTAAATATTACTTTTGGGATGATCCATATCTTTTCCGCATTTGCACCGACCAAGTGATTAGGAAGTGTGTTGATGACTCGGAGTTTGAGTCCATTTTTAAGCATTGTCATGAAGGACCGGACGGAGGACACTATCAAGCCAATGGGACAACAAGAAAGGTATCAGATTCGGGCTTCTATTGGCCGACCTTATTTAAAGACGCCCAAAGGTATGTGGAGAATTGTGATAAATGCAAAATATCCGGTAATATCTCTAAACGCCATGAAATGCCTCTTTTACTTTTCAAGTATGTGAGATATTTGATGTTTGGGGAATTGACTTTATGGGATCATTTCCTACTTCATTCGGCCTTAAGTATATCTTGGTAACGGTGGATTATGTTTCTAGGTGGGTAGAAGCCCAATCTTTGGCTACCAATGATTCTAGGGTCGTTGTGAAATTCTTGAAAAAAATGTTTTCTCGTTTTGCCATCCCTAGGGCTATTATTAGTGATAGGGGAACCCATTTTTGTAACCATCAACTTGAAAAAGTGCTTAAACGACTAGGTGTTACTCATAAGATGGCCATCCCCTTACCATCCTCGAACTAGTGGCCAAGTCGAAGTGGTAAATAGAGAGTTGAAAAGAATTTTGGAGAAGATAGTGGAGACCTCTAGGAAGGATTGGAGTGCTAAGTTAGATGATGCTCTATGGGCCTATAGGACGGCTTACAAGACCCCCATTGGTTTTACACCGTATAGATTGGTTTATGGGAAGTCTTGTCATTTGCCGGTAGAAGTAGAGCATAAGGCTTTTTGGGCATCGAAGCTTGTTAACTTTGATCTTGAACTTGTAGGTCAAAAAGAGGATGCTTCAAATCAATGAGCTTGATGAATGGAGACTACAAGCTTATGAGAATTGTAAGCTTTGCAAGGAAAAGGTCAAGAAGTGGCATGATAAGCACATCATACAAAATCGGCACTTCAAAGAAGTTGACTAAGTGCTTCTATACAATTCAAGGTTGAATCTTTTTCCCGAAAAGCTCAAGTCGAGGTGGTCCAGACCTTTCATCGTTACAAAGGCACCCCCCTATGGTGCGTTCGAGATCTCACATTCGGAGAAGGGAGACGTTCAAAGTTAATGGCCACCGACTCAAAATGTGTCATGTAGGTGATCCTAAGGAATTTGAAAGAGTTCACTGAATCCTCCATGATATGGAGGCTAAGTAATTTACTTCTCTAATCCTCTTTTGTATATATGTGTTTAGGATTATGTAGTTTCATTTAATTTTATTGTGATCTTGAACTTAGTTGTGTTTTGTATTTTAGTATTTAGGTCCGATTTGATTTTATTAATTACCTTATATTTATTTGTTCTCTAGAGTAAATATATAAATGTGAAAAGAAAAAAAAATCTATTATTTATTTAGTTTAGTTTTCCTCATTTCCATTATCTAATTATTGTCGATTATTTGTTTGTGTTTTATCGGCATCTTCCTCTCTAGAGAACCCAACAAAAGTATCTCGAGTTTCTTTCTCATGGAAGTGGTGGAGGAGTCAACAAACTTGATGATGAGGGAGATGGCGACAATGAAGATCCAAACTAGGGGAGTTTCCTTTTCACTCATGTTATCCTTTAAATTTGTTTGTTTCTCGTGTGTTTGTTAGTGTCGCCTCGACATTGAGGACAATGTTGTCCTAAGCGTGGGGGAGTTGGTTTATATAAATGTTTCATCTTTAGTTCTATTTCCTTATTTGTAAATATTTGTTAGTACGTGTTAGTAGTTATTTTAAATGTTTCGTTTTTAGTTTTATGTCCTAAAAAAAAACTCAAGAAATGTAGAGTTCTCTTTGTTTATTTTTCATAAGAAGCTCAAGTTTTGTTGAGAATCCGGTGTATATAACAAATTACTTGCTATCATTTTTCATGCTCATGTGATTTCACCTCTTTTCCACGCCTAGCTTACTTGTATTTGAGGAGTACGCTTAATTTTTCCTATGTTTTTAGTTAAAGAACCATTGGGCCATCCTAGACATATTCCTTGTAGTCCTCGGCAAAGCTTTGTTGTGCTTAGAAATTAGGGTCATGGCATCTCTTTGAACCGTTAGAGCCAAATTTAACCGTCCTTCACTTAAATATATCCCTAGTACCCCGTTGAAGCCTCTTTTTTTTTGGATAAAAATAAGATAGTCCATAGAAATATAACTTTGCATCAATATCTTCTTGAAAATGCAATCTAAGTCTTGAGTAAATATTTATTTTTTCCTCATGTCAATCTATGTGGATTTTGGGTTTATGGAAGTGTCTTGAAGCATGAAGAAAGTTGAAGGAAAATGAAAGGCATGAATTTTTTTTTCTTGGATTATTGAATGAAAGAAAGAAAGATATTGATAACTCACACATCCATCTCATGTTTATTTGTTTCAAGTGTTTATTTATGATTTATGTGAGAAAAAAAAAACAAAATGTAAAAGTCTTTATGTTTAATGTAAATGTTCATAGCATGGGATGATGTTGAGATCTTTCAAAATGGTTTTGGGTATCCTTTTGTGCGCTAAAGAAGAAGATTTGGGATATTGTGGAACTCATAAGTTTTTTGTTGAAATGTGAGTTTATGAGTTATGGAGTGATTAGTGATTTTGATTGACATGTTTGTATAGCTTTTCCTTGCTCAACTCTCATTATCCCTACCGTCGTTTGGAAACCATAAACCTTGGCCTACGTTATAAGCTTTAAAGTCCTACCTAATCTAAGCATAAATTAGTGACCTAATTCTTGTAGAGGAACACAAGTAATATGCACGTGGATTCCCCAATGGTTAGTTTACCGATAATTCGGAGTCTTAAGTAAACTTCTCGAATACTTGTTATGTCTAGGTTCACACACACACTTGAAATCCCTTGCATGTTAAATGATGAAGACTAATTTTATATATACATTGGATTTGAAACTTCACTTGCGTGATTATGTATTGATGGTATTGAGAATCTCTAACGCCACTTTCTTTTTCCTAACAAAGTAGCCGGAGACCCGCTCAATCAACACCTTTCACCTCCTCCCTCTCCAGCTAACATGATTTTTTCTCTTAAAGCAATATTTTAACTTGTATAATGTGTTTCATAATTTCATATTTGCATGGGTAAGATGCTACTTATACTCCATTTTCTCTTACTTTTGGTTTAGGTGGAAGATATTAAAGCTTGGAAGATACTTGGATGAAAGAAGATGAAAGTCACCAACTTTGTGGACCAAACTGTAGAGAAGACCGAAAGTACATGGACTGGCCTGTAAAAGAGCTAAAACTTCAAAGGTCAACTCTGCAAATAGAAGAAATTGCTAAAAATATCTACACCTTCCATTATGTCTTGTGCCCATATCATCACTTTGGAAGACACATTATTTACAGAGGGTTTCAAGAGGGTTTTCAGAGAGAAAACAATTCCTAAATTTTAGAGATAGATTTAGAGGTAGATTTAAAAGAAAAGCTTGAAGCTTCATTGAAGATTCTTGGCAAGAAATTGAGGTGTGGCTCAAGACTTGGTTTTTCTTGAAGGAAGAAAGAGGATTTCAAAGAAGAAGAGAAGCTTGAAGAAGATTACTTAGCAATGAGAATTTCTTCCTCTCTCTCTTTTAATTTATTATTTTCCTTCATGAATATGGATAGCTAAATTTGTATAATACTTGAATGGGTTGAACCCTAGTATGTTATTTATGTGTTGACAATTGGGGGTTTTTGTGAATTGAAGTTAATTAGTGAAATTATTTGTGAATTATCTTTTTCTATCTTGTTGGTCATTTAATTAATTGAGAAATTGATTTACTTGATTAGAACACTCACATTTAATGGGAATTAATTTTTACCTAGAGATGGGCTTAGCAATTCCTCCTAATTTGAGTTTGGAAAATTAGGGGTTTTGGGTTTAATGCATTCTTGGGGTAAAATTGAGTAAGTAGAGATACAAACTTGATTAATCCTAGAGTAGGAACTTCACAAATTGAGAGATGAGTGAAGTTTATTTGGAAATCCCTTTATAGGTTCACCTAAGGCTTCTAATTCACAATACCCCTCCCTAAACACATAAGTACATCTAGGGGGATACCCATTCAAGTATTCACTCTCCTGATTGAATTTTCTCTCTAAACACTCCAAATCTTAGTTTTAGCTTATTAGTAGATTAATTTAGTTAAGTAACAAACTTTCTTAAATTTGTTGTCAACTAAACAATAAAATAAAAGTCACTACTAGTACTTACTCTTCTTCGCGAATACGATACATTGGTTGCTCACTCTAATTTACATTAACGATAGATGCTCTTGCCTTGAGTTTCTTGTGTCCAATTTGAGTAGAATATTGTGGGCTTGCAAGAAAACAACAGAACACCGCCACCAACACCTCCCATTTTCATTTGATGAAATTTGATGAAACACATCTCCATTATCATGGTTTAGAGAGACCCATTTTCATTTCATTTATGATTGTTCGTTGTTAAATATTATTATGTATTTTTTGTATTACCGGGAACATGTGAAGGATCTGTCTGTCATATCAAAGGATTTAAATCGAATTGTTATTTTTTATGGTCACTCCAAATAGTATCATCTCCAGTACGCGGTGCAAATTTGTGCAAATTGTTGAAACATTGTTGTGTAACTTCGTTTATAGCTTCTGATCATCTATGGCCTTTCGTGTATAATTCAGTGTTTGATGAACAAATTTGAGTACTTCAGACAAGGAATCTTTCGATCAAAATGTTCACAGGAGCAACATTTTATTGCTCTGAATGTGATGTTAGAAAATGGATGGAGAAAGAGGTGATGGGTGGTGGTGGCCAGCAACTGCGGGTGTCAGAGAAGATGTAAATTAGGAACGGGTCGGATTAAGGTGGAACAGGTCGGGTCTATTTATTTTATTTATTTATTTTGTTATTTTTAATGGATAAATATGTCTTTTTACATTTTCAGGGAAAAAATTGAAAATTTGGCCAGATTTTAAAGTCTAGAAACCGTAACCCGTAAAATGTTTGTGGCCAAAACTCGCAAAAAAAATTGTTTACGGCCAACATCTGAATTCCTGGTAATGCCGTTTGGACTAACCTATGCACTGGCGGCATTCATGGACATGATGCATTGACTTTTCAGAGATTGCTTAAACATATTTGTTGTGGTATTCGTCGATGAGGATAATTTGAAGATAGCTTTGGGAATTCTGAGAAAAGAGAAATTCTATGCCAAGTTCAGCAAATGTGAATTTTGGTTAAAGAGTGTAACTTGTATGGGCAGGTAATATCAGCCGTGTCCAGCAAAGATATAAGCTATAGTAGATTGGCCACGACAAACAACAGTGGCTGAAATCATGTATTTCTTAGGGTTATCAAGTTGTTACCGGAAGTTTGTTGAAGACTTTCGGGAGTTATAGTACCATTGACCCGATTAACGCAGAAGCAAGTGAAGTTTGAATGGGGTACGAATTGTGAAGAGAGTTTCCAGAAATTGAAGGAAAAGTTAACTACGACACCTATTTTAGCACTACCAGTAGAAACCGGGGGTTTCATTATCTATAGCGATTCTTCGGGTATTAGTTATGGTTCTGTACATATTAAAAAAGGGAAGGTAATAATCTGGAAACCGTATGAGAAGAATTATCCCACACACGATCTTGAGTTGGCAACAGTGGTCTTTACTTTGAAGATTTGGAGACACTGCCTATATTGTGAGCCATGTGAGGTATTTACTGACCATCAAAGTCTTAAATACTTGTTTACTAAAAAGGAACTCAACATGAGGCAAACACGATGACTGAAGTTGTAAAAGACCATGACTTGACAATTGGCTACCACCCGGGTAAAGCAAATCAAGTATCTGGTGCTTTGAGTAGGAAAAGTTCGAGTAAGATGGCAGCCATGATTTCCGAACAATAGGAACTTATCTCGGAGTTTGAAAAGATGAATTTTTAGTTGTTAAAGATACCAACAACATCCTGACAGCCTTAGTAGCTCAGCCAACATTACTTGTTCGCATTAAGGAATATAAGTCATCAGATTTGGAGTTGGAGTAGGAACGCTCAATGGCACATTCAGATGAATTAACGGATTATCAGATACACGAGGATGATTTCCATTTGCTACTGTGAAGACTTTGAAATATGGAATCCAAAAGTCGTCTTGGAGGATATCAAGATTCATGACAGTAGCAGCTGCACCAGTATCCAACAAAGCTATCACAGGAGTGGAAAAAGACTTCTGATGGGAGATGACATGTATACAAACAAGAGGGTATGGATCTGTTATAGAGATGATGGAAGGATTTGGGTAAGTATATGAGATAGTAAAGAAAGGTTTTGAATAGTCTGAATCGGAATCTTCATCAGAAGTGTTGTTGTCTTCATCTGTATAAGAAATGGCCATCAAGAAACCTGGTGATGGCTCATCAGTAAGCCCGAATAAAGATTCACATCCGAATATTCTTCTCCTTCAAGATGGGGAGCGATCTGGGACATAAATTGTTTTTTCTTTGACTTATTTAGACAGTTCTTGGCGAAGTGGCCCTTTTGTTTGCACAAGAAACAGCTATCATCTTTCTTCTTATCCCTGTTTTCTTTTTTCTTTAGAAATTTTCATTTTTTACTTGAATCCTCTAAACTTCCTCTGTCCATTGGAAAAAATTGATGAGTGCTTGTATTTATTTGACTTTCTTTTGCTGGAGTAACTGCAGGGCTTTTGATCTTTACACTTAATGTACAAGTATTTATCCGAACATACTAGACCTAGAGCTTTGGCATGAGATTGATATTTTTGCCAAAATCTTGTTTGCAAGCACAACTTTTCGAGTGTCTGTTGCATCATTTGCCAAAGTTGACCAATTATAATGGTTTGCCAACAAATGCTTGTGGTGCGGCCCAACCTCATTTTTTCATCTGCCAATTCTTCAGGAACAGAGTTCACAAAAGCTTGTTTTAGGCTAATATCATCAATTTGGTTAGTGATATAAAACCTTTTGCACATTCGATCAAAGTGGTTTTCTAAATCTTTTGGTTTAATAGAGCAACACTTCATTTTGAGGAATTCTTTTCTGTCAATGGTGATGTCATGGTCTGCTTCACCCAGAAAGTGTCTTCTGAGTATTGTGATTACTTCTTCAGGAGAATTGAGTTGCAAAAACTGAATTTGTCTGTATTCTCCTAAGGAGTTCTAAAAATCTCTAAGGATACCTTCTAATCTAACAACAAATATTCTGAGGACATCTTTTAGGGGGTGTTGTTTCATATCAGTAGTGAGCCAAGCATATAGAGACTGAATACTTTCACGCCATTTGGATGGTGGGACATCATCGATGGTGAGCTTATAGTAGTAATTACTTCTAATAATTGAGTTAGCGAACTGTGGAGGGGTATCATCTTCCATGGGAGTTTCAATAGGTTCAATAACTGGTTATGTACCCTTCATGAAAAGTTTGTTAAATGCCTCAAAGTAATCGGGGTATGCCGAATCTTTTTGAGAAATTACAGGAATTGGGTTATGTTGTGTGGAATTTTGTGAGAGTTGTTTCAGGAAAGATGAGATGTGGTTTGGTTCTTCAAAGTTGAGCATTTCTGCCATGGTGGAAGTTCCAACTGTGGGGTATGAAGTTGAGGTATCTGGATTTTCTTGTAGTAAAGGGGTAATTTGTGTAGGGGTTGGCATGAGTGGTGGTGGTGGAGCTGGTCTCTTTTTATGGTGAGGTAAATCTTTCCATAAAGCTAAGGCTGGAGAATAGGCTGTAACAGAAGCTGGGTTCAAAGGTTGGTAAAGGTGTTAGTATAGGGGAGGATAAAATAGGATGGGTTGTGTAAGCCCTAAGGGCGAACGAACTCGGTTTTTGATAATGGACAAACACTTGATGTTGTGTCTAATGTTTTATATCTTTGTGATAGAATATCAGAACTTATAATGGAAGCTCTAAGTACTTCAATCAAGCCATAATCAAGATTTAAAGTCATATTATTCAAGGCTCATCTATCATGATTGAAGATTGAAGACTTAGGTTTGGTTAGAATAGCTTTGTCTTTAATGGTCTTTATCCTATAAGCTCTAACCAATGCTCTAATGAACATAAGTACACAACACTCAAGTCATGCATGTTTTCATAACACGTTTTCAAAAGGCTAAGTTTCAAAATGATTCTCATATGTGTTCATACCTCAAAAGCCTTTGATTTCAAAGTATAAGTCTTTTAAAACGGTTTTCTAAATGCTCTTACTTGTTACATATTGAGAAAACCTTTTAGACTTCAATAGATTTCAAAACGTGTGAAAAATCAACATCTCTCAAAGCTCAGAAGGTCGGATCATCCGAGCTTGCCTCGAATCAACCGAGCAGAAACAGAGAGATGGTTCTAGTGACCTCGGTCGACCGACCATGGGTTCGGTCATCCGAGGTCTTGTGTTCGATCAACCGACCTCTGCGAATACTAGCCGTTATTTGACCGTTGCAGAGTCGTTTTTCAGCCTATTTTGAAATGTATAAATACTCCAAAGCTAGAGAATGACTCTAAGACTTGCACATACAATATAGATTGATTTCTTATCAAGTCCAAACACCTTCAAAGCAAATGCACTTCATTTCCATGATCTAAATCATTCAAAGGTGACATTTCTAAAGCAAGACAAAGAGTGTGCTTCATATGTTCTAAAGAGCTAAAATTCTTGTACTTCAAAGATATATATCTTTCACTTAGAAGAGTGAACAGCCTTTCTTTTTATCCATCTTAATTCCCTTTCTTAGTGATAGGGTAATTCTTGTATAAGTCCTACTTTGTGTGGGCAAGTAACTCTTAGTGAGTTTTTGTATTGTGGTTGTGCTGTAAAACTCTTAGTGAGTTAGCCACAAGTGTAAAAAGTCTTCTTAGTGAAGTTGTTGAAAATCCTTGGGTGCAGCTCAAGGTAGTGGATGTAGATTCTAATTGAATCGAACCACTATAAATCCTTTGTCTTGTGATTGGCTTTAGTTTTGCTTTTGTTCATCTTGCTCAAAATACACTAGCATTGAATAGATTCGAAAAAGTTTGCAAGATCGATTAAAACCCAATTCTTTCCCACCCCCCCCCCACTCTTGTGTTTTACAATTGGTATCAGAGCCTTGTCTTCATCTTTTGCTTAACCGCTTGAAGCAAAGATTATGGCCGGAAATTCCGCTTTAGTCTACCAAGAGGGATCTTCCACTATTAGACCACCTCTCTTTGATGGAAACAATTTTAATGCTTGGAAAGACCGTTTCAAAATCTATGTGTGCTCTATAGACTACTCCTTATAGCAGATTTTTGAAGAAGGTCCATATGCACCTATGAAAGAGGTGGATGGTGTTCAAGTTCCAAAATTGGACAATGAGTTTAATGAAGATGAGTCCAAGAAAATAACTCTCAATTATCGAGCTATGAACATCATTAGTTGTGCTCTTAATCCGGATGAGTACAATCGGGTACGTGGAAGCAAATCCGCTCACAAGATGTGGAAAACCTTAGAAGTCACCCATGAGGGGACTAATCAAGTCAAAGAATCAAAGCTCAACATGCTTGTGAGGGAATATGAGCTTTTCTCTATGAAGCCAAATGAAACTATAAATGAGATGAGCACTAGGTTCACAAATGTTGTCAATGGTTTGAGATCTTATGGAAAGGAATACTCTATGGGTGAAATGAATAGGAAGATTCTCAACTCACTTCCTAAAAGTTGGGAAGGCAAAGCTCTAGTCATTGAAGAAGCAAAGAACTTGAAAACTTATCCCACGGAGGAGCTCATCGGTTCTCTTCTCACTTATGAGCTCACACACAAAAAGGATGAGCATCTTGAAAAGGCAAAGATGAGTATTGCTTTAAAGGATATTCTTGATCTTGATGAATCCAATGATTCAAGTGATGAAGAAGACATCAACTTTGATGATGAGACCATGGATTTGGTGGTAAAGCGCATGAAGAAAATGTTTTCCGGGAAAGGAAGAAAACTCTTCCAAAATAGAAGAAAACAAAATCCTCATGGGATGAGATGCTATGAATGTGGAAGCGATCAACATCTCATAGGAGAGTGCCCCGCCATCAAGGAAGACAAAAAGAAAAAATTCCTTCAACCAAAGAATGCCAAGGGCATGCTAAGCACATGGGATCAAGAAGGGAGTGGTGATGAAGAAGAAGATGAAAATGCAAATGTTTGCTTCATGGCTTTTGGTAATGAGGTACATCTTTCTCCCTCCACTTCAAATTCTTATAATGATAATGATGATGATGATGAGGATGATCCTAATGAGCTTTTAATTGATATGTATGATCAATTGAAAAAATGTGCAAAGCAAAACAAAGATATGAAGCTTAAAATTGAATCTTTGCTTGATGAAAGATCTAAGTTGCTTGATGAAAATAAAAAGTTGTGTGATGATGTTAATTTCTTGAAATCCGAAAATGAGAGTCTCATTACTACTTGTAAAGCATCTTCATTACAATACAAAGAAGCATGTGTTCAATTGTCATCCCTTGAAAACAAACTTGTTGAGTTTGATCAATTGAAGAACAAAGTTAATGACCTTACCCTTCTTGTTGAAAACTTTTATAAGGGTAAGAAAAATCTTGATCAAATTCTTGGTATGCAACGTGCTTCACATGTTAAACATGGATTAGGCTATATACATTCAACTCACATTGATATTGCTAGCTCTTCCAAGTTACCTAGAAAACACTTTGTGCATGCTTGTACTTCACATAAGCAAAATAGTTATCATGAGCATATTCACAAATTTGCTAAGCCATCTACTTGTTGCACATATTGTGGTAAATTTGGTCACACTAGTGCTAGATGTTATGTGAAGAGAAAAATTGAAAAAGGAGTAAAAACCATTTGGAGAATTAAGCGTATTTTGACTAACCCCCATGGACCCAAACAAAAGTGGGTACCAAAAGTTACTCTTCCTTTGCTCTTATAGGTTCTTGTAAGTTAAAGGAGATGTGTCAAAAGAAGAAATTCAAAAGCACTCCTTAACACTTGGATTCTCAAAGATCAAATGTTAACCAATTGGAGAACCAAGTTGCTTAAATACAAAGAGCAAATCATCAAGTGATGACAAGAGCCAAAGTGTCAATCCAATATCTTCATCACTTGGAACTCATTGAAGGAACTCAAAGTGCAAAAGCATTCATCAAATTCAATGAGAAATTACTAAACTCAATCTCTTTCATTACCTTGTATCTCATTTCATTTCATTTCATTATTGATATTACTTTCTTTTTCATGTATCAATTGTTGTTTGAAATGGGCACCTTGAAGTTTTTATGACATGTTTGCTCTTCATATGTTTTGATTTTTTTCAGCATGATTATTAGAGAGCTTAATGATTTGATCCTTGTGATGAAATCTCATTTTAAAACCCCCTCCCCTCTATTATTTAGTGTCTTATGCTTTGGGGGAGTTTGTAAATGCTATGTTTAGTTTTTACTTGATCTTTATTGCATATAGGGGTGTTGTTGTGTTTATATTCTAGTCTATAGCATTAATCTTATGTGGTTGATCGTCTAGATGCTTGACTTAGGATGTAAACTCTATTGTGATGTATGCTCAATTGTTCATATTTTACATCATCACATCACTTGTTGGCTTGTTTTTCAACTTTCTTATTTTATAGCCAACTTGTGTAAGTTATTTTGGAAGTTATATGTGTTATAAATGTTTATTTTTTTTTACAATTGGTTATTTCTTACATTTGGTATCACATATACTCTCCCTTAATAACTATGAGATCATAATCTTTACTTTCATATCTTTTGTGATCTCATTAGAGTTTTTGGTTAGTCTTGCTTCAAGAGTTGTTATACTCATTTAGCTAACCATTAACTTATTAGAGGAATGTTCTCGAATTGTCATCTTACACTTCCTCTAAATCTTTTGGTTGCAATACATATGTTTTTATGGTATCCCATCCAAAAGTTGTTAGCTATATTTTCAACTTGTTTTCATCTTAAATAGCTAACATGGTATGTTTGATAAACGGGGAGATTGTACTTTAAAGTTTTATTCTTTATCTCCTTTGTCTTAGCTTCGCAAGTACACCTTATGCTTATGCTTATACTTTTGAACTATTTATGTTTTTGCCACTCTTTGGTAATTGGAGTCTTTTTTATTATGCCAAAGGGGGAGAAAATGGTGTAATCTTGCTTAGTGTTATTTTATCTCTAACTCATTTTTACCCTGGCATGTTTAGAGGGGGAGCATTTATATTTTGAATATATTATATTTCTCAAAACTAGCCTTGTGATGGAAGGAAGGAGGAAAGGAGGTTGGTTGGGATATAGGGCTCTTCAAAGAGTCCATAATGCAATGGCAAAAGAACTTATCATGTTAGTGCTTATGTCTCTCGTTCCACTCTCGGTTTTATCTTCTAAGCACTAGTCTCGCTCTTATATGTTCTTGTATTATCTTTTGCCTTGCTTCCTTGCACTTAAATTAACCATTTTCTAGCTAATTACATCAAAGTTTGTCATAATCAAAAAAGGGGGAGATTGTAAGCCCTAAGGGCGAACGAACTCGGTTTTTGATAATGGACAAACACTTGATGTTGTGTCTAATGTTTTATATCTTGTATAAGTCCTACTTTGTGTGGGCAAGTAACTCTTAGTGATTTTTTGTAATGTGGTTGTGTTGTAAAACTCTTAGTGAGTTAGCCACAACTGTAAAAAGTCTTCTTAGTGAAGTTGTTGAAAATCCTTGGGTACGGCTCAAGTTAGTAGATGTAGATTCTAAGTGAATCGAACCACTATAAATCCTTTGTCTTGTGATTGGCTTTAGTTTTGCTTTTGTTCATCTTGCTCAAACTTACACTAGCATTGAATAGATTCGAAAAAGTTTGCAAGATCGATTAAAACCCAATTCACCCCCCTCCCCCCCACCCCCTCTTGTGTTTTACAGGTTGGGAGTAATCCAACTGAGATTCAAGGGATTTGAGTTGATGCTGTAAAAACTCATTTTCAGCTAACAACTTGGACATCTGTGGAGACCACTCTATAGTGTACTGGACCAAGTAAGATAGTTGTTTATGCAGAGCTTCGACTTTCTTGCGAGTATTGGAAATGTTTTGAACCAAGAAAGAAAGTTCAAAATTTTGTTTAGACACATGTGATGTGAGAGTTTCTTGGTTACAAATCATTTTTTGAAGTGCCTAGTTTTGGGCAACTGCATTTTCTGCTTGCTAATTGAGGGCTGCTTTTGCAATAGAGACTGTCTTTGGATGCCCATTTTCATCTACTGCTGTGGTGTTTGAGATTTTTCAGACTTGCTTATTCTTCTCCTTTTCAAAGTTCTTGAAAGAGAAAACATAGTATTATAGGAACTGGAAGTTGGATCCATCATTTGGAAATGGAGGGGTGTAGATGAAGGTGGAGAAGGATGATGAGATTTAAATGGTGGATTATCTAAGGAAGAAAATTCTGGATAGGATTTTGATGGAGGATTATACTGAACATAATAATCAAAATATTTTCCACTGGTTCCCCCAAAAGACCGACTGAAGGGTCACCTGCTTCATATCTTGTGCAAAGAAGTTGTTGAGTGCCTTTGCCTTTAGATTTGTTGGATATTTTAGGTAGTTCATCATCATGCCAGTAATCTAACCAAACTCGGCACGAACAAACATCATAGCAGATGTGACCTTTTTCATCATTTCCTTGATAAACAGGTTTGCCATCAACACCGAACTATACCACAGGGATATTGAGAGATGACCAGGAGTCGCAATTCATCAGTGATAATTCTGTAGGAAAAATAGTAGAAACTTCATTCATTTGTGGGAATTTAATTTCAACTGAGCCATCATTTTTTTGGGTAAATGTTGGTTCAGTTATCTGGATTGGTTTGACTGTTTCAGCTCTGTCTTTCATTGCTAGTGATCCAAGATGTGGGGATAAGGGCTTGCAGTTCCTCGCGTGGGATTTGTTTGGGGACAAAGGTGTAGTGAGGAGTCTGAGGATAGTCAACTGAAAGAAATATGGATTCACCATTTTGTAACTGGGGTGGCAGAAGGAGATCGAAGGCATGGTTTTGGGTGATTTGTCATCTGGTGATGAAGGGTTGCCATATACGTATTCTCCAATTCTGGACCATTGATTTGGATTTGGACACGAATAACAGTAGAAAGAGCCGGATCATTTAAAAGTATTGTGAAATTTATGAACAGGGTTACGAAAATTGTACCGGCATTGAGGGTGGTTTGTACTGTTCCGATAACAGCATGTTCATATTTTCGGAATCTACAATCAAATAGTGCAATGCGGGAAACCATTGGAAGACCTTTTTTGGCATGAAAGGTAAGGGCTAATCGGATCGCTCCGAAGTGAATATGAGTGTAACCTTGCTTAAGCCAAATTTTTGGAAACTGTTACGGGATTTGAAGTGTGCATACTGTTCTTCTTTGGCAGAGGATAGTTTGTGGATAGAGAAATGGGATGCTTAACAAAAGTCTTTGACAGAAGTTGAAGTTGGATTTTTACCTAGGACTTGTCTCAACCGAACACCGGCTCTATTTTTGGATTTTTGATAAATACTAAAGGGGTTAATTATTGAATATGAAGACAAAGGATATTTATTATCTTCGGAAACATAATCTAATTTATAAACATTAGAAATACGGGAATTTGAAAAATTAGGTAGATCTGGAAGAGATACTAAACTAGAGGATGAACTTGAAGACATGATTAAAGTGAGGGGACCAAATCTAAGAGAAATAGTGTATTTATGACCATAAAATTCAATGTTCTTGATTTATTTATTTGAGTAAAATCTGCTCAAAAATCATTTTTATGCTACAGCGTACATTATGCCACTTACACTCTCAACATGACATATACCTCGGCTTCCTAGCATAACCTTGATTTCATAAAATTCCATACCAAAAGAATACTTCTAAAGTGTTCAGTTACTCAATTATGTCTTAGTTTTCTGATGAAAGTATTCACAGAATATCCAATATTAGGCAACTGTAATATAATTAAGAGCATACTAATCAAAGACTATTGAGCAGTGTTACTAATCAGAAGAAGAATTAAACCAGTACTATGTAAAAAAAATCATGAAATGATAATAAAGTTTCAATGATGAATTGATTACCATTTGCTGCTTTGGGGATTTTGAAATATGGAATCCAAAAGTTGTCTGGGAGGATATCAGGATTCGTGACAGTAGCAGCTTCACCAGTATCCAACAAAGCTATCACATGAGTGCAAAAAGACTTCTGATGGGAGATGACCTGTATACAAACAAGAGGGTATGGATATGTTATAGAGATGATGGAAGGATTTGGGTAAGTATCAGAGATAGCACAGAAAGGTTTTGAATAGTCTGAATCGGAATCTTCATTAGAAGGGCTGTTGTCTTCGTCTGTATAATAAATGGCCATCAAGAAACCTGGTGATGGCTCGTGAGTAAGCTCGAATAAAGACTCAACATCCGAATATTCATCTCCTTCAAGATGGGGAACAATTTGGGACATGAATTGTTTTTTCTTTGACTTATTCTGACAGTTCTTGGCGAAGTGGCCCTTTTGTTTGCACAAGAAACATCTAAACATTTTGCTTATCCCTGTTAGCTTTTTTCTTTAGAAATTTCTGTAAAACACAAGAGGGGGGGTTGAATTGGGTTTTAACTAATCTTGTAGACTTTTTCGATTCTTTGCAAAGCTATTGGAAGTTTGAGCAAGATGAATAATAGCAATGCAAAACCCAACAACAAGACAAAGGATTTAGAGTGGTTCGATTCACTTCGAATCTACATCCACTACCTTGAGCCGCACCCAAGGATTTCAAACAACTTCACTAAGAAGAATGTTTACAAATGTGGCTAACTCACTAAGAGTTTTACAACACAACCACACTACAAAGAAACTCACTAAGAGCTTGCCCACACTAAGTAGGACTTTACAAATTGCCCACACAAAGTAGGACTTTTACGAGAATTACCCAATCACTTAGAAAGGGAATTGAATGTTTAAAGAACAAGATAAATCACTCTTCTAAGTGAGAATGTATACCTTTGAAGTACAAGAATTGTTGGCTCTTTAGAACATATGAAATCCACTCTTTGTCTTGCTTTAGAAAGATTGCTCTTGAATGATTTATATCATAGAAATGAAGAGAATTTACTTTGTGAGTGTTTTGGCTTGATGAGAAATCAATGAATATTTGATATGCAAGCCTTGGAATGTTTCTCTAGCTTTGGAGTATAAATACATTTCAAATTTGGCTGAAAAACGACTCTTTAACGGTCAAAAAACGGCTAGTTCAAGACAGAGTTCGGTTGACCGAACATAGAATTCGGATGACCAAAAGGCCACCTCGGTCGACCGACCTCCCCTATGGTCGACCGAACCAAAACTTCAGACCTCTCAGTTTCTGGTCGGTTGATCCGACCTTGAGCTCGGTTGACCGAACTTCCAAGCTGATTTTTCACACGTTTTGAAATCTTTTGAAGTCTTTTGAAGTCTAAAAGGTTTTCCTAAAAGGTAACAAGTAAGAACACTTGGAAAACTTTTCTAAAAGACTTATCTATGAAATCAAAGGCTTTTTGGATAAGAACACATGTAAAGATCATTTTGAAACTTAAGCCTTTTGAAAACGTGTTTGTGTGCATGCAAGACTTGAGTGTAGAGCTTATGTTCATGAGAGCTTTGGTTAGAGCTATATAAGATAAAGACTTATAGAGACAAAGCTAATCTAACCAAACCTAAGTCTTCAATCTTCAATCTTGGAAGATGAGCCTTGAATAATATGACTTTGAATCTTGATCATGGCTTGATTGAAGTACTTAGAGCTTCCAATATATGTTCCGATATTCTATCACAAAGATATAAACATTAGACACACCATCAAGTGTTTGTCCATTATCAAAAACCGAGTTTGATCGCCCTTAGGGCTAACAATCTCCCCCTTTTTTATTATGGCAAACTTTGATGTAATTAGATAGGATATGGACAATTATAAGTACAAGGAAGCATGGCAAAAGGATATAAGAACAATTAAGTGTAAAGCTAAGTGCTTATAAGATAAACCAAGATAGAACGAGAAACATAAGCACTAGCAAGTTAAGTTCTTATGCCATATACATTAGGGACTCTTTGAAGAGCCCTATTTCCCAACCAACCTCCTTGCCTCCTTCCTTCCATAGAATAGCATAGAATAGCTTTCTTGTGTGTAATATACATACCTTCGTTTACACAAGAAGCTAACTTACCATTTTCATCAATGTTGATGTGAGTGCTAAGGATCCTATTAAGAATAACATGCTCACACAAACATTAGAACTATCAATGGTTTGTTGTCATCAAAACAACATAGGATTATTTTGCCCTTCGGGCTAACAATCTCCCCCTTTTTGATGATGACAAAACATTGATGCAAATGGGAATAAAATGCAAAAATAAGATACCAAATGTATGCATGAGATAAGGATATCAAGGATCCAGACAAGTAGAAGTTTTCTCAAAAAAAATTCTACTCCCCCTATATTAAAGAATCCCTTATCTCTCCCATTTTGCAAGTTCTAAGCTTTCTCCTTTTGTAAATAACTTCTCTTGGCACATTTGCAGCACTAAAAACTCTCCCTCTTTTTGTCAAAATCAAAAAGGGATATCAGAGCGCCAATAAGAAAAGCATTTTAACGAAAAGTAAAGATTAATTTTGGAGAAGCTTGATGAAATATAATAATCCTCCCCATATAAAGACAAAGTTAAAAAACATGGAAACAACTTGATGGTCTTGTAGATTGATAAAATAAGAACCAAAAGATCATTCCTAAAGACCAAAAATAATTATGAAGAAGGATTACTTATGAATAAGCTTGGTTGATTTCTAAAAACAAGGAGTCCATAATGACACATAAAACCAAAAGATGGTCATGTATGGCTCAAAAAAAATATCAACCTAAGCTAAAAACAAAGGAGATAGGGAATAAACCTTAAAGAACAATCTCCCCGTTTATCAAACATACGATGTTAGCTATTTGAGATAAAACCAAGTATGATACAAATTGACAAATTGTAAAACATGATACCAATTGTAAAAATAGCCAATTGTAAAACACGTTTGAAAATATAGCTAACAAAGTACAAGTGGTAGTGATACCATGAATACATAAGATAAGCACATGTATCACAACCAAAACAAGTAGAGGAAGTGTAAGATAACACTTAGAGTACATTCCTCTAACAAGTTAATGGTTAGCTAAATGAGTGTAACAACTCTTAAAGTAATACTAACCAAAAACCATAATGAGATCACAAAGAATAAGAAAATGAAGAATATGATCTCAAAGTTATTAAGGTAGAGTATATGTGATACCAATTGAAGACATAAACATAAATAACACATATAACTTCCAAAATAACTTACAGAAGTTGGCTATAAGAGTTAAAAGATGAAAAGCAAGCCAACAAGTGATGTGATGATGTAAAATATGAACAATTTATCATACATCACAATTATGAGGGAGGTATTAGTTTAAAACATTTGAAAAACTCCCCCTTAGGTTATGCCACTTCCAAACACACAAATAGACACAACCCATGGCATAATCAATGCCACAATCACAGTTTACATCCTAAGTCAAGCATCTAGACGATCAACCAAATAAGATTAATGCTATTGACTTGAATATAAACACAACCCCTAAATGCAATGAAGATCAAGTAAAAACATAGCAAAGCATACCAACTCCCCCAAAGCATAAAACACAACATAATAGAGGGGAGGGGGGTTTTAAAAAGAGATTTCATCACAAGGATCAAATCATTAAGCTCTCTTATAACATGCTCAAAAGAATCAAAACATATGAAGAGCAAACAAGTTATAAAAGGGAAGAGATTGAGTTTAGTAATATCTCATTGAATTTTGATGAATGCTTTTGCACATAGAGTTCCTTCAATGAGTTCCTTGAGCTTCTCAATCTTCTTTGCATGACAAGTGTAGAGTCATCAATGATGGGTGACTTTTATTTTCTTGATGAACCCTCTACAATCTTGTAATCCTTAGCATTTGACTCTTTTCTTGGAGTCTTAGCTCACTTGTGCCATTCCTTGTAGTTCATATCTTCTTCTTGAAGCTTAGAACTCTTTGTTACCTACAAGGAATTCTTGAGAACAAATATGGTACCTTTTTAAAGGTCCTTCACGATTAGCTCAATATCTCAAGTAACACATATATGCATAAGGATCATGCACATCAAAAACCAAGACAACAAGATGGATTCTTAATTGAATAATACATGACAAAACAAGAATCAATCAAGTTGCATATGCTACATCTCATAGATACCTTAGCTAAATAGACATGGACAATAAAGAACATGCTAAAGGTTATCTATATGAATACAACATTCAAGAATGTGAGATGCAACCATATATAAGAGCAAGCATGTATGTATATCAAAAAACACTTAAATACATTAATTAAAGTGTTAAGAGAAGGTGATTTTGATACCTTTGCTTTCTTACCAAGTGATGAAGACATTGTATTGACACTTTGGCTCTTATCATCACTTGATGCTTTGCTCTTTGTATCTAAGCAACTTGGTTCTCCAATTGATTAACATTTGAGCTTTGAGAATCCAAGTGTTAAGGAGTGCTTTTCAATTTCTTCCTTTAGCACATTTCCTTTGACTTCTCCCCAATGCCACTTCTCTTTGAATCAAGTTCATTGAAGCTTTGTGGCATACATCTAACTTATAAGAATCTATAAGATCAAGGGAAGAGTAACTTTTGGTACCCACTTTTGTTTGGGTCCATGGGGGTTAGTTGAAATAAGTTTAACTTTCCAAATAGTTTTTACCCCTTTTTCAATCTTCTTCTTAACATGGCATCTAGCATTAGTATGACCATGTTTTCCACAATATGTGCAACAAATGTGTGGCTTAGAAGAATTGTGAACATGCTCATGATATCTAATTTTCCTATGTGAGGTACTAGCATGCACAAAGTGATTCTTAGGCAACTTAGAAGAGCTAGCATGATCAATGTGATTAGCATTATAACCAAGACCATGTTTATCATGTGAAGCACGTTGCAAACCAAGAATATGATCAAGATTTTTCTTACCCTTAGTAAAGTTTTCAACAAGAAGGGTAAGATCTTTAACTTTGTTCTCCAAAAGATCAAATTCAACAAGTTTGAGTTCAAGAGATGTCAATTGATCATATGCTTCTAGATACTTTAATGAAGAAGAGTTGCATGTAGCAATGAGTTTTTCATTTTCGATTTTCATGCAATCAACCTCATCACAAAGCTTTTTGTTATCAACAAGCAAAGATTCAATTTTAAGCTTCATAGCTTTGTTTTGCTTTGCACAATTTTTCAATTGATCATACATATCAATTAAAAGCTCATTAGGATCATCCTCATCATCATCATCATTATCATTATGAGAATTTGAAGGGGAGGGAGGAGGGAGAAAGATGTACCTCATTACCAAAAGCCATGAAGCAAACATTTGCATTTTCATCTACTTCTTCATCACAACTCCCTTCTTGATCCTCCTTACTAACTTCTTCATCCCAATGGCTTAACAAGCACTTTGCATTTTTGAGATTGAAGAACAAATTCTCTTCTTCTTCTTTATTGATGATGGACTCAAGATCACTACCCTTTGTAGAACTATTTTTCTTTATCTTCATCTCAAAGGCAAGTAGTGAGCCAAGAAGTTCCTCCGTTGAATAGGTCTTTAAATTCTTGGATTCTTCAATGGCAAGGGCTTTATTTTCCCATCTTTTAGGAAGAGAATTGAGAATCTTCCTATTCATTTCACCCATGGTGTACTCCTTGCCATAAGACTTCAAGCCATTAATCACATTTGTGAATCTTGTGCTCATCTCATTTATTGACTCATTTGGCTTCATGGAGAAGAGCTCATATTCTCTAACAAGCAAATTTAACCTAGACTCCTTGATTTGATTTGTGCCTTCATGAGTAACCTCAAGCATTTTCCACATGGAATGAGCGGATTTTCTTCCAAGCACACGGTTGTACTCATCCGGATTCAAGGCACAACTAAGAATGTTCATTGCCTTGTAATTTTGAGTCATCTTCTTGGACTCAACCTCATTTAGCTCCTTGTCCGGTTTTGGCACTCGAACACCATCCACCATTTTCAAAGGCACATATGGACCATCTTCAAATATATGCCATAAAGAATAATCTATTGAGCACACATATATCTTGAAACGTTCCTTCCAAGCCTCATAATTATTTCCATCAAAAAGTGGTGGCCTAATGGTGGAAGACCCCTCTAGATACGCCAATGCGGAATTACCGGCCATAATCTTTACTTCAAGCGGTTAAGCTAAAAATGAAGACGAGGCTCTGATACCAATTGTAAAACACAAGAGGGGGGGAGGGGGGGGTGAATTGGGTTTTAACTAATCTTGTAGACTTTTTCGATTCTTTGCAAAGCTATTGGAAGTTTGAGCAAGATGAATAATAGCAATGCAAGACCCAACAACAAGACAAAGGATTTAGAGTGGTTCGATTCACTTAGAATCTACATCCACTACCTTGAGCCGCACCCAAGGATTTCAAACAACTTCACTAAGAAGAATGTTTACAAATGTGGCTAACTCACTAAGAGTTTTACAACACAACCACACTACAAAGAAACTCACTAAGAGCTTGCCCACACTAAGTAGGACTTTACAAATTGCCCACACAAAGTAGGACTTTTACAAGAATTACCCAATCACTTAGAAATGGAATTGAATGTTTAAAGAACAAGATAAATCACTCTTCTAAGTGAGAATATATACCTTTGAAGTACAAGAATTGTTGGCTCTTTAGAACATATGAAATCCACTCTTTGTCTTGCTTAAGAAAGATTGCTCTTGAATGATTTATATCATAGAAATGAAGAGCATTTACTTTGTGAGTGTTTTGGCTTGATGAGAAATCAATGAATATTTGATATGCAAGCCTTGGAATGTTTCTCTAGCTTTGGAGTATAAATACATTTCAAATTTGGCTGAAAAACGACTCTTTAACGGTAAAAAAAAGGCTAGTTCAAGACAGAGTTCGGTTGACCGAACACAGAATTCGGATGACCAAAAGGCCACCTCGGTCGACCGACCTCCCCTATGGTCGACCGAACCAAAACTTCAGACCTCTCAGTTTCTGGTCGGTTGATCCGACCTTGAGCTCGGTTGACCGAACTTCCAAGCTGATTTTTCACATGTTTTGAAATCTTTTGAAGTCTAAAAGGTTTTCCTAAAAGGTAACAAGTAAGAACACTTGGAAAACTTTTCTAAAAGACTTATCTATGAAATCAAAGGCTTTTTGGATAAGAACACATGTAAAGATCATTTTGAAACTTAAGCCTTTTGAAAACGTGTTTGTGTGCATGCAAGACTTGAGTGTAGAGCTTATGTTCATGAGAGCTTTGGTTAGAGCTATATAAGATAAAGACTTATAGAGACAAAGCTAATCTAACCAAACCTAAGTCTTCAATCTTCAATCTTGGAAGATGAGCCTTGAATAATATGACTTTGAATCTTGATCATGGCTTGATTGAAGTACTTAGAGCTTCCAATATATGTTCCGATATTCTATCACAAAGATATAAACATTAGACACAACATTAAGTGTTTGTCCATTATCAAAAACCGAGTTTGATCGCCCTTAGGTCTAACAATTTCCATTTTTTCTTCAATCCTCTAAACTTCCTCTGTCCATTGAAAAATCTAATGATTCCTTGTATTTATTTGACTTTCTTTTGGTGGAGGAACTGCAGGGATTTTCATCTTTACACTTAATGTACAAGTGTTTATCCGAACAACTGGACCTTGAACTTTGGCATGAGATTGATATTTTTGCAAAAATCTTGTTTGCACACACAACTTTTCGAGTGCATCTTGCATCATTTGCCAAAGTTTACCAATTGTAATGGTTTTCCACCAAATGCCTGTGATGCGGACCTGCCTCATTGTTTCATCTGCCAATTCTTCATGAACAGGGTTCACAAAATCTTGTTTTAAGCTAATATCATCAATTTGGTTAGTGATAGAAAACCATTTGCACATTCGATCGAAGTGTTTTTCTAAATCTTTTTGTTTAATAGAGCAACACATCATTTTGAGGAATTCTGTAATGGCAATGGTGACGTCATTGTCTGCTTTACCCAGAAAGTGTCTTCTGAGTACTGTGATTACTTCTTCTGGAGATTTGAGTTACAGAAACTGAATTTGTCTGTATTCTCCTAAGGAGCTTCAAAAACTCTAAGGCCACTTTCTAATCTAGCAAGAAATCTTCTGAGGACATCATTTAGGGGGTGTTGTTTCATATCAGTAGTGAACCAAGCATATAGACAGTGGAATCTTTCACTCCATTTCGATGGCAGGACATCATCGATAGTGAACTTATAGTAGTAATCACTTATGATAATTCGAGTTGGTGAAATGTGCAGGGGTATCAACTTCCATATGAGTTTCAACAGGTTCAACAACTGGTTCTGTACCCATCATGAAAATATTGTTAAATGCCTCAAAGTAATCGGGGTCGGCCGAATCTGTTTGAGAAATTACAGGAATTGGGTTATGTTGTGGGGAATTTTGGGAGAGTTGTTTCAGGAAAGAAGAGATGGAGTTTGGTTATTCAAAGTTGAGCATTTCATCTATGGAGGAATTTCAAACTGTGGGGTCTGAAGTTGAGGTATCTGGATTTTCTAAAAGTTAAAGGGTAACTTTGTGTTGGGGTTGGCATGAGTGGTGGTGGTAGTGGAGCTGGTCTCTTTTTATGGTGAGGTAAATCTTTCCATAAGGCTAAGACTGGAAAATAGGTTGTAACAGAAGCTGGGTTCAAAGATTGGTATTGCGTTGGAAAAGGTGTTGGTATAGAAGATGATTTGGTGAAATATGAGGGAGGATAAAATAGGCTGGGTTGGGACTGATCCAACTGAGATTCAAGGGATTTGAATTGATGCTGTAAAAACTCCTTTTCAGCTAACAACTTTGACATTTGTGGAGATCACTCTGTAGTGTACTGGACCAAGTAAGACAGTTGTTATGCAGAGCTTCGACTTTGTTGCGAATATTGGAAATGTTTAGAACCAAGAAAGAAAGTTCAGAATTTTGGTTAGACACATGTGCTGTAAGAGTTTCTTGGTTACAAATGATTCTTTGAAGGGCCTAGTTTTGGGCAACTGCATTTTCTTCATGTCAATTGAGGGTTACTTCTGCAACAGAGACTGTCTTTTGGTACCCCTTTTCATTTACTGCTGTCGGGTTTGAGATTTTCCAGACATGCTTATTCTTCTCCTTTTCAAAAGTGCTTGAAGGAGGAAACAGAGTATTATAGGAACTGGAAGTTGGATCCATCAGTTGGAAAGGGAGACGTGTAGATGAAAGTGGAAGAGGAGGATGAGGATGAGATTTAAATGGTGGATTATCCGAGAAAGAAATTCTGGATAGGATTTTGATGGAGGATTATACTAAACATAATAATCAAAATCTTTTTCACTGGGTTCCCCCAAAAGACCGACTGAAGGGTCACCTGTTTCATATCTAGTGCGAAGAAGTTGTTGAGTGGCTTTGCCTTTAGATTTGTTGGATATTTTAGGTAGTTCGTCCTCAGACCAGTAATCTAAGAAATCTCGGCACGAACAAACATCATACCAGATGTGACCTTTTTCATCATTTCCTTGATAAAACAAGTTTGCCATCAGCACCGAACTTTACCACAGTGGATATTGAGAGATTACAAGGAGTCACAATTCATCAGTGAGAATTCTGTAGGAAAAAACAGTAGAAACTTCATTCCTTTGTGGGATTTTAATTTCAACTAAGCCATCCTTTTTTTGTGGTAAATGTTGGTTCTGTTATCTGGATTGGTTTGGCTGTTCCAGCTCTGTGTCGTTCATAGTTAGTGATCCAAGATGTGGGGATAAGGGCTTGCAGTTCCTCTCGTGGGATTTGTCTGGGGACAAAGGTACAGTGAGGAGTTTTAGGAGAGTCAACTGAAAGAAATATGGATTCACCATTTTGTAACTTGGGTAGCAGAGGCAGATCGAAGGCATGGTTTTGGATGCGATATGCCATCTGGTGATAAAGGGTTTCCATATACGTATTCTCCAATTCTAGACAATTGATTTGGATATGGACACGAAAACAGTAGAAAGAGCTGGATCATCTAAAAGTATGGTGAAATTTGGGAACAGAGTTACGAAAATTGTTCCGGCATTGAGGGTGGTTTGTACAGTTCCGATAACATCATGTTCATATTTTCGTAACCTAGAATCTAGTAGTGCAATGCGGGGAACCATTGGAAGACCTTTTTTGGCATGAAGGGTAAAGGATAATCGGATCGCTCCGAAGTGAATATTAGTGTAACCTTGCTTAAGCCAAATTTGTGGAAACTGTTACGGGAATTGAAGTGTGACATACTGTTCTTCTTTTGTAGAAGACAATTTGTGCGTAGAGAAATTGGATGCTTGACAAAAGTCTTTGACAGAAGTTGAAGTTGGATTTTTACCTAGGAGTTGTTTCAACCGAACACCGACACTATTTTTGGATTTTTGATAAATACTATATGGATTAACTACTGGATATGAATACAATGGATATTTACTATCTTCGGAAACATAATCTAATTCATAAACATTAGAAATACGAGAATTTGAAAAAATAGGTAGATCTGGAAGATATACTAAACTAGAGGATGAACTTGAAGACATGATTAAAGTGAGGGGACCAAATATGAGAGCAAGAGTGTATATGTGACCATAAAATTCAATATTCTTGATCTATTTAATTATTTTTTGAGTAAAATCTGCTCAAAAATCATTTTTATGCTACAATGTGCATTGTGCCACTTACACTCTCAACAGGACATATACCTCGGCTGCCTAGCATTACCTTGATTTTATAAAATTCCGGACAATTAGAATTCTTCTAAAGTGTTCAGTTGCTCAATTATGTCTTAGTTTTTTGATGAAAATATTCACAGAAGATCCAATATTAGGCAACTGTGATATAATTCAGAGCATACTAATCAAAGACTATTGAGCAGTGTTAATAATCAGAAGAAGAATGGGCATTGGATGTTGGTTAGCAATGCTGGTCGAAGAAGACAACCGCAAGGCACACCCCCGAAATTTCAGGCGGACGGGGGGGAGAGGGTTCCAATCTAATACCGGCTTTAGGGGAAAGGAAATTCCTAATCAAGGTAGGAATGTTTTTGGTAATACAGTAAAACCGCTATATAGTAATATTCTATATAAGAATAACCTTCTTATAGTAATAAAAAGTTAAATAAGAATAAAGTCTACATTGTAATATTTCATGTTTTTTTAAGGACCATCCTTAAGAAATTTACCTCCATATAGTAATAAAATAACATTAAATTTTAAATATATTAATATATCAACATAAAATATCAATAATTATTTAACTATGTTACATTAAACTTAAGATGATATGAAATACTTATGCAAAGTTGTTTGTGACAATGACTTAATATTTTGGGTTAATATTGTATCATTTAACTTGCGCATTCATAGTAACTCGTCAACACAATCATTGTATGTAAATGAATGAATATTCTAAATATAATATATACACAATGTATATGCATGATGTACGCGCATATTTTTTTTTTTAATCTCATGAATCCTTTATGTCTTTTAAATTCATGTTTTTAAAATATGAAGTCAAATATGTCCAAGTGTCATATAATATATATTAGTTATTTTTTAAAATTATATTTATTACATATAAGCCTCTATTTAAGAATAACCTCCACATAGTAATATTTTTCTCTGGTCCCAACAGTATTACTGTACATGGCAAGAAATCCGGACTACTCAACCTAAAAATGAGGGCCAGTCACAGAGTTTCAATTTTGGGACACGCTTTGACATATTTAATAAAGTCAACGTAGGGAGCTTGGAGGAAGTCCCGGTATAATCGTTGAGAGAACAGGTGGGCGAGATTGGTCTGCCATAGAAGAGGGCGGCCCTAAACATTTTAGGGCCGCAAGGATACAGGGTCAGGTGGGAACCGGAAGAAGACGGGTAATAAGCCGACTACTAGTCTGTCCCACCAACCACGGATGGGTCAGGGACAGGACCCAAGCCGAGCTGCGCCCAAATGAGTCTAATATTTTTAGTGGGCTGACCCCAACAATGCCCACCGAGGTGAAACCAGCCCAAGATACAAAAAAAAATCTTCTTGCTAATCCAAGTGACACCTCGCGTAAAGCTGACGGAGTCCTGGTGAATTGCAAGAATATCTCCGGGGTGACTGGTGGCGCTTCGGTGGCAGTATAGGCTTCATCAAGTATGAATCCTAAAACTCACCCAACAGACAGTGCCGACGAGGGAGTCAGTGACACGGATTTCGAAGTAGACCAGGGTCGTCTAATTGTTGGGGAACTGAACCCATCCGAGTGCAGAGCAGGTAGCTTAGGTGGGGAAGATGGCAACGCATGTCTTGGCGTCCTAGGGGCTGCGTTGGCAATGTTTTTCAGAAATTTGCTTCACTAAGTCGGACGTCACTGCCCAGATGTCTTGGTTATTCTAGAACCTAGGGTCTCGAGTGTTAGAGCGAGACGGATTTTGCGTAAATTTTTGTTTACTAAACTAATTGCGGTAGAAGCGATAGGATTTTCAAGAGGGATTTGGTGCTTTTGGGATGAATCAGTAGTGAATTTGGAGTTGCTTTCATTTACTAGTCAGATGTTGAATTTAATGGTGACTAATCAGGGGCAAGTACATTGTGTTGTGCCTCTAGTTTATGCTGTCCCCCATGGCTAGTATCCGCGAAATATTTTGGAATTATCTAGATGAGCTTGGAAAAATCATACACTCTCCTTGGCTGATGGTGGGTGACTTTAACCAGGTTTTAGAGGAAGCGGGGGGAATAGTAGCTGGTGTAGACTGGTGGCTAGATGTTAGGAAGTGTTGGACCGTTGCAAGTTAGTGGACATGGGCTTTAACGACCCCGCCTTCACTTGGAATAATGGCCCACATAATGGTGGTTTTGTTTTGGAGAGGATCAATAGAGTGTGGGGTAATTTGCTGTGGCACAAAAAAATGGGGAGTACCGAAGTGCATCATCTTCCGAAGAAACACTCAGATCACAACCCATTACTAGTACTCTGTGAACACACGCCTCGGCCTCCACGAATGCACAATGTTTTTAGATTCAAGTTGGCATGGTTGCATCATGAAGGTTTTGAGGACATCTTGAAATCATCTTGGCGACTGAGAGGGAGTGACCTTGGGAAGTCCATTGAGGACTGTACTATGGCACTTCTGGCACTTCGGTGGTGGGGAAAGACGGTTTTTGGGAGTATTAGTGGCAAGAAGCAGCGATGTCTGGCTCGATTGGACGGAATTCAGAAGAGGTTGTGTCAAGGACCGAATCGTTTCTTGGTGGAGTTGGAACAGGAACTGGTGGGAGAGTATAATAACATTCTGAGACAAAAGGAACTTGGTTGGTTGCAAAAATCACGAGTGAAATGGTGGGTAGAGAGGAAGAACAATACAAAATATTTTCACACGATGGCTAATGTTAGGCGGAAGAAAGGCCGAATGTTGCGCTTGCTTGGGCAGGACGGAGACTGGGTGGAGGATACAGACACATTGAAGGAGATGGCTACCAAGTTTTATAGGGATTTGTACACAGCTGAACCTCTCAGTGACCCAGGTTTGGAGGATTTTTCCTTTCCTCCATTGAATCATGCAGTTAAACGTTATTGAATCATGAGGTAGCTGACCCAGAGATATATCAAGCTATTAAGCAAATGAGGGCGTTAAAAGCATCCGGACTTGATGGGTTACCGCCTATCTTCTTTCAAAAATATTGGGATGTTGTAGGGGAAAGTGTGATTCAGTTTGTGAAAAGCGCTTTTTGAAATAAATGTTTCCCCAGAGTATGAATGAATCGCTTATCACTCTGATACCTAAACAGGACGTGCCATAAAATGTTGCTCAATCTTGCCCAATTGCTCTATGTAATGTTTTGACCAAGTGTATTACGAAGGTAATTGCAAACAGGTTAAAATCGTTGGTGAGTAAGCTTGTTGGGGGAAAACAATGTGGCTATATACCGGGATGACAAGGAGTGGATAATGTGGTGATTGTTCAAGAGGCTATACATAGCATGAATAATAAGCTACGGCGCAAAGGATGGATGGCGGCTAAAATAGACCTTGAAAAGGCGTATGACCACATCAGTTGGGACTTTCTGAGGGAGATATTGCAAAAACGTCGGCTTCAATAGTACATTACAAGAGCTCATTATGTTTTTTATATCTTCCGCCACGTTATCCGTTTTATGGAATGGAGATAAACTCAATGGTTTTGTTGTGCAACGGGGGCTACGTCAGGGCGATCCTCTTTCCCCATGCTTGTTTGTTCTATGTATGGAGGTGTTGGGAGCCGACATTGAGAAGCAAGTAGCACAAAGAAAATGGAAGCCACTTAAGTTGACACGATCCGGGCCATGTATATCCCATGTCTTCTTCGCGGACGACCTTTTCCTTTTTGGAGAGGCAAGTGAGACACGGGCTAGTGTTATGGAAAATGTTCTTCGGAGATTTTGTGATAAGTCGGGACAAAAGGTGAACGTGGAGAAATCAAAGCTATTTGTGTCGAAGAATTTGAACTCAAGCATGGCGCAGGTATTGAGTAGCAAATGCGGGATGCAGTTAACAAATGATCTTGACAAATATCTTGGTGTTCCGATAAAACATGGAAGAATGCGTAAAAATACTTTTCTCTTGGTGGTAGACAAGGTTCGCAAGAAATTGAGTGGTTGGAAGGGGAAGCTTGTGTCTAGAGCCTCTCGAAGCATCCTCATCAAAACAGTGACTTCAACAATCCTTAGTTATTACATGCAGCCGGTGGCTTTTCCAAAAGGGATTTTGGAGGATTTTGAGAAGTTAAATTGAATTTTTTTCTGGGGAGGTGAGGAAGGGAGTCATAAATTACACACCATGGCATGGGATGTTATATGTAAGCCTAAGGAGGAGGGTGGTTTGCGAATACGACGTTTTAGAGATGTGAATTGGGGGCTGTTGTGTAAGTTATGATGGAGAATGCTTCAAGAACCGCATAAACTTTGGGCGGGCATTTTGTGGCAAAAGTATGGTAACCTGTTCCATCAGGTTCGAAAACAAAAGGCCTCGGTTGTATGGTGTGGCTTGTGGATGATTCAGGAGGCACTTAAAGAGGAGATTGACTGGGATTTGGATTCGGCGCAGATTAGGATGGAGGATGGACCCCTACTGAAATTAAAGTCCGGTAGGGGTGATGATTCTATAGTGCAAATGGTACGCAGACAACTTGAGGGGGCGAGTCCGGTTAATGAAGGGCCTCAATGGAGGCGGGTATGGAAGGCACGGGGGCCTCAAAGATATAATTTCCTCCTTTGGCAGATTCGGCACGGCCGACTCCCAACACGGGGATTGCTATTTTCTAGGTACTGCAGGGATGATCCATGGTGTATGTTGTGTGAAGGTGGAGTGGACACAACGTTACATGCGGTCCGTGATTATTCATGGGTTCGTTGGGTGTGGAGTGGGATTTGGATGAGAATGCATCTCACAGCTTTTGGAGGAACATGAAACCAAAATGTTGGGTAGATGGGTGTTTCCGGAGGGCGACATCACCAAGTTGTGCAACAGAATTTCGAGACATTGATTGGAAGCTATTGTTTCGTATGGAGTGGCGACAGTGTGGTACTTCTGGAATGGGACCGTTCAGACTCTTCCCCGTCTTCTCTCTCTACACAAAATTCAATCATATTATTGTCTTTTTGGGTTGACGCTTAACTATATATGTGAGTTCCGCTCAATTCAAGTAAAAGTGATGTACGAACAGTCCCACAAGAACGGTAATAAAATTGAGTGACCACATCCCTCAACCCAATTGGCATATTGGCCAGGCTATGGTGCTAACTAAACATTTTTTTGTTGTTGTATAAAAAAAATGACAGCTCAGATTTTTTGAGCGAAGATGTGTTGTAATTTTGTAAATCTATTGCGTAAAGCAGGTGTTACATGCCTTAAGACATTTTAATCAGGAGAGAACACCCATTATAGAGAATGAAACACCTGTCTAAAAGCATGTAACATTGCTAAAATGTGTTTAGAATGTACTGAATTTTTAATATTTTGCACTATAACCGCGACCCCAAAATATAACATTATATAACAGCTCCTTATTATATTTTTTGCAAGGAAAACATTTAATTATATAAGAATCTATGGAAAATGAGAAAACCTAGGGAGGAGAATCTTCTCTCACATTTAGGAGATGATTAGGTTGTCACGTTTACTAACTCTCAAACGAGGGAAAATTTAATCATAGTAGTGTCATTGTGGGACTAACTTCACATGAATTGAACTCCGCTTAATTTATGTGAGAGAGTTGTGGAACCATTCTCACAAAAAAGGTCTCAAAATTGAGTAGCCCGTCAAACTAACATAAATTATAATTTCTCTTCTCAGTAATCTTTCTCTTTTTTCCCTTCCCTTTTGTAAGCCCTAAGGGCGATCGAACTCGGTTTTTGATAATGGACAAACACTTGATGTTGTGTCTAATGTTTATATCTTTGTGATAGAATATCGGAACTAATATTGGAAGCTCTAAGTACTTCAATCAAGCCATGATCAAGATTCAAAGACATATTATTCAAGGCTCATCTTTCAAGATTGATGATTGAAGACTTAGGTTTGGTTAGTTTAGCTTTGTCGTCATTAGTCGTTATCCTATAAAGCTCTAACCAAAGCTCTTATGAACATAAGCTCTACACTCTAGTCTTGCATGTTTTCATAATCACGTTTTCAAAAGGCTTAATTTCAAAATGATCCTTACAAGTGTTCGTATTTCAAAAGCCTTTGTTTTCTAAGTCTAAGTCCTTTAAAATGGTTTTCCAAGTGTTCTTACTTGTTACTTTTTAGGAAAACATTTTAGACTTCAAAAGATTTCAAAACGTGTGAAAAATATGCTCAGGAAGGTCGGTCAACCGAGCCAAGGTCGGATCAACCGACCAGAAACTGAGAGGTCTGAAGAGTTGGTTCGGTCGACCTATAGGTAGTTCGGTCGACCTATGTGTCTAGTCGGTCGACCGACATAGGCCAAGGTGGATCCGAAGTTGGCCTCGGTCATCCGAGGTGCTCTGTTCGGTCAACCGAACTCTGCATTTTCTAGCCGTTTTTTGACCGTTGGAGAGTCGTTTTTCAGCCAAATTTGAAATATATAAATACTCCAAAGCTAGAGAATCATTCTAAGACTTGAAAATACATTTTACATTGATTTCTTATCAAGTCTAAACACTCACAAAGTAAATGCTCTTCATTTCTATTATATAAATCATTCAAGAGCAATATTTCAAAAGCAAGACAAAGAGTGGATTTCATATGTTCAAAGAGCTAAACATTCTTGTACTTCAAAGGTATATTTCTCACTTATAAGAGTGATCAATCTTGTTCTTTAAACATTCTATTCCCTTTCTAAGTGATTGGGTAATTGTTGTAAAAGTCCTACTTTGTGTGGGCAAATTGTAAAGTCCTACTTTGTGTGGGCAAGCTCTTAGTGAGTTTCTTTGTAGTGTGGTTGTGTTGTAAAACTCTTTGTGAGTTAGCCACATTTGTAAACATTCTTCTTAGTGAAGTTGTTTGAAATCCTTGGGTGCGGCTCAAGGAAGTGGATGTAGATTCTAAGTGAATCGAACCACTCTAAATCCTTTGTCTTGTTGTTGGGTTTTGCATTGCTATTATTCATCTTGCTTAAACTTGCAATAGCTTTGTAAAGAATCGAAAAAGTTTACAAGATTAGTTAAAACCCAATTCACCCCCCACCCCCCTCTTGTGTTTTACAATTGGTATCAGAGCCTCGTCTTCATCTTTAGCTTAATAGCTTGAAGAAAAGATTAATTGCCGGATATTCCGCTTTAGCATACCAAGAGGGATCTTCCACAAATAGACCACCTCTCTTTGATGGAAATAATTTCAATGCTTGGAAAGACCGTTTCAAAATCTATGTGTGCTCTATAGACTACTCTTTATGGAAGATTTTTGAAAAAGGTCCTTATGTTCCTATGAAAGAGGTGAATGGTGTTCAAGTTCCAAAATTGGACAATGAGCTTAATCAAGATGAGTCCAAGAAAATGACTCTCAATTATCGAGCTATGAACATCATTAGTTGTGCTCTTAATCCGGATGAGTACAATCGGGTACGTGGAAGCAATTCCGCTCACAAGATGTGGAGAATCTTAGAAGTCACCCATGAGGGGACTAATCAAGTCAAAGAATCAAAGCTCAACATGCTTGTGAGGGAATATGAGCTTTTCTATATGAAGACAAATGAAACTATCAATGAGTTGAACACTAGATTCACAAATATTGTCAATGGGTTGAGATCCTATGGAAAGGAATATTCTATGGGTGAAATGAATAGGAAGATTCTCAACTCACTTCCTAAAAGTTGGGAAGGAAAAGCTCTTGTGATTGAAGAAGCAAAGAATTTGAAGACTTTTCCAACGGAGGAGCTCATTGGTTCTCTTCTCACTTATGAGCTCACACACAAAAAGAATGAGCATCTTGAAAGGGCAAAAGTGAGTGGTGCTTTAAAGGCTATTCTTGATATTGATGATTCCAATGATTCAAGTGATGAAGAAGACATCAACTTTGATGATGAGACCATGGAGTTTGTGGTAAAGCGCATGAAGAAAATGTTTTCCGGGAAAGGAAGAAAACATTTCCAAAATAGAAGAAAACAAAATCCTCATGGGATGAAATGCTATGAATGAGGAAGTGATCAACATCTCATAGGAGAATGCCCCGCCACCAAAGAAAAAAGAGCCCAAGGAATACAAAAAAGAAAAAAATTCTTTAAACCAAAGAATTTCAAGGGCATGCTAAGCCATTGGGATCAAGAAGGGAGTGGTGATGAAGAAGATGAAAATGCAAATGTTTGCTTCATGGCTTTTTGGTAATGAGGTACATCTTTCTCCCTCTCCTTCAAATTCTTATAATGATAATGATGATGATGATGAGGATGATCCTAATGAGCTTTTAATGGATATGTATGATCAATTGACTAAATGTGCAAAGCAAAACAAAGATATGAAGCTTAAAATTGAATCTTTGCTTGATGAAAGAGCTAAGTTGATTGATGAAAATAAGAAGTTGTGTGATGATGTTAATTGCTTGAAATGTGAAAATGAAAGTCTCATTACTACTAGCAATACATCCTCATTACAATACATAGAAGCTTGTAATAAATTGTCATCTCTTGAAAACAAGCTTGTTGAATTTGATATTTTGAAGAACAAATTAAATGACCTTACCCTTCTTGTTGATAACTTTTCTAAGGGTAAGAAAAATCTTGATCAAATTCTTAGTGTGCAACGTGCTTCAAATGTTAAACATGGTCTTGGTTATAATGCTAATCACATTGATCATGCTAGCTCTTCTAAGTTGCCTAAGAATCACTTTGTGCATGCTAGTACCTCACATAGGCAAATTAGATATCATGAGCATGTTCACAATTCTTCTAAGCCACACATTTGTTGCACATATTGTGGAAAACATGGTCATACTAATGCTAGATGCCATGTTAAGAAGAAGATTGAAAAAGGGGTAAAAACCATTTGGAAAGTTAAACGTATTTCAACTAACCCCCATGGACCCAAACAAAAGTGGGTACCAAAAGTTACTCTTCCCTTGAGTTTATAGGTTCTCATTAGTTTAAGGGAAGCTCCGGTTCTATGTTGTTTCAATGTGTATGATCTTGTCACATAACCGGAGAAGAAGAAGTGCTAGTTAAAGGAGATGTGCCAAAGGAAGAAATTCAAAAGCACTCCTTAACACTTGGATTCTCAATACTCATATGGTAATCAATTGGAGAACCAAGTTGCTTGAATACAAAGAGCAAAGCATCAAGTGATGACAAGAGCCAAAAGTGTCAATCCAATATCTTCATCACTTGGTAAGAAAGCAAAGGTATCAAAATCACTTTCTCTTAACATTTTAATTAATGTGTTTAAGTGTTTTTGATATTTTTATTTTTTTATATGCTTACTCTTATATATGTTGCATCTCACATTCTTCATTGTATATTTATATAGATAACCTTTAACATGTTCTTGATTGTCCATGTTTATTATAGCTAAGGTATCTATGAGATGTAGCATATGCAACTTGATAGATTCTTGTTTTGTCATTTCATTTAAGAATCCATCTAGTTGTTTTGGTTTTTGATTTGCATGATCCATATGCAATATTTGTGTTACTTGAGAAATTGAACTAATCATGAAGGACCTTTTAAAAAAAAAAAAAATGTACCATATTTGTTCTCAAGAATTCCTTGTAGGTAACAAAGAGTTCTAAGCTTCAAGAAGAAGATATGAACTACAAGGAATGGCACAAGTGAGCTACGACTCCAAGAAAAGAGTCAAAAGCTAAAGATGAGTATGATAAAGAAGATTGAGAATCTCAAAGAACTCATTGAAGAAACTCAAATTGCAAAAGCATTCATCAAATTCAATGAGATATTCCTAAACTCAATCTCTTTCATTTCCTTGAACAATTATTGATCTTACTTTCCATATAATGTTCAATTGTTCTTGAAATGGGCATCTTGGAGATTTAATAACATGTTTTGCTCTTCATATGTTTTGATTGTTCTTGAGCATGTTATTAGAGAGCTTAATGATTTGATCTTTGTGATGAATTTTTTTTTCAACCCCCTCCCCTTGTTTATTTAGTGTCCTATGCTTTGGGGGAGTTTGTATATGCTATGTTTAGATTTTACTTGTTCTTTGTTGCATATAGGGGTGTTGGTGTGTTTATATTCAAGTCTATAGCATTAATCTTATGTGGTTGATCGTCTAGATGCTTGACTTAGGATGTAAACTCTATATGTGATGTATGCTCAATTGTCTTATTTTACATCATCACATCACATGTTGGCTTGCTTTTCATCTTTTAACTCTTATAGCCAACTTGTGTAAGTTATTTTGGTAGTTATATGTGTTATAAATGTTTATGTCTTCAATTGGTATCACATATACTCTCCCCTAATAACTTTGAGATCATATTCTTCTTTTTTCTTATCCATTGTGATCTCATTATAGTTTTTGGTTAGTATCACTTTAAGAGTTGCTACACTCTTTTAGCTAACCATTAACTTGTTAGAGGAATGTACTCCAAGTGCTATTTTACACTTCCTCTACTTCTTTTGGTTGTGATACATGTGCTTATCTTATGTATTCATGGTATCACTTTCACTTGTACTTTGTTAGCTATATTTTCAAACGTGTTTTACAATTGGCTATATTTACAATTGGTATCATGTTTTACAATTGGTCAATTTGTATCATACTTGGTTTTATCTCAAATAGCTAACATCGTATGTTTGATAAACGGCGAGATTATTCTTTAAGGTTTATTCCCTATCTCCTTTGTTTTTAGCTTAGGTTGATATTCTTTTTGAGCCATACATGACCATCTTTTGGATTTATGTGTTATTATGGACTCCTTGTTTTTTAGAAATCAACTAAGCTTATTCATAAGTAATCCTTCTTCAGAATTATTTTTGGTCTTTAGGATTGATCTTTTGGTTCTTATTTTTATCAATCTACAAGACCATCAAGTTGTCTCCATGGTTTTTAAGTTTTTCTTTATATGGGGAGGATTATTAAATTTCACCAAGCTTCTCCAAAATTAATCTTTACTTTTCGTTAAAATGCTTTTCTTATTGGCGCTCTGATATCCCTTTTTGATTTTGACAAAAAGAGGGAGAGTTTTTAGTGTTGCAAATGTGCCAAGAGAAGTTATTTACAAAAGGAGAAAGCTTAGAACTTGCAAAATGGGAGAGATAAGGGATTCTTTAATATAGGGGGAGTATAATTTTTTTGAGAAAACTTCTACTTGTCTGGATCCTTAACATCCTTATCTCATGCATACATTTGGTATCTTATTTTTGCATATTATTCCCATTTGCATCAATGTTTTGTCATCATCAAAAAGGGGGAGATTGTTAGCCCGAAGGGCAAAATATTCTATGTTGTTTTGATGATAACAAACCATTGTTAGTTCTAATGTTTGTGTGAGCATGTTCTTTATAATAGGATCCTTAGCACTCACATCAACATTGATGAAAATGGTAAGTTAGCTTCTTGTGTAAACTTAAGGCATGTATATTACACACAAGAATGCTATTATATGGAAGGAAGGAGGCAAAGAGGTTGGTTGGGAAATAGGGCTCTTCAAAGAGTCCCTAATGTATATGGCAAAAGAACTTAACATGCTAGTGCTTATGTTTCTCGTTCTATCTTGGTTTATCTTATAAGCACTTAGCTTTTCACTTATTTGTTCTTATATCCTTTTGCCATGCTTCCTTGTACTCAAAATTGTCCATATCCTATCTAATTACATCAAAGTTTGTCATAATCAAAAAGGGGGAGATTGTAAGCCCTAAGGGCGATCGAACTCGGTTTTTTATAATGGACAAACACTTGATGTTGTGTCTAATGTTTATATCTTTGTGATAGAATATCGGAACTAATATTGGAAGCTCTAAGTACTTCAATCAAGTCATGATCAAGATTCAAAGACCTATTATTCAAGGCTCATCTTTCAAGATTGATGATTGAAGACTTAGGTTTGGTTAGTTTAGCTTTGTCGTCATTAGTCGTTATCTTATAAAGCTCTAACCAAAGCTCTTATGAACATAAGCTCTACACTCTAGTCTTGCATGTTTTCATAATCACGTTTTCAAAAGGCTTAATTTCAAAATGATCCTTACAAGTGTTCGTATTTCAAAAGCCTTTGTTTTCTAAGTCTAAGTCCTTTAAAATGGTTTTCCAAGTGTTCTTACTTGTTACTTTTTAGGAAAACATTTTAGACTTCAAAAGACTTCAAAAGATTTCAAAACGTGTGAAAAATATGCTCAGGAAGGTCGGTCAACCGAGCCAAGGTCGGATCAACCGACCAGAAACTGAGAGGTCTGAAGAGTTGGTTCGGTCGACCTATAGGTAGTTCGGTCGACCTACGTGTCTAGTCGGTTGACCGACATAGGCCAAGGTGGATCTTAAGTTGGCCTCGGTCATCCGAGGTGCTCTGTTCGGTCAACCGAACTCTGCATTTTCTAGCCCTTTTTTGACAGTTGGAGAGTCGTTTTTCAGCCAAATTTTAAATATATAAATACTCCAAAGCTAGAGAATCATTCTAAGACTTGAAAATACATTTTACATTGATTTCTTATCAAGTCTAAACACTCACAAAGTAAATTCTCTTCATTTCTATGATATAAATCATTCAAGAGCAATATTTCAAAAGCAAGACAAAGAGTGGATTTCATATGTTCAAAGAGCTAAACATTCTTGTACTTCAAAGGTATATTTCTCACTTATAAGAGTGATCAATCTTGTTCTTTAAACATTCTATTCCCTTTCTAAGTGATTGGGTAATTGTTGTAAAAGTCCTACTTTGTGTGGGCAAATTGTAAAGTCCTACTTTGTGTGGGCAAGCTCTTAGTGAGTTTCTTTGTAGTGTGGTTGTGTTGTAAAACTCTTTGTGAGTTAGCCACATTTGTAAACATTCTTAGTGAAGTTGTTTGAAATCCTTGGGTGCGGCTCAAGGTAGTGGATGTAGATTCTAAGTGAATCGAACCACTCTAAATCCTTTGTCTTGTTGTTGGGTTTTGCATTGCTATTATTCATCTTGCTTAAACTTGCAATAGCTTTGTAAAGAATCGAAAAAGTTTACAAGATTAGTTAAAACCCAATTAACCCCCCCCCCCCTCTCTTGTGTTTTACACCTTTTAAATTACTAAATTAGCCTCTGTAAAAATAAAAGTTATTTAAGGACTAAAGGACACGTGACAGCTTCACGGGAACTATTCGCATTTAGATTACTTTCAATCCAAAAGTTCCCAATTTTGGATTACACATTTCATCTCACGAAAAAAATCAGCTTAAATTTTCGATTATCAAGACAAAAATTCTCAAAAAAAAACTTCAATTAATTTTTTTGAAATATTGTTTAAATAAAACAACAAAAAAGAGAAGAAAAAAAACACTTACAATTATCCTTCACCTTCTAGTTATCTGGAGTTGTGACAAGTAGTAGCTCAATTGGTATAAAGACTTTTTATTAGGTCGCAAGTCATTAGTTCGAATCACACTCTCTTTCCAAATGTATAAAAAATAAAATAAAAATTAACGGGTTGATACATTTTTTTCCAAATTCAATTTATTTATATATAATATGTTTTCTTATAGAAAAAAGAAACATAAAGAAAAATTAATGTTACCTGGGAATGCTTAGGGTCAGAAGTATCAAGATAAGCACAAACTCTCAAATCACTAGTGAAGTTAGTATTTGGCATGAAATCACCAACAAGAATATTATATTTGTCAACAAGATCCATATAAAAAATATGTGAAAATGATTTCGCATCAAGAACAGAAATAACATTTGGATTCACACCAACAAAGACTGGAAATGTTGGGGGCACATTTGTCCTAAATACTGTGCTCTTATTCTTTTCCATTCTTTTCTTGAAGAATTTTTCAGGCCCTTGAAACCAAAAGTAATACAATCTTATCTGATATTGGTCCTAACAATGGCCAGCCATAGCTTCCAGGGACCGACCGGACCGGCAGAGATGCCGGCGGTGTCTGTGGTGGTGATGGTACTACTGATATCCCAGGAAGGATATCCATCATTCTTGTCATTAATGTTGAAATCAAAGAAGAAAGTTGAAGTTCAAGATAGAGGAAATGATAAATGCAAAGAAACAAAGAAAGAAGAAATATGCAGCTGGGCAGAAAGAAAAAGAAGGTATAAAATGGAAGTGGATAGAATGATGACTGCGGATGATATGGATTTAGTGGAAGGATCTGGGATATAATTAGTTGTTATTAGGTAGATCAGGCCCAACAAATGTATAGAAGTGTACAAGGGGGCCGTAGAAATAGCCTACTAGATATTTATTTCATCTTTTTAGTAAGGGGATGAGTGGTTAATACCCACCTACCCCTATAAAATTAGTTAACAACCCCCCTCCCCCCCCCCCCCCTCATTTATTCCCTTTCTTTCTCTCTCCTTTCAATATTTTTCAAATCATCTCAACCATTTCCCATCATCAGCAGCCGCTGGAATTGTTTTGGAGACAATCATCTTGTTACAAACGTCGGCCTCGTCAACTTTGTCTCTAGACCCAACGTCAAAATAATATCACAACTTAACACAATGTAAGAATCCGAGCACAAACTTCCCAGCCACCGACCGCAAGTTGATATCTCATTTTCAAATCAAAGCTGCATTCTTTAAGACTGTTGTGCATTAACAATATGAAGGATATGTATTGTTCTTCATCATGCCACACTTAATGAGCTACAGACCGATAACCACAGTGATCGTCATCTTTTACGTTAAAAATCCAATCATTAAAGGTAGGGCTAACGAGTGAAACTCGGTTGGCCAAAAGAAGTAAAAAAAAAGATCATCTATCATCGGTTACATTCTCAGTTCCTGACGAGCTATCAGGAGTCCCCTGACCTGACCCCGTCCTTGGGAGCCACTAGAAGTTCTTCCTCCCCGGCCTGGAGATGTTTTCTTAAATGATTTTTTCCCTGTCTTTGATCTGTACTCCCACCATGATTGATCTCTCCTTGTAGATGATCATTTCGGTCTACCTTTGGTAACCACGATCCGTGGCTCAGCTAAGTGTGTATCGTAAGGGTAACTTATTTCGGCAAACTTGTTTTTGAATTGTCATATCTGTTCAGGATCTCTTATAGAAATTTCATTGTACATGTCCATAAGCCCCTTTAAATTATACTTGGGAGGTTGTATATCGCCAAACATGGGATGTTTAGGAGGAGTATCAACTGAGAGAGAACTCCAAAAAGGGTGAAGATCCCTAACTCGTATTTTACCCCCGTCTTCCTTAATATGTCTTGTAGTTCACATGAACGTGGAATTCCATAAATCGATCTTGCAATGCAATCGCATACATCCCAATCTTTTTGCACTGCTTCGTCAAAAGGTCTAAACCCCAAGAACTAACCCTACCTTTCAACTTCCTTAGAAAGATGTTGTGATCTAATTTTTTATCCCAAGTACGAGAGGATTCCATTGCCCCCTTAATCTCATTAATTTTATGTACAATCATACAGTTGATCCTCTCCCAAACAAATACAATACCCCTAACACAAGTTCTCAAATACCTCTTTAATGCGGAGTATGAGCTCTCAACCCGGTTTGTGGTATTTGAACCGAAATGGAAATACTTGTTTGTCCATGCCGGAAAGAACATTTCGTTGTAATTATCAACCCAAGTTTTTCAAAGATAGCTTATCAAATCGGATGCCTGTTGCGTTTTAGAACCACGTAAAATATCATACCACTTCTTAAAATATTCATCTTCAGTTTGAGCGTACGCCAATGCGCCCCAAGTGATTTTAAAGAATTCGTCACCTTTTGATGCTCCAAGTATTGAAACAACGTTCTTTTTTACACACTTCCCAATGTGTCTCCTACACAACATGTGTTTGGCTTCATGAAATACCTCAATACTTTCCTTAACAAGTTGCATATCTTTATCCGTTACAACAACACCGGGGACTCGGTTGGGATCAAATAATCCCTTAATCGTAGCTAGTGCCCAAGCAAACCTTTCTTGTTTTTCTTGACACAAAAATGCATATGCAATAGTGAAATTTTGACCGGTGCAGGTAAATCCAATAACAACAAGTGGAGTCATTTTGTATCTGTAATTATTCAAATCTGTAAATCTACAAAATTCTAAACAATATAAATACTTCAAATAAAAAAAAATTATCTGTTTATTTTGTAGGTGTTGTCCATAAGGATAACGTAGGGGAAAAACCTGACAAGTCTTATGGAGTCCGGATGAGCAAATAATAAGTCGCCAACATATTGTTGAGATTCGTCCACACCCTCCCCGTCACTCCCGCTATTTACATAACGGCGACACTCTACAACATAGACAGCATCAGTAAGACGATACATCAGATCTTGTAATTCAGTCCTACCATTTTTTATCAAGTCTCTTGAGTTTTTCTCTCGCATTAAATATTGTAGACTTACTGCCATAAAAATTAGGATTTTCCAATTTCAATGTGTTATATATTTCGTTCGCCCCAACGTTGCACTTACTCAACTGCTCAACCAACTTAATCTGGTTGTCATCCAACATCCGTGCCGTAGCATGACCAAACTGATAAATTCCCAAGAAGTGATTATGTTTGCCTTGGCTAACCTGAAATCTCCATGACTCAGTTTTAGTCTTTTTCCCTACTATCTTGAATGGGTAATTTATCTTCTTAGTCCTCCTTGTCCGGTTAGCTTTCCTCCCTTCACCGCCCTTGCCAACTGGTGCCCCAATGTACGTACCAGAAAGCTCACATCGTAAATATACTTTGGGTACACTGTAATCTTGTACCTGTCTTGAGCGACCAATCACAGTATATACTTTATTTTTTATGTTGTTTCCTGATGGGAGGAAGAAGCCGAGCCGCAGCAAATAGAATGTTTGTAGTCCACCATCCAGAATTCCCCATATGATGAGAAATAGAAGTCAAGTCCGACAATGTTCCGTTAACAGATTGAAGACAACCCGAATGGGTGAAGTCTTCATACCAAAACGACGACGAACCACCCCGAACCAATAAACTAACATGTTGTTCCACCTTCGACCGCACCATTAATAACCGCTTCCATACAATTGAATTCCAAGCAGCTGGGTTAACCGAAACAGGATGTGTATGAGCACAATACCTCTCATTTAGAAAATCCCTCCATAATGAATCAGATGTCCGAAACTACCACCATACCTTATATGTAAAAGCCTCGTGATATGAGAGTAATGAAGAAAGTCCCAAACCATTTTGATCCGTAGGTCGGGGGATTCTAGACCAAGACATCCAATGTCTGTTCATCCCATGTTCAGATGAACCCCATAAGAAATTGGAGAAAAGCCTTTCGATATTTCGCAGCACTTGCTTCGGGGGTGTGGGTGCCGCAAGAAGATGCATAATCATAGAAGATAGAACAAACCGAATCAATGTCAATCGTCCCCGATACTCAGTAACTTGCTTTGCCAACCTGATATCCTCATTTCGATTTTTTCTATGAAATTAGATTAGTAGACTACCTTCGGCCTTCCCACATATATAGGACAACCAAGATATAAAAAATGAAAACTGCCGTGTGTAAAACCAGTGACTTTGTGAATCATGAGAAGATGCCACTACATTGTTCTAGTGGAAGTATAAAATGAACATTTTCGATCATTAATTCGTTGCCCTGAAGTTGTTTCGTATCAGCTGGATGAAAGCCATTAGTGCTTGTAGGCCGCACTTTCCTGCACTTAGAAAAATCACCACATCATCCGCATATGCCAAATGAGAAACCAACATATTTGATTGAGGAACTACAAACCTTCCGACACTCCCCTCCATAAACAACTTATCCAAGCCCAACGAAAACGCCTCCGCGGCAAGAATAAAGCGCAAAGGGGATAGAGGATCCCCCTGTTTCACACCCCGACTAGAGCGAAAGAATCCATGTGGAGAGCCATTTACAAGAACAGAAAACCAGTTATTATTCAACATATTACCCATCATATGTAAGAAATGATCATCAAACCCGAACTTGCGAAGGACTGAAATGAGGAAAGAATGTGAAACTCTATCAAAATCTTTCATCATATCTAACTTGATAACCATGTTCCTACCACACACTTTCTTATTCAATGAAGCCATCATTTCCATTGCCAACAATATATTATCAGTTATATTCTGTTCCCTTACAAATCCGGATTGATTACGACTTATGAGAGAAGGCAACAACATAGATAATCCATTCAATCTGATTCGAAAATTTTGACCGATGCAATCCAAGCTCGGCAGATCAAAGCATGGCAGCTAGACGCTCCATCCCAGCGGTTGTTGCTTCTGTTAGGGACGACTACGGTTCGCCATGCTTTTCGGGAAGAGAACAAGGTTGCGGATAGTTTAGCTAATGAAGCTTGGGATTTTAATCAATTGTCTCCTAAGATTAGGGGTTTTGTCATCTGGACAGTGCCGGGGCACCTTATTTAAGGAAAATCCGGGACTGTTGTATTCTTTGGACTTTCAAGTCCTTTCTATCAATAAATCTTTTTTTTTAAAAAATACTTTATTTTTTATCCCCGTTTTTCATCATGCAGTGGGTGACGGCACCGCATGCGCGTGAACATGCGATGACGCCATCCGCCACATGATGACGCCTGTTTCTGGCCAGAACCATTTTCAGTGCAGTTTTCTCCCGTTCAGTGAGTTTTTCCCCACTTTTTTTCAATTTAAACATGTTTTTTTGTCCGGAAAAAAAATATTATTAAAACAACAAGAAATGTATAGGTAAGTATTTACCTCAAAATTAATGTATTCCAAATAACCACAATCGTCGTAGTACATTTAGACGGAATCTTGTCGGAATTTTTTTTTTGCTCCAAATTTTTTTAAATTGATATTTTTGTATATATAGTAAAAGACTATTCTCAAGAATGGAGCGTTGATAGTGGTAAAGGTTTCCAATTTGCATTTGGAAGAAGACACATTTAAAAGTTTTGTATGAGAACGTGAAATGGTACAAAAATCCCAAGTAGTTGCTCTAACAATGACTTCAAGACCTTGATATTAGCTTACATATCGAATGGAAGTCTTGAGAAGAATATTCATTAGATATGATGAAACGATTAAACACAATGATTGATGTTACTTCTACTTTAGAGTATCTCCATCACAGTTATTCAATTCCTGTAATTCACTGTGATCGTAAACCTACTGATGAAGATATGGTTGCCCATAACAGTGACTTCGGACTTGCAAAACTCTTAGGAGAAAATAGAAACAGCTCTACTCGTACCAAAACCCTTGCAACTTTCGGCTATATGGCACCAGGTAATCCTCTTATTTTCCACTTTCGTATTTTATTTTTCTATTTGAAAGAGAATGCATCTTTATATAAGAAGAGATGAAGCTAAGCTTATAAATTTCCTTTCTTCATGCTGTACCCCAAAAAAAAAAGGAAATGGCACATCATATTACATAATTTAGGTGTCGGCTACTTAAACTTCTAAAAAAACTGTTTGATTGTTGTTGATCAGATCCTGTAAGTATGTCATACCAATTGTGCTCAATGAAATGAGGGAGATGGCCGTAGGAGGGGTCTATGTTACTCGGACCCGGATACGAGTGTCGGGTACATGTATGTATTTAGGTGTCACCTCACCCAATTCATGTGAGGGGTGTGGGGTGGATCAGTCCCACAAAAACAGTCGATTGAATTTTCTGTGCTGGTTCTTAGCTCTATGCAAATTCATCAGTAACAAATCAAGATTTTAGTGTTCACAAGACATACTACTGAGATTAGCCAGTATCAAATGGTTAAGGGTCTCTCTGTGTACATTTTATGTCTTCTGTAGGCTTATGACTTTGCCTCTCAAAGACCCTCCCTCCTCTTCCCTTCCGAAAACAATAGGATGTATTATCGATCTTTCAACTGTTACAACCTCAATTTTATATCATGTCCAGAACAGAGAGAAAGTGTTCATGCACCAAACATGAATGTAGAAGAACTCGTCACGTAGATAAAAGTCAATTTTAATCAATATCTACAATATAGTTTCATCTCTCTTTCAAAACAGAGAAAATCGGGAGAAAAAGCGTAAAAACTCCCTCCGTTGAAATTTGAAATGTTCATATTTGAATTAGTAAAAAAAAAAAAAAATAAGATGAACTCTTATGCCTTAAAAATGGGTGAAAATTCTCTGTTCCCATACCTGTCCCCATTCATGTCCCACATTCCTGTCCCCAACCAATTAGAATTTACTATATAAATATTTTTTCCAATTATATATACACATGATGAATTGTGATTAGCTGAGGAAAGGGACGGGGATAGAGAATTTTTTGCCCTTAAAAATTAAGGTCAGTGCTGGAAGTTTAGATAGAAAATATATATTTTAAAGCAAAAGGCAAACATTCATTTTGGGCGAGCCTGAAACAGAAATATGAACACAGATTGGAGGATCTGGGGAGTATAATTTGCTAAGAAACAATTCTATAGATTCTATATCCAAGGATAGCAAAACTGAAACTCTCGAGAACTGCTGAGGATCAAATTAAATCTAACCAAAGCATTTTAGTAGCACCTAAATCATAATCTTGAAATGGTTAACTTAGGTATATACTCAAGAAAGCCATAGCCAGGAAAAAAAAAATAAGTTGATAATTATATTCCAGGAATTCTTTTGTGTAGTAGTAATACAATTTTTCATGCTAATATATGAGACAGGAGACTCTTCAAACTGCAAAGCAAATATGTTATATGTGGCTATTTGGTGATAAATACACATATACATATAATAATACATAAAGGGAGTAAGAGGATTTGAACCCTCAGTCAGTTAAATAAAAGAAGTGCGCGGGTCGGGTAGAGGCGCGGATCTTTGAAGGTTTGACGGGTCAAAAGAAGTCTATAAATAGAGGTTAGGACAGATATTTTGAGTTAGTCTTGAAGTTGTCAATTTTGACTTTCCTTTTCTATCTTCTGTCTTCTTCCTTTCTTCCTCATTTCTTTTCTGGTTCTCGAGCTATAGAACAGCTCAGTTTTGGAGGTTACTTTCGTTTAGTAAGTCTGATTATAAGTGTAATTGATTCCTTGTGATTGCAATTCTATTGAATCGGACTTGAATTTCAGTTTGATTTCTGAGAATCATAACAATTGGTATTAGAGCTTTGAGATCCTCGGAATTAGCATGGTGACTACTCGGAAACAACACGGCGATGATCATTCGGCTGCGCAACCGCCGCTACTACCTTCGCCGGAGCGCGTTGAGTATAGAGTACCAACTGAACAACAATCTACAAGGTTAGTAGAAGTCGAAGTCTCAGTTGGTAGATTAAATGCACAAATGGATGATATGAGACTTTCTCTTGTTTCTATGAATTCTGAATTGAATAATTTGAAGAAGAATGCTGATGATCAATATAGTAATTTGAAAAGAGATTCGGATGAAAAATTCAAACAATTACTTGATCAATTGAATAAAGTTAACTCGAACCTGAAGGATAGGACAACTATTGGTGAATGTAGTAGGAATGTGGTTCATTCTCCCCAAATCAGACAGATTAGAACTGAATTTGGAGTTGGAAGTGGTAATAATCTGAATCCTGTGGCTGGAGGCAACAATGAACCTAGGTTTGATTTAGGTAATGGAATGAGAGGAGATATCAAATTACCTAAGTTAGATTTTTCCTAAGTTTGAAGGAAATTCACCAAGAGAATGGGTGATACAAGCAGAATATTACTTTAAGGTACATAGAATTCCAGATCCATTGAAATTGGATGTGGCTATGACCTATTTTAGAGGAGAAGCTTGCTTGTGGGGACATAGTTACATTCTGGAGTTTGGAACTCAGAATTGGCAAGATTTCATCAAGGCTTTGTATGGAAGGTTTGATACAAAGTCTATTTCTGGAGTGGTTGGAGATTTTACAAAGCTAAAACAAATAGGAGATGTACAGACTTATATGAGGAAGTTTGAAGCATTGAAAGCAGTATTTGTGACCACTGGTACTCTGGCTACTAGTGGATACTTTGTTGATCTATTTTTTAAGTGGATCGAAAGATGAAATCGGAGGTGTGGTTAGTATGCACGTGACCTACATCTCTTATTGAAGCCTTTAAGTTGGCAGTTGAACAGGAAATGAATTTGGCATACCTTCATAAGCCTGTTGCAAAGACTTCTTATTCTAACTATGCTCCTAAGACAATCCAATCAGCAACTCAACCAACTGGAATGTGGGGCAAGCCTGGAGTATCCAATTCCTATGTACCTAAATTTCCTACTAGGGAACCTCTTAAGTTCAAGATGATCAGTTCTGAGGAAATACAAAGAAGGAGAGAACTCAATTTATGTTTCAAATGTGGGGAGAAATACTCTCCCCAACATAGATGTGCTCTTGCTGAAATTAACATGTTATATATGTGTGATGCTGAAGTAGAGGATAAGGGAGGTGGTGAGCTACAGATACTACAGTCACAAATGGAAGAGGATGAGATGTTGCTGGGAGAAGAAATGGCTGAACTTAGTCATATTTCTTTACAGGCCTTAAATGGCTTAATTGGAGGCAAGATTTTCCGAATTCCAGGAATCATTTCAAAACATCAACAGATATCAATCTTGATTGACCCTGGGAGCACTCATAGCTTTGTAGATCCAAAGCTAGTGAAACAAGGTCGAATCTTAATGTAGAACAGGCCAAACCACTATTATTGATATTAGGCAATGGAGAAAGAAGGTGGTATGGTGAATACTGCAAGAAGGTGAAGTGGTGGATTGGAAACATTCTGTTTGAGCAAGACTTGTATGTATTACCATTAAGTGGCAGTGATATGATACTAGGTGGTGATTGGCTTGGATTACATAGTCCAATTACTCTGGATTATGAGAAACAGGCAGTCAAGTTTGTCAAGGAAGGTAAAGAAGTGTTGGTCAAAAGTAGTTCAATAATGATGGAACTGCAACATGTGGATGCTAAGAATCTTCCAAAGTGTTTGGAGAGTGTTAGTGAAATGTGGCTGGGACAATTATGTCTATTACATGAAGAGGATGGGGGTGCAGTAGTGAAGGACCTTCCTGAGGCATTGCAGGATCTATTGGAGGACTTTGCTGATGTGTTTAATATGCCAAAAGGACTGCCTCCTGGAAGAGAGCATGAACATCAAATCATTTTGAAAGAGGGTGCTCAACCAGTAAAATTGAGGTCTTATAGGGTCCCTCACTTTCAGAAGAATGAAATTGAAAAACAAGTCAAGGATATGATTCAAGATGGCATTATTCAACCAAGCTGTAGTCTTTTCTCATCTCCAATCATTCTAGTGAAGAAAAAGGATGGATCATGGAGATTTTGTGTGGATTATAGACAGCTAAATGCTTTGACTATTAAAGACAAGTTTCCAATACCATTGGTGGATGATCTATTGGATGAGCTCAATGGAGCCAAGTTCTTTTCCAAGATAGATCTCAGGTCTGCTACTTCCAGATTTGAATGAAGGAAGAAGATGTTCCTAAGACAGCTTTCAGCACACATTTTGGACATTATGAGTTCAAAGTCATGCCATTTGGTTTGACCAATGGTCCAGCCACTTTTCAATCACTCATAAACAAGGTTTTTGGACCATTCTTGAGGAAGTTTGTTCTAGTATTTTTTGATGATATACTCATCTACAGTTCTAGCTTGGAAAAACATAAGGAACATCTCAAACTGGTATTGGAGGTGCTGAGAAAGAACCAGTTGTATGGAAAGCTGAGTAAGTGTTCATTTGCTCAAAGGAAAGTTGAGTATTTGGGACACTTGATCTCAGGAGAAGGGGTTGAAGCTGATCCTAAAAAAATCCAAGACATGCTCAATTGGCCTAGTCCCAAGTCTATCAAGCAATTAAGGGGGTTTCTGGGACTCTCAGGATACTATAGAAGATTTATTAAGGATTATGGGCTTTTCAGCAAACCACTGACTGCATTACTTAAGAAGAATAGTTTCAAATGGTCTGAAGATGCTGAGAAGGCCTTTGTATCCTTGAAAAAAGTATTAAGTGAACCTCCAGTGTTAGCACTGCCAGATTTCACCAAACAATTCACCATTGAAGCTGATGCATGTGATGCTGGTATGGGGGCTGTTTTGATGCAAGATGGAAGACCTCTTGCTTATTTTAGCAAGGCATTAGGTCCCAAATGTGCAGGCATGTCTACATATGAAAAAGAACTTATGGCTTTGTCTACATCAATTCTTAAATGGAGGCATTATTTGGAGGGTAATACCTTTGTCATTAAGACTGATCATCAAAGCTTGAAACACCTTTTTGAGCAAAGGATTAGTAATGTGGCACAACAGAAGTGGATATCAAAGCTTTTGGGGTTCAACTTTGTGATACAGTATAAGAGGGGTATTGATAACAAAGTGGCTGATGCTTTGTCTAGGAAATTTGAATGTAATGCAATATCAGTGGTTGTTCCAGAATGGATGGAAGATGTAAGACAAAGCTATGATGGTGATCATGAGGTGCAAGATGTGATAGGGCAGTTATTGCTTGGAAAGGAAGTAACTGGTTATTCTTTAGACAATGGAATCCTTAGATATCAAGGAAGGATTGTCATTGGTAATGGTGGGGAGTTCAGAGTGAAGATTGTGGATAGCATTCACACATCCACTGTTGGGGGTCACTCTGGAGTTTCAGCTTCTCTAAACAGACTTAAGAAAACTTTTTATTGGCCTAATATGCAAGAACTCATTCAGGTCAGAATCAGGCTTTGTGGGGTTTGTCAAAGGTGTAAGCATGAGAATGTGGTTTATCCAGGGCTGTTACAACCCTTAGCCATTCAAAATAAACCATTCTCACATTTGATAATGGATTTTGTTGAAGGGTTACCAAAGTCTGAAGGAAGAAATGTTATTATGGTGGTGGTTGACAGATTTACTAAATTTGGTCATTTCACTGGTTTGAGCCATCCATTTTCTGCTAAGAAGGTTGCTGAGGAGTTTTTGGATAGGGTTTACAGATCACATGGGCTGCCTGAATGCATTGTCAGTGATAGAGACAAAGTGTTCACCAGCCTGTTATGGAAGGAGTCATTCAGCACACTTGGGGTTCAATTGAAATTAAGCACAGCCTACCATCCACAAACTGATGGCCAGACTGAGAGAGTCAACCAATGTGTTGAAATGTATCTAAGGTGCTTTGTGACCAACAAACCTCAATGCTGGTATAAATTCTTAGCTTTGGCTGAGTATTGGTACAATTCTAATGTTCATTCAGCAATTAAGATATCCCCATTTGAAGCTTTATATGGGTTTAGACCTCAAAGTTTTGGGGAAAATCTTATGTTGGATGATGTGAGGAATGGAGAGGTGACAAAAATGCTGGAGGAAAGGAGGAGGCTGAATTCATCTCTGAAGGAATTGTTGCAGACAGCAGCCAATAGAATGAAACAGCATCAGGACAAGAAGAGGAGTGAGAGGCAATTTGAGGTTGGAGATCTGGTTTATGTCAAGCTCAAACCTTATAGACAACAGTCTTTGGTGGCAAGAAGGAATCAGAAACTGGCTCCTAAATATTTTGGTCCTTACAAAATTATCAAAAAGTATGGTACAGTGGCTTATGAATTGGAGCTTCCCAATCATTCTAAACTCCATCCTGTGTTCCATGTTAGTCAACTTAAGTTGAGGATTGGTAATGATCAAGTTGCTCAATTAGATATGCCTGAAGTGAACAAGGATGGTCAGCTACTAGTGGAACCAGCAGCTCTGTTGGACAGAAGACTAGTGAAGAAGGATAATAAACCTGCAATGCAGTGGTTGATTTCTTGGAGCAATTTACCTGAGGAGGAAGCTACATGGGAGTTAGCTGAAGAATTTCTCAAGAAATGGCCAAATTTTTCTTGGCAATCTGCTGCAGTATAAGCTTGAGGACAAGCTTTGTATAAGGGAAGGGGAATGTTATATGTGGCTATTTGGTGACAAATACACATATACATATAATAATACATAAAGGGAGTAAGAGGATTTGAACCCTCAGTCAGTTAAATAAAAGAAGTGCACGGGTCGGGTAGAGGCGCGGATCTTTGAAGGTTTGACGGGTCAAAAGAAGTCTATAAATAGAGGTTAGGACAGATATTTTGAGTTAGTCTTGAAGTTGTCAATTTTGACTTTCCTTTTCTATCTTCTGTCTTCTTCCTTTCTTCCTCATTTCTTTTCACGGTTCTCGAGCTATAGAAACATGCTCGATTTTGGAGGTTACTTTCGTTTAGTAAGTCTGATTATAAGTGTAATTGATTCCTTGTGATTGCAATTCTATTGAATCGGACTTGAATTTCAGTTTGATTTCTGAGAATCATAACAAAAGAATACGGCTGCAAACGTATCTACTATTGTTTTAGACATTAAACACTTTTGCAAGAACTTCTCGACAAAGAAATCTGAAAAAAATAGAAGCTCGATATAGATATATTAGGTCTCGCTTAAAGTTTAGCTAACATTTGACGGATCAACATAAGATCTGAGTGAAGATTTTCAGAATATGGCCGGTGAAATAAGCACCGTTCCACAATCCCCAAAGTTTAATATGTCTCTACTAATTATAATATATTAATACTCGAAAAATTTGTAGGGTTTTGTTTATTTGTTTTTCCTCGACTTCAGAAGATGTCATGTGCGGCTCTTTTATGTGCTACTTCAATTTTTTTACAGCATACTTAATGTTATAAAATGTTATGTGCAACTAGGGTTTTGTTATATAGAAACTTTTATGGGCTACTTCATTTTTTACAGTCCACTCCATGTTATATATATATATATATATATATATATATATATATATATGAGCCAGCTCATGAGACAAATGAGTCGAACTCTACCTAACTCAAGTTCGACTCATATTTTAGATGAGCCAAAAATTTGGGCTCATGTATCGCTCATTTAGCTCATGAGCTGAGCTCGTCGAGCCGAATATCGAATCGAATCGTGAGCTACTCACGAGCCGGCTCAACTCATTTCCACCCCTACTTCACCATATCGTCGCTCTGGCCCAAAAATGGAGGCCAGATTGCCTTTGTCCCCGCGTTGCATGAAAATGGGGAATCAATGGGAATTTCAATGATGATGCTTCTCATGTTACAATATTGGAGGAATTTCATCACCCCCAATTTGTCCCATTTTTTTTCATCCAAAAAATTAATATCTTTGCTAAAAAATTAGCATCACAGAAAGCCCTAAATCTGGCTTCAGATCGTTGTTCTTGGCAATCAAGAGAATTTCTATTGTTGTTCATGGTGTATAAATGGATAAATTTGTTTGTCTTGATTTGGTGCATAGTTTTTCATCAAAAAAAAAATCATATCTTTGCTGAAAACTTAGCATCCCAGAAAGCTCTGGATTCAGAACTTCATAGTAAGAATTCATCTTCTCCTTTGAATCCCCCGCAGCTATTCGATCTCATGGCGTCGCGTCGCTTATTAAGATCGGAGAATACCTTCGGACGGAGGTGGCGGACTTCGAAACGGCGTTACAGAAGGAAAATCAAAATCACTGGTGGCTGAACGGCGGCGTTTACACTCTTACGATCGACGCTATTTTGTCTCCAATTTCCACCATTCTTTTTCAATTTTTATTTGTTAATTGTGGTATGGTTTTTGTGAGGATGGTTTTGTTTTTTTGGGTTTGAATTATGATGGTTAATTGATGATTTCTTATAAATGTGAGGATGATTCATACATGACCATTGTGTTTTTGTGAGGATGATTCATCCATGAGTCGGTTGTGGTGATATCTTTGGGGGGATTCGTTTATCAATTTGCAGCAAATCTTTCATTAGATCTAATGAATTGGTTTTAAATTGGAGAAGATGAGTTTTGATTGAGATGGAGTTTTGATTGAGAAATTAAGAATGAGATCGGAGAAGATGGGTTTTGATCGAGAAGCTGAGATCGGTGGTGACCGGATAAAGGAGATGGGCCGTCGGAGAAGATGGGTTGTGGTAGGCCAAATATTTTGGGACAAAAATGCCCCTCACGTGGCCGGCACGTGAGGGGAATTTTTTTAATTTTGCCCACGTGAGGGGAATTTTTTTAATTTTGCCCGAAAAACCCTATTTAGCTACTCGTAAATAGTTGATGGTTAATTTCTGCCAAAACAATTGTTTTGGCCAGCATTTAAAATATGAAAATTGTTAAGGGTCATTTAGTGCATATTACCCTAGAAAAAATATGTAACATATATGAATTGAATTTATGAAACTCTTACAATTATCCATTCATGGAAATTAAATGTATTCAAAGAAGTAGATAAATGTCAATGTTAGAAGAAGAAAAGTTTAGCTCATAAATGATGCTACAAATTTTATGTAAAATTATAGATTATAGAAAAAAATATGTAACATAAATGAATTGAATTTAAGAAACTCTTACAATTCCCTATACATGGTAATCAAATGTATTCAATAAAGTAAATAGTTATAATACATCTAAATGCTTTGAGATGTTCATATAGAAACCAAAGGTTCAATTTTTTTAATGAAGAAGTTCAATGATTTTCTTTTTTTCATGAAGAAGTTCATTGGTTTTTTATAATGAAGAAGTTGAATGATTTTTTTTTTTTAAATGAAGAAGTTCAATGGTCTTATATCACTTTAAAAAGTCAGGAAAACCAAAGCCCATTTCAAGTTCACATCAACCACTTTCAAAGCCATTTCTTTAGCAAATAACACAAACACAAAGGAAAGTTGAAAAGTTATTGTAATTCTAAAATTGCAAAATATGGAAAAGTTATTCCTTCATTCTTTTATGTTTTCCTTACCACTTAAATTTTAATTCATATCAGCTTTGTTTGGTTGCAGGGTTCCACATTCATTCCAAAGACAAAACTATAAGAAGCAAGAAATTACTACAATACAGGTAAAGTTGCCTTTCTTTATATATAAAAAACTTTAATTGTGGATAATTTTCTTTCCAATGATTTAAGAAGAAAGTTGTTCTAGGCAAGGCAATTGGTGATCAATCATACGTTTGGAATATCTCATAGTAGACCTTTTCAACATAGATTATGAGATTCATATGAATATATGATTCAATTTGAATTTTCTTCTTTGATTGCAAGTTTCCAAATAATAATGGTTTCAATTTATCCCCAAGAAAAAAAGTACTTACTTTCATGATGAACAAGTGAGGGGAGCTGCAGTGGAGTGGCGATTCGGGAAAAAAAACTTTCTTTTATAATGAAAAGAACAGTGAAGTGGAGTAGCGGTGGATTTAGCATTGATGATTGGTGGGCGAAGGATAAAGGGAAAAGGTGGATCTGTGCCAAATGGTAGGAAAAATGAACATTAAGAGAGTGGTGGCAAAGGGATCTGGGACAGAGGCTTTACAAAAGAAGCATCAAGAGGTTTGTGGTGGTGTCTTGACTGAGACGGAAGGAGACGACGGCGAAGACTGAGAGGTCCCAGGTTCGATACCGGGCATAAGTGCCCAGCTTGCTAACCACCCCCCAACCCCCAAAAAAAAAAAATTTGTTTGTGCAGTAATATTTTTTATTTTATTTTTTAAAATCATTGATGCAAATATTTGTCAAAATTGTAGTATTAAAAAAATTATCAAAATGAAAATATGCTGTTTAATAATTATAATTATCATATTTGTTTCAGAGACATTAACTTATATGAGCATATTTAATCCTTCATCGGTGTAATTTTGTAAGGATGGTTTGTTTTGATAATTAAACGTTTCAATGTAAATGAATATCAGTGTAGTTACTTGAGTACTTCTAACTTAGAATAATAAGTTAAAGTAAATAAATAATAATATAACAATGTTTTGAAACAGTCTGCGCAACGCGCATGCATAAGACCTAGTTTTGTACATATAATAAGAGAGCATAATTGAGTCTTTTGGTCTCAGTATTACTTACTTTAACACTCTATGGGTACATACCCAATTGAATCTAGGTATAAAAGAAATAGTTATAGACTCATATCAGATCTGTTGGACCTAAACTTGGGTTAAGATCGTTGGGTAAAATTGACATCCCTAAATGCTTTCATTCTTTCTACAATTTTTAATTAATTACTTCATTCAAGCATATATGGAAGATGTGCCTCCACCTGAATAAATTTCTCTTAAGCTCAGCCTGTGAAATTTCTATTACTTTATTTGTGATCTCTTAGATTTGAGAGTAAGTTAACCTTAGATTAAATATGTACAAAAGTCTTAAATTTTCTCTTCTCTTATCAATTGATTTTGAGTTGTACACTTGACACAATATTATAATTACATTTACATTTTATCTTGCTTATACCTACCATTGGCTTCTTTAATCCAACCTTAAACTTTTAGAGTATACAAACTTCAACTTCATGGTAAGAAGCAAAATGATAAATTCCATATAGTTCCTTAATGGTTGAGAAAAAAAATTTCTATCTTCATATGTATCTTGATATTTGCTTCACAAATTCAATCAACTCGCATTTTCCTTTTCGATAGTTAGAAATGTTTGCTTTATAAGTATATAAAGTAAAATATTTGTTCATTCTTTCTGTTAGTAATCTCTTCATGTATTCCGATATGATCTGCAAGTGCAATACCATAACAAAGCACCAACATTTCACAGTTAGTTGAATTGGACCTAAGAAATAATAATTTGATCGGCAAAATACCAATTGGGATTTTCAACATTTCATCGCAACAATGAATACAATTTTTTAATAAGCATCTCTCAGGCAATCATCCGTCAAGTATGGGTTATGAACTACGAACTCTTGAAATCCTAAAAATTTCTTTAAATAATTTCGTTGCAATTGATCCCAGCTCTACTTTAGACTCTGTTCAACTCCCTGGTATATATATATATATATATTGCATTAAACATTTATTAGCAACTTTATTTATAATCTTTTCAACTCAAACTTATGTGTTTAACTAAAGAATCTTTGTATATATGCATAATTGAGCTTCTTCACATCCCCAAAAAACTATAAAGGTTTGTTGAGCTTCTTTGTAAGTGAAAATCCTCTTAATGGTACCATTGGACTGCTTTCAAGTTCTCTAGAGAATGTTTTCTACTGTCATTGTGGAAGAAAAGGAAGCATATTAGAAGAAATTAGCATTTTGAGTAGTTTGGTAGATCTCAATCTATCAAAACAATGAAATAATTGGGATGATCCCACCAACCATCCATGGGTTATAAAATATACAACGGTTGTGGTTATGGTTCGGTAATAACAAACTCACGATCAATACTGAGTAGCTTTTGTAACCTTCAAAACTTGGGATTACTAAATTTAAAGAAAATCAACTTTCAAGTTCGATTCCAAAATGCTTTGTAAATATCAATTTATTTGGGTATCTTTACCTAAAGGAATATAATTTGAACTCTAGTATGCCTAGAGGCTTGTGGAAGCTACATGGTGTATTGGAGCTAAACTTATCCTCAAATTCCTGTTTTGGGTCTTTGCCTCAAGAAATTTCAAGTCTAGGAGCACTAACCATGTTAGATTTATCAGTGAATAACTTCTCCGGCATCCTTCCGAGTACCATTGGAAATCTACAGCAATTGATTTACCTTTATGTGAGAAATAACACATTGCAAGGATTAATAATTCCTGAGTCAATATGTAGCTTGTTAGGTTAGGAGACCTTAGATCTCACCCACAAACAATCTTTCCAGTTCAATCCCCAAGTCCTTTGAGGATCTTCAATATTTAACCTTCTTCAATATTTCCTTGAATGATTTGGGCGGTCAAATTACGTCCGAAGGCTCTTTCAAAAACTTCACAAGTCAATTTTTCTTATCTAATGGAACATTGTGTGGTAGCCCCAAGATCCATGTTCTAATATGCACTAGTACTTCTAATCACAAATCTAGGAAATATAAAGTGATTAGAAAGAGTACTATTCACGCTGATGTGAGTTGTTGCCTTGGTTCTTGCTTTGACCATAACATTTCTATTATACAGATGTAAAGGCAAAAGAAAAATAGTAAAAATCATGAGGACCAATTTGAGGTTATACAATCAGTGAGATTTTCTTACTATGAACTTCGACAAGCAACCGAAGGGTATAGTGGAGCTAATCTGACTAGTAAAGGTAGTTTGGCTCTGTGTATATAGACATTCTCAACATTTGGGTGTTGATAGAAGTAAAGGTTTTCAATATACAGTTGGAAAAAGACGCATTCAAAAGTTTTGACAAAGAATGTAAAGTTCTACGTAATTCTCTTCATAGAAATCTTACAAAAATCCGTAGCGGTTGCTCTAACAATGACTTCAAAGCCTTGGTTCTAGAATACTTGTCGAATGGAAGTCTTGAGTAGTGGCTTAACTCAGAAGACCATTCATTATATATGATAAAATGATTAAACACAATGATCATTGTTTCTTCTGTATTAGACTAAATCCATAACAGTTATTCAGTACATGTAGTTCACTGTGATTTAAATCCTAGTAACATTTTGTTTGATGAAGATATGGTTGCCGATGTCAGTGACTATGGACTTGCTAAACTCATGGGATTTTGATGGAAATAACTTTTCTTGTACCAAGACCCTTGCAAATTTTGGCTATATGGCACCATGCTAAGCTCTTATTATCCTCTTTTGGACTTTATTTTCTTTGTGAAAGATATTGAATTTTATGCTTTATTTTATTAAGAAAAAAATCGAATTTTCTTCACCAATTTTTTTTTTAAGGAAAATCTTTAAAATGGGAAAAAATTTACTTTTTAGTTGTGGAAGGAGACTAGAGAGTTATCCAACTTTTGAGAGAATGAGAACATCTACTGCAAAAATCCAAAAACTTTTGTGGGACATACAAAATAAACATAAATTATCCTTAATTAAAAGAAACTTTCTAAAGCAATTGTTTTAATTCTAGAATATGGAACCGATGGGTTGGTATCACCGAAGAGCGACGTATGCAGTTTTGGTATTTTGCTGATGGAAACCTTCTTGATGAGAAAACTAGGTGATGAAAGGTTAGATGGAGATTTCAGCCTAAAAAAGTTGGTAATTGATTGCCATTCTGGTTTTATAATGCAGGTTGTAGATACAAACTTGTTAACTCCAGAAGATTCCGCTGAATAACATCGGTTTGTAAAATCTTCACATATTTGGACATGGTTTGAAATGTTTTGTCCAAGAGGTGAATTGCTTGTGATAAGGTGGTTGATCATAAGGTAACTGGCAATGCAAATTAATTGATTATTGACATCTGCAATGAGCTACAATGGAATGAGCGTCAACGCGAATATGTTAAAAAAAGACTTGAGTCTAATTGCAACTCTAAAAAAAATTTAAGCATTAAGAAATTAACTTAAGTCTAATTCGAATCTCAAAAGGTACCTTAAAATGTGAAGGGATGCCCAAAAATAGAAAAAATATTTTCACTGACGAACCAACATGGATTACGATAAATCACAACATGCGGTTGTATTTTTCTTTTTTGAGGACAATAACATGAGGCTTGATTTCTTAGGAGAATTAAATTAAAATTGCAATTTTTGGTCACAAACACACATGATTATATAATTAAATAAGTTTTTTTGCATAATATATATTTTATTAAAAAAATAATATATTATAATTTAATAATTTAAGCTTTCGAACTTTCAAACTTATTTTGAGCAAAAATAAAGCTCGGGTATGTGACACTCCTATCATTTCGGACCGAAAATGTCGCTTGCCTCTCGACATTGAGTTTTTATTACAATACGCCTTTGTTGGAATTTACATTTGATATAGTCGCTCCAATTGGATTGGGCCGACTAATACTGGATTGGTCAAACCGATCCGATTGAAACAGCCTGTTGAACTGGATCCAGTCTATTGAACCGGAAAAACGGTCCAAAATAATGTTTGAATGGGTTAAAACAGACATGTGAAGTGTGTGTGTAGTGGGGCATCATGAAGGAGCAAATAGAAGGGAAACTGGCTTAGTGAGTGAATTAGTTTTCAGCCCTCTATTCATTTTTCTAGGTAATAAATTATTCATTACTAAAAATTATTATCTCGTTCTCTCCTTGAGGCAACCGAAAACTTGCTAGTTTTACACCACAAAGAACATAAAAAAGATAGAAGAAAAATCATATTTTTCGTCCTTTCTTTTCAATTTTAACTTGAACCTATATACACTAAATTTTTGAATATTGTCTTCAAAATTTGGAGTTCTCTGACTAGCATTAGAGACACGAAGAACAAATTCAGGTTGATCGTGTGGATATCGCTAGAGACAGGAGTCGATTAGATCGGTTGCTGTAGGTGATTCCAGAAGTAAATAAAACATAAATGTTTATGATATTACGTAATTTAAAGGTAAAATTCTTATGTCTATGGTCGTTGGTACTTACTCGTGAATGATACTATTAGAAACGGATTCTGTATTTTTACTTTCTGCAGCGTTTATTTGAGGAATCCTGATTTCTTTCTTTAAGTGGTAACAGAGCCAATCACGAGTACACAATCGTTCTTTTATATGTTTCTCATTTATAGTAGACGTTTAATGCATGTCATAGGATGTTTTATCTTTTTAAATCCTCTAGGATAATGTTTAAGTGTTAAACTACTCCTAGAACGAATTGTTCGTTCGTGTTTTTGGTTGTGTTTATGTTTTCTAGGAAAGGCTCGGTCAACCGGAAGGGGACCTCTTGTGACTTATGGATACATACTCTACTAAGTATGTTTTTTGTCCAGATTGAATGAATCTAGAAAGTGTTTAAATTCATTGTATCTTATATTTAGATTCTGAGAATAATAAATTCTTATTATTCTGATTAGAGAAAAGCTTATGAGATAATTTTGGTTTTTTGTTTTGGTTGGGATTACGTGGGAGCTATTATGCGATAAGAACTGCCACTACCAAAAGAGGTTGGGATAACGTGGGAGTTGTTTTCGAGACAAACTCTCACGCCCTTTATGTACTTCTCTTGGACGAGACTAGGTTTCTTCCTTTTTTCCCAACCGCACAAAACAATTACCACAAAAGTTTCGCAGTCCCTCTTCTCTCTTTTATTATCTCATAAACTAGATCGCGTGGCTACTGGTAGAGAACTAGTCTGCATGTGACAAGTTGTGGTGGTTGCGTCATTCACCAAATCAGAATCGAAATCAAAAAATTGTAAGTTTCTTTTTCGTTTTAGTTCGTTTCTTATAGTATGAATGGATCCTTTCGGGGACGATTCATAGGGATTTTGATGTATATTTCAGCATATGAATCCCTACAATTACAATAGAAGAATGAAGTCAAACAGACGCATGAAATCACATGGAAAGTGAAGACAATAGATTAGATTTATTATTCTTCACCCTAAAAAGAGTTAGGATTTATTATTTACAGTTTTTATGCATGAGATGCATTTTTACAGTTTTTATGCATGAGATGCATATTGTTCATCTGTATAAACGGTTTATACAAACGTTTGGTGAGATCATTTTATATTAAATCCCTCAAATTTTATTATATTAAGTCGATGCCTTCCTCTATTTGTCCCTCATCAAGGCCTAGATCGACAGTAGTGTATAAATGCGATGGATAAGTGAGTTATATCCACCGGCGCAAATCTTGGGTCATCCTTAACCGGAATATCTTATTAAATGGATTGAGGATCTGGAGGCAAAAGAGTTGAGATGTGCATCTTGAAGTACTGAGAATAAATGTTATTTACTCAACTAACCAAGAATTACATAATGATGTAATTCGCAAATGTTGATTAACTAAATAGCACTGTCTCAAGTTGTTTAGCCAAAGCTAACTCGAGATTGGTGATATATGGATCTTGGCCTACTAGAAAGTTTTTTAACTTTCCAAATGAATACTTGAGGGTTATTCATTTGGAAAAAAAAATTAGTGGTAGAATTATTAAGTAAAGACATATTAATGATTTTAAAATATGATACTAAAACTTTGCGAAATCTTTATTGTAGATATAAGTAAAATGAAATTGTTTCACCAAACTCGTTGTGATCTGTCCTTGAGAATGAAAAACGTTAGGGAGGAAACTTCCTTGACTGGTACAAGAATTTGAGAATCGTTCTCAAACATGAGAAAAAGCTATATGTTCTCGATTATCCTATTCTTGATTAACCAACCATTGGGTCTTCGGCCGCTTAAAGAAATGCTTATCGTAAGAATTTTGATGACACATTAGATGTGTCAAGTTTAATGTTGGTAACCATCACCTCTAACTTCAAAAGAAACAAGAGGAAATTGGTGAATTAGACATGATTAATCATTTAAAGCAACTATTTCAGGGTCAAGCTCGCCAGGAGAGATTCGACGTGTCAAAGTCTTTATTTCAATGCAAGATGCCAGAGGGAATACTAGTCGAAACACACATTCTGAAAATGAAATGTTATATTGAGAACCTAGAAAGATAGTGATTTCCTCTTGGTCAGGAGCTATCCATTGACTTTATTCTACAATCGTTGTCTGTATCGTACAGTCATATTGTATTAAACTACAACATGAATGAAATAGACAAACCACTTCCTGAATTGTTGAACATGTTAAGGACTACTGAGAAGGAAATAGGCAAGTCTAAAGCGATAATGATGGTTAATAACATAGGCAAGGATGTTGGTAAACCCAAGGGTAGGCCTTATGAAAAACCTAAGGGAAAGTCTAGCCAATTCGAGAAATCACTAAAAGCCAAAGGCGCTGTGGCTAAGGATGATACTTGTCCCCATTGCGGTGAGCGAGGATATTTGGAAATGAACTGTAAGAGCTATATTTCAAAGAAAAAGCTTGGAAAGGGGGCAAATGGTTCTTCTGACTCAGGTATTTTTGTTATAGAAATAAACTTGTGTACTACTACTTCCTCTTGGGTATTAGATACTGGTTGTGGTTCTTACATTTGTATGAATGTGCAGGGGCTGCAAAGGACTAGGGAGCTGACAAAGGCAAAGTGGACCTACGTATTGGCAACGGAGTAAGAGTTGCTACTTTAGTTGTAGGAACCTACTGTATTATTTTGCCATCTGGGATTGTCCTAGATTTAGAGAATTGTCTCGATGTACCTACTTTAACAAAAAATATTATTTTAATATCTTGTTTCGACAAGCTCGGTTTTAATATTAATATTAAAAACCAATGAGTGTCGTTATCGTTGAATAATATGTTCATTGTAGTACAACTTTGGTGAATGTAATATATCTGTTAGACCTCGATTCACCGGTCTATAACATAAATATGAAAAGGATTAAGAATAATGATTCAAATCATACATACATCGGGCATTGTCGCTTATGCCATATAAATGAGAACCGCATTTCCAGACTCTACAAAGATGGATTGTTGGAATCATTTGATTTTGAATCATATGATACATACGAACCTTGTTTAATGGGTACGATGATTGTTTCTCCTTTTACTAGAAATGGAGAACGAGTAAAGGATTTGTTGGAACTAATACATAGTGATGTATGCGGTCGTCCAATATCCATACGTGAGGTGGTTATCTATATTTCATTACTTTTACTAACGATTATAGTCGTTTTGGATACGTGTTTCTTATGAAACACAAGTCTGAAGCCTTTGAAAAGTTCAAAAAGTATAAGTATGAAGTAGAAAACCAGCTTGGCAAAAGTATAAAGATGCTTCGATCCGACGAGGTTGGGAATACTTAAGTTAAGAATTACGTGATTATCTAAAGCATTCTGGAATTGTTTCACAACTTTCTCCACCAACTACTCCACAATGGAATTGTGAATCCAAAAGGAGAAATCAAACTCTATTAGATATGGTTCGATCTATGATGAGTCACGTGAGCCTTCCAAACTCTTTTTGGGGACATACTTTAGAAGTAGCAGCTTTTACACTAAACAAAGTTCCATCAAAATCTTTTGAAAATAAACCATATTAGATATATACTAGGAAACGTCCTAGTATGTCTTTCATTAAGATTTGGGGTTGTGAGGTATTTATAAAATGTCCATCTTTGGACAAGCGTAGTCCTAAGTCGATCAAGTGCTTATTTGTTGGGTACCCTAAGGAAACTAAAGGATACTACTTCTACATTCCTAGCGAGAATAGAGTGTTTCTTGCTCGAAAATGAGTTTTTCTGGTGAAACATTTTCTTTTTTGGAAAACTAGTGGGAGACAAGTGGAGCTTGATGAATTTCTACAACTTACTGAAGTTCATCCAAACACTAGTGATTGGATAGAATATGAACAAGCTTCACAGGAGCCGATTCAGGAAACGCAAAAATTATGTAGGTCAGGTAGACCTCATAGACTTCTTTAGAGATATGGATTTCTCATATTAGAACATGGTGATTTTATATTATTGGATTCTGATGAGCATACAACCTACAAAAAATGTTGATGAACCTAATGTTTATAAGATGTTTACTGGAACCTAGATTGTGTTCCTAATTTGTATGTGGATGACATACTGCTTATAGGGAATGATGTTCAAACTTTAGAACCTGTAAAGGTTTGGTTAGGGCGATGTTTCTCTATGAATGACTTAGGTAAAGCCAACTTAATCTTAGGGGTCAAGATCCTTGGCCTAAGTCAGAGTACGTATATAGACAAAGTGCTAAATCATTTTAGCTTGCAAGAGTCCAAGAAGGGCATTTGTTCTATAGCACTTGGTTACAGTTCTTTCACGACAATGGTGTGCTAAGACAATGATGAGTAAGAACGCATGAGTGAGATTCATATGCTTCAGCAATTTGATCTATCATGTACGCCATGTTGTGTACTCGCTCAGATGTCTCGTATGCTTTGAGTATAACGAGCAGATACTAGTCTACATACAGTGAGAGTCCATGGATAGTTGTCAAGAATATCCTAAAGTGCGTGCAAAGGATTAAGGATACATTCTTAATCTATGGTAGGAAAGACGAGCTCATTGTAAGTAGTTACACTGATGCTAGTTTCCAAACCGATATAAACGACTTTCGATCTCAGTCGGGTTATGTCGTTGTAGATTCTACAACTGAAGTTGGGTATATAGACGCATCAGGTGTTGCTAAGGAGGTAGTTTGGATCCGAAAGTTCATTGCTGAACTTTGTGTGGTACCTAGCATTGCGAATGCGATTGATGTCCATTGTGACAACAATTGGGTCATATCTCAGTCAAAGGAACCACGATCTCACTAAATGTCCCTAGTCAATCATTATTGTGGAATGCTTAGGACAATAATAATGTGTTGAGACTAGTATGTGTCTTGATTCGTATTGGATATCTAATCAACATATCAATATATGATATTGGATATCATATTACTGGACTGACCGCTAGAAGAACACTTCATGGAGTGTTATATGAATGTCAATATTGTTTCTTATAATTGTTAGCCCTAAGGGCGATCGAACTCGGTTTTTGATAATGGACAAACACTTGATGTTGTGTCTAATGTTTATATCTTTGTGATAGAATATCGGAATTCATTATGGAAGCTCTAAGTACTTCAATCAAGCCATTGGTATCAAGATTCAAAGCTATTCAAGGCTCATCTTTCAAGATTGAAGATTGAAGACTTAGGTTTGGTTAGATTAGCTTTGTCTCTATAAGTCTTTATCTTATATAGCTCTAACCAAAGCTCTCATGAACATAAGCTCTACACTCTAGTCTTGCATGTTTTCATAAACACGTTTTCAAAAGGCTTAAGTTTCAAAATGATCTTTACTTGTGTTCTTATCCAAAAAGCCTTTGATTTCATAGATAAGTCTTTTAGAAAAGTTTTCCAAGTGTTCTTACTTGTTACCTTTAGGGAAAACCTTTTAGACTTTAAAAGACTTCAAAAGATTTCAAAACGTGTGAAAAATTAGCTTGGAAGTTCGGTCAACCGAGCTCAAGTTCGGATCAACCGTCGAGAAACTGAGAGTTGATCAAATGAAGGTCGGTCGACCTATACACTACCTCGGTCGACCGAGGTGCCCAAAGTGGATCCGAAACTTCCAATTTCGGTCAACCGAACTTTGTTTTTACTAGCCGTTATTTGACCGTTGGAGACTCGATTTTCAGCCTATTTTGAAATGTATATATACTCCAAAGCTAGAGAAACATTCCATGACTTGCAAATACATTTGACATTGATTTCTTATCAAGTCTAAACACCTTCAAAGCAAAAACACTTGATCTCCATGATCTAAATCATTCAAAGGTGTTCTTTCAAAAAGTAAGACAAAGAGTGGACTTTCATATGTTCAAAGAGCTATAATTGTTTGTGCTTCAAAGGTATACATTCTCACTTATAAGAGTGATCAATCTTTGTTCTTTAAACATTCAATTCCCTTTCTAAGTGATTGGGTAATTCTTGTAAAAGTCCTACTTTGTGTGGGCAATTTTTAAAGTCCTACTTTGTGTGGGCAAGTTCTTAGTGAGCTTTTGTATTGTGGTTGTGTTGTAAAACTCTTAGTGAGTTAGCCACATTTGTAAACATTCTTCTTAGTGAAGTTGTTTGAAATCCTTGGGTGCGGCTCAAGGTAGTGGATGTAGATTCTAAGTGAATCGAACCACTCTAAATCCTTTGTCTTGTTATTGGGTTTTACTTTTGCTTTCAATCATCTTGCTCAAACTTACAATAGTATTGCAAAGAATCGAAAAAGTTGCCAAGATTAGTTAAAACCCAATTCACCCCCCCCCCTTCTTGTGTTTTACAATAATTATTCTGTTTGTATCTGAATCCTTTGACCTGAAATTACACAAGATTTCCTACATGACTAATGGTGTGCTTTGATGGTGTCAACCGCCATCTATAACTAGATGGGCTATAAATGCATTTGTTGGGTTTATTTATGAACCATATGTAGGATGAGGTGTGATAGCTAGATGATTTTGTCCCTCCTATATAACATGAGTGATATCGTGGGCCCCTTGATAGAGTGAGACTAATTCATGGCCATGAACAAATGAATTAATATAAGATATTAATGTCATTTGATTAGTCTATTTACGAATCCAGAAACTGATTGATTGAACTATACAAGTGTGACATTCTCCATTACTCGTGTTCAATATAGATATCGAGGACAAATGGATTAATATAAAAGGCCATAACAATGATTACTTGAATCACTATATTATTTGTCAATTGGGAATAATGATGTGTTGCTAGATACCTCTCTTTACTGTTGACAATTGTTGTCACGACCAACATAGCAAATACCTAATGGGTCGCACACTATGATCAATTCGATTGGGTTTGTTGGAATTTACATTTAATATAGGTGCTTCAATTGGATTGGGCAGTCCAATGGATTGGGCCGACCAATACTAGATTCGTCAAACCGATCCGATTGAACAGGAAAACCGATCCAATAACCGGTTTGAATGGGTCAAACCCTACATATGAGGTGTGTGTGTGGTGGGGCATCATGGATGAGCAAATCGAGGGGAAATTGGCTTAGTGCGCGAAATTAATTTTCAGCCCTTTATTCATTTTCTTAGGTAATGAATTGTTCATTACTAAGAAATTACTCTATCATTGTCTCCTTGAGGCAGCCGAAAATCTGCCAAGTTTTACACCACCTAGAACATTAAAAAGATAGAAGAAAAATCATATTTTTCGTTCTTTCTTTTCAAGTTTAACTTGAACATATATACACCAAATTCTTGCAGATTGTCTTCAACTTTGGAGACACAAAGAATAAGTTCAAGTTGATCGTGTGGATACTGTTAGTACTGCCCTAGGACCATTAGTATGTGTTGTACATTTTATATCTTTTTGAGCATGTCTTTGAATAGTTAATTTTGCTTCTGAACATCAAATGCGTGATTTGATAGTAAAACTAATTAGCTTATGTAATTACTATTCTAGTTGTCCCTAGTTTTATTTAAGGTTCTTTACAATGAAATAAAACTAGTATGATGTTTGATTGATGATTATGTTTTACTAATCATGTGTAATGAATACAAATCAAATCATAGATGCAATATATTGTATCCACTACAAAAAAAAATGCCTATTAGTTAGGACGAGCTTTTCGTGACGAAGTCATTTTTCGTTACGAAAGGTCTACTTTTCGTAACGAAATTCTGAATTGTTACGAAAAAGTAAACCTTTCGTAACGAAAAATATATTCGTCACTAAAAGTAGTTGCTTCGTTACGAAACTTTTTCGTCACGATAGGTATAACTTTCCGTGACAAATATTTATTCCGTTACGAAAAGGTTAACCTTTCGTAACGAAAACAATATTTGTCACGAAAAGTTTCGTCTTAAAATATTATTTATTTATTTTTTTAAGAATATACATATATAAGTATGCTATAATTTAGAATATATTTTTAATTTTTATATTTGTTTAATCTTTATATTAAAAGTATTACTAAAAAATAGTATGCAACTAGAATAATTTTATTCTTATTTTTTCTAACAATTTAATACACAAATACATTGACAAAAATGTATTAATTTTAATTTAATTCATAAAAAAAATCACAACACAAAGAGAAATTAAAATAACTAAAGGTTCAAAATACAAAACTTCATTATAATACATATAATATGAACAATAAATAACAAATGACCGACGTAGCTCAGTGGGCAAGTGCATGACATACAAGTTGGAGGTCTTGAGTTCAATTCGCACTTCTATGAAAATGTGGAGACTTTATTCAACATTATTGCAGGGGGCATGGCTCGGCTCGGCTTCATGGTTTTAATTTTTAATTTTTTTATTGAACTTTTAGTAACGAACTTTGATACCTTTCGTAACGAATATTTCTTCACGAATTTCTTGACCTTTCCTAACGAAAATTTTCGTTGCTAAAGGTCTTTTTATTGTATTGATCGGACGTGATCCGTTAGAGAAGTAATACTTTATGGTCCTTAGTCATAAGTATTACTTCCTCAATACTATTTTGGAATCCTTAGACCTTATGTCTCCATTGATTCTAGCATGAATGGAGCCACGTTTTGACTCAGTCGGACGTTACTTTTAATCGAGTAATCAATACGACTGATAATCGGATGTAGTATCATTTCATGGCTTGAATGTGAGAGGCATTGTAAGGAATTTGTCCCTATCTTATTAGAGAGAGATATCCATGGGCCCCTCGATAGGGAAGACTGTCTAAATGCATGATCGTACTCAAATGTATTTGATAAAGTGGTTATTAAATACTATTTGTTGGAACAGTCTACTTGGAGATCGAGAATAAACACAATTAAGCTTTATAAGGGTGACGACTACCATGCCTTATGCTTGATCAGGATATCGCGAGACAAAGGGATTAAATAGTGGATTGATATTAGGTTCCACCATAAATTCATTCACTTTGGGTAGTAACAATGTCCTGCTAGGGACCGCTTGTGATTTATGAACACATACTACTACTATGTGTGTTTTCATTGTCTTGTGACATGAACCTACAGGGTCACACACATAGATGAGTTAATGAGCTTCATGTCCAGATTCAATGAATCTAGAATGTGTCTAAGTTCATTGTATCTGACATTTGTTTCTCTGAGGATAATAAAACGTTATTATTTGAATTAGAGATTAAGGAGGGGCATTTGGGTATTTAGTTATAGCTGGGATTACGTGGGAGTTATTATCCGATAAAGACTCCCACTACCAGTAGAAGTCTAGGGGACGTGGGGGTTAAAGACTCCCAGTGCCAGGAGAGGTGGTAAGGACGTGGGAGTTGTGTTTGAAACAACCTCTCACACCCTATATAACATTCTCTTAACCGAAACCCTAGTGACTAATGCTTGATCCACAAAAAATGCCAGAAATCAGATTTCTTGTTTTCGCTCTCCCTTTCTCTCTAAATTCTCAAAACTCAGGAAAAAAAATAAGAGCTAGCAATCGTTGTTCGTTTCGTCGCGTGGATACCGGTAGCGAGTAATTCCGCAGGGGAGGACTCAAGGTGATTGCTGCAAAGAGCCCAATGACAGAATTTTTAACTGAAAATATGTAAGTTTTTCGTCTGCTTTCTATTCGTTTTTGTATGAGAGGATCCTTCAGGGGAGGACTCATAGGTGTTTTGAACGAGTTTCTACCCATGAATCCCTTCAGATACCTCTAGTGACAGGAGTCGATTTGATCGGTTGCTATTGATGATTCCCGAAGAAAATTCAAATAGAAATCGTTTATGTTATTACTCGTGAATGATCCTGTTAGAAACCGATTTCGCATTTTTACTTTCCACTGTGTTTATTTGAAGAATCTGAATTTCCTTCTTTCAGTCGTTACATTTATAAGATACACTTTGCTTACTTCTTTACCAGTCACCACATATATATTCTTTTTCCTATAAATAATTTCATTCCTGTACTCCATTTCTTCATTTGTGTTTCCAGAGATCATTATGCCAACTATGATCATATGCATCTCATCATCATCATCTCTCTCTATTACCTCAGTAATCCAATTCGAAGTTACCGAGGTGATGGAATTGAGTTCTTCTCTCATTAACCAGGCATCAGCTACTTGATTTTCCACTAATTTCTTGTACTTGATTTCAAAATCTAGTCTCTTCAACTTAGAAGTCCATTTATGTTGTGTTATAGTGGGGACTCTTTGATCCATCGGGAATTTAAGGCTATGATGATCTATTTTAATGATAAAATGTGTGCCTTCTAAGTAATGTCCCCATTTACTGACTGCAATAGTCAATGTCAATAGTTCATTCTCATATACTGATAGTTCTTTGGGTCTAGGTCTTAAAGCCTTGCTTGGGAAGGCTATGTGTATTCTATCTTGCATGATCACAACCCCAATGTCTATATCAGAGGCATCAATTTCTTTAACAAATGGCTTACTCCAATCTGGCATAGTAAGAATAGGTGTAGTACTCATAGCCCTTTTAATTCCTCAAAAGCAATCTTAGCTTCCTTACTCCATTGAAATCCCCCTTTCTTTAACATTTCGCGAAGAGGCTTTCTTATCACTCCAAACCTCTTAACAACCCCTCTAAAATAACCAATAAGTCCTAGAAAACCTCTCAATTGAGTGATGTTCTTAGGGAGAGGCCAATTCACCATATATTTCACTTTACTAGGGTCTGCTGCCACCCCTTCCACACTAATGATGTTACCTAGATCATCCACCCTTTCTTGAACAAAAGTGCATTTGCTCATCTTAGCATACAATTGATTTTATTTAAGAATTCCAAACATAATCCTAAGGTGCTCTATATGAGAATCTAAGTCTGGGTTGTAAACCAAGATATCATTAAAAAAAACACCAATATGAACTTCCTCAAGTAAGGTTCAAAAACCTTGTTTATAAGAGTTTGGAAAGTAGCAGACCCAGTAGTTAAACCAAAAGGCATAACTAAAAATTCATACAATCATATATGTGTCCTAAAGGCTATTTTAGACATATCTTCTAAGTTAACCTTGATCTGAAAGTAACATGATCTATGGCCAATCTTTGTGAAATACTTAGCTCCATGTAATTCATCTAGCAGCTCATCTATTATGGGTATTGGGAACTTATCCGTAACTATTATGGAGTTAAGTGGCCTATAATCTATTAGTTTGGTTTGGATTTTTTAGATTTTACACCATGGATATTTAGGGTTTCTAATTTCATCCATTAGTGAAATTGTGGGCTCTTCATAGATTAAGAATAGTTAACTTTATAGAGTACATACAATTCTTATCTACCTCTGTTTCTGAGGAAGAAATTATGAAGGGAAAACGAAAGAGAGGGAGTTATTAGTTTGGAAATTAGGGCATTCTATGAATTTTAAATCGAATTCAAAGGCATGAAGATGCCAATGGGATGTCTTTAGTTTACTTGGAAGTTGCTGGGAAGTTGCCTTGTTGTGTCGTAAATGCTACTACTATTTTTCAAACAATAAAAGGTCGTACTCAGTGCACAAGACTCCCACATCAATAAAGTCCGAAAAATGTCACTATGTACGCAGACTTATACTTATTTTTTCATACAGAGACTGTTTCCAAAGTTCGAACCGTAGCCTAACTGATAACAAGTAAATACTTAACATCGCCACAATTACGACCTTCGACTACTTTTCAAACAATCTAAAAAAATAAATTTGAGATTAAATTCATAGATGGGAAATACATTAAAATTTCAATTGGGACCTCATTAAATACGGAAGATCTTTGAGGCCCTAATTTAAATTTCTTAAGTTTGCGGTGGGACTGGGCCGAAGAATTGTCCTGTTTGAATTGTAGTGGTATTACTACTTTTTCAAACAATCTAAAAAATAAAAGCATAAAAGCTAAATTCATAATGTTTTAAGATTGGATGGAGTTTCAATTTGAGGATAAAAGGTAAGATATGAGACTAAAGTGAAAATTTATCTTTGCGTTTTGAAATGAAATCAAGTTTTTTTAAAGGGAAATATGAATATAATTTTTAAGCGTGAGTAAAAGTTAGATGAATGAGTACATCAGATACCTTCTCAATCCAATTTAGGCGGATAACTTGTGATAGATATTTGAAAAAGAGAATATGTATGCTTATTGCCTAAGCTTTTTTACAATGTGAATGATTGTTTGAATAGCTCGTAAAACAACTAATAACAGAAGCGAAGATGTATTTTAAATGCGCTATAGAACATGTATCATTGAGACTACTAAAAATAATTTTGCAATCACTCTCTACTACAAACCCATGATATTGAAGGATATTCCAAAGCCTAACCCACGAGGAATGGCCACATTCTAACCATGCTATGAAGAGGTGAGTTTGTGAGCTGCAAAGCACTGGCTCCCAACGATTTTGATTTTACAACTAAGAAAAATATTTATTCATTTGATGTAGTTATTTTCGTGCAACTTAACAATAAATATATAAAATATATTGCACTGAACATGTTATGAAATTGTTGACGGAGAAAATTTTATCACATACGTTTTAAGTTTCAAGATTTTACAATTTAAAAATATTATGTTCTAATAATAAAGTTGCTAAACACATAAAATTATCTTAATTTTTATTATGATTTAATATAATCAAATATTAATAAAAGTATGATTCCTAGGAAGTACCATTATGTGGTTTCTTAGACCAACTCTATAATCTGGGGCCGTTTATTTGGACCAGTTTAAGAGTATCATTATGTGGTTGCGGTGCTTATCGCCATGCAAGTCTTATGGGAAAGGGGAATTGGAAAATGACACTTGACCAGCTCTATAATTTGTGGTTGTTTACTTGGACCAGTTGAAAAGTATGATTATGGTGCGTTTTTACTAGTATATAAATATAGTGGTAAACACGTTTTTTATTACATAAAAATAATATTGGTTGTCCTAAGTCGTTCCGATGATTATGAAGATCCTTTAGAGGGGCTATAGAGATTGAGGATGACGATAGTGGGTTGATATGATGTAATAGACTGTAGCAACACATATAGTTTGTAATGACCTTATACACTAAGTTCAATAATTATGTAAGATGATATTCAATTATTATTCATGAAATTACTTTAATATTCTTAAGTTATCTTTTGAGTTTGGTGTCTCGTTGGTAGATGAGGTGCTGCCAGATCACTCTCTTGTTACAGAGTGTAACACGTTCGGTTTGGATTTTCCAGATTTTACACCATGGATATTTTGGGTTTCTAATTCATCTATTGGTGAAATTGTGGGGCTCTTCATTGATTTGGGTTTCCGGTCTATTGTCGGTTCTGGATTGAGTTGGATAAGGGTACAAATGGAAAAAGCTTTACAAGAAATGGAGAAGTTGAAAACAAAACATAAATTTTCAAAAGGGTAAGATCATTTGCAAAGCCTTGGCTCCCAAAACATCATCACGAATAATACAAGTTTTAATTTAATCTTATATTTTTATTTTTCTCTATTATTTATTTTATACTGATACTCTTGTAATAACAAACACTTTCTCTTTGAAGAAAGAAGAAAAAAAACTTACATCTCGTGAACAAATTAAAATTTGAATTTAATTTTTTTAATAATTTTAATTTTACAACTAAGAAAAACAATTATTTATTAACGTGCAATATAAGTTCAATAAATATATAAAATATATTGAACTGAATAGGTTATGAAAGTGTTGACGGAGAAAGTTTTAATACAACCTTTTTAGGTTTCAACATTTTACAATTTAAAAATATTATTTTCTAGTAATAAAGTTGCTATAAAATTGTCGTAATTTTTGTTATGATTTCACATAAACAGTGTTAATAAAAGTATGATTTTAGGAAGTACCATTATTTGGTTGCAGTGCTTACACCTCTGCAAGTCTTCTGGGCAAGGGAAATTCAAAAATGACACTTAGACCAGCTCTATAATATGGAGTCGTTTAAACCAGTTGAAAAGTATGATTATGGTGTATTTTTATTAATATATAAATATAAGAACCGTTCGAACAAGAATTTCAAAGATTTTTAGGATGAGACCTGTTTTGATTTTCACACATATTACGTAAGACAAGTGTTACATACCTAAGGGCATAGGTTTATAACGAGAAAACATCTATAGGAGGCTTAGAACAAAGCCTTTAACAAGACAATATCTGTTGCATATAATTTAACTAAGTGTTCTTTAATTTATTTGGAAATTGTTGGGGTCGTTGCCTGGTTGTCATAAATGTTACTACTACTTTTCAAACCATCTAAAAAATAATTTTGAGATGACATTCGTAGATGGAAAATGCATTAAAATGCCAATGGGGCCTCATTTAATCCGAAAGATATTCCAGTCCCAAATTGTCCCATTTGAATTGTAGTGCTATTACTACTTCTCAAACAATTTAAATCTGGGCAAAGAACTGGCCCTAACAAATATTATTATGTGGGTTACAGCCCTGCAAGTCTTCAGGGCAAAGGAAATTGGAAAATGACACTTAGATCAACTTTATAATTTGGGGTCGTTTACTTGGACCTGTTGAAGAGTATGATTATGATGCTGAACACATTTTTTCGGTATATAAAAATAATTTAAGTGGTCCAATAAAAAATTGCAACGGTCCAAGATTATTTCGGGGGACACCTGTTGTAATTTTCACACCTGTTACGTAAGATAAATGTTACATACCTAAAGACATGTGTTTATAATGAAAAAATATTTGTTACGGCTTAGAACATGTGTATGTAACAAGAGAGTATCTGTTGCATGTAATTTAACAAGTGTAAAAAAAATATAACACATTTCCAAAAGTGTTTCATATATACTCAGAAAGTGTCCACCACTATAGACGTGAGCCCAATTGAAGGAAGTCACGCCACTTTTAAACAGTTAAAGATAATCTCATCCGCCAATGAGGCATTGGTCTAGTGGTCAAGACTGATGTCTCATGACGTAAAGAGTCATGAGTTCGAATCCCCCATTCTTAAAATCCTTATTTCTTATAATAGATAAATTCCCCTCCCACAATAAAAAATAAAAAAATAATAATAATCGCATCAAACAAATTTCAGCTAATAGCTTAGCCGATAAAAATTCTACTTGAACTAAAATTCTACTAGTAGTAGCTAGTCAACATATAATTATAATGTTATAAAGAAAATCAAACTTTGCATTTAAGACAAACACAAGAAACCCATAATTTCTTATAAAGAAAATCAAACTTTGCATTTAAGACAAACACAAGAAACCCATAATTTCTTACATCCTTTGGAGACTACTGTTATTTGTAATAAGTCAAGATGGCCATCACTATTTAGACTTTATCAGAGTAGAATCATCATACCCAAACTGAGAACAAAACTCTTTTTAATTAAATTTGAGAACGAAATTGCAAGCACTAAATTATTAAAAAATTGATTTGAGTTTGAGACTAATCTAAGACTAAGATAAAAAAATTCATATTAAGACACATCCAATTAGGCACTTAATTTGATATAATTATAATGTTATAAAGAAAATCCAGAATTTTTTACATCCTTAGGAGACTGTTGTTAAGTGGAATAAGTCAAGTCAAGATGGCCAACACTGTTTAGACTTTAAAGTCTATTAGTTTTATTAATAAAAAAATAAAAAATCTAAACAAAGGAAAACATCTCTATCAGAGTGGAATCAAGCGATGAAAATTCTCTTTGGATTAAATTTAAGAATGACCAAATTATTAGGAAATTGATTTGGGTTTGAGACTAGTTTGAGACTAAGACAAAGAATCTCATATTGAGACACAATCTAATTAAGAACTTAATTTGATATAATTATAATGTTATAAAGAAAATCCAGAATTTCTTACATCCTTAGGAGGCTGCTGTTAAGTGAAATAAGTCGAGTCAAGATGACCATCACTATTTAGACTTTAAAGTCTATTAGTCTTATTATAAAAAGTGAAATTCTCCTATTTAATCCCCTAATAATTTTCTTTTTGCCTGTTTAGTCTTCACATTTTAATTTCAGTCTATTACGTCCTTTTCTAATTTTTATTTCGCCTGTTTAGTCCCCAAATTTTAATTTCAGCCTAGATAGTCCCTAATCAATTTATGGGCAGTAGAAAGAATCCCCCGACACCACTTGCGCATTGGAATCTGACTGATTTTGGCATGTGCGACATGTATGCTCAACTAAACAAGGTAAATTAATAATACAAGCTTGAAATCATTATTTCGAAAAACCCAAAAAATAGAGAAATAAATTTTCTTATTCCCTAAACCCAACAGTATCTTGCCATCTTCTTCAATATAACCGCCGCTCAAGGAGAAAGAAGATGGAATAAAAGATATTTTTTAGTTTATTATCATTATTGTTTTAGGACAAATAATTAAATAGACTATTTTACTCTTATTTAGTTGAGCATGCATGTCGCACATGTCAAAATCAGTCAATTTCCAACGCGTAAGTAGTGGCAGTGATTCTTTCTGCTGCCCATAAATTGATTAGAGACTATCTAGGGTGAAATTAAAATTTAGGGACTAAACAGACAAAACAAAAATTATAAAAGGATGTAATAGGCTGAAATTAAAATATGGGGACTAAACCGTCGAAACGAAAATTATTAAGTGACTAAATAGGCATATTTCCCAAATAAAAAAATATCTAAACAAAGGAAAACATCTCTATTTGTCTTATTTGAAGTTGGAAGTTAGGTACATGATGAATGTCTGGAAAGCTTTAAACTCCTTTAAAATATCTAATGCTCTATTGTGCAACTTGGCCTATGGTTAGTTGATCAGCTTTCAAAAAATGTTAATATCTTTTTGGTCAAAGTACCATCAACTCAGCCTATGGTAAGCACATCAAATGCTTATAAGCCTGTTGCTATCAGTCTCTATTATGAGTTTATACATATTTTTTTATATCAACATCAAAATTGAACAAGGACTCAGATAAGTATGAATCCAAATAAATATAAAATTCAATAGTAGTGTTGAGTCTAAACTATAATTGTGTAAACTAAGAGAATCAAAGACTTAAAACCCCAATTAAAATTTATATAATTAACAAAACTCAAATCCAATGCAATAAGAATTCAATTTTGTGGTCTTCATTTGGTGGGTCTGAGGCCAGACTCAACATTTTGAATACAAGTGAATCCAATTGACATTCTTACTCCCATATTTTATGTCTTTCGATATTTATTTTTCTCTGTCTTGTCATGAGCTGGATCAATCCTGACAAGTCATTTTAAAGTATAGTGCAATCTCATCATCTGGTTCAGAAGGATTTTTGATGTATAGAAGAGGCATTTTATGCATGTAGATAGTATATTTATATTATATGCACGTATACATAGCAAAAAAGAAAAAATTATATGCACGTAGATAATATATTTATATTTTATGCATCATAAAATAAAAGTAGTGGCACACTTATTAAACTTTATCTTTAAAAACAAAAAGTTAGTTTTCCCTTTTGTAGTAATTTTTTTTTTAATTCATTGGGATCACTTTCAAAAATTAATGGGTTCATTTATACAATTTTACCTTTTAAAATGGTGAATAAATTTTATAAAAAAAAAATTCAATGGGATCATGTAACCCCACTAAATCGGCTATGAATCCGCGGTTGCCTACAGTAGCTTCATTAGGAGAAGAACAAATGATTTCTCTGAAGGCAAAAAAGTTTTCAATCATTGTTCGTTATTAATAAAAGTATGATTCTTATGAGGTATCAGTATGTGGTTGCGGTGCTTACAGCCCTGCAAGTCTTCTGGCCAAGGGAAATTGGAAAATGACAGATAGACCAACTTTATAATATGTTGTCGTTTACTTGAACCAGTTACAGAATGTGATTATTTTGGTTAACACGTTTTTTTTTTCATTACATAAAAATAATTATAATTGTCCTAAGATGTTTAGTAAAAACATTTAACAGTTCAATTTTTTTTCCCGAAGGAAACCTATTGTGATTTTCACACATATTAAATAAGACAGGTGTTACATATTTAAGGACATGTGTTTATAATGAAAAAAAATATGTTGCAGTCTTAGAACATGTATTTGTAATGAGAGAATATCTGTTCTATTAAATTTAACGTGTTCTTTAGTTTATTTAAAACTTGTTGGGTAGTTGCCTGGTTGTGTCGTAAATGCTACTACTACTTTTCAAACAATCTAAAAATTAAATTTGATATCAAATTTATAGATGGGAAATGCATTAAAATGCCAATGGGACCTCATTAAATCTGAAAGATAATTGAGGCCCTAATTTAAATTGCTTTATTTTGCGGTGGGACTGGGCGAAGAATTGACCGGTTTGAATTTTAGTGCTTGTTTTTAATAAAATTTAATTAATATATCATTTAATGCTATTATGGAGTACATTTGGTAGGAGAAAACTCGGCGGTTCTCCAAACCATTGAGAAGAGGCTTTAAGCCTCATTGCGTAATTGGCTAATCTATCCGTAGGAATGTTACAAGATATGTGCGCAAAATATAATTTAACTATACTAGTCCCCAATAAAGTTCTTATTTGGCTAACAATGTGACCTAATGGGGACAAATCTTCTTCTAGTTGATGGACCTGATTTACGAGCGTTTGGCAATCACTTTCAATAAGTAGCGGATGATAACCTTGATTCATAGCAAACCGAAGTCCTTATAGTAAAGCCTTTGCTTCAGCAGTGCAGGGTTGGGGGAGTTTGGGGTGAATTTTGCAACTCCTGACTCAAATTTTCTTTCATGGTTTCTGATGATGCATCCCATTCCGCCAGAGTTTCCATACCAGGTTCCGTCCACATTTAGCTTAAAATGCCTTCCTTAGGAGCTTGCCATTTATACCGAGCTTTCTCCTTAGGACCTTTAGGAAGCTTTTCCATATCACTTGGTGAAAATATTTTTGCTTTTCCTCTAAGTATGTATTTTATTTTATCCGCATTGGGAAGAGGTTGGCAACCTGCAGGTGAGCCTAGAGATGAGGCGATATACCCAGCAGCATGAATTAAGGCGATATTGGCTACCTTTTCGGGGATTTGTCGTTTCTCATAATAAAAAAACGGCCCTATTTCGATTGCACCAGATATTCCACGCAATATATGAGAAAGGAGTAGAAATCTCCTCTCCGGCTGTCAGAATGGGCAGCAGGCAGTAAGGAAAAGGATTAATTGCCATTTGGGTCCCCAACATATTTGCGCGCAGCCAATTTCATCCTTTTTCTTTTTTTTTAACTTTTGACATCCCCAATATATTTTCAAACAGCCACTTTCATCCTTTTTAACTTTTTTCCAGCCATTTTCATCCCCAATATATTTTCTAGCAGCTACTTTCATCTCAATATATTTTCAAACGACCACTTTCATCCTTTTTAAAGTGGTCGTTTGAAAATTTTTTGAGATGAAAGTACGCTAGAAAATATATTGGGATGAAGATGGCGATTTGAAAATATATTGGGGATGAAAGTGGCTAAAAAAAGTTTAAAGGGATGAAAGTGACTGTTTGAAAATAAATTGATGACCGAAAAAGTTAAAAAAAAGAAAAAGGATGAAATTGGCTGCGCGCAAATATGTTGGGGACCCAAATGGCAATTAATCCGTAAGGAAAAGCATCTTTTTTTAGCAAAGTTTGTACATCGAAACTAATGCAATTCCATACTTCCTTAGCTGGTGGGCATCAAAAGAGGGCAAGTGATGTGGTTTCAATGCCCTCATGACAGATAGGGCATTGTGAATTTATTGACTTAACCCTTTTTGACAAATTTTGCCTACTAGGCAAAATTTGCTAGAAGATTTTTTTCATATGAAAATTTGTATTTTAGGAGGGATAGCCAGCTTCCATATGCCTTCCCAGTGATCGACAACATTGTTCCTTGAAGTTGAAGGCATTTCACGTTTGCCTTCGCTGATATCTACTTGTAGGTGGTATCCGGACTTTACAGAATAAAGTCCATTTTTGGTATACCCCCAAACAAGGCGGTCAGATGGTCATGCGTCACAGAGTGGAACTTTAAGTATTTTTCAAATTTTATATGATGAGAAAAATTCTTGCAGAATCTCTATGTTCCATATAGCCTTTTGGTGGTCGATAAAGCCCTGAAACATGTATCATTTTTTGCCAAAGGCCAAGATCGGGGGGTCCGAGAGTATGAAGGAATGCGGGGTGTTTAGCCATTTAATCCTCCATACATTGGCTCGTGAGCCATCACCAATTAGCCACTTCAGTCCAGCCTTTAGCAGTTCACGTCCTTTTAGGATTTCTTGCAAGACTATAGAAGTTCGTCCCTTAAGTTTGAATTTTAGTACTACTACACCTATTCAAACAATCTAAAAAATAAAAGCACAAAAGCTCAATTCAGAGAGTTTTAAAATTGCATGGATTTTGAATTTGAGAATAAGCGGTTTGATATGAGAGTAAAGTGAAACTTATCTTTGCGCCTTGAAATGAAATTAAGTTTTTTTAAAGGGAAATTTTAAAATATTTATTAAGCATGAGTAAACGTGGGATGAGTGAATACATCATATACCGTCCCAATCCAATTTAGGCGAATAACTCGGGATAGAGATTTGAAAGACAGAGTACGTCTGCTTATTGCCTAAGCATTTTTACAGTGAATGATTATTTGGATAGCCCGTAAAAAAACAATTAATAGAAGCGAATATGGGTTTTAAAGGAGCTAAAGAACGTGTATCAATGAGACTACCAATAATAGTTTTAGAATCACTCTCTACTTCTTGAAAGAATATTCCAAAGCCTAACCCGTGAGGAATGTCCACATTCTAAACATGCTATGAAGAGGTGAGTTTGTGCTGGCTCCCAAAACGTCATCACGAATAATACAAGTTTTAATTTAATCTTTATTTTTTTTATATAATGATAGTCATGTAATAACATACACTTTCTCCTGGAAGAAAGAAAAAAACTTACATCTCTATTTAATAATTAAAATTAAAATTTTAAAATTATTTTTTAACGATTTTGATTTTACTTCTAGGAAAAATATTTATTCATTTGATGTAGTTATTCTCGTGCAACATAATTTCAATAAATATATAAAATATATTACACTGAACATGTCATGAAATTGTTAGCGGTGAAAGTTTTAGCCCAGACTTTTAGGTTTCAGCATCTTACAATTTAAAAATATTATGTTCAAATAATAAAGTTGCTAAACACATAAAATTTTCTTAATTTTTATTATGATTTAATATAATCAATATTAATAAAAGTATGAATCTTAGGAAGTACCATTATGTGGTTGCTGGGTAAGGGAAATTGGAAAATGACAATTAGACCAACTCTATAATTTGGAGCCGTTTACTTGGACCAGTTGAAAAGTATGAGCATGGTGAGTTTTATTAGTATATAAAAATAATTTTTGCTGCTCTGAACAGTTCGAAAAAAAGTTTCATTTTTCGAGGGAGACCTGTTGTGATTTTCACAGATGTTACATATCTAAGAACATGTGTTTATAACGAGAAAAGATCTATTACAGGCTTAGAACAATGTCTTTAACGAGAGAATATCAGTTGCATAAAATTTAACAAGTGTTCATTAATTTATTTGAAAATTGTTGGGATAGTTACATATCTAAGAACATGTGTTTATAACGAGAAAAGATCTATTACAGGCTTAGAACAATGTCTTTAACGAGAGAATATCAGTTGCATAAAATTTAACAAGTGTTCATTAATTTATTTGAAAATTGTCATAAATGCTACAAATACTTTTCAAACAATCTAAAAATAAATTTGAGATGAAATTCATAGATGGGAAATGCATTAAAATATCAATGGGAGCTCATTAAATCCGAAAGATATTTGAGTCCTTGATTGTCCTGTTTGAATTATAGCGCTATTACTACTTTTCAAATAATCTAAATCTGATCAACACAAGTTGGCTCAGTTGGTAAGGATTTGACACGTCCTTATAAAGGTCAAGTGTTGGTGGCCGACGTGAGGGATGTATTGGTGGGCGATGCATAAGTACCCTTGTAAGCGACTTATGGTCCCTATGGCCTGGCCTGACCCGTGGTGGTGATCGGAGCTGAACCCACCCAATATGTTTTTCACCAAAAAAAAAAATTTCAATCTAAATCTAGGCAAAGAACTGGTCGCTTTGAGCGGTCCAATAAAAATTTCAACGGACCAAGATTATTTTGGGGGACATATGTTGTAATTTTCACACCTATTACGTAAGAGAAATGTTAAATACCCAATGATATGTGTTTATAACGAGAAAACATTTGTTGCGGCTTAGAACATGCATCTATAACAAGAGAATATCTATTACATGGAATTTAACACGTGTAAAAAAATGCAAAACCTGTTCCAAAAGTGTTTTATATGTACTAAAAAAATGTTCAACACTATAACCATGAACCTAGTTGAAAGAAATCATACCACTTTTAAACAATTAAATATAATCTCATCAGACAAATTATTTAGCTAATAGCTTAGCGGAGAAAAATTCCAGTGGTACTAAAATTCTACTAATAGTAACTAGTCAAGGAGTAGCCCATTGGTTGAGGTTGCTCCTTCCCTAGACGAGATCTTGGATCGATTCCTACTACCCCTTCTCTCCCCTACCCCGTCCCCCCAATAAAAAATATTATAATGCAGAGTTGAATTTTCTTTATATATAATGTTATAAAGAAAATTCAACTATGCATAATAATATATAATGTTAGAAACAGAGACCACCTAATCGATAGTGTTAAGAGCCTAAATACAAGTAAGATATCCATCAAAACTCCAAAAGCTGATAATTTCTAATCTACTCAACTCAAATCAGTCCATGGAGATGGTGCTTTGCTGTTCTTGAGCATTATTAGTCGGCCATCGCCATCGCCTTCGCCCAACTGCCTCAAATATTTTTGAAAATTGTATATTAATACTACAAATATATTTTGTGTATAAATAGGTTCTTATAATATAAAATGTTTTTCTCTCTTAAAAAATTTGAGTTTCATAGTACTTTATAACACATAGTTTCAACACCAACTTTCATAATAATATTATTTATTACACACTTTATATTATATTTGAATGTTCAATTTCCATTTTTTGATATCAGAAATTGAATGTCTCATTTTCTAAAATAAAAATAATTTTGATTTGAACTCCCACTAGTAGTCTCCTATAATCTAATACTATTAAAATCCACTAGTATATTGGTCCCAGGCAATTTTCGAATTCCAGGCGATTAACCCCTACTAACACATAGTTCCACCACTAAGTTTCTTAAATTTATTAATTAAACATTATTAACACACTAATTTTTGAGAACGATAACTTAGTAAACTCATTAAAATTCAAATTCTACCCTTTTCAATGTTTTTCTTTGTTTTTGTCTCTTTTCTATTGTTTAAATTCAGAACTTTATTATCACAAGTTCATGGTCGTGGGTTCGATAACCTCCTCGTACATGGGGCAAGCTTTAATCTCCCTTTCTAGGGCTACCTTTCTCCTCTTGTGAAGCACCTCTCTCCCCTACATGGAGCAACCGCCCAGTCGGGCTTAAAAAAAATTAATTCAAAACTTTATTGTTTAAATATATCATTTTATCTCAAATAAATTATCTTACAGCGTGAGCAAATTTTAATTTCGCCCCCTAAATTGAAATCCTGCCTCTATCATTGCTTAGCTGTTGGCAGCACCATCGCCGTCAATGATAAAGTTCTTGTGGTTATTTTATATTGGGAAATTTACATGTTTGGTCCTCAAAATATTTCTCAAATAATCGAGTGATCCTCATTCTTTTTGTACTTCCCATATGGTTCTGGATGTTATTTCACACTTCCTAACTGGTCTCAACACCACCACTCATGGTGTTTCCGGCCAAAACACTCTTTATACAACATTTATACTTCCTGGATGATCCTAGAAGTATATTCGAGCTTCCAAGATGATTCTATCATGATCTTCTTCATCCTCCAAGATCCATCGCCGGCCACCAACCATTTCTCTCCTAAATCCGACCACCAATGCCGCTCACCCACCATATCTCTCCCAAATTTGACCACCAAGACGCCACCTATTACTTTTGGCCACCAAAATTCGAATAACAGGAAACTCCATACCATAGAACAGTGATTAGACCTCAAATCCTAATTGGAAAGCAGTCTTGAAGGGTCCACGTGGGAGGCATTGGTGGTTGGATTTGAGAAATAAATGATGGGTGGGAGGTGTTGGTAGTGGGATTTGGGCGTCAATAGATCTTGGAGGATGAATAATATGATGCTAGGACGCAAATACTTCTGGGATAATCCATGAAGTATAAATACTACAGAGGGGATTTGGTCAGAAACCACGGTGGATGGTGGTGTTGGGACCGGTTAGAAAGCGCGAAATAACATCCAATACCAAAATGAGAAGTAAAAAAAGAATGAGAAATACTCAATTATTTGAGAAATAGTTTGAGGACCAAACATGCCAATTTTCATTTTATTATTTACATATCATGCAAAGATTTTTAAGTCGGTTTCCTTTTTTTAAAAGTAGTTGTTTATAGTTTTGGCACATAATAAATTATTAGTGGTATATATTTTCATTTACTTATTTAGTCAATTTATAAGTTCAAATAACCTTACAAAAAAATAATGCAGAACAACCCATTATCTTCTCTTCTTCATCTCTCTTTCTTTCCTTCTCCTTTTCCTCGGTGCTTTCCCCACCATTAGGGAGAAAAAAAATGGAACCATCTATCAAATATTTTCCCCATAATCACTCCTAAATCTCTTCCTCAAATCTAAGTTATGGAATGGCCAAAAGACCAAACCAAGTATTTTTGTTACTACTTCTTTGTGTTTTTCTTTCAAGAACAGTTCTTTCTGAGTCTAATGAGTTCATCTTTAATGGTTTTAAGCATCTGATCAACAACAACACCTTAAGTTTAAATGGTATTGCCAGAATTGAAAATCATGGGATTCTCCAGCTTACAAATGATACAGGAAAATTATTAGGCCATGCTTTTTATTCAAATCCTTTGAAATTCAAGAACTCCGCCACTGGTAAAGCTTTCTCCTTTTCAACAGCTTTTGCATTTGCAATTGTTCCTGAGTATGAAAAATTAGGTGGGCATGGTATGGCTTTTGTTATATCTCCTAATAAAGAGATGAAAGGGGCTTATCCTACTATGTATTTAGGGCTAACAAGTCCCAGTGCTAACGGAAATTTTACCAACCATGTTTTTGCTGTTGAATTTGATACTGTTCAAGACTTTGAATTCAATGATATAAGTGATAATCATATTGGAATTGATATCAATAGTGTGATTTCAAATGCTTCAGTTAATGCTAGTTATTATACTGAAGGAGATTCAAAAAGACAAGACCTTTATCTCAAGAGTGGGAGGACAATTCAAGCTTGGATTGACTATGATTCCACCAGAAATGAACTTAATGTGACTCTTTCGCCGTCTTCTTCGAAGCCCAGTTCTTCAATTCTCTCATTTCATGTTGATTTATCACCAGTTCTTGAGGATTATATGTATGTGGGGTTTTCAGCTTCTACTGGTTTGCTTTCTGGGTCTCATTATGTTTTTGGTTGGAGCTTTAAGATGAATGGGGAAGCTCAAACTTTAGATCTTTCTTCATTGCCTAAACTTCCAAAACCCAAAAGAAATCAAACAGCTTTGATTTTGGGCACATCTATATCAGCTGTTGTACTTATGGTTGTTGCAATTTTATTGGCCTTTTACATAATCAAGAAAATCAAGAATATGGATGTGATTGAGGCCTGGGAGCTTGATATAGGCCCTCATAGATTCTCCTATAAGGAGCTCAAGAAAGCTACTAGAGGTTTTAGAGATAAGGAGCTTCTCGGATTTGGTGGATTTGGCCGGGTTTACAAAGGGATTTTGCCTGATAGCAAAACAGAAGTCGCAGTTAAGCGGATAAATCATGAATCGAAACAAGGTTTGCAAGAATTTGTTTCAGAGATTGCTAGTATTGGTCGCCTTAGGCATAGAAATTTGGTTCAATTACTAGGTTGGTGTCGGAGGAGAGGCGATTTGCTACTTGTTTATGACTTCATGCCTAATGGAAGCTTAGATAAGTACATATTTGATGAACCTAAGGTTGTCTTAACATGGGAACAGAGGTTCAAGATTATCAAAGGTGTAGCTTCTGGATTGCTTTATTTACATGAAGGATGGGAACAAACTGTGATTCATAGAGACATTAAAGCAGGGAATGTCTTGTTAGACATGGAGCTAAATGGGAGAATAGGTGACTTTGGGTTGGCTAAGTTGTATGAGCATGGCTCTAAACCCGGCACCACAAGAGTTGTCGGTACATTGGGTTATTTAGCACCTGAACTAACCAAGACTGGCAAGCCCACAACAAGCTCTGATGTATTTGCATTTGGTGCTCTGTTATTGGAAGTTGTATGTGGAAAAAGACCAATTGAGGCGAAAGGATTGCCGGAGGAGTTGATTTTGGTGGATTGGGTTTGGGATAAGTGGAGACAAGGGGTAATTCTTCAAGTAGTAGACCCAAGATTAGGAGGGGAGTGCAATGAGGTTGAGGTTGTTATGGTCCTTAAACTAGGATTAATGTGTTCTAACAATATCCCAGCTAAGAGACCTACAATGAGGCAAATATTAAGATACTTGGAAGGGGAGAGGCCATCGCCGGAGGTGGTGGTTCCACCGGACGAGATAGGGGCTCATGGTAGTGTGTTTGAGGACTTTGTTCACTCATATCCACCATCATCATATTTTGAGAAGGTAAGTACTTGTTCGTCCGGTGATATTGCTGATCGTGGTGTTGATCTTGATGCTGGTTCGATGTCTCCATTATTTGGTAGAGGAGAAAGTGGATGGTCATGACAAAAAACCAGAAAGATGAAATTTCTGATCTTGAGTTTTTTCTGTTTCCTTTGTGATTTTGTTTCTTTAGCTTCTTCTTATGGTTCCTCTTGAACATTATTGATAGGAATTTTATAGCTTCTGGTCAGCTATATTTATATATAGATAATAGCTTGTGAGTTTTCATTGACAATCTCATTGTATAATATCTTTTAATGAAATGAATTACAAGTTATTTGAAAAAAAATAAGCTTAAAAAAATTGATTTGAAGATTATTTTTTAAGAATTAATAGTTATTTTGGTCGCTACACTATTTACTCTTTGCTGTTTTTGTCACTTGATTATTTTTTAGCTAAATACACCACCCTAATATTTTTACATTTGATTAGAATTAAACTGCCACCATTTTTCATAGTGATTTTTAGTCCCGTTCAAATTTTTGTATAGAATGTTATTGAAAATATACAGGGACTAAACAAGCGAGTTTCAATTCTCCAATATTTGTTTTTATTTTGAATGTTTTTAGCCTTGAAGTTGGAAGTTAGGTGCATGATGGAATGTCTGGAAAGCTTTAAACTCCCTTAAAATATCCAATGTTAGAGGAAGGTCCTAAAGGGTTGAAGTTTTTACCCCTTTTGTCTATCATATATCTTGGCATAAGAGATTAACTATTACTCGTATCTTATATTTTTCCACAATGTAAGCAAATGTAAATCATGATCATGCTACTGTTCTTTGGATTTATATTTGCAGGGTTTTTTTTTTTTTTTTTGCTAAGTTATATTTGCAGGGTTAAGTTGTAAGTTATTGCAGTTAAAATTTTTTGTATCTTCTTTTATATTTTTCTCATTTTTTTTTAGTTAGTTACTAAAAGGTACGTAGAGTTTATCAATTGTCATAATAATTAAACATAGGTAAGGTGTCAGTGAAATAAAATATTTTGGGTATTAGCTTGAGCAAGGAATATTGCCTATCAAAATATTAGCTTTTTTTTTTTTGAAGCCCGATTGGGCGGTTGTCTCATATAGGGGAGAGAAAACTGCTTCACACGAGGACAAGATAACCCTAGAAATGAAGATTAAAGCTTGCCGCACGCAGGCAGGCGGAGAAATATATTTAAACGTTATCTTTAAAAAACAAAATGTTAGTTTTCCTCTTTGTAGTAAATTTTTTTTTTTTTAATTTATTGAGGTCACTTACAAATATTAATGAGGTCATTTATACAATTTTAACTTTTAAAATAGTGCATAATTTTTAAAATACTAATACAACTTATAAATTTTTTTCCAGTGAGATCATGTAACCACTGAAATGGCTATGAATCCGCGGCTTCATTAGGAGAAGAATAGATGATTTTTGTGAAGGCAAAAAAGTTTTCAATCATTGTCCGTTATTTCTATAAACAGCTTCTATGATATGCTTAGTGCTTACTTTATTGGATCTAAAAATTGTCTTAATTTTTATTATGATTTAATATAATCAATATTAATAAAAGTATGATTCCTAGGAAGTACCATTATGTGATTGCTGGGCAAGGGAAATTAGAAAATGACAATTACACTAGTTTTATAATTTGGTGTCGTTTAATTGGAGAAGTTCAAGAATACTATTTTGATATGCTTAGTGGATCTTTAGACTGCTTGTTTTGTTACCTTCTCATAATTAGTTTACGATTTCTAGATTTCTTCTTAGCATGTTCAATAGTTAGATAAAAAATTCAAAACAATATAGTAAACCTCTTTTATACACTTTCTCCTTGAAGAAAGAAAAAAATAATTTACATCTCTCTTTAACAAATTAAAATTTGAATTTTAAAATTTTATCTTTTAACGATTTTGTTTTACAACTAATAAAAATATTTTATCATTTTATGTAGTTATTCTTGTGTAACATAAGTTCAATAAATATATTAAATATATTGCAATGATTAAAAATTTCAAAGATTTTTTTGGGGGAGACCTATTGTAATATATAGGTTCCCTCCCTCAATAAATTAAAAAGAAAAATTAAAAAAGTGTTCTTTAATTTATTTGGAAATTGTTGGGTAGTTGTCAACTGGTTGTCGTAAATGTTGCTACTACTTTTCAAACTAAACAATAAATTCATAAATGGGAAATGCATTAAAATGCCAATGGGACCTCACTAAATCACAAAGATATTTGAGGTTGTAATTATCCGGTTTCAATTGTGGTGCTATTACTACTTTTCAAACAATCTAAATCTAGGCGAAGAACTGACCATAACAAGTATCATTATGTGGTTGTAGTGCTTACAACGGTCTAAGATTATTTTGGGGGAAACCTGTCGTAATTTTAACACTTGTTACGTAAGACAAATGTTACATACCTAAGGACATGTGTTTATAACGGGAAAACATATATTGCAGCTTAGAACATGTGTCTGTAATAAGAAAATATATGTCACATGAAATTTAACACGTGTAAATAATATGCAATACATGTTCCAAAAGTGATTTATATGTACTTATAAAATGTGTTCAATACTATAGCCGTGAGCCTAGTTGAAAGAAATCATACCACTTATAAACAATTAAAAATAATCAAATTAGACAAAATATTTAGCTAATAGCTTATCCGATAAAAATTCTACTTGAACTCGGCATTTAAGACAAAACAAGAAAACAATGAACTCCAAGAATTTCTTACATCCTTAGGAGACTTCTGTTAAGTTGAATGAGTCAAGTCAAGATGGCCATCACTGTGTAGACTTTAAAGTCTTTTAGTGTTATCATAAAAAACAAAAAAAAATCCAAACAAATGAAAACATCCCAATCGGAGATGAATTATGAGATGAACATATGAAATTGTGTGTTATTATAAAATCTGCAATCTCAAATAGAGAATGATATCATATTATCATGGAGAGAGTTTACTACTACTTTTGCATTTCACTTCTCATTCATTTTCTCATGGCTTCTTAATGTGGTACCCATAATTTTTTGATTACGTGTTATTTTACATGTAATTTATTTTTGTGCGACTTAGAGCGTAGCGTAATTTATTTCGTGTCATTATGCGAGTATGTGTTCAATTAATTGTATAACATGTTACGTGTTTTATCTCGTGTACGTTTTATTTTAGAAATTTATTTAGGATTAAGAGGATCACCATTATAATAAAATAATGAATTAAAAAGGAAATTAAGAAAAAGGAATTCGATGGGTTGTAGAAAATCTGAGAAGGGGGCCGTTAAAAATAACAAAATTAAAGAAAGATAACTTCGTGGGATTTCGTGGGGGAAACGTGGGTGAGATATATAGGTATATATATTTTATAATATAGGAAAAGATGGGGAAATTTATTCACCAAAAATTATAAACAAGTAATAGGAAGCCTTGTGAGAAAGCCATTCGTGGGGGTAAGTCTGGCATGGGGCGGACCCAATGAGACCGGCTCCACTCCCCTCTCACATAAAATTAAACATGACCCACTTACAGGGTAGGTCCCGCAGGTCATTCAGCAAGTCATTCAGGTGGGTCCTCCATCTTTTATGTGAGAGGGGAGTGGGGCCGGTCTCATTGGGACCGTTCCATCCCAGATTTTTCCCATTCGTGGGGTGTTTTTTTTTTTTTTGGGATCCGTACCCAGCATAGATACATGAGAAGAGAGAATGTTATGCAGCGGCTTAGGCCGCCAGAAACAGAGAACAATTTTGTGAGTTCTTAGTATTTTGGTCAGAATTTGAGGGATCATCGAGGGAGCTTTACTCGTCCGATTAAGATCGATAATATACCGGTTCGAAGGCGTTCGAATAAGCTTCGAGTGGGCGTAGACGGGAAATCATTTTGAGTCCGAACAGAAAGTTATAGCCCCGATAGTAAAAATGGGTAGTGCTGTTTTAGATTTTCTGTTATTAAATTGTCTTCGTAAGAGGTAGGGACCCCTACGTCATTTAATTATCGCAATTAATCGTATATAATCAGTGGGTTATGTTGGGTTATTGATTTGGGAGGGATTGGACATCATATATTGCATGAATTGTTGAATTTACAAATCAATTGCATGAATTGTGTTTTTATCACTTTGAATATTTTGAAATTGCTATGAGTTTGGTTTAATCGATTTCTATATCATTTTACTGCTTTATTACTTATTCTTAAGTGATATAGATGTGGTTAAGTGATAATGTGATTCATGGGTCATTAATTGCCTATTTGATGAACTTGTCTAAACGTTTATTGCCTGGGTCATCCTAATTGGTTGTCGTCGTTCAGTCCTTCTTGGTTTTGGTCGACCGAGTCGTCGCCTTCTATTTGAACTCTTGTCTATGATCGATTGATTAGCAGGATTCATTGGAATATCGAGTCGTATAAGAAGATCCCTTGTGATCCAAGTGAACAGTGAAACATCCAGCGTCTTAACCCGATGAGGAGATCATTGAGACTGTAACGGTTTTTTGGTGTCCCTGGTGGGGGATGATGATGCAATACATAGAATGGATCCTTAAACTTTGGACCCTTAGATCGGGGGGTCATATTGAACCCACGTGTTGAAACATCTTGGGCCGTCCTAGTTTGGACTATAAGTGGGATCGTTACAGTCATTGTTGATTAATAAGTGAATAGATGATTGAGCTCGAATTGTGGGATTTAGTGTCATAGCGGTAGTGATGTTCCTAGAGTCTAAATGATGTTGTGATGGAGTGTATTGTGTTAGTAATGTTAGTAGTGCCCTAGGACCATTAGCATATGTTATACGTTTTATATCTTTTGAGCATATAATTGAGTAGCTAATTTTTCTTATGAACATCAAATGCGTGATTTGATAGTAAAACTCATTAGTTTATGTAATTACTATTCTAGTTGTCCCTAGTTTTATGTAAACTTCTTTACAATGAAATAAAACTAGTATGATGTTTGATTGATGATTATGTTTTACTAATCATGTGTAATGAATACAAATCATATCATAGATGCAATGTATTAAGATATATTGTATCGGACGTGATCCGTTAGAGAAGTAATACTTCTTGGTCCTTAGTCATAAGTATTACTTCCTCAATACTATTTTTAGAATCCTTAGACCTTATGTCTCCATTGATTCCAGCATGAATGGAGCCACGTTTTGACTCAGTCGGACGTTACTTTTAATCGAGTAATCAATACAACTGATGATCGGATGTAGCGTTCTATCATGGCTTGAATGTGAGAGGCATTGTAAGGAATTTGTCCCTCTCTATTATTAGAGAGAGATATCCATGGGCCCCTCGAAAGGGAAGACTGTCTAAATGCATGGCCGTGCTCAAATGTATTTGATAAAGTGGTTATTAAAATACTATTTGTTGGAGCAGTCTACCTGGAGATCGAGCATAAATACAATTAAGCTTAATAAGGGTGACGACTACCATGCCTTATGCTTAATTAGGATATCACGAGACAAAAGGATTAAATAGTGGATTGATATTAGGTTCCACCGTAAATTCATTCACTTTGGGTAGTCACAATGTCCTGTTAGGGACCGCTTGTGATTTATGAACACATACTACTACTAAGTGTGTTTTCATTGCCATTGTGATATGAACCTATAGGGTCACACACAATAGATGAGTTAATGAGCTTCATGTCTAAATTCAATGAATCTAGAATGTGTCTAGGTTCATTGTATCAGATATTTATTTCTCTGAGAATAATAAAGAGTTATTATTTGAAATAGAGATAAAGGAGGGGCATTTTCGGTATTGAATTATAGTTGGTATTATGTGGGAGTTATTATCCGATAAAGACTCCCACTTCCAGCAGAAGTCTAGAGGACGTGGGAGTTAAAGACTCCCACTGCTGGGAGAGTTTGTAAAGATGTGGGAGTTGTTTTTGAAACAACCTCTCACACCCTATATTAACTTTTCTTGGCCGAAACTCTAGTGGGTAATTTTTCGACCGCAAAAATACCAAAAACGAAAATCAGATATCTGGTCTTGCAGCTTCATTTTCTCTTTAGAATCCAAAAACTCAGAAGAACGAAGAGCTAGCACTCGCTGCCCATTTCGTCGCGTGGATATCGGTACGGAGTAATTCCGCAAGGGAGGACTCAATGTGGTTGCTGTTGAGAGCCAAAAACCAGAATCTTTCGCCAAGAAAACCAGAATCGTTCATCAAGAAACGTAAGTCTTTTCGGTTTTATTCGATTCGTTTTTGTATGAGCGGATCCTTTAGGAGAGGACTTATGGGTGTTTAGAACGAGTTTCTGCCCATGAATCCCTTCAAGTAAAGCGTGGTGCTTTCCATACATTCGATTATGAAAGCGTTTAGATGTGAAGAATGTGACTATTTAGCTTACTTGTTGTTTCAACTTGTATTTTGGAAATAGGAATGTATTTTGGTGTTAATTGTGTTTTATATAACTGTTTAGGTCCCTGCTGAACACCGGAGCTCAGTCTGATATCCGATTTTACTGTGCAGGTGATGATGAGCAATATGATGATGTTGTTGATGCATGGGAAGGGGACAATGAAAAGTGACTCATAGAACTTAGTCTATTTCATTTACTCATTTTTACTTAGAACAATTTCATGTTTATATGTTTCTGTGATTCGTTATGTTATTAATTTGATTAATATTGCATGAACTGCTATAGCATGATTCGGTTTGTAATTTAATTCGATTAATTTGCATAAACTGATATCGCATGTTTCTGTATATTCGATACTGCATAAACTGTTTCTGTGAAACTGTTATTAATTTGATTAATTTGGTTTTACTCCCTGCGTTAATCTAATTAACCAATACATAATTCGATTATGTATGTTAGGCAATTTAGGGTTAAAATCGGGACAGAAAAACTTATTCGATGAGCTGATTAAGAATCATATTTTTCTTCCAGGGACCGCCGTTACGTTGACGCTTGTCGTTCCGTTGACCTAAGACTTTGTATATGTACTCCTTTTTATTTCATTATGCTTTATGTGAGTTTTAGCATGGTGAATAACATGGCCTACTATACCCTCTCTTGTTTTACATTTAATTGGGTTGTAATTTTGTAATACGACATGCGAGTCGTTTTTCCAATGATGTAAAATTGTAATTGCTTTCTTAGATTAGTTTTACTGCTTTACATTGAAAGGCTGGGTATGCCCATGTAATTATGTAACAAGACCGGAGGATGCTGGATCGAAGACATTATCCATGAGATGGATATTGACTTAGATTGACCCTTGGCTCCCACAAGGCTCGTGGGGTCATCATAGGATTAGGCCATGCTATCTCACGTTTACCTTATGCTTTATATATTGCATGAGATGCTTTTATTTATTGTCTTATGTGGTTTATCAATTTATTCACATTAAATCGTTTTAATTAAGTCTTAAAATGCCTATCATATCCTAAACACTCATTGAGCTTGGATCATCATTTTGTCTGCTTGCCAAAGCAACAGATAAGTGGTTATCTAAGCAAAAGGAGATGGGAAAATAGTGATTTCCATATACTTAGACATGGTTCGACTTAACTAGGCTATCAAAATAGTTTTGGGCCTAAGGCATAAAATGGGAAATAGTGCAACAAACAACTAATTCCTTAAAAGGCAGAACAAAAAAGCACACATAAAGCAATCAGTAATTACTTGAGACTTCCTAAGAAAGAGTTGGACAAGAAAGGTACATTTTTCTATCTTATCTAGATAGTTTGAATAGTGTTATCAAATGGCGGTCATGGCGGCGCCATGGCGGTATGGCGTTGCGGATTCGGCGGTTACCGCTATACGCAATGCGTTACGCTCTAATATGGCGGTGTCCGCTATTCAGCGTTTCGCGGAGGGCATAGCGGACAAAGCGGAATATTGGCCTTTTTTTTTTTTTTTTTTAAACGTGATTATTCCCTTATAGGGCTGTAAATGGGATCCAAATATCTAAATCTATACTCACATTTACTAGACTCAAATTAGATATGAGTTAATATTTTTTATGTCCAGACCCAACAAGGCCCAGGCTCAACAAAAAATAAAAAAACTAATATGAATCTAATAGACTTAAAGAGACCCAACGAACCCACACACACCTGCAATATCTCTGGCCATCGCCTCTGGAAGCTTTGTATTATGATGTACCATATTACTCACCCTGATATATTATATGAAGCCTTTTTGTGTTAAATGAATTTCTTACAACTTCTTAGTTTCTTTAGCTAACGCTAGGCTTTTTTTTTGGCTGCTCTTTGCTTAAATGTGAATGTTTTGAGCGTTCATTCACCATTATACAAGTTTTTATTATTAATTAGTTTTAGATTTTAAAATTTTTATAATAAAAACTGACATTGTTCAAGTTTTTATTAGTGAAACATAAAACGAGAAACAAAAATAGAACATAATATTTGACTTAAGATCCTTCCATGGGGACCTTAGGTATATATGAATCTCACAATTTGGGAAACAACACTGCCATTGTGTGTGTGTGTGTGTGTGTGTATATATATATATACACACACACACACCACACACTTTCACATTGCAAAGTTTTCTACAAACATTTTAATATATGAATGTTTATGAGATAGATCCAGACTCATACAGACCCAACATAGTTAAGTTTGGACCTTAAGTGAGAAGATCCAGACTCAACATAGTAAAATTTGGATCCAAACAATATTTTGATGAGTCTGAATATGGATCCAATATTATGGACTCAATAGACTCAATTGACACCCCTAGTGGTGGTCATAGGTGATTTTGAACAGGTTGTTCATCTGGCTAATAAATCTGTTACTGGTACTACAATATTTTGTTCCATTATTTATGCTAAATGCTCATATATATTGCGAAGAGCCTTGTGGGCTGAGTTGGTGGCCTTCACAGAGAATAGAAACGGCCCGTGGCTTATGGGCGGGGATTTTAATGTGGTCACATCAGTGGATGAGAGTAGTGATTCTATGTGTTGGAGTACATTTAATCTAAGGTGCGCCAATTCGATTGGGCCGGGCCGGGCCGGGATTGGATTGGGCCCTTAATCGGGTTGGGTCGACCAATATGATTGGGCCGACCGACCCGTTTGGACCGACCTTATGGCTGGAATGTTAGACATAAATTCAGCCCTCTTGATGGTGGTTGAAGTGGTGGAGAGAGTGGAGGAGTAATTCTCTACATGATCTCTCACTTCCCCCATTATCTCACCCCACTCTCTCTTGATAGACTAGAGGAAAAATTCCGATTTTTCCTATCATCCTAATCAGTTTTCTCCAGCCTTTTGAAGCTAAGAGAATAGAGAGAAAAAGTGAGTCTTAGAGAGAAAAAGACAAGACAAATTTCTGGATTTTTTCTTGCATTTTTGCTAATAGAAAAGAAGTTAGAAAGCTTGTTTCTTGTTCTTGAAAAGGTCGTTCATACTCCATCCATTGAAGAGTGTCTTCAAAGCTTCTACAAGGCGTTGGCTAGCACCAAGCAGTAGAAGACCATCTCCGGAAGATCGAGTGGATACCGGAAGAGACGGAGCCTGCAAGCGTGGTGTTCAGTTCGTTACAACAAACCGATGAAAGCGTTTCAGCCATTCTAGCATCCATATAAGGTAAAACACTATCCCATAGTCGTAGGTACTTACTCGTGAAAGATCCTGATAGAGGCGGGTCAAAGTTATTTCCGCTGCGCTTATGTGTATGACCCGGTTATTCCTCTAACAGTGGTATCAGAGCCACTCACGAGTACCCTATTGACTTTTTGTGTTTATAGTGTTTATATATAGATTTTGAATCTATGTTATGCATGCCTTAGGATTGCTAGAAATGTTGTAAATCATGTATGACATGCTTTTCCAACTTTTTGTATGTATATCTGTTGAGAATTTCCAGTTTTTGAAGTCATTCAAAAGCTGGAAAAACTCTCAGATTATAGACCAAGGCAAGTCAGTAGCTTTTGGTACTTGGTTCGGATCAACCGAGAGGGTGTTCGGTCGAACCGAGTTGGTCTTCGGTCGACCGAAGTTCCTGTTTGATCGACCGAGGTACTCTCAGTACTTTTTCGGTCGACCGAGCTTGATGGTCGGTCTACCGAACCCAGGCAGAATATGAAATGTTCATTTTACTGTTTTGCTCATTATTTTTCATAACTTGTTATGTTAATTGAGCATGATGCATAGTAGTCGCCATTACCCTGTTGGTATTATTTTATAATACGATCTGCGTATCATGCCTGTTTTATCATTCAAAAGTTGTAATTTTAATCTCATTAAATCCCCTCGAATGTAACTCGAGGTTTCCTTAGAAATTTTGTAATTCTAGATTAGGAGAAGGTACAGCTGAGATGATGAAGATTTGGAGGCAACCAACTGAAGGTCAAGATGGTGTAGAATAGATGTTTTTTCTTTTTACACCCTTAGATTGACTTCACGGTTTTTCCATTGGCTTGGAAAAACCGAATAGGATCTTGGCGATTACTATTGCATTTTATTTTATGTATTGGATGCATATGTATATAAGCATAAACTGTTTTATTTATGCTTTTCTGGTGAGATTGTTAAAAACAAAATCCCTCATTTTAAATATTAATTAGTGTCTTCCTAAGTTTAGCCCTCGTCAAGGCCTAGATCGACATAAGTATGGGACATGCCAAAGCTGTGCATACATGTCTATCCGGGTGAGGCGCGAAGGATAAGTTGTGATATCCGTCGGCTAAAACTTAGGGGTCCTAGTTAATCGGATTATCTCGATAAATGGATTGAGGATCTAGAGGCAAAAGAGTTGAGAAAAGTGTATAATGATACGCTTGAATAAATGTTATTCACTCAACTAACCAAGAATTACATATTTTGATGTAATTGGCAAACGTTGTCTACCTAAATAACTAAGTTTTGGGCGATCGACCAAAGTCGACTCGAATGAGGTGAAATATGGATCTTGGCCCGCTAGAAAGTTAACGAACTTTCCGAGTTGATATTGAGGGTTATTCACTCGAAGAAAATAGTGGGAGAAATCATTTAAAAGATAAAGACCTAATAATGATTTTAATCGGTACTTACTTTTGTATATGCATATTTTTGTTGTAGAAAATGGCAAATTCAAACCAAACACTATCATCTGCGTTACGTCCTTGAGAAGGACAAATTAGAGGGAGTTAACTTCCTCGATCGGGTTCGAGAATTTGAGAATCGTTCTCAAGCATGAAAGAAAAGTCTGTATGTACTTGAACGACCAATTCTCGCTATACCGGAGGCTCGCGCTTGGCCGCTGATAGAGCCGCTTATCGAAGCATGTAAGTGATGCTTTAGATGTGTCTAGCCTCATGCTTGTCACCATGAATTCTGAGCTTTGAAGCAACATGAGGACATGGGGGCTTATGAGATCTTTGGCTCACTCAGGCGACTATATCGAGGGCAAGCGCGCCGGGAGAGATTCGATGTGTCGAAATCTCTCTTTCGATACAAAAATGTCCGAGGGAATGCGGTAGGAACTCACGTTCTTAAGATGATAGGTTATGTTCGGAACCTTGAAAAAGCTGGGATTTCCTTTGGGACAAGAGTCGTCGACTGATTTGATCTTGCAATCGTTGCTCGAGTCATACGGTCGGTTCATTCTAAATTTTCATATGAATGAAATTGACAAGCCATTACCCGAATTGTTGAACATCGCTGAGGACTGCCGAGAAGGAAATAGGCAAGTCCAAGCCCAACACCATACTTGATGGTGCAAAAAGGGCAAAGGCAGAGGTTTTGTGAAATCCAAAGGCAAACCGAAAGGTAAGCCCCGAGGGCAAGCAAACCACTTTCAACAATGCACTGAAACCTAAGGGTGGTGTAGCCAAAGACTCTATCTGTCATCACTTTGTGGTGAGAAGGGTCACTGGAAAAGGAATTGCAAGAGCTATCTTACCACAAAAAAGGTTTGCAAAAAGGAGAAAGCAATTGTTGTTTCGGGCTCGGGTATTTATGTTATTGATGTTAATATGATTGATATCAATTTAAATACAACTACTTCTTGGGTATTTGATACCGGATGTGGCTCTCACATTTGTACTAATGTGCAGGGACTTCAAAGGAGTAGAGAGTTGGCAAAAGGTAAAGTGGAACTACGAGTTGGCAACGGAGCACGTGTTGCGACCCTTAGTCTGTAGGGACTTGTACTTTTACTTTGCCTTCGGGGGCTTGTTTTGGGTTTAGAAAACTGTTTCTATGTACCTAGTTTAATTAAGAATATTATTTCAGTTTCTTGTTTGGACAAGAAAGGTTTTGAGATTTCGATCAAAAACCAACGATTGTCATTATTTCTGGATAATATGTTTTATGCAAGCGCCTCTTTGATTAATGGTCTATATGTTTTAGATCTTGATATGCCAATTTTAAACATAAATACCAAAAGGATTAAAACTAATGATTCTAATCCGACATACCTCTGGCATTGTCGCTTAGGCCACATAAATGAAGATCGCATATCCAAACTCCATAAAGATGGGCTATTGGAACCATTTGACTTCGAGTCTTATGATCGATGTGAATCTTGTTTGTTGGGTAAGATGACAGCATCACCTTTCACTAATATAGGTGAGAGAGCTGATGATTTATTAGGACTAATACATAGTGATGTATGTGGCCCTTTTAATATACATGCAAGGGGTGGTTACCTCTACTTCATTACCTTTACTGATGACTTCAGTAGGTATGGATATGTGTTCTTGATGAAACACAAATCCGAAGCATTTGCTAAGTTTAAAGAGTTTAAACTAGAAGTAGAAAACCAACTTGGCAAGAGTATTAAGATTCTTCGATCTGATCGAGGAGGAGAATACTTGAGTCAAGAATTCTGTGACTATCTAAAAGCTTGTGGAATCGTTTCACAACTTTCTCCTCCAGCTACTCCACAATGGAATGGTGTATTCGAAAGGAGGAACAGAACCTTTTTAGATATGGTTCGTTCTATGATGAGTCACACGAGCACGCTCGATTCCTTTTGGGGGACACGCACTAGAGATAGCATATTTAACACTTAACCGCGTTCCATCTAAATCAGTTGCAAAGACGCCATACGAGTTATGGACTGGGAAGCGTCCCAGTTTGTCTTTCCTCAAGAATTGGGGCTGTGAAGCGTTTGTAAAACGCTCAGCTTCTGATAAGCTGGCTCCAAAATCTGAAAAGTGCATATTTGTAGGTTATCCTAAGGAATCTAAAGGATACTACTTTTATATCCCTAACGAGAACAAAGTGTTTGTTGCTCGCACGGGAGTCTTTCTAGAAAAAGAATTTGTTTCTAGAAACACAAGTGGGAGTAGTATAGAACTTTCCGAAGTTCCGGACTCTCAAACTAGCACTAATGATGAGATGGAAATTGAACGAGACTCCACAAGTTGTTGTGCGGCGAGTGCCACAAAGCGAGTTGTGCGGCCCAGCACTGATTCAAGAAACACAAGAATTGTGTAGAGTGCAGTAGAGTTCGTCGTCCACCTCCCGGAAAAAATTTGGATTTTTCATAACGAGAACATGGTGATGTTATGTTTGTGGATCACGATGAACCTTCAACCTACAAAGCAGGCAATTAATAGCCCCTGATTTCGAGAAATGGCTTGAAGCCATGAGATCCGAAATGGACTCCATGTACACTAACCAAGTATGGATCTTGGTTGATCCACTCGAAGGGGTAACTCCCATAGGGTGCAAATGGGTTTTTAAGATTAAAACCGACATGGAAGGAAATGTACAAACGTATGAGGGCGACTTGTCGCGAAAGGTTTCAAACAAATTCATGGTATTGACTATGATAAGACTTTTTCCCCTGTAGTTATGTACAAGTCCATTCGGATTTTGCTTGCTATTACGAGCTTACTATGACTACGAAATCGGCAAATGGATGTCAAAACCGCTTTCCTTAATGGAAAACTTGATGAGGATGTGTATATGACACGACTGAAGGTTTTGTCACTCCGAGAATGCTTTGGAAAAGTATGTAAGCTTCAGAGATCCATTTATGTACTCAAGCGAAAGCTTCTGAAAGCTGGAACATCCGTTTTAATGATGCCGTCCAGTGAGTTTGGCTTCATTAGAAATGAGGATGAGCCTTGTGTTTACAAAAAGATTAGTGGGAGCTCAATTGTATTCCCTGGTTTTGTATGTAGATGACATACTACTCATTGGAAACGACATACCAACCTTAAAGTCCAGTAAAGGCTTGGTTGAGTACGTGTTTCTCTATGAAAGACTTAGGCGAAGCCGACTATATTCAGGGGAGTCAAGATCTATAGAGATAGATCCGGGAGACTCATTGGCCTAAGTCGAGTACATATATAGACAAGGTGCTAAAGCGGTTTAGCATGCAAGAGTATAAGAAAGGACTTTGTCCTATGGCACATGGTACTGCTTGCGTCGAAGGAACAGTGTTCTAAAACGCCCTGCCGAATTAGAACGCATGAAAGAGATTCCTTATGCTTCGCCATAGGATCTATCATGTACGCCATGATATGTACTCGCCCGGATGTCTCGTTTGCCTTAAGCATTACGAGCGAGATACCCGATCTAATTACGGTGAACGTCACTGGATTTCGAGTCAAGAATATCCTCAAGTACTTGCGAAGGACTAAGGATACATTCTTGATTTATGGAGGGCGGATGAGCTCGTTGTAATCGGGTTACACCGATGCTAGTTTCCAAACCGACAGAGATGATTTCCGATCGCAATCGGGATATGTGTTTAACTTGAATGGAGGTCTTGTGAGTCGGGCGCAGCTTCAAAGCAATCAACCATAGCAGATTCTACAACAGAGGTCGAGTACATAGCGACTTGTGAAGCAGCTAAGGAGGCGGTTTGGATCGGGAAATTTATTTCCGACCTCGATGTGGTTCCTAGTATTGCGAACCCGATAGACCTCTATTGTGATAACAATGGGGCTATTTCCCAATCTAAGGAACCTAGATCTCACCAGAGGTCCAAACATGTACTACGGCGATTTCACCTAATCCGCGAGATTATAGAGAGAGGTGATGTGCATATATGTAGAGTAGACTCGGCAGACAATGTCGCCGATCCATTGACGAAGCCACTGACGAAGCAGCAGCATGATCGTCACACTAGCTCCATGGGTATCCGATATCTGGAGACTGATCTTTAGAGACAGTCATTAGTATGCCCTAAAGACCATTTATTGTAATTTGGGTCTTTAGTGCAAGTGGGAGATTATTGTACCGTATTTAAAAGGCAATTAATTCCAGTATTATTCATTATGTTTCTGCGTTCTTAACAACATAAATAAATAATATGTCCTTAGAATAGTATTTATAATTGTTATGAGATACTATTCTGAAACGTCCCTAGTCGAACATTATTTTGGAATCTTCGAGGACAATAATAATGCGTAAGACTAGTATGTGCAGTGATTGATATAAGATATCGGATCGTCACATAGGTATATATGATTAGAGAATCATTATCATTTGGACTGGACTCGACATGAGAAACACACCATGGGTTGTTATATAATAGTCAACGGTGTTTCTCAAAATTTTGACTGGGTTGTATAAAAGATCCTTCGACTTGAGGTCTCACAAGAGTTCTTGCATGGCTAGTGTTATTCTTTGATAATGTTAAACGCTATTCGTAACTGGGTGAGCAATAAAGGCATTTATTGGGTATATCACGAATCTTGTTCGGGATGAGTGGGATGCGAAAAAGGATTTGTCCCTCCTATATAGCGGGAGCGATATCTTGGGCCCCTTGATGGAGTCGACTAATTCATGGCCATGAACAAGTGAATCAGTATATGATATTGTTGTCATTTGATTAGTCTACTCGCGAATCAAGAAACTAAAAGATTGGACAATACAAGTGTGACTTTTCCATGACTTGTGTTCAATCTAGATATCAAGGACAAAAGGATTTAACTACAAATGTCAAATGTTGTGATTATGATAAATCACCAGATATTTATGAATTGGGGGTAATGATGCGTTGCTAGATACCTCTCATTACCTGTGACATATGATGTCACGGCCAACATCATAGATACCTCTTGGGTCGCACTCATAGATCAACTGGATTGGGCTTGTTGGAGTACATTTAATCTAAGGTGCGCCAATTCGATTGGGCCGGGCCGGGATTGGATTGGGCCCTTAATCGGGTTGGGCCAACCAATATGATTGGCCCGACCGACCCGTTTGGACCGACCTTATGGCTGGAATGTTAGACATAAATTCAGCCCTCTTGATGGTGGTTGAAGTGGTGGAGAGAGTGGAGGAGTAATTCTCTCCATGATCTCTCACTTCCCCCATTATCTCACCCCACTCTCTCTTGATAGACTAGAGGAAAAATTCCGATTTTTCCTATCATCCTAATCAGTTTTCTCCAGCCTTTTGAAGCTAAGAGAATAGAGAGAAAAAGTGAGTCTTAGAGAAAAAAGACAAGACAAATTTACTGGATTTTTTTCTTGCATTTTTGCTAATAGAAAAGAAGTTAGAAAGCTTGTTTCTTGTTCTTGAAAAGGTCGTTCATACTCCATCCATTGAAGAGTGTCTTCAAAGCTTCTACAAGGCGTTGGCTAGCACCAAGCGATAGAAGACCATCTCGGAAGATCGAGTGGATACGGAAGAGACGGAGCCCTGCAAGCGTGGTGTTCCGTTCGTTACAACAAACCGCTGAAAGCGTTTCAGCCATTCTAGCATCCATATAAGGTAAAACACTATCCCATAGTCGTAGGTACTTACTCGTGAAAGATCCTGATAGAGGCGGGTCAAAGTTATTTCCGCTGTGCTTATGTGTATGACCCGGTTATTCCTCTAACACTATGCTGGCCCTTCTTTCTATATCTGAAGTCAATGAAGCCATAGCTGATTGAGGCTTGTTGGAAATTCCTTATTTGGGGAGCAAGTATAGGTGGTGTCGATCCTCACCTAGGCTTCTATTGAGACGGTTGGACAGAATCATGGTGAATAGTGCATGGAATGGGATTTTCTACTCATCACGGGTTGAACATTTGTCAAGAGCAGAATCGGATCATATGCCTCTTCTCTTATCTTTGCAAATCAATGGTTAGCCCTCAGGAAGAGAATTTCGATATCAAAATATGTGGTCAAAAGGCAATGGTTTTAAAGTGCTGATATGTTTTGCTATTAAATTGGCATATTCGATTACATGAATTGCTCGAGATAATTGAATTTCCGCTTTGTTGGATGAATTGAGCATGCCTATAGCTTGATTTCAATTTCGTTACTTAATTGCTATTCACAAATAATTTGTTATGTTACTGTTATGTGGATCGATGGGTCCTTCCTGTAAATGTTTCATTGGGTTTTACTTGGAGTCGTCTTATTTGGAGTCATTGTTTTAGTCCAATTTGGTTTGGTCGACCGAGTCATCGCCCCCTATTGAGCATTTTTCTAGGAACAAATAGTTAGCAGGATTCGTCCGACTTTTGCTCTGCTCTGTTATGAATCTATGACCCTAAGTGGTCTTCTGTTCTGTTCTGTTCTGGGCCCTTACCTGATGAGGCAAACCATTAGGTACGGTAGTGGTTTTGTGGAACCCACGTGATTATACTGAACCATCATAGTTTGGTTGATAAATGGGATCACAACCGTTATTGGTAAGTATGAGTGACTAGATGATTAAGCTCATATGGTGGGATTGTGTGTCATAGCAGTAGCTATGTTCTAAGTATCTAGACGGTGCTGTATTTGGGTGTACTGGATGGGTAACGCGTGGTACTTGTCTTATACTTGGTTATGGAATCGTTTAGGTACGAAGAATATGGTTATTCTCTTAACTGTTGCATTCTATGTGTTCGTTCTTGTTTTGGTCGTTATTTGCTGTTTTGTTTGAATATATTTGGTCACTTGTGGGTTGGGAACTATTTGGTAATGTTTTGGTACACTTTGGGAAAGTTTTCATCTTGTTTTTTTGAAGTTTGCATGTCGCAGATGAACCATTCGTCCTAGATTTCGTCCGCACAATGACAATAGCTACTGTCTTGCCGCGGACGGAACTACGGACGATACCGTGGACGAAGAATTCGTCCGCAACTTTGTCCGCAGGTGTGCAGTCTTTTGTTCTGTTTTGTTCTGTCCCTACTGTTTTGTTATGTACTGCACTGTATTGTCCTGCACTAATTTCTGAGTCCTGCGAGACTTGGGTTGAGTCATCTGCATATATTTCTAAAGGGGTATTTTGGGAAACGAGAATTTGTGTTAGCTGTTTCGCTATCTCTGTTCTTTATTATTATTATTATTATTATTATTATTATTATTATTATTATTATTGTTGTTGTTGTTGTTTTGGGGGAAAATCAGTCCATCTGCTTTATTGTTTTGCAGATGATATAGGTGATGATCAGTACTATGAGGATGGAACCTAGGATGGGGATTACGAAGAGTGATCCTAAGCGGCTAGTTAATGAACTTTATTTTTGAAGGGATTCATGGGCGGAACCTCGTTCCAAACACCCATGAGTCCTCCCCTGAAGGATCCGCTCATACAAATTCGATTCGGTAAAACAGTGAAAAACTTACGTTTCTTGGATTCAAGAAGCTACTTCTTGAATGGAGGATGACGTTTCTTCGATGCTAATCTGCCACCAACGGAATTCCCTTTGCGGAATATCCCTCTACCGGTATCCACGCGACGAAACGGGCAGCGATTGCTAGCTCTTCGTTTTTCCAAATTTCGGGGATTAGAGAGAAAAGGGAGAAGAAGAAGAGAAAACAATTTTCTAACTCCTTTTGTAATTTTGGCTAAAAAGCAAAAACATACCCCACTAGGTTTCGGCTAAGAGATGTTATATAGAGTGTGAGAGTTTGTTTCCAGAACAACTCCCACGTCCACTCAACTTCTCTCGGCTGTGGGAGTCTCTGACTCCCACGTCCCCTAGACTTCCGCTGGTAGTGGGAGTCCTTATCGGATAATAACTCCCACGTGACCCCAGCTATAGTTAAATGTCGAAATTGCCCCTATCTCTAATTCGAATAATAACGCTTTACTATTCTCTGGAAAAATGAATGTCAGATACAATGAACCTAGACACATTCTAGATTCATTGAATCCGGACATGAAGCTCGTTGGCTCGTCTATGCGTGTGACCCTGTAGGTTCATATCACAATGGCAATGAAAACACACTTAGTAGTAGTATGAGTTCATAAATCACAAGCGGTCCCTAGCAGGACATTGTGACTACCCAAAGTGAATGAATTTACAACGGAACCTAATGTCAATCCACTATTTAATCCATTTGTCTCGTGATATCCTAATTAAGCATAAGGCATGGTAGTCGTCACCCTTATTAAGCTTAATTGTATTTATGCTCGATCTCTAGGTAGACTGTTCCAACAAACAATATTTAATAACCACTTTATTAAATACATTTGAGCACGGCCATGCATTTAAACAGTCTTTCCCTATCGAGGGGCCCATGGATATCTCTCTCTAATAATAGAGAGGGATAAATTCCTTACAATGTCTCTCACATTCAAGCCATGATAGGACGCTACATCCGATCATCAGTCGTATGGATTACTCGATTAAAAGCAACGTACGACTGAGTCAAAACGTGGCTCCATTCATGCTAGAATCAATGGAGACATAAGGTCTAAGGATTCCAAAATAGTATTGAGGAAGTAATACTTATGACTAAGGACCATGAAGTATTACTTCTCTAACGGATCACGTCCAATACAATGTATCCTTATATATTGTATCTATGATATGATTTGTATTCATTACACATGATTAGTAAAACGTAATCATCAATCAAACATCATACTAGTTTTATTTCATTGTAAAATAGATTACATAAAACTAGGGACAACTAGAATAGTAATTGCATAAGCAAATGAGTTTTACTATCAAATCACGCATTTGATGTTCATAAGCAAAATTAACTATTCATATGAAATGCTCAAAAAGATATAAAACGTACAACATATGCTAATGGTCCTAGGGCACTACTAACAATTTTCCCTTATAGTTTTATTTTGGAACAATTAGTTTCTTTTTCAGATGTAATAACTTAGAATTAATTTCCCTTTTAGTACTTTGTTTCCGCTTGTGCACTTTGGTTATTTATGGACTTATATAATGAACTCCCTTATTTAGTAATTTCTGACGTAATCCACAGAATGTCCATACCCCTTGTCGCCACAATCAATTTGAGGTGGACATATGACTTCAATTTGAATGAAGAACCCTCCATTGTGCCAATATGGATCGGATTTGAGGGTCTTCCGGTCCATCTTTTCCACAAATCGAAGATGTTTTCTCTTGCTAGCGTCGTGGGACAGCCACTTGCCCTGGACGAACCTACTGCAAAACTCACACGGCCTAGCTTTGTGAGGGTATGTGTTGAGCTTGATCTCTTGAAAACTTTGCAAACACATGTACGGATCACTCACACTCGATCAGGTAAAGGCTTCTGGCCGCCAATATCGTATGATGACCTTCCACTTTATTGTTTAGAATTCCGAGTAATAAGACATGATAAAAGCACTTGTCGTGCTCATAAGAAGGATGAGGCTCATAAATTAATTCCTAAGGTGACTGAGATTTTGAAGAATCCGCAAAGAATGGATAAAAGGAAAGCCACTTCTTTTACGGAATTGGAATTGACAAAGAAAGTCTTGAAATCAGGAGTGGTTGTAACTTCCGCAGCAACAAAAAAGTCTAGGGCCACCAAGCGTTCGATGAAATGCCTAGGAGAAACTAGCACTGCCTCTGCATAGGCTACGACACCACACGTAGCTGCTGAGTTACATAAAGGTTCAAAATTACCCAAAGATGCAGAACCAGTGACTTCATCTGTATTTGAAATACACAAGACTAGGGATGTTGCAATGGAGCAGCCTACTCAGGCGGTTATTGCTCCAACTTTGGAGGTTGCGAATGACACACCCCTGCAATCAACCACCCCTATTTTAGCAATTCATGAAGCTGATGAGGGAGAATTTATTGATGTGGAAGGCCCTGCACAGCCTTTAGCACCAATCTTGGAAGCTACCGCTACAGGGGAGGGAATTGTTTGTGTTGATGATGCTAATGAATCAACTGAACCAACCCCCACAATTATGGAGGATCTGAGCCGAGCTACAGGGGAGGGAATTGTTTGTGTTGATGATTCTCTTGAATCAACTTAACCAACCCCCATAATTATGGAGGAGCTTAGCCGAGAACAGGTGACTGCACCAGGGGACAACATATCACTCATTGCTCAGGAGACTGGAACAGGGGAAGGCTCATGAACATTCTGTAGCTACTGATGCTGTTACGAAAATGGACACAGCTTACACACCCGCTATGGCTCGGAAAGTTGTAAGCATAGATGACTTTCATGTTTATTTGTGTATTAATTCACCTATTATTCTTTCTAGTGGTATTGAAAAATTAGTGAACAATGTGGAGGGGCCAACACTCACTTTTGAGGAAACTATGAGGGAGTGGGAGTCTTTTACTACCTTTGCGGAAGAATTTAATGGAACAGAAATTGTCAATACTCCTCCGCCCTTGGAACATCATAACATTGAGATGGTTGAACCATTCCCACTATCAGGACTCCAATTGTTGTGGTTGAACCAGTCAAGAATTTGGTAACACGCACGAGATAGAAAAATGTTGTTTCTTGATATTTGCTCTCAAAGCAATATTTTAACTAGTATAATTTGTTTCATAATTTCATATTTGCATGGGGAAGATGCTACTTATACTCCATTTTATCTTACTTTTGGTTTAGGTGGATGATATTAAAGCTTGGAAGATACTTGGATGAAAGAATATGAAAGTCACCAAATGCGGCCCAAATTGTAGAAGACCGAAAGTACATGGACTAGACTGTAAAAGAGCTAAAACTTTAGGGGTCTTTTATGCAAATAGAAGAAAGTGTTAAAAATATCTACACCTTCCCTTTTGTCTTGTGCATATCTCATCACTTTGAAGAGAAAAGGAAGACATTATTCTCCTAGGTTTTTCAAGAGAGTTTTGGGAGAGAAAAACACTTCCGAAATTCTAGAGATAGATTTAGAGGTAGTTTTAAAAGAAAAGCTTGAAGCTTCATTGAAGATTCTTGGCAAGAAATTGAGGTGTGGCTCAAGACTTGGTTTTTCTTGAAGGAAGAAAAGGATTTCGAATTAAAGAAGAGAAGCTTGAAAAAGATTACTTAGCAATGAGAATTTCTTCCTCTCTCTCTTTTAATTTATTGTCTTCCTTCATGAACATGAGTAGCTAAATTTGTAAACTACTTGAATGGGTTGAACCCTAGCTTGTTATTTATGTGTTGACAATTGTGGATTTTTGTGAATTGAAGTTAATTAGTGAAATTATTTGTGAATTATCTTTTTCTATCTTGTTGGTCATTTAATTAATTGAGAAATTGAATTACTTAACTAGAACACTCACTTTTAATGGGAATTAATTTTGACCTAGAGATGGGCTTAAGCAATTCTTCCTAATTTGAGTTTGGATAATTAGGGGTTTTGGGTTTAATGCACTCTTGGGGTAAAATTGAGTAAGTAGAGATACTAACATGATGAATCCTAGAGTAGGAACTGCACAAATTGATAAATGAGTGAAGTTTATTTGGAAATCCCTTTGTAGGTTCACGTAAGACTTCTAATTCACAATACCCCTGCCTAAACACATAAGTACATCTCGGGGATACTCGTTCAAGTATTCAATCTCCTAATTGAATTTTCTCTCTAAACACTCTAAATCTTAGTTTTAGCTTATAAGTAGATTAATTTAGTTAAGTAACAAACCTTCTTAAATTTTTAATCAACTAAACAATAAAATAAAAGTCACTACTAGTACTTACCCTTCTTCGCGAATACGATACCTTGGTTGCTCACTCTATATTACATTAACGATAGGTGCTCTTGCCTTGAGTTTCTTGTGTCCAATTTGAATAGAATATTGTGGGCTTGCAAGAAAACAACAAGTTTTTGGCGCCGTTGCCGGGGAAGGGTGATATTAGGAAAGCTCTAGTTTTATTGATTTGGTTTTTATGCATATTTGTTAATATTTATCTTTTAGTTTATGCTATCTTGAATTTCTTGTTATTAGACTTTGTTAGTTTTGGTTTCTTGAAGGTGACTCTTGTGTTGCATGACCCACAAACATCCGGAAGAATTACTTGATATTGATCCCGAAATTGATAGGACATTTCACCGGAATATAAGGGTAAGGCAACAAGAGAGTGTATATAGTGTTGGGGGAAGGTCTTCAACAAGATAACAATATGGAAGCCCCTCATAATGTGAATGAACTAATGAACGAGAATAACTAAGGAAATGCTTAAAGACAAGAGAATGTGAATGGAAATGGTAGAAGAACTATGGGTGATTATGCAAGACCTTTCTTGACCGGGTCCGAGTCAAGCATTACTTGACCAAGAGTTGTTGCTAACAATTTTGAGATCAAGCCAAATGTGATACAAATGGTTCAAAATTCGGTACAATTTGATGGGCTCCCCGAAGAAGACCCGAACGCTCACATATCAAACTTCCTTGAAGTTTGTGATACTTTCAAGATTAATGGAGCTTCGGCTGATGCAATAAGATTGAGATTATTTCCTTTCACTTTAAGGAACCGGGCTAAGTTATGGTTGAAGTCATTACACAATGGTTGCATTACCACTTGGAATGAGTTGGACGAGAGATTCCTAGCCAAGCACTTCCCACTGGCTAGAACCGCGAAGATTAGAAATGATATATTCTCCTTCCAACAACAAGATGGGGAAAGTTTATATGAAGTATGGGAGAGATGCAAGGAGTTTGCTAAGGAAGTGTCCTCATCATGACCTAGATCTTGGGCTTCAAATGCAAAAATTTCATGCGGGTTTGAACTACTCTTTCAAACAACTCATTGATGCTTCATGTGGAGGATCAACAAGTTCAAAAACCCCCCCAAGAGATAAGAGATTTAATAGAGAACAATTGCTTGTGAGGTAGTCAAAGGATGAAGCCAAAGATAAGTGGAATTCACAATGTTGATGTTTTGTCGGCTTTGGAGGCAAAGATGGAATTTTTAACAAAAATGATGGATGGGCTAAGTACTACTACCTCCCACAAACCTTCTCATGTGATGATGGCGTGTGACTTTTGTGGAGGAGGTCATCCAAACCATGAGTGTCAAAGCATGGAACCTTCAAGTGAGCATGTGGATTACCTTGGAGGAAATAGGCAACAAAATAACCCTTATTCCAACATTTATAACCCCGGGTGAAATCACCCCAACTTACTTTGGAGGGATCAAGGACAACAAGGGGCACAAAATCCACCGGGTTTTCAAGCTTATTCAAACTTTCGGCCTCAACATCTATTACCTTATCAAGCACAACCCTCATCATCTTCTCATGTACCCATCAAGCCTACTTTGGAGGATCTCATGACTAAGTTTCTTTCTACTTCGGAAGCTCATTTTCAAGATCAAGAAACTAAGTTTAAAAAACAAGAAGCTAGGTTCAAGAATCAAGAAGCCTCCATACATAATTTGGAAAGTCAAATTGGGCAACTAGCTAAGTTTGTATCGGAGATGTGGCTTAGAGGTAGATTTAAAAGAAAAGCTTGAAGCTTCATTGAAGATTCTTGGCAAGAAATTGAGATGTGGCTCAAGACTTGGTTTTTCTTGAAGGAAGAAAGAGGATTTCGAATTAAAGAAGAGAAGCTTGAAGAAAATTACTTAGCAATGAGAATTTCTTCCTCTCTCTCTTTTAATTTATTGTCTTCCTTCATGAATATGAGTAGCTAAATTTGTAAACTACTTGAATGGGTTGAACCCTAGCATGTTAATTATGTGTTGACAATTGTGGGTTTTTGTGAATTGAAGTTAATTAGTGAAATTATTTGTGAATTATCTTTTTCTATCTTGTTGGTCATTTAATTAATTGAGAAATTGAATTACTTGACTAGAACACTCACTTTTAATGGGAATTAATTTTGACCTAGAGATGGACTTAAGCAATTCTTCCTAATTTGAGTTTGGATAATTAGGGGTTTTGGGTTTAATGCACTCTTGGGGTAAAATTGAGTAAGTAGAGATACTAACTTGATGAATCCTAGAGTAGGAACTGCACAAATTGAGAAATGAGTGAAGTTTATTTGGAAATCCCTTTGTAGGTTCACCTAAGACTTCTAATTCACAATACCCCTGCCTAAACACATAAGTACATCTCGGGGATACTCGTTCAAGTATTCAATCTCCTAATTGAATTTTCTCTCTAAACACTCTAAATCTTAGTTTTAGCTTATAAGTAGATTAATTTAGTTAAGTAACAAACCTTCTTAAATTTTTAGTCAACTAAACAATAAAATAAAAGTCACTACTAGTACTTACCCTTCTTCGCGAATACGATACCTTGGTTGCTCACTCTATATTACATTAACGATAGGTGCTCTTGCCTTGAGTTTCTTGTGTCCAATTTGAGTAGAATATTGTGGGTTTGCAAGAAAACAACATTTCTTCACAACCTGTGAGGCGTTATGAGTGTTTACTTGGTAAGGGGTCTCATGCTTCTGTTTAAATGACTTTGATCATTTCTTATACTCTTTTCCAGTTGGTTATTATGAATTGGTTGATTTGGAACATAAAGGGAATTGGTAATGTTGCTTCGCTTGGTAGATTGAAACAGCTTAAACTGGAACACTCTCTTTCTGTGATTGTGGTTTTAGAACCTATGTTGGCATTAGATGATCTATCTCTCACTACAACTCGGTTGGGGTTTGATTATAGTTATGGAAATATTACTAGTAAGATTTGGATCTTCTGGAAAGGTAGTCTTGATGTGGAGATTAAGGCTGTAAATGGGATCCAAAGATCTAAATCTAGACTCAAATTAGATATGCGATAATATTTTTTATGTCCAGACCCAACAAGGCCCAGACCCAACAAAAAATAAAAAAAACTAATATGAAACTAATAAGATCCATTTGGATCCAATAGACTCAAAGAGATCCAACAAACTCACACATACCTGCAATACCTCTGGCCATCGCCTCTGGAAGATTTCTATTATGATATACCTTATTACTCTCCCTGAGATATTATATGAAGCCTTTTTGTATTAAATGAATTTCTTACAACTTCTTAGCTTCTTTAGCTAACGTTAGGCTATTTTTTGCTACTCTTTGCTTAAATGTGAATGTTTTGAGCGTTCATTCATCATCATACAAGTTTTTATTATTAATTATTTTTAGATTTTAAATTTTTTATAATAAAATCTGACATTGTGCAAGTTTTTATGAGTGAAACATAAAATGAGAAACAAAAATAGAACATAATATTTGACTTAAAATCCTTCCATTGGGACCTTAGGTATATATGAAACTCACAATTTGGGAAAAAGCACTGGTGTGCGCACACACACTTTCACATTGCAAAGTTTTCTACAAACATTTTAATATATGAATGTTTATGAGTTCGATCCAGACTCATCCAGATCCAACATAGTTAGGTATGGACCTTAAGTGAGAAAATTTGTACTCAATATAGTAAAATTTGGATCCAAACAATAATTTGATAAGTCTGAGTCTGGACTCAATATTATGGACTCAATAGACTCAATTGACATCCATATTCCCTTCCTATATTATATTTAATTAATACCAACAAACAATCAACATAATCGGTCTTTATTCTCTTGATGTCTGTATCGCATTAATTATCAGTGACGTTCATTCTTCTTCCTTTTTCACTCTCTCTCTCTCTGTCTTTTTTTTCTCCATCGTCCTTTTCTTTCTTCCCTCTTTTTTTCCTCCATCACAATTTGATTTTTTTAAACTCTGATTTATTTTCAATCTTCTTCTTCTAAATCTCTTATTTTTTTATCTATGATTGGGTGATTTTTCAATATCTTGTTTTTTATCCTCTGTTTCCCATTTAAGACTCACGGTTTTGATTGATGATTAAGGTTTTTCCATGTTATCAGTCTCGTGTCCTGAATGATAGTGTACTGCTCAAGATTGTGCCAATATCAAGAAATTTATTGGCTTGGCTTTTTTTTTTTGTCTTGTTTTGGCTATCGTTTTTGTTATCATATTGTGAGAGCTTTAAGTTATGCATTATTTTTATGTTATGAGTTATGAATTACGAGATATCCTAGTTAATGGTAAATCGAGATTGATATGTGTTATGATTGTGATGAACACTATCGAATTCGGATAGTTTGAACAAGGCTCTGATACCACTGTAGGGATTCATGGGCATAAACTCATTCAAAACCCTATGATTCGACCCCGATAGGATACGTTCATACAATGAGAATCGAACGAAGAACCAAAAAGAACTTACAAATATTTCGGATTGAGTTCTGATCCAGCAACGATGCTGCTCTATAACCACCTCAAGCCGTCCCTTGCGGAATTTATCTCTACCTGTATCCACGCGACGAAACGAGAAGCAAGTGCTAGCTCTTTAGTTTTCTGAATTCTAGAAAAACAATAGAGAAAAATGATGGCTGAAATCTTTTTAGGGTTATTGGTTTTGCAGCTCAAAAATTGTGTCTAGGGATTCGCCCAAGAGATCAATATATTGAAGGGATTCATGGGCGGAAACTCGTTCCAAACACCCATGGATCCTCCCCTGAAGGATCCGCTCATACAAAACGAATCGAAAAACAGCGGTAAAAACTTACAATTTTCGGATTCAAGAAACTACTTCTTGAATGGAGGATGACGATTCTTGGAAGCTTTCTTTTCACCAACGGAATTCCCTTTGCGGAATTTCCCTCTACCCAGTATCCACGCGACGAAACAAGCGAGTGATTGCTAGCTCTTCGTCTTTTCCGAGATTCGGGAATTAGAGAGAAAAGGGAGAGGTGAGAAATCCGAAATCGATTTCGAGTTACTTGTTTAATTTCGGGTTTGAATGACTTAGTTACCTAGGGGTTTCGGCTAAGAGATGTTATATAGAGTGTGGGAGTTTGTTCCCGGAACAACTCCCACGTCTACTCAACTTCTCTCGAGCTGTGGGAGACTCGACTCCCACGTCCCCTAGACTCTGCTGGTAGTGGGAGTCTTTATCGGATAACAACTCCCACTTAATCCCAGCTTTAGTTAAATACCAAAATTGCCCTTATCTCTAATTCGAATAATAAACACTTTATTATTTTCGAGAAAAACAAATGTCGGATACAATGAACCTAGACACATTCTAGATTCATTGAATGCGGACATGAAGCTTGTTAGCTCGTCTATGCGTGTGACCACGTAGAGTTCATATCACAATGGCAATGAAAACACACTTAGTAGTAGTGTGAGTTCATAAGTCACAAGCGGCCCCTAGCAGGGACATTGTGACTACCCAAGGTGAATGAATTTACAACGGAACCTATTGTCAATCCACTATTTAATCCCTTTGTCTCGCGATATCCTAATTAAGCATAAGGCATGGTGGTCGTCACCCTTATTAAGCTTAATTGTATTTATGCTCGATCTCCGGGTAGATTGTTTTGACAAATAGCATTTGATAACAACTTTATCAAATACATTTGAGCACGGCCATGCATTTAAACGGTCTTTTCCCTATCGAGGGGCCCATGGATATCTCTCTCTAATAATAGAGAGGGACAAATTCCTTACAATGTCTCTCACATTCAAGCTATGATAGGACACTACATCCGATCATCGGTCAGTATTGATTACTCTGTTACAAGTAACGTCCGATCGAGTCAAAACGTGGCTCCATTCATACTAGAATCAATGAAGACATAAGGTCTAAGGATTCTAAAATAGTATTGACGAGTAATACTTATGACTTGAGACCATGAAGTATTACTTCTCAAAGCGGATCACGTCGATACAATGTATCCCTATATATATTGCATCTATGATGTGATTTGTATCCATTACACATGATCAGTAAAACAAGATCATCAATCAACAATCATACTAGTTTTATTTCATAGTAAATAAGTATTACATAAAACTAGAGACTTCTAGAATAGTAATTACATAAGCTAATGAGTTTTACTATCAAATCACACATTTGATAATCAAAAGCGTAATTAACTATTCAATTACATGCTCAAAAGGTAATAAAACGCACAACATGTGCTAATGGTCCTAGGGCACTACTAACATATATATGGCGTGAGAGTTTGTCTCGGGAATAAACTCCCACGTCATTCCGATTTCTTTTTGGTAGTGGGAGTTTTTATTGGATAATATATCCCACGTAATCCTAACAAAAGTCAAAAACCGAAATTGCCCATCATTTATGTCTATTTTGAATAATAACATTTTATTATTCTCAGAAAAATAAGTGTCAGAGACAATGAACCTAGACACATTCTAGATTCATTGAATCTGGACATAAATCTCGTTTACTCGTCTATGCGTGTGACCTGTAGGTTCATATCACAATGGTAATGAAAACATACTTTAGTAGTAGTATGTATTCATAAATCACAAGCGGTCCCTAGCAGGGTATTGTGACTGCCCCAGAGTGAATGAATGATCGGTGGAACGATTACCTAATCTCAATCCTATATTTATTCCCTTTGTATCACGATATCCCAATTAAGCATAAGGCATGGTAGTTGTCACCCTTATAAAGAATAATTATATTTCTCCTCGATCTCCAGGTATACTGTTCCAACAAATAATATTTAATAACCACTTTATTAAATACATTTGAGCACGATAATGAATTTAAACAGTCTTCTATATCGAGGGGCCCATGTATAACTCTCTCTAATAAGAGAGGGACAAATCCATTACAATGCCTCTCGACATTCAAGTCCTTACAGGATACTACATCCGATCATCAGTCGTATTAATTACTCGATTAAAAGTAACGTTCGACTGAGTCAAAACGTAGCTCCATTAATGCTGGAAACGATGAAGACATAAGGTCTAAGGATCACAATTAGTATCTAGGAAGTAATACTTATGACTAATATAACCATGAAGTATTACTTCTCTTTCGGATCTCGTCCAATACAATATATCCCAATATGTATCTATGATATGATTTGTATCCATTACACATGATCATGAATCAAACATCATACTAGTTTTGTTTCTTGTATAAAACATTACATAAAACTATGAACAATTAGAATAGTAATTATATAAACTACTAAGTTTTACTATCAAATCACATATTTGATGTTCAAAAGCAAAATTAACTATTCAAATAACATGCTCAAAATATAAAAACCTACAACATGTGCTCATTGTCCTAGGGAACTACTAACACTTTGTTCACGTCGAACACTACCATTCCCATCTTTTTTCATTCGTTCATAATACGATCCAGATCCCTTTCATATCTCGGCTCTCGTGGAACCCTGGTATTCTGGTTAATTTGTGTTTGTTGATTCTGTAACACATGTGCCAACATTGTCAAGGTTGATGTCAATTCAGTTGTGTAAGCCCTAAGGGCGAACGAACTCGGTTTTTTATAATGGACAAACACTTGATGTTGTGTCTAATGTTTTATATCTTTGTGATAGAATATCGGAACTTATAATGGAAGCTCTAAGTACTTCAATCAAGCCATGATCAAGATTCAAAGTCATATTATTCAAGGCTCATCTTTCAAGATTGAAGATTGAAGACTTAGGTTTGGTTAGATTAGCTTTGTCTTTATAAGTCGTTATCTTATAAGCTCTAACCAATGCTCTCATGAACATAAGTCCTACACTCAAGTCTTGCATGATTTCATAAACACGTTTTCAAAAGGCTAAAGTTTCAAAATGATTCTCATATGTGTTCATATCTCAAAAGCCTTTGATTTCAAAGTATAAGTCTTTTAAAACGGTTTTCTAATGCTCTTACTTGTTACATATTGAGAAAACCTTTTAGACTTCAATAGATTTCAAAACGTGTGAAAAATCAACATCTCTCAAAGCTTAGAAGGTCGGTCAACCGAGCTCAAGCTCGGATCAACCGAGCACAAACAGAGAGTTGAACATTTTGGAGAATGGGTACTTCGGTCAACCGACCTTGTACTTCGGTCATCCGACCTTGTGCTTCGGTCAACCGAACTCTGAGATTTCTAGCCATTATTTGACCGTTGCAGAGTCGTTTTTCAGCATATTTTGAAATGTATAAATACTCCAAAGCTAGAGAATGACTCTAAGACTTGCATATACAATATAGATTGATTTCTTATCAAGTCTAAACACCTTCAAAGCAAAAACACTTCATTTCCATGAAGCTTAAAATGGAACCCTTGCTTGATGAAAGAGCTAAGTTGGTTGATGAAAATAAGAAGTTGTGTGATGATGTTAATTGCTTGAAATGTGAAAATGAAAGTCTTATTACTACTTGCAATACATCTTCATTACAATACATAGAAGCTTGTAATAAATTGTCATCTCTTGAAAACAAGCTTGTTGAGTTTGATCACATGAAGAACAAAGTTAATGACCTTACCCTTCTTGTTGATAACTTTAATAAGGGTAAGAATAATCTTGATCAAATTCTTGGTATGCAACATGCTTCAAATGATAAACATGGCCTTGGTTATATTGCTAATCATGTTGATATTACTAGCTCTTCTCTTATACATAAGAACCGTGTTGTAAATGCTAGAATGTCACATAGGTCAAATAGATATCTTGAGCATGTTCACAAATCTTCTAAGCCACATATTGTGGAAAACATGGTCACACTTGTGTTAGATGCCATGTGAAGAAAAAGATTGAAAGGGGAGTTAAAACCATATGGAGAGTTAAGCATACTTTAACTAACCTCCATGGACCCAAACAAAAGTGGGTACCAAAAGTTACTCTTCCCTTGAGTTTATAGGTTCTTATTAGATCAAAGGAGATGTGCTAAAAGAAGAAATTCAAAAGCACTCCTTAACACTTGGATTCTCAAAACTCAAATGTTAATCAATTGGAGAACCAAGTTGCTTAAATGCAAAGAGCAAAGCATCAAGTGATGACAAGAGCCTTAGTATAAATCCAATATCTTCATCACTTGGTAAGAAAGCAAAGGTATCAAAATCACCTTCTCTTAACACTTTAATTAATGTGCTTAAGTGTTTTTGATATATATATATTTTTATATATGCTTGCTCTTATATATGTTGCATCTCACATTCTTGAATTTTATATTTATGTAGATAACCTTTAGCATGTTCTAGTCCATGTTTATTTAACTAAGGTATCTATGAGATGTAGCATATGCAACTTGATTGATTCTTGTTTTGTCATGTCCTATTCATTTAAGAATCCATCTAGTTGTTTTGTTTTTGATTTGCATGATCCATTTGCATATTTGTGTTACTTGAGATATTGAGCTAATCATGAAGGACCTTTAAAAAGGTACCATATTTGTTCTCAAGAATTCCTTGTAGGTAACAAAGAGTTCTAAGCTTCAAGAAGAAGATATGAACTACAAGGAATGGCACAAATGAGCCAAGACTCCAAGAAAAGAGTCAAATGCCAAGGATTACAAGATTGTAGAGGGTTCATCAAGAAAAGAAAAGTCACCCATCATTGATGACTCTACACTTGTCATGAATAGAAGAGGAGATTGCTTTCATCTCATCAATCAAGGATGAACAACAAAGAAAATGGAGCAATCACATGTCAACCTCTCAATGAGCTTCAAAAGATAATGGTGATCATGAAAAAGATCACACAAAAGGCCTCTATGGACTTGATTGTTAAAGAAGATCAACCAAAATGGTAAGAAGTCCAAGCTCAAAGAGCATTGAGGTACAATAGCTTAACTCATCCCTTGTTAGTGATCATTGTTTTGTTTTTGATCCTTATGTGCTTGATCTTTATTGCATTTAGGGATGTTGTTGTGTTTATATTCTAGTCTATAGCATTAATCTTTGTGGTTGATCGTCTAGATGCTTGACTTAGGATGTATACTCAATATGTGATGTATGCTATATTGTTCATATTTTACATCATCACATCACTTGTTGGCTTGCTTTTCATCTTTTATCTCTTATAGCCAACTTGTGTAAGTTATTTTGGTAGTTATATGTGTTATAAATGTTTATTTTTTTTACTATTGGTTATTTCTTACATTTGGTATCACATATACTCTCCCTTAATAACTATGAGATCATAATCTTTACTTTCATATCTTTTGTGATCTCATTAGAGTTTTTGGTTAGTCTTGCTTCAAGAGTTGTTATACTCATTTAGCTAACCATTAACTTATTAGAGGAATGTACTCATTGTCATCTTACACTTCCTCTAATTCTTTTGGTTGTGATACATGTGCTTAACTTATGAATTCATGGTATCATTTCCACTAGTACTTTGTTAGCTATATTTTCAAACATGTTTTACAATTGGTCAATTGGTATCAAACTTGGTTTTATCTCAAATAGCTAACATCGTATGCTTGATAAACGGGGAGATTGTGCTTAAAGGTTATATTCCTTATCTCCTTTGTTTTTAGCTTAGGTTGATATTCTTTTTGAGCCATCTATAACCATCTTTTGATTTATGTGTCATTATGGACTCTTTGTATTTAGAAATCAACCAAGCTTATTCAAAATAATCATTCTTCAAATGATTTTTGGTCTTTAGGATTGATCATTTGGTTCTTATTTTATCAATCTATTAGACCATCAAGATTCTCCATGGTATTTTAGTTCTTTTGTATATGGGGAGAATTCTTAAATTTCATCAAACTTCTCCACAATTTTAATCTTATTCATCTTTACTTTTCGTTAAAAGGCATTTCAAATATTCTTCAATGAAGAGGAGGAGTAAATGCTTTTCTTATTAGCGCTCTGATATCCCTTTTTGATTTTGACAAAAAGGGGGAGAGTTTTTAGGGTTGCAAATGTGCCAAGAGAAGTAATTTACAAAAGGAGAAAGCTTAGAACTTGCAAAATGGGAGAGATAAGGGATTCTTTAATATAGGGGGAGTAGAATATATCTTTATCTCATGCATTCATATTTATTTCCTTTAAAGCTTTATTTTGGTGCATATTATTCCCATTTGCATCAATGTTTTGTCATCATCAAAAAGGGGGAGATTGTTAGCCCGAAGGGCAAAATATTCTATGTTGTTTTGATGATAACAAACCATTGACAGTTCTAATGTTTGTGTGAGCATGTTCTTTATAATAGGATCCTTAGCACTCACATCAACATTGATGAAAATGGTAAGTTAGCTTCTTGTGTAAACTAAGGTATGTATATTACACATAAGAAAGCTACATATGATGGAAGGAAGGAGGAAAGGAGGATGGTTGGGATATAGGGCTCTTCAAAGAGTCCCTAATGCAATGGCAAAAGAACTTATCATGCTAGTGCTTATGTCTCTCGTTCCACTCTCGGTTTTATCTTCTAAGCACTAATCTCGCTCTTATATGTTCTTGTCTTATCTTTTGCCTTGCTTCCTTGCACTTAAATTAACCGTATTCTATCTAATTACATCAAAGTTTGTCATAATCAAAAAGGGGAGATTGTAAGCCCTAAGGGCGAACGAACTCGGTTTTTTATAATGGACAAACACTTGATGTTGTGTCTAATGTTTTATATCTTTGTGATAGAATATCGGAACTTATAATGGAAGCTCTAAGTACTTCAATCAAGCCATGATCAAGATTCAAAGTCATATTATGAAGGCTCATCTTTCAAGATTGAAGATTGAAGACTTAGGTTTGGTTAGATTAGCTTTGTCTTTATAAGTCGTTATCTTATAAGCTCTAACCAATGCTCTCATGAACATAAGTCCTACACTCAAGTCTTGCATGATTTCATAAACACGTTTTCAAAAGGCTAAAGTTTCAAAATGATTCTCATATGTGTTCATATCTCAAAAGCCTTTGATTTCAAAGTATAAGTCTTTTAAAACGGTTTTCTAATGCTCTTACTTGTTACATATTGAGAAAACCTTTTAGACTTCCATAGATTTCAAAACGTGTGAAAAATCAACATCTCTCAAAGCTTAGAAGGTCGGTCAACCGAGCACAAACAGAGAGTTGAACATTTTGGAGAATGGGTACTTCGGTCATCCGACCTTGTGCTTCGGTCAACCGAACTCTGCGATTTCTAGCCATTATATGACCGTTGCAGAGTCGTTTTTCAGCATATTTTGAAATGTATAAATACTCCAAAGCTAGAGAATGACTCTAAGACTTGCATATACAATATAGATTGATTTCTTATCAAGTCTAAACACCTTCAAAGCAAAAACACTTCATTTCCATGATCTAAATCATTCAAAGGTGTTATTTCAAAAAGCAAGACAAAGAGTGGAATTCATATGTTCTAAAGAGCCAACAATTCTTGTAATTCAAAGGTATATATCTTTCACTTAGAAGAGTGAACAACCTTGTTATTTAACCCATCTTATTCCCTTTCTTAGTGATAGGTTTAATCTTGTAAAAGTCCTACTTTGTGTGGGCAAGTAACTCTTAGTGAGTTTGTGTATTGTGGTTGTGTTGTAAAACTCTTAGTGAGTTAGCCACAATTGTAAAACAAGTCTTCTTAGTGAAGTTGTTGCAAATCCTTGGGTGCGGCTCAAGGTAGTGGATGTAGATTCTAAGTGAATCGAACCACTCTAAATCCTTTGTCTTGTGATTGGCTTTCGTATTGCTTTTAATCATTTTGCTCAAACCTACACTAGCATTGAATAGATTCGAAAAAGTTTGCAAGATCGATTAAAACCCAATTCACCCCCCCCCCCCTTTGTGTTTTACAAGTTGGAACCCATATAGCAGTTGGTGGTGGTGCCACATAGTCTGCACCCACTGGTGGTACAACTTTCGACACCTGTCTTAGAGGTAACAACCCATGTCCCCGGGAAGAGAATTCTGGCTGACCCATATAAGCAGATGCCAAACTATGTCCTCTGTTACTCTTTGTGCCTTAGCAAGTGAAGGAGGCTATCGGTAGGTCAAAGTCGTTATCCTCATCATTGTTACTTACTTGGCATACCATCTTAAAACCCAGGTGACAACCAAACCCAATCAATTTATACCACAAAGACTGAGAAAACATGTTAGTACAATTCAAACACATCAATAATCATGTAACTGATATACCTGAAGGGCATTTGTAACACCCGAAGGGGAGAACCTTAGAGGGGGTGGGGATGCGTGAATAAGTTTCTTAAATAATTTAAACTTTTCTACCACAATATTTTCACAAGTGATCACCTTAACACTACAGGAGAAATGACCTTTAGTGACAAGAATTAATGTGACGACAAAAAATCTTGTCACAACAGATAATGTTGTCACTCAAAAACAAAGAGGAGTTAATTTTAATGACGACAACAATTTCGTCACTAAATATCTCAAAACAACTTGAGAAAAATCTTGTCACTAAAGTTGTACGTAATAGTGACGACATTTTTATTGTCATTATATAGTCAACTAGTGAGAAAAATTATGTTGTCACTATTCATTCTTCTCAGTGACGAAATGTGTTGTCACTAAATATCTTAAATTAGTGACAACTTGAGAAATCTTGTCACTAAAGCAGTAGGTAATAGTGTCGACGATTTTCTTGTCACTATATGCTCATATAGTGACAATAAATTACGTTGTCATTATTCATTTTCCTCAGTGACAAAATGTGTTGTCACTAAATGTTATTAAAAATTTTGTCATTAATTTTGAACTTTCTAATTAATGATTTTAATTGTTCAATTTTAGAGTAGTTGTCAAAAATGTAATTTTTTTAAACTTATTAGGCCTATGTATATATGTAAAACTTATTTTCTTTAAATTTGCTAGTACTTAAAGACGTATAATGATTTAAAATTATTATTTAAAAAAAAACTTGAAGGACTCCTATTTAAATAACTTTAAGGAATAAATTAGAATCTAATTATTTTTTGAAATATTTAAATATATATTTAATGAAAATTTACATTAGATATAGTATAAATATTAAATATGAGAGAATATGACACAAATATGCTTACAGCTCAGCGGTTGAACACTTGACTTCTCTAGTGGAGGTCAAGTGTTCAAATCCGTGTTCAAATCCTTGCATCCACAAAATGATGTTATGATATAATGCATGTGGCATGGGCCTTGGAGATTAATTACTCCACATGCCCAGTCAGCAGTCCAGGTGGCCGCTAGGTCAGCCACCACGCGGGATGGCCCCCCGGAGATTAATTACTTTTTAATTTTTTAAAACATTTTCATTTACTTTTGTCAACACTAAATATTTTCTAATGACGACACTATCTTGTCACTGACATTTTAATTTTCAGAAAATTTTAAGGCTTGTCACTAAAGAGTAGTATCTAGTGACAAGTTTTGTTGTCACTAATGCATGCCAATATTTGGTGACGACATTTCAGTTGTCACTGAAGTACAATCATTAGTGACGACACTAAGAACCTTTAGTGACGGTGAATTAGTGACAACGTTATGACAACTTTATCTTGTTACTAAATGGCTTTAATGATGACATTTTATGATTTAGTGGCGAGTTTTTGCTATCACTAAAAACCATTTTTCTTGTAGTGTAACAACAATTATGTTCATTAAGCATATGAGTTGAATTAACGGATTATCAGTTAGATGACTTATGTGTGTCAATGCAACACATATGAATACAAGACAATGAATATGATCAAGTATTGTCTAGGTCAAGATTCTTATATGCAAAGCTTGTAAGAACAAACACACAAGTCACGAGGGCTAGCATTTAGCAAGAGATATGTAAAGCTATAAAGATCTCTAAATGCATGTCCTATGCCCAAGCTAAGGGTCGAGATAACAAGCAAATTGATCAACTCCAAATAAACAATTATTGCTCATACAATCAAGTTCATGTGAATATAAGCACAAGTATAATGTAAGAACTTGAAAGTAAAGAGATAGAGTTAGAAGATCAAACACAATGATATAGAGTGGTTCGATCACAAAGATCTACATCCACTACCTTGGGACACACCCAAGGATTTTGGAAACTTTCCACTAGCTTGTCTTGAGAGATTACAAGTAAGGACAAACCAACTAATGGTCGTTTACACACTCATGTAATCTTCCACCCTTGGAAACTTTTTTCTCTAACCTAGTCTACTAAGTGAGGAGGTTTTACGAACACATCAACCCAACTTCTATTTCGGATCCCCATTCACTCTAGTTCCTACGATTACAAGAAAGATTCACTCTAACTCATTTGAGGCCCAAAACCACCACTCTCACAACCAAGCCTTGCCACTCAAACCTTTACAAAGAAAAATAATCTCAACACATGAGATTTTACATTTAAGCTCAAGAAAGAAAAATCTCTCTAAGGATTGGATACTACAATGTAAGCTCTAATTCATATTTGAGGATGAAAGAATATGTAGATGAAACTCTTTCTCAAATAGAAATATTTTGACGAATTATTGGAACAATTTAGCTCATGAAAGTGTTTGATTTTCTTGTCTAAAATGTGTAAACTAAGGCCCCTGTATTGGCTTTAACAAAAAATAAATTTCAGCCTTAAAAGCTTTAAATAGGTCCAAAAATTGCAAGCAAATCGAGTTACAATGACTATATTTTTGCCTTCACATGACAGCTTCGGTCAACCGGACTAGAGAGTAGGTCGTCGAAGTGGTTCCGAAGTTAAGTTCAAAGACATATGTCTTGATCTCGGTCGACCGTGGTAAGCGGTCCGGTCGAACTAAGCGACTGCCGGTTGACCGACATGAGTAGGTCTTCCGAGATTTTTATAGTCGTCGTAGTCTTGGAACATTCAAAGGTGACAAAGTACAAAAGACACTCCGCTCAACAAGACAACACATGTCGATCGACCAGACTTCATCATGTCACCCGAGGTCTAGGACCCGATCGACCGGACTTCAGTCTATAAGTGGTTTTTCTACTTGGTCAACTTTCTAATGTTCTCAAACTCATTTCTAAGTGTTTTTTAAAGATATTTAAAATAATTTAAAAATCTTAGGCATTAACCAACACTTAAAATATGTTTTGAAAAACCTTTGAAAGATTAAATCAAAGTATGAAGTATGGTTTTGAAAACATGCAAGAGTATGAGCTTCATCATACTATAAACTATCATTCATCAAATTAGATTAGTCACAAGATATATACCTATAAGAATCTTGACTAATCTTCTTCTTGGTCTTCAAGTCTTCAAGATGATATCCTCTTTGATCTTGGACATGAGACCTTTGATCAACCTCTTGTCAAGTTGTATCATCTTGGACTTCAACACTTGTTGATCTTCCTTTTATTTTGCAATGTCTTCCATTAGCATTGTGGATGACCTTTTTGGCTTGAGCTATGAAGACTTGCAAAATGAAGATTCTTCTTGTTTGTAGAATGACCTTTGAAATCTATAAGAAGATATTCCTTTGATTTTGCAATATCTTCTTAGATAGTTATATAATTGTTACATTGAACTATTCTAAAATGTTCTTAGTCAATCATTATTGTGAAATTTTGAGGACACTAATAATGTGGTGATATTAAGTCAAACACATGTGTATTTGATACTGGACAGACCCGCTTATAAGAACATTTCATAGATTGTTGTATAAATGTCAACAATGTTCTTATAATGATTTTGTTTGTATATAAATCCTTCGACTTGAGATCACACAAGATTTCCTACATGGCAAATGGTATACTTTGTGTAAAACACAAGAGGGGGGTGAATTGGGTTTTAACTAAACTTTCTAACTTTTTCGAATCTTTGCAATGCTTGTGTAAGTTAGAGCAAGATGAATAAAAGCTAAAGAAAAACCCAATAACAAGACAAAGGATTTATAGTGGTTCGACTCACTTAGAATCTACATCCACTACCTTGAGCCGCACCCAAGGATTTTCAATAACTTCACTAAGAAGAATGCCCACACAAAGTAGGACTTTACACTAGTGGCTAACTCACAAAGAGTTTTACAACACAACCACTATACAAAGAAACTCACTAAGAGCTTGCCCAACACAAAGTAGGACTTTACAATTTGCCCACACAAAGTAGGACTTTTACAAGAATTACCCAATCACTTAGAAAGGGAATTGAATGTTTAAAGAACAAGGAAAATCACTCTTATAAGTGAGAATGGATACCTTTGAAGCACAATCAATTTAGCTCTTTGAACTTATGAAGCACACTCTTTGTCTTGCTTTTTGAAATAACACCTTTGAATGATTTATATCATAGAGATCAAGTGTTTTTGCTTTGAAAGTGTTTTGGCTTGATAAGAGATCAATGAATATTTGATATACAAGCCTTGGAATGTTTCTCTAGCTTTGGAGTATTTATACATTTCAAATTTGGCTGAAAATCGAGTCTCCAACGGTCAAAAAATGGCTAGTAGAAACAGAGTTCGGTTGACCGAAACAAGTCTCGGATGACCGAACTTGAGCAACTCGGTTGACCGACCAAAAACTCGGTCGACCGAACCATCATCTCGGTCGACCGACCAAAGCTTAGGTCGACCGAACTTTGACAGAACAACTCTCAGTAAATCCTTCGGTTGATCCGAGAAAATCTCAGTTGACCAACTTTTCAGAGTATGAGAAATGATGTTTTGACCTTTGTTTTGAAATCTCTTGAAGTCTAAAAGGTTTTCCAAAATTGTAATAAATAAGAATACTTGGAAAACTTTTCTAAAAGACTTATCTATTAAATCAAAGGCTTTTTGGATAAGAACACATGTAAAGATCATTTTGAAACTTAAGCCTTTTGAAAACGTGTTTATGAAAACATGCAAGACTAGAGTGTAGAGCTTATGTTCATGAGAGCTTTGGTTAGAGCTTTAAGATAACGACTAATGAATAACAAAGCTAATCTAACCAAACCTAAGTCTTCAATCTTCAATCTTGATAGATGAGCCTTGAATGATATGACTTTGAATCTCGATCATGGCTTGATTGAAGTACTTAGAGCTTCCAATCTATGTTCCAATATTCTATCACAAAGATATAAACATTAGACACAAACATCAAGTGTTTGTCCATTATCAAAAACCGAGTTCGATCGCCCTTAGGGCTAACACTTTGATGGTGTCAAACACCGTCTGTAGCTAGATGGCTATAAAGGCATTTGTTGGGTGTATTTATGAACCATGTGTAGGATGAAGTGTGATAGATAGAGGGTTTGTCCCTCATATACAACATGAGTGATCTCTTGGGCCCTTTGATGGAGTGAGACTAATTAATGGCCATGAACAAATGAATTAATATGAGATATTAATGTCATTTGATTAGTCTACTCGGGAATCAATAAACTGATTGATTGAACTATACAAGTGTGACATTCTCCAACATATCAAATACCTAAAGGGTCGCACACTATAATCAACTGGATTGGACTTGTTGGAGTTTACATTTCATATAGGTGCACAATTAGATTGGGCAAGCTCAATTGGATTGGGCGTTCGATTGGATTGGGAAAAACCGGACGCGGTCGATCGAGAGCTGTCTCGGGTCAAGCGAACCAGTTTGTCACTCCGGTCGGCCGAGAACCATTTCTCCGATCGATCGGACCAGGTCAAAATCGGCACATGTCTTGTGTGAGAGAGTGTGTGCATGTTAAAGAGGTAGTAGGGAGAGAAATGTTTGAGTGTGGAGTTACTGGGTGGTTCCACTAACACCACTTGATGAAGTATTCATCAAAACACAAAAATTTCCCTCCCACCATTCCATAATATTCTAGCCAAAATTTAGAGAGAATTTTTCTCTGATATTTTCTCTCTAATATACACTCTCAAGAACACAAAAAGAGAAAGAAAAATTGTTTTTCTTATCTTTAAAATTCCGGTTTATATTTCGATATCAACGAAGCTCATGAAGACCATCTTCAATGTTCGTAGCTCTCGTGACTAGCATCACAAGCACAACGAACAAGCTCAAAGTTGGTCGGTGTGGATACCGGTAGAGATGGGAGTTCGAAGGCTGTCGTTGGTGATTTAAAGTAGCAGAATTCGGGCAATTTCTATCAGATCGAAAAGGTATAATTCCTATCACACGGTACTTGTACTTTCTTGTAAGTAGATCTTTTAAAGGAACGAAATCCTATTTTATTTTCGCTGCCTTTTGTGGGGATTACGAATTTTTCCTTTCACAATCATGCCTTTGAATTATTGGCTTTGAAAAATCTTATCTTCTTGTCACCTTGGTTATCTTTGTTTTTTACTTTTGGACAATCTCCAATAAAGTGCTCCTTACTTCCACACTCAAATCATTTCATCCTATTTGGATTTTGAGAGGGTTGTCCTCTTCTTACTTGGAAATGCTTCTTGCCCTTTTCCCCATGGGACGCATTTCTCACCATTCTCACCATCATGGCCATGGCCTCATTATTCGTGTCCTCCTCTTCCTCATCACTCTCTTTTGTTTCATGAGATATTTTGTGACCTTTAGCTTTTAATGCAACTCCTTTTGGAGCTTTTTCATGATCAATGCTAGTTTGCCTTTTTAACTTCATCTCATGAGTAAGAAGAGAGCCAATAAGCTCTTCGGTGGGATAAGCCTTCAAGTCCTTGGCCTCTTCAATGGACAAGACTTTTGCTTCCAATGTTTTCGGAAGAGCATTGAGAATTTTCATGTTAATTTCCCCACAAGAGTACTTTTTGCCATAGGCCTTTAGCCCATTGATGATGTTTGTAATATGAGTATTCATATCACTTAAGTTCTCATTGGATTTCATAGAGAACAACTCGTAATCTCGAACAAGCATGTTAAGTTTTGATTCCTTTACTTGATTGGTACCCTCATGGGTAACTTCAGGTGTCTTCCAAATATCATGAGCGCTATCACTACCACTCACTCGGTTATATTCATTTTGATGAAGGGCACAACTCAAAATATTCATTTCTTGAAAGTTCATAGTCATCTTCTTGACCTCAAAGTCATTAAACTCATGCCTTTCTTTCTCAATTCTTGAACCATTTTCTTCCTTCATAGGAATATATGGTCTATCATCAATCACGCTCCAAAGCTCAAAGTTGATAGAACACATAGATGTGAACTCTATTCTTCCAACAATTGTAGTTTGTACCATTAAATAAAGGGGGATGGTTAGTAGAGGACCCCTCAAGATAAGCCAATGCGGAATTTCTGGCCATATGATCTTTGCTTAAAGAATGTGAATCCAAAAAGAGAAGATGGAGCTTTGATACCAACTGAAAAACACTAGGGGGATATGGTTTTTGTATACTTTTTAAAACTTTCTTTGAAATGATTTAGACAAAAGTAAATAGCAACAATAATGAAAGCTTGTAAAGAAGAAGAATAAAAGAGAAGCGATTTAGAGTGGTTCGATTCACAAAGAATCTACATCCACTACCTTACCCAAGGATTTCAACACTTCACAACAAATGTAAGGTGGGATCAACATTTTACAAGAGTGGACAACTCACAAAGAGTGTTACTTGAACCACACAACAAGCTCACAAAGAGCCTAACTCACAAAGAGTTATGCAAATCTCACAAAGAGATGAAACTCATAGAGAGTTACTTTCTAGCTCACAAAGAACTAATCTCACTAATGAGAGGGGAAGAGGGAATAACCAAAATATCACCTAGAAGTGATGTATATGTTACAAGTGTAAAGCTCAATAAATGATATAGCTCAGATATTTTGTTCAACTTTGTTCAGCACATGAAAATGTTTGCAAGGAGTAATAAATGATGCTTTGAAAGAGAATAACTTGGACGCACTTAAAAGAATGAATACCTTACAAAAATTCAGCCTTGGGGTTTAAATATGCAAGAGAAATTGGCTGGCAATAAATGCTCCAATGGCTAGAAAACTTCCATAAATCTACATTTCGATCTACCGGACTCTTGTCCTAGTTGTCCGAGGTGGTTCCGAACTATTCTGAGAAAAGGCTCTTTTTCGATCTCGAATGACCTAACTCTATCTCGGTCGACCGGGGCCTTATCTCAGTAGACCGAATAGGATTAAGGTCGACCTTACCAAAATAGTCGTTGAGTGATTTAAACCATTTGAAAAGACTGAGTGATGTGACACACTTCGGTCTACCTAACCAAGGCTCGGATGACCGACCTTCAACCGGATGAAGGTTAAAAGTGGTTTTCCCACTAAGTCTCAAATCAATTGCCTTTGTCATGTGTATGCTTTCTTGATAGACTTGATGCTTTGCTTGTGACCTATCACACAAACAATAATAACATTAAATCTCATCAACTGTTTGTCGTTCATCAAAACTAGGTTCATATAGGGATCGAACTGTATGAATCTAGTAGTTCCGTTATAGAATTTGGTGTTCTAGTATTACCTTTCCTTATAAAATTGATTCTCCTAGATCCTCCATGGATCTAGAAGCTTCTAATTCGGCATTGGGTTTCTTCTCGAAGAGACCTTAACACTGACATGGGCACCACAACCGACCGAGGAGACTCTACAATGTGTCGACTCTTCATGCATGCCCTTCCCCGACCTAGGTATCCTACCAGCTCGGGTCTAGGCACTCAATTCTCCAATGACTCGGGATTCCATTTGGGTGCCAACTCCATCACTAACCATTCTAGAAGTTTAAGATGCCCAAAAATTGCATCTCTGGGAATGGAAAATGAAGGTGCTCGGAGACGTAGAAGTCGAGAGAGAGAGAGGGAGAAGAATTATGAGTAAGGAATAATTTTGGAAATATTAAATTAAAAAAAAAAATTAAAAATATATATATTTTAAGAAGAGATGAAAAAACCATAAGACTTCTACTCTAAAACAAAGAAAGAATAGATAATGTGCAATGTTAAGAGTTGACTCGTGTACTCTCACACGGTTCAACTTAACGCAACGAGATCAAAGTAGACGCATGTGGAACAAGATTTTTCTTTGCTAAGTCATGTGGAACAAGATAACACGAAAAACATAGCAATTAAATATTGAACTTTTTATTACTCTCCTTGCACCAAAACTCACGGAAAATTCAAGATAATGATGATGACGATGGCTGTTCGTTTTCCCCGGGGTTAAACTTTAAAGCTTATAAAAGAGCTCTATTTCTAAGCAAAACCCAGGATTTCATAGTTGAAGTTTGCATGTTTCTTCTTCGTACAACATTTTCTGAAGGTACGCATACTCTTTTTTTCTTCTTCTTCATCTTGTAAGCTGCAAGCTAAAATCATATTTAATCTTTTCAATAATATATATAAGCCGTTAGTAAAATAAAAAATTAATTATACCAACAACTTATATTATTTAATGGAAAAAATAACTTTCTTGTATAAAATTGTGAGTTTACAATTTATTAAGAACGTATTAGTACGAGATCACTTATATAAGAATTCTTTACTTTCAGAATTAGTGGTTCACTTTTGTATTGAAAATGTTAGGTATTAATATTGGATGGAAATATGCATATTAGGTAGAAAACTCTTAGTTTTATTATATTACTCCCTCCCTCTATCCGTAATTGAATTTTTTATTTTCTATTCATTTTGTATAAAAAAAAAAAATGGGACATTCAATTCAGTAGGGAACGAGTAATAGTTTATGAACTATGTATATAGCATATTCACCAAAAAAAAACTATGTATATAGCATCACTATAGACACTTTTTTTTTACGCCCGAAGGCGATTGCCCCCGAAGGGGAAGAGCGGAGAGTACCCTAGATAGGGAGATTGTAGCATGCCACATGCCTGGGGAGGGAATTTAGCCTCACAAGGAGTAGAATTTATTTGCCCCACAAGGGGAGATACCGCAATCGACCACGGGACCTCCGTCCCGTGGCTGGGTAGCCTTACCACTTGCGCTACCCGATTCCTGTTCATCACTATAGACACTTATATAAAAAAAAATGTATTTCTCTTTTTCTTTTTTGAGAAAAAAATCTCTGTCTTTCATAGGACTGGTTTTGGTCATTTTTATTTATGGCGATTGGGGCCAGGATTTCGGAAATATTCCCTATGGGATTGACCTTCTGGGTACCTGTGAGACATGAAAGTCTGCGGGGTGAGTCCTATCTAAATTTATGTGAGAGGAGTGTGGAGTCGTACCCACAAAGACCTCCCCATGCCATACTTTACCAGGATTTGGTAGTGTGTTTTGATCCCTTTTCATTATTATTACCTTTCTTAAGACAAATGCCATCCTCCTTACAATGGCCAACACGAGTTAGAATATTTTGAAACTGATACGGCATGTATATATATTTTTATGGGATAAAAAATTTCCTCCCTCAGGTAAAAAGGAATACAGGTCAAAAAGAAAAAATGGTTAAATGTACTAAATGACCACCTGCTATTTTACTATTTCGGATTACGTCTCAAAATAATTATTTCTACAGGTTATGACCATCAAAATCTTACGGGCTGCGGATGTTAGCTTCCGCTCAATTTTCCGGCCACTTTCTTCTCATTCTTTGTCTAAAAATTTAAAAAGACTAAAATAGCCTCATCTCCCTCCTACTGTTCATCTCCCCCATTTCATTCTATTTCCATTTTCATTAACCCATTTCCATTTTTATTTGATGAAAAAAATGATGAAACCCATCTCCATTATAATGATTTAGAGAGACCATTTCCATTTTCACGAACCCATTTCCATTTTTATTTGATGAAAAAAATGATGAAACCCATCTCCATTATAATTATTTAGGAGACCCAATTCCATTTTGATTCGATTTCTATTTTCATGAATCCATTTCCATTTTTATTTGATGAAAAAAATGATGAAGCCCATCTCCATTATATTGATTTAGAGAGACCAATTTCCATTTTCATGAACCCATTTCCATTTCCATTTGATGAAAAAAATGATTAAACCCATCTCCATTATCATGATTTAGGTAGATCCATTCCCATTTTTATACTATAACCCCCGCCGGAATCCACCACTGGAAATCATCAGTCCCTTATTTCGTCCTAATTATTTGTAAGACTTATAAACAAGCTCACTGTGAACAGAGGTATCAATAGGAGTAGCTGTGATCCGGTGTGGATGCGTGCCTTGTACAAGGCCTTTTGCCAATTTTAATTTCTTGCGATGCTCCTTAATTCTGCCATCACGATGATGTGGAATCTAGTGCAGCATCCCCTTTGGTACAATCGGCTAGGCAGAAGTCATCTGCACCGTTGACTGTTCTTGGGCTGCAATCAAAGTCCTCTAAACAACCTGTTTCGCTGGTGCTGTAACCACACTGGATTGGTGTCCTTACCTCTCTGCTTTGCCCAGATTCCGCGAAGCACTAGATTGTGCCTCTTTTCCCCCTTTTTTCCCGAGATCAGTTACTGCTTCCAGTGGCTTTTCCTAGCAATGGCAAATGGGTTAACCCGGCGGGTTCGGGGCGAGTCGGTGAACAGTGGCGGGGCGAGGCGGGGCGGGGTTGATCAGTCAATGGGTCATGGCGTGTTGGGTCGAAAACATATGAACAACCCACCCCGCCCCGCTTGAAAAACCCGTCAAAAGTGGGCCGAGTCACGGGTTAACCCGGTGGGTTGTGTGGGTTTGGCGAGTTTGGGTGGGTTGAACGGGTTGGGTTAATTTTCTTTTTTCTTTTTTTTTGATGAGTTTAAGTTGGACATAATAAACAAGTATAAGTTAGACATACATATAGATAGAGCCACCTTGTAGTGGTGGGGGTTTGGCATGGACCCCTACCGGTTTTATTAATAACAAAATTAGTGCTACATAGGAGAGGGACTTATGTGGCCTAAACCTCCCACATGAAATTACATTAAACTATCTAATATTACTAAGTACTAAACTTAAATGAAAAATACATAATAAAATAAACATTACAATTTAAAATACTTACTACAAAATGCAAGTGGGTTAGGCCAGTGGGGTATGGTGGGTTAAATACGGGGCGGGTTGGGGTGACGGGGCGGGGTGGGTTGTGGGTTTTTGGCGGGGCGGGGCGGGGCGGGTCGATTTTCCTGAATGTAACCCACCCCGCCTGTTTGTGAAAACCCACTTAACTCGTGGGTCATAACGGGTTTAGGCGGGTCCCAAAAGTGGGCCGAGTTAAACGGGGCGGGGCGGGGCGGGGTGGGCCAAACCCACTTGCCATTGCTATTTTCCCCCTCCTTTTTTCCATAACAAATTCTTCTTTTCCTTTTGAAATGGGTAATGAAAATTTCAGCTCTAAAACTTAATTGAAAATTGAGGGAGAGTTCTACATGTAATATGGATTGACAAATTAGGAAAGAAAGATATGAATTAGATGATTTGTGGGAGTAATTTGATCTCTCAAATTTCAGAAATTCTGATCGAAGAGGCCAATAGCCCAGTGGGGCATTGGTCGGTCCGTGACCGAGAGGTCCCGGGTTCGATACCCTCCGCCTGCGTGCGGTAAGCTTTATTCTATTTTATTTAGGCTGTTTTCTCTTCCCAATATGGGGCTGTTCTCTCTCCCAAATATAGGGCAATCGTCCATCGTGGCGTCAAAAAACAAATTCAGAAATTCTAGAGTTTAGAATAGTTGGGAAGATGGAATAAACTGGAGAAGATAAGAACAAAACTATATTCATATCTATCCTTCCTAAATTGTCAATCCATTGTAGAAAGTAGAAGAAGGTATAAAAACGTTTATTTTTTTTGTTGACGGTTATACCCCTAACGTGCAGGCAGGGCGTTTTAATTAAAAACCACCAGAAATTTGGCCAGAATCTAAAACATGCAGCCCGTAAAATTTTGATGGCTAAAATTCAAAAAAATAATTATTTTAAGCCATAATCCAAAATAGTAAAATAACAGGTGGTCATTTAGTGCATTTAACCCAAGAAAAAATAACATACTCCTTATAATGCAATGTTACTTCAAAAAAAAAAAAAAAATCCTCTCTATAATGAGTTAAGGAGTAAGGTAACTGTTTAAGTGGTCGAAGCAGACAGTTTTTACCGTTGTATTAGACATGATGTAACTCCTGTGTACCCCTATCCCCAATTTAAAAAAGAAAAATTAGTTTTAGATATATAGTAAATCAGTTAAAGAAAGGAAGAACTGTTGGATTTGTTTTAATTACAAACTCAAACTAAAAAAATCCAAGTTTAGGGGATAAACAAGTATGATACTATAACCACAACCTAAATTTGTTCAAATTTAAACTTGTGATCTTGATTCTTGATCATCAACTCTAAAGAAAAAAAACATCAATTTGCACCTTTATAAGAAATTGATGTGAAAATTAGCTCATGATCCTCAATATCCTTCACAGCCAATTAGTAATGAGAGGTGTAAACTCATGAGTTCATAAGTGATTTAGATATTATTTAGGCACTTGATGTGAGACTTTATATTTAAACACTCCCCTTCATACGAAGTGGGAGTCAATTTAAGCTCCGACACCCTTCTTGGGTCACGCAAAAATAGTTCAAAGGCCGGTCGTGCGAGGACAATTAGAGCCCACTTGGGCATTATGAGTTCACACATGTTGTTAACAGCCTAAGGGCTCACTCTGATATCATGTGAAAATTAGGTCATTGACCTCCATATCTTCTCACAACCAATTAATAATGAGAGATGTTAACTCATGAGCTCATAAATGATTTAGATATTACTTAGGCACTGGATGTGGACTTCATATTTCAACATTGATTTGATAAATTTGCTCAAAACAGAAAGTTATGTATCTACTTTTTGATCTTCAAATTAATTGTTATATCTTGAAAGTGAAGGGATTCATGGGCGGAAACTCGTTCCAAACACCCATGAGTCCTCCCCTGAAGGATCCGCTCATACGAAACCGAACCGAAAACAGCAATAAAGAACTTACATGTTTCGGATTCAAGAAGCTACTTCTTGAATGGAGGATGACGTTTCTTGATCAGTTTCTTGCCACCACCGGATTTCCACTGCGGAATATCCCTCTACCGGTATCCACGCGACAAAACGACAGCGGTGATTGCTAGCTCTTCGTCTCTCTGAAGTTCGGGAATTAGAGAAGGAAAAAGGGAAGGCAGAAAGAAAAACGGTTTTTCTTTTGGTCTAGGTATTTCGGCTGATAACAACTAGTGCCTAGGGTTTCGGGTTAAGAGATGTTATATAGAGTGTGGGAGTTGGTTCCCAGAACAACTCCCATGTCTACTCAACTTCTCTCGGCTGTGGGAGACTCTGAATCCCACGTCCCCTAGACTTCCGCTGGTAGTGGGAGTCTTTATCGGATAATGGCTCCCACGTAATCCCGACTACGGTTAAATACCAAAATTGCCCCTATCTCTAATTCGAATAATAAACACTTTATTATTTTCAGAAAAACATATGTCAGATACAATGAACCTAGATACTTTCTAGATTCATCTAGATTCATTGAATCTGGACATGAAGCTCGTTAGCTCGTCTATGCGTGTGACCCTATAGGTTCATATCACAATGGCAATGAAAACACACTTGTTAGTAGTGTGAGTTCATAAGTCACAAGCGGCCCCTAGCAGGACATTGTGACTACCCAAAGTGAATGAATTACAACGGAACCTAATGTCAATCCACTATTTAATCCCTTTGTCTCGCGATATCCTAATTAAGCATAAGGCATGGTGGTCGTCACCCTTATTAAGCTTAATTATATTTATGCTCGATCTCCGAGTAGACTGTTTTCGACAAATAGCATTTGATAACCACTTTATCAAATACATTTGAAGCACGGCCATGCATTTAAACGAGTCTTTCCCTATCGAGGGGCCCATGGATATCTCTCTCAATAATAGAGAGGGACAAATTCCTTACAATGTCTCTCACATTCAAGCTATGATAGGACACTACATCCGATCATCGATCGTATTGATTACTCTGTTACAAGTAACGTCCGATCGAGTCAAAACGTGGCTCCATTCATACTAGAATCAATGAAGACATAAGGTCTAAGGATTCTAAAATAGTATTGAGGAAGTAATACTTATGACTTATGACCATGAAGTATTACTTCTCGACTGGATCACGTCGATACAATGTATCCCTATATATTGCATCTATGATGTGATTTGTATCCATTACACATGATCGGTAAAACAAGATCATCAATCAACAATCATACTAGTTTTATTTCATAGTAATTAAGCATTACATAAAACTAGGGACTTCTAGAATAGTAATTACATAAGCTAATGAGTTTTACTATCAAATCACACATTTGATAATCAAAAGCAAAATTAACTATTCAATTACATGTTCAAAAGATAACAAAACGCACAACATGTGCTAATGGTCCTAGGGCACTACTAACAGAAAGTACTCTAAAAATTCATGTTCACTGTTATTACAGTTAACAACAATGAATATAAAGCCAAAGGTTCCAGAAAATGGAGTAGAACATGTTAAATTGCTTGAGGGGATTGAAGACAACAATGGAGGAGTTACTGTGGAAATGACTCAGCCAATGGATTCTACAACCTTTGTTACTACACTTAGGGCTTCAATTATTCATTGGAAAATTCAGGTTTTTTAGCCTTTTGAATTTTGTTGGGTTTAACGGTTACTTTTGTCATATTCTATGTCTAATTCTTTCTATGATGCTAAATGAAGATGATTATAAGAAACATGTCCTGCTTTTCCTAAAAAATGCACATAATTTTTTTGAGAAGTATATTAAATGAATTTATGGGAAACGATTGCCCCCAGTGGAAAAGGCATCACATCTCAGGGGTAAAACTCTGGGATCGATTCCCATATCCCCCTCCCCCCATAAAAAAAAAAAAATTAAATGAATTTGAAGTAGGTTTAGGGAATTGAAAACCTCAAAGTAATAGAAATGTGGTTCTTATTTTTATTTTATTATTATTTTTTGAGGAAATCACCCCATTCATCCCCATCTATTTCACTCTTGTCTCGAAAGTTTTAATTTAGTTTTCTTTTTCCAAAAAAGAGTTCACAAACTAATTACGGGTAGCTTGTAGAGTCATGGCCACCACAAACACGGCGAAATCCGACCAAATTTTAGCATGTTCATTTTAAGAATTAATAGTCAATTTGGTCATCAAGTTTTTGCGCTTAGTCACTTTCATCTTTTTAAGCAAAATTTATCCTTTTTGGTCCTCAATATTTTTACGGACAACCATATTGGCATTCCGTCCAAAACTTTGAAAAAAAACTGTTAAAATTGATGACGCGGCTTGACTGTTGACCCCTTCTCTCTCTTCGAATGGTATTATTGGAAACAAAAAATCTCTCACCCTAAATCTTTTTTTTTCCTTTTTTCTTCTTATTCCTCCTCCATCAAACTCCGACAACCTACAACAACGCCCAACCACCACCGCTAGCCACCATCTTCAAAATGGGTTCATTTCAAAATGGTGGAAACCAATAATTCTCTCACAAAATGGTGAGTTTTTAAATTGTTCTTTTTTCCTTGAAGAACCACATATGGCTTCATTCAAGTGGTATAAATTAATTATTCAATCTTAAAAAAATTGTTTACCAACTGGGGATTTTGCGTCGGAGATTATTCAAGTTAAAAGGTTTTGCGTTGGAGATGGCAGCGGCGCAGCCGGTGTCAGATTTGCCGGCGGAACCAATGAATACAGTGGCGCCGCCCAATCAACAGGTTACATAAATGGGTCTAGGTCAGGAGTCTGAACCGGGTCAGTTGGTTTCTAAAGTTTAATTCTTGAGTAGGAATTCTACTAAGGTTCTTGTAATTCCGTTGTGGTGATTTGGGTTCTACAGTTTAATTCTTTAGTAGAAATTTCCCTCTCTCTCTCTCACACACACACACACACACACACACACACACACTCTACTACTCTCTCTCTCTCTCTCTCTCTCTCTCTCTTTAGGTATTCGAATTAGGCGTTGTGGTAATGATATTTCGTTATTTTGGATTTTGATTTTAGGGGGGTTTTCAGTTTATAAATTCTAGGATTTCTTGAAAATGGAGGTAATTAACATGAATTCGAGAGGCTAAGGAGACCAAATGTTAGGCTATGGGAGATAGGAGATTTGTCTGCTGCTTTTGCTTGCAAAAATTCTCGGAGAAATAAGGAAAATTTAGAGCAGAATCAATGGACAATTGATCCTTATTTTGTCCAAGAAGCAGAGTATCGACATAATTTTTGGCAAAAGAAATCAGAATATTGTGTCTCGGAGCATAGTGTTTCTTCGACGATTCTAGATGACATAATGCAAAATAGAGAGAACAACGAATTCAGTAAAATCCTCTTGTCACCATTACAATTCAGTAAAATTTGATTAGATAATAAAGGAAATGAAAAATATAGTGAGAACAACGAATTCTTGGATGAAGATGGAATGATTTAGAGGAATTGATGAACAATGATTTGATGGGAAAAGGGAGATTGAAGTTAATTTTGAGAGAAAATAACGACTGGAAGGGGAGGGGGTGAGAGCTATAATATTTTTCCGAAAATACCCTTTCGAAGAGAGAGAAGGGGAATAAACCGTCAAGCCACGTCATCAATTTTAACAGTTTTTTTTCAAAGTTTTGGATGGAAGGACCAATATGACTGTCCGTAAAAATATTGAGGACAAAAAAAATAAACTTTTTAAAAGATGATGAAAATGGTTAAAGCGCAAAAACATTAATTACCAAAATGGCTATTAATTCGTTCATTTTACCAGGCAAAATTGCCCTTCTCACTTCAGGGATTAAATCCCAATCAATTTCCATCTCCATCGCCCATTTTGTTTCCTTTTTCTGTGTCATATTTTCTTCAATCTATCTTTATTTAAAGCGCACCACCACCACCACCACCACCACGGTCGGTTTCCTTCTCACCACTTTGAAACAAATTTCCTTTCAATTCAATCAATTTGCCCCTAAATTAGAGACCAACTAGGATTTTCGTCTAGGTGGTGACGGAATTGTTATGCTAAGCACTCAATTTTTGGAAATTCTTGCAAGAAATTGATTTGTTTTGGGTTTTTAAAAATTTGAGTGCTATTGAAATAGTCAATTTCCGAAAATTCTTACAAGAAAACAATGAAAAAAATATTGGGATTCTTGGGTTTAAAAAGGCATCTGAATTCTCATGGATTTGATGCCAATGGACTTACTGCTATTGGTGCTGGTTCATTCCTTGTACTGGGATTTTTTGATTATTTAATTTTTTAAAAAAAATTTATCACTTCGTTAGCTACATATGTTCCATATAGGTTGATGTAATTTTGAAAGTTTTCAATTCTTGTTCTTGTGAATGGATTGATAGTTTGAAGTCAATTCCAGATTCATTGTTGTTGAAGTTGATTTTCATTCTATGGACTTAATTCAAGTACTGGTTATGCAGGTTTCGATTTATTCTTTTATTTTGCTTTAGAATTTTTTTTCTTCTATTTGCATAATGTTAGTGCCTACAATTTTTTTTTTCTTAACTTTATTTGCTTGATGATATAATATTGCTATAGGAAGGAGAAATTGAGGAAGAAGCTAAAGAATAAAGAAACAATTATGCTTATTTTTAATTTGAGAGAGAAAGGACTATTTTACCCCTAATTTTTTTGGGTGCACATGCTTGACTTGGCCGGATTCCGCCGTGTTTGTGGTTACAAGTGCTATACAAGCTGCCCGTGATTAGTCTAAGGACTCTTTATGTCGAAAAAAAATTAACTAGGACTATCTAGGACAACTTTTCTCTTATTTGTTTATGTTAGATTATGCAAGTATGTAATGAACTAAATGGCATTCAGCAGAAGCATGTATGTAATGTACTTTTAATTATGGGTAAGAATGTAAAAGAAAAAAGGGTATCTTAAAATAACAATAAAAAAGTGGAAATTTCTGGGCTTTTATTATTGAAAGGGGATCTAGGAATAGAGATATGCTATGCTTATTGATGATCTAAAGTTATTAGTTGAAGGAGTAAGTGAAGATTTGAGTAACAAATATATGATGGAAAACAATAGGAAAGGAGTGGCCAAGAAACTTGACAACCTAAATGGCCTTGAAGATCATGAATCTAAGATACTGACTCGAGAGAACCAAATTCGTTTAGAGCGACACCTTAGAGTGCTCTAGTTAAGGCATTCAATTTTAACCTAATGATGTTATAAGTATTTTTTATTTGCTAAAACGGTAGTTTACACCTCAAGCTATCCGTATAAGAATCATTACGCGCTGCATAGACATATTGTACATGAATCACAGTTAAATCAGTTTATAGGCCCGCCTATTAACTTATTTCTCATGAAGATCCTAGGAAAATTATATCGTAGCCATCAAATTCTGTTTTCGGGTTGTAAGCATTTTCTCTATTGTGCCTTTACTCCTTAGTCAGTGATAATTTGCTTTTTGCAGAAAAAGAAGGGTGTTTGGATAAAACTGCCTATTGAGCTTGTTAATCTTGTTGAACCTGCAGTGAAGGTGATACCAATTTTTCACCAATACTCGCTCTCGTTGTTTCTAAATAACAAGATTTTTATGTCCCGAAAAACAGGAAAATGAACTTAAACAAGTTCTTTCCCTTACTATGAAAAAGGGGAAAAAAAGGAGACTCAAAAAATAATTTAAGTTTTTGCAAAATTTTAGCATCTTAATTAAAAACAATGGAGTATATATATTTGATCTTCATTTGCAGTGGAAATAACTTACGGAAATTTTTAAAGTCAACTTAATAACTCTATTGATTTCTCTCTACTATTGCTATAAAAATCTTACAATAACTGGAACAGAAACTCGTTACATGCTTGTTAAGATCTAAAGGAATTACTTTTTGCATCCAACTTTATAAACTCAAAGATATTTTTTTTTCTTCAGAAAAGGGATTTTTAGTTTTACACAGCAAAAGAATTTTCATTATCTTCTGTCTAATGTATTGCAGGAAGGGTTTTGGTATCATCATGCTGAAACAAGATATCTAATGCTTGTATATTGGATTCCAAACACTATTCCGAAACTGCCTGCAAATGCATCTCACCGAGTTGGCATTGGTGCTTTTGTGATGAATAACAATGGGGAGGTATTTTTCGCATACTTAATGCTTATTTTCTCATGTATGATTTATTTTACATGAATGTGAATACTTTGTTATACTGTTTGCTCGTTGAGGCTTGAAAACCTTTATTTGTTTGTAGGTTCTAGTTGTCCAAGAAAATAAAGGAAAATTCAAAGGCACTGGAATCTGGAAGCTTCCTACTGGTGTTGTTAATGAGGTGCGAAATGTGCATCTGAATTATTCATCTATTAGTGATAATAGAATTTGCAATTTATGCGTTTGTACTTTTGGTGAGAATTATGGTCGTCTGTGCACAGGGCGAGGATATATCTGCAGCTGCAGTAAGAAAAGTGAAAGAGGAGACAGGAGTAAGTGTTAAGGATATAACTATAACCTATATGTTGGGGCCTAATTATAAAAGGATATATATTGTAGTAAACTTCAAAAAAGAAAGAAAAAGAAATTAGGGGAGAGCGAGGCATAGGACCTTTCAAAAGAAAAAAAAATGAACTATTTGTGGTGAAAACATGGAACTTTAAAAACATTTTAGGTGGTGGTCGCCTACCTCGCCCCCGAGTTCCACCACCAAGTAATAACTTACCAAGTTCATAAAAATTAAAATGACCAATATTTTTTAGGAAGTGCATAAATCTGAAATTGCTCTTTTTTTTCCCTTCAGATTGAATCAGAATTTTTGGAAGTCCTTGCCTTCAGGTAAACTATATGGCTACCAGCAACTCTTGAATATTTTTTGTGCTAGAAAATTCAGTGACGGTAAGGAAGAACGAATATGATGATCACCGAATTATTGCAAAAGTTTCAACAGCATTAATTGTCTTGCAATTATTAAGTATAGAAAAATAATCTAAGTTTTGGTAAGTTACAGGCAAAGCCACAACTCATTTTTCAGCAAGTCAGATCTCCTTTTTATTTGCCTTCTGAGACCACTCTCCTTTGATATCCAGAAGCAAGATTCTGAGGTTGAGGCTGCACAGGTACATTTCATTCGATGATTATAGAAAGCAAATGCATTATTTCTGCTTAAGATGATGAACTTAATTCTAATCTATAACGGATGATTCCGTTGTTAAGAGTATTGGAAACTTCAGTTTCGTATGTAAAACAATTTCTTAGAATATATTCTGAAAAAGAAAAAAAAAAAAGATTTTGTTTCCAGGACACAGAATCAAGTGAAGTGTTTTGAGCGAATGTAACATATATTTACTCTACTTTTTACAGTGGATGCCGGCAGGAGATTATGCATCTCAACCTTTTGTGCAGAAAAAAGAAATATTTAATCAAATCGCCAAGTTGTGCTTAGCAAGGATAAATAATAAATACATTGGTTTTTCTCATGTTCTTACAACCTCAGGATTTTCTGCTAAGAAGTTCTATTTGTACTTCAATGACCAGTACTTCAGCACTGAATCTGATTTGTCACAAAAGGTAATTAAATACAATTTCTTATGTTTAGATATTACTCCCTCCATTCCAGAATATAAGTCGTTGGTATGATGAAAACACACACTTTAAAAGTTTCATTTTCTCTTTTAGGATAAAAATATATTCTTTTTAAAAGAAAAAAAAATCAGAATATTAAATTTTGCCCTTCCTCAGAAATTTTATATTTTCATTTTATATATGTTTTTGTATAGCTTATCCCCTCAACATCAGTGGTGTAGCATCACTCCTACTGTTGAAGTCGAATGCGGCCAAGGATACTTGCAAGCTCTTTACTGTTGAGCTTTTACGCCATTACCATAGCAACTAGGATCAAGTCCTTCACTCTTTTCTATGTATTTTTTTAAATCATAAGCTCTTAGTCATCTTGTTTGGTCCCCAAATCCAGAGATATGGATGTATATCATCTTCTGTTGCAGATAAGGAATATAGATATTAAAGTCTCATTTTTCATATTGAAATGATCAAGTATCGGCTGGACAAAGATTCATATTTGAAGTATTTCTTTCAGAAAGACACTTTTATAAAAATCCAATTAAAACAGTGAATCACTCCTAAACATGGAACAAAGAGAATTCTTCCTCAACTACACATCCCCCTTCCCATTCCTTTTACATTAATTCTCAACTTCTTCATTTAACAATTGCAGTTAAGAATCTGAAATCTATCAATTGGACTGGACCCAATACAAGACCGTCCCATTTGATCGTTTTCCCTAAGCCAGTACGACATCGTTTAGCTAACTATAAATATTGCTATTAGAATATGTTAGAAAGGGAAAGCTTCTGGGCAAGATGATGGTTGCTGGGCTGGGTGATTCAAGAGGATCACTGTTGATCCCGAGTTATTGTCAGACAATGCTGAGCTGGAGGGATATGATCCACATGGAAAGACAAACCTAGCTATAAAAGGAAAGAGCAACCAAATGGAAAGCATTCAGAAAATTATCCCAAGTTGGCTGCTGTCTACCTTTCCTTCTTGTGAGTTTTTCCTACAGTCTAAACACCTTCTAATCCCTTATTCATCTTACCTCTGAACTTCTGGTCTGATCATCATTCATTAGTGTGATCCAAGGAATGTGGTCGAGCATTTGCAGGTTGGAGATCATTACTGAGTTTGCTTGGCTTATACCTCTATTTACCATTCAGTTATTATAGTATATTAGGAGATTTTAGTTTGCTAAGAAGTGGTGATGTTGCTTTGAACTGAATCTGTTAATGTATTGAGCAGTTATTTGCTAAGTTATTAATATATATCTATTTCCTTGCTTTTGAATCTTGGGGCTTCGGCCACTTAGCTGTTTTTCCTTAGAATTGTGTGTTAGATGTGTGTTCTAATAGTAGGATATCACAAATTGGTATCAAAGCATTTTTATCCTAGAGGTTGTGGGTATGACAAACACTATGGGGCAATCTAAAAAAGGGGGATCTAAGGAGTCCTTAAAGAATGAATTGATTAAGAAACTAGAGGATTACTATAGAGAAATCCATTGACACTTAGAGGAACAAATGAGAGCCTATGTTACTCGGACTCTCCACTTAGCCATGCCGTACCCGTGTCCACCGGGTATGACGTTGGTATTGGTATGGCAAACGTACCTGACATGGTCAATTCCATATGGGTACTTTGACCATGGTCGCTACTGTGAATTTGGGCCGAGTTTGGGCGGATTCCAGTGCTTGAACAAAATTGCAAAGCAATGATTAAAGGGAACATGTAATAGAGAAGACTCTAACATGTGATTTGAAATTAGCATGTTTTGAATCTTTATTGTGGCTGCAATTGTTAGAAAAAGGAAGAGAATTTATTAGGGTTGGTGGAGTCATGGAGAGGAGACGATGGGGAACAGGGGAAGAGTGGTTGAAGACAGCTTTATTGATATTATTAAAACTTATTTATTGTAGGATCCTATTTTTTTATTATGAATTAAAATTTATTTCCGTATCCCCGTACCCGTGTCCGAATTTGGAGAAGTGTCCCCGTATCCTTTTTTTTTAGATGTTTAAGTACCGGACACCTAAATACATACCCGCACCCGACACCCGTACCCGTGTCTGAGTAACATAGATAAGAGCCACAGACCAACTGGCCTTGAACCAAAAAGAGCAGAAACATGCCATAGACTTGGTGAGTAAGGGGCAAGAGGGCTTGCAAAGACAGGTAGAGGGAATAATTGGACAACTAGCTGATTTTTCCTGGTAAAATTAACAACCCAAATTGGCATGATAGAGAGTTGTTCAAGAGAGAAATCGAACTCGTGTGGCATGTTCTTTAACATGAGTTGTCTTCCATACGCCATGTACGGGCCCCTATCTAAGAGTGCTATCCTATCTTCGTTACTCTCGAATCTAAAAATAATCCATCCTCTTTGGGGAAGATAAAATTTATGTTTGACAGTCCAAGTCTTTTTGGCTTCATATATAACATGACGGTTTGAGAAACAGCTTGCAAAAAAAACCCACTAAGTAGTATCCCCATACTTCCCCAATACTGTTGAGGTCCTCGGGCTTGAATCTCACCTTAATTTGATCATCCCGAAAATCAGGTAGTTGGAATCCCTTGGGTTTCCGGTTGCTCTGATCAAATAAACTAGCCCAGTCTAGTTTCTTCTCCATCTTATTCGGTTCGGCAGTAGCACTACAAGAAAACAGTTAAATAGCGACCGAAAATTTCGGTAACGCTCTTAACGACATAATACCAACTGCATGGAAATCGAAAATATACCCGTCGCTATTCCGTCGGCCATATCGGTCCCGTTGACCTAATTAAAATGACGTCATTTTGTTCACCGTTAATGATCGAATACCGACGGAATCTAATGACCGATTATCGACGGAATCTAACGACCGATTACCGACGGAATACATAACGGTGTCAAAACGATGTCGTTTTGATGTTTAACTTCTTTTAAAAAATTAAGGTTTAAAATTAATTAAAACGACGTCGTTTTGTTCACCGTTAACGATCGATTACCGACGGAATGTATAACAACATCAAAGCGACGTTGTTTTGTGAGTTTTCTCCAATTCTAAAATAACCGAAACACTTATTCTCAGTGTTGTAAAAGTCGGCCTCCAAACGACTAGAAAATTCAAAAATCAGGTATAAAAATCGGTTTGGGAAAAAATCGGCAAAAAATCGGGAAAAAATCGGTCTAGTCTGTCAAAAATCGGGCTAATCAGTCAAAATCGGTTGACTTTTTTTAAAAAATCGATTATTATTTTTACAGATTTTTTTACTATACAGATTCTTGCCTGCTGCCTTTGCTTTCTACTTGGCAATTTTTACCAACTCTAATTTACAGATTTATTTTATAGATTTATTTTTTTATACAAATTATTATGCTTCCTTGTGGCCAGATTTATATTGTTCACAGTTTCATGGAGCCAGGGACGAAGCCAGGAATTTGATGTTGGGGGGCGAAACTAGTAAAAAAATTCCAAAATTCTTGGGGGGGCCATAAAAAAGGCAAAAAAAAATTCTTGAGGGGCGAAATTGATAAAATTTTCCAAAATTTTCCAAAATACACATAAAATTTTAAAAATAGTAGTATTTTTAAAAATCTTGAGAGCGCTGCCCCCGCCTACTGTAATCGTCTATGCATGGAGCATTTTGTTTACTTTCACAGTTTCATGGATCATTTCATTTTGATTTTGATAATCATGGATCAATCAAATTCAATAGAAACAGATTTCATGGATCATTTCGTTTAGCTTTTTGATAATCACGGATCAATCAAATTCAATAGATTTTAATCATGTAAGTCGCTTTAAGTTTTAGTTAACATAGATGTCATTGTATATTGCTAATTGTTCGAACTTTTCTTGTTTGATAGTGTTGTAAATGGGATCTTCAAGTCGTTTGCATCCGCTAGTGTTTCTAAATCTATCGACTCTTACGCCTTTTCCGAACTTAAACGGAAATCAAAAAGATGTGGGTTGGGACTATGCAATTTTGGTCGATCCAAATAGAATGGATAGGGTCAAATGCATTTGAACTTGTTAATTTGTTATTACTTATTATGGTGTTGAATTTAATTATTATGAATGGATTTTGTATTTTTATTTGACTAGCATTTGATTGTTAATTTATTCTGAAATTTTGTTTGACTAATATATTACATATGATAACAGAATTATAAAAAATACATTGAGATTTAGGGTCGCCGACTAGTCCCCGACTAGGCGCTAGTCCCCTATCTGCCGACCGACTAGCGACTAGCGACTTCTGCAACACTGCTTATTCTGTTTTCTCCAATTCTAAAAACCCCCCGAAGCTGAACCCTTCCTTGTTGCCATCTCCGGCCACCACCGTCCCCGTCCCCTTTAACCTATGCCAGAAACCCTTCAATCGACGTCCGGCCACCTGTGTGAGTCTTCATCCGTCTAATTCTTCCTATTTCTCAGCCATCTCCGGCCAGCACCGTCCCCGTTCCCATCAATCGATGCCGGCAACCCTTCAATCAACGTCCGACCACCTGTGTGAGTTGTCATCTGGTGAATTTGAAACTAATTCGCGCCGGAAAGGACTTTTAGAGCTTCATCGTCTTGAATTCCGGTGAGAAACTTGCGATTTTTTTTATTTATTAGCCATTGTTTTCCAGTGTGAAATGGATCTTTTGAGCTGACATTTAATTTTGTGTCTTAGTATGAATAGTTTTAAGGTTTTGCATTGTGTATCAGTTTATTTGAAAAAAAAAAAATCAATGTGTGTATCAGTTTGTTTTAAAAAAAAAATATCAATGTGTCTCAGTTTGTTTTAAAAAAATTCAATTTTTGCATGGTGTGATTTGAATGCTAGTTTCCTTTAGGCAAATTGTTTTGAGAGTACTAATTATTGTGAACTCTGTTGTTCACAAACTTTGTTGAGATTTAACATGCAGCAATACTCTTGCGCTTCTTTAGCATAGCGAAAACTGAAATTGTATTCACTGCTTGCACGATTGAGACTACCACCTAAAATTACATATTTTTTAATTGATTAACAATCTAGAATGCCATATAAGTATCTTCCTTATTCCGATTTAAGGCCTTTGTTTTGTCCTACACATCAAAACTTCTTAAACACTTGATTCCATCTTTATGAAATTAATAACGCATGTGAGGAGAAGGGGGGGGTGGCAATCAATCAACATAGTTTGGAATTATGAGGTTTCTTTTAATGCTAAATGTTCCATACTAAACTTCGGAAAAGATGAGTTCAATTGTGTATGAATAATCTTCCCTGTCAACTGCTTGTTTTTTTGTTGTAAATGGCTTGCAAATTTTTTATCAGTTTCCTTATAAATCTTCATATAATTATATGCAAGCATTTCAGAAGAGGTCATGGTTACTCTATAAATGCTTCAGTGTCTAATCACAGTGCAATTTCACACACCTTATATACAAAGTGTACTCATGGATGAAGTTATTTATTACCATCCAAAATTTAAAGTTGGTTAATGTTCTAGGATCCTTAGTTTTGTAGATGATTTTTGAACTTCTACTCTCTAGTGCCCAGTTAAAATGCCATTATGTCTAAAATCACTAATGAATGTGTCTCCTTTGCTATTGATTCACTGTTGTGAGGCTATTAATTTGATAACACATAATTGTACTTTTGTATTGATTTCAGAGATACCTCCAAAGAAAAGTATTCGAGTGTCCTTACCATTTAGTAAGGCACCAGCATCTGCTGCGCCCCTACCTCCTAGCCAGGTTCATCATCTGATTTGCGGTCGACACCGCCATCTGCCTCCGAGACTGGTACGACACATCCGTCATAGTCTGATGATGCACATGTATCTCGGGATGCGTATGTGTCAGTACGGGCGACTGAGTCTACGCCGGTAGAAGGATCAGCGACTCACCAGTCTACTGTCCCACAGACGCCGACTGATACCAGTACTAGTGGAGATGTGATGGCACTAGATACTCATATTCTCCTGCAACTTACTCTTGGAACGTAAGTTAATTTTTTTTTAATTATTTTCTTTAAGTTAATTATACTTCTTGTAATCATTATAGTCTCTAATTAAATTTTTTCTTGGCTATTATAGATTTAGATTGGCATCCAACTGTTCCTCCGCCATTACTGCAATATTTCAAGGGCGTTTCAAGGGGGCATATAGAACAATAAAGGATATTCCCCCGGATGAAGAAAAAATGTGGTGGGAAGAGTTCACGGTAAGTTTACTTTAAACCTTGATAAATTAGCAAACTTTGTTTGAATTTAGAAGTCTTCAAATTTAATTATCTAACATTATTTCAAAATACAGAAAAGGTATCGATAGGCTCCTGAGCATGAGGCGAGGCGTCAAGACAGGTTGGCGTACCATACTTAAGAGGAGACTCAGCGGAATTACGAGTGACGTGAGGAAAAAAAATAAGAGGCCCACATGGGTTTGTGAGACCGACTGGGCGCGACTTCAAGAGTACTGGAAGACTCCGGCTTTTGTTGCCAAGTCTTTACAGGCATAAAAAAAATGGAAAGAATGGAGGGGTGGCAAAGGACGATGAAGCACATGGGTGGTTCGCTCAGCTACATTGAGCACTACATGAGACTGGTACTTAATTTATTATTTTACACATTCATATGTGTTATGTGTTTTATGTATGTATTTAATGTTTTAATGATATTTGTTAACATGGAAATGAGTTTGGACATGCAATCCCATTCCCGGCTAGTTACGATTGGACGCATCAACACCATATCGGCCCAAAGAAAGGCGAATGTGTTGATGAAGATTCTAGAGAATCATATATATGTATTTCACTCCTGTTCACCATGTTTTTATATTAGTTATTTACTGTGATAACCTGACATTTTATTTGACACGGGTGTTCCATGCAGTTTTATAACGATGCCGCAAACCAAGCAACTCAAGCCGGCCAGCCTCTTCTGGATTTGCTGACTCAGATTGAGCTTTCTGCTGAGGCAGCGGGTGGGCTAAAAAAGGGACGTGTTCAAGGAATCAGTTCGTTCTCCGATGTGGTAAAGACAATGAAGCGAGGTAGCCAGGCAGTCTCACATTCATCTATGGAACAAATGCAGAATGAACTGGAAGCTAAGTGGAAGAAAGAGATGGAAACTCAACTGGCCGAGCAAAAAAGAGAATTCAAGAGGAGGGAAAAGAAGAGAAACAAGACATTAGCTAGTGCATTAATTGAAATATTATCAAATAAGGACATTGTATTGAGTGCCTCTTAACTAGAAGCTAAATTGAAATATTATCAAATAAGGACATTGTAGATGATGATGACCTAGATTAAGACTATGACGATGACCCCTTAAATGTCGATGAAATTTTGGGAGTCAATAGATGATGTAGTTTATTTTGTATAGTATTGAACTATTGTTATGTTTTTTTATATAATATTGAACTATAGTATATGTTTATTTTGCGTTATGTTTTTTGGTGATTTTGGGATTTATTTGGGTCTGTTATCTGTTGAATTGTGGCAGTGGATATATTGAATTTTGACAGGGTGGTCTGCTTTATGTTTTCTATTTCTGGAAAACTGGTTTTGTACCGACCGAATTGCGACGGATTAGTGACCTTCTTAGGGACGGAAATATATTTAGCGACAGAATAGCAGCTGAAAAAGTCAAAGTCAAACGTCAACAATGTTGACCATTCGGTCGGTAGTCCGTTGCTATATGGCGACCTCACAATCGGTCACTACAATGTCCGTCAGTATTCGGCCGTTAACGAGTCAAAGTCAACAATGTTGACCAGTCGGTCGCTATATGGCAACCCAATAATCGGTGGCTAAAAGTTCCGTCGGTATTGAGCCGTTAACGAGTCAAAGTCAAAGTCAACAATGTTGACCAGTCGGTCTATATTCGGTCGCTATATGGCGACCTAATAATCGGTCGCTACAGAAGTCGTCGGTATTCGGTCGTTAATAAGTCAAAGTCAAAAGTCATCAATGTTGAACTTTCGGTCGGTAATTCGTCGGTATATGGCGACCCCATGATCGGTCGCTAAATATTCCGTCGGTGTTCGGTCGTTATTTTGCTTAGCGACAAAAAATACACGACCACGTGATTCGGTCGCTAAACGTAGATTAGCGACAGAAATGTCCATTCCTGTTACACTGTTTTCTTGTAGTGTAGGTAATTCACTATCACTTGAACCCTTTGAAGGTTCAATCATATTATCTTCCTCCTCTAACGTGTTTTAAAGAGGGAGGGAGGGAGGAAGTACTAGCATGGTGTACAGTGGCCTCTAAGATTACCTTCAAAATCCAAGGTACAAAGCAAATGAAATGGATAGAAATTATCCTTGCAACTCAGAGATTACAAAAATCATAAATTCCTACCATTCCATAAACAAAATTAAGCAAAAAGAGAGAAAATTGGTCACAAGTCACAAGCAAAAATGTGATGTCACCTTTTTTTCTTCTAGGCGGCTGAGAGCTTTATGACTGAGAGCTCTCGATGGTTGGGTCGACCGTGGTGGCCTATGTTTTTCACTATTTTGGTTACTGTCTTATCGCGGTCGACCGGGAGCATGGCATGAGTCGACCGGAAAGGGGCATGCTGTGTATTTTCGCTATTAACATGTTTTTGTGTTTATTTTGTAGCATGGTGCATAGTAATAGCCTTTGACAAGTGGTTTTTATTTTAATACGGTATGCGTGTCGTACCTTATCTATTCTCTCTTGTTGTAAAATTTTAATCTCGAACGTAACTCGAGAATTCTTTCAATTATGTAAAAGTATAGAATAGGTTTTTATTTATTTTACATATGTAACAAGTGATGAAGGAAGGCATCCATCAGATGGAGGAAACCACAAGGACGCGGAAGACAATAAATAGGATTTATTGCTTTTACACCTTTAGATTGACCTAGGATTTTCTATCGGCTCGGAAAATCCACATATTTATTTACTATTTTATTTATTTTGCATGAGATGCCCGATGTCACGATTTATTTACTGTTTTATTTATTCAAACGTATAATCAGATTATACATAGTTTGGTCAGACAAATTTTTAAAAAAAAATTCCCTCAAATTTTAAATATTAAGTTTATTGCCTTCCAAGCGGGGCCCTCGTCAAGGCCAAGATCGACAGTAGTGCGAACTCCCGAGTGGAATAAGCGTTTGCCTATCCTGGTGAGGCGCGAAAGATAAGTTAGTGATATCCGCCGATCAACCTTGGGTTATACTTAATCGGATTACCTCAATGGTTGAGAATCCGGAGACAAAGGGTTAAGATGTGCATTTATGTACTGAGGGTAATCGTTACATACTTAACGAACCAAGAGTCACATAATTGATGTGATCAACAAACGTTGCTTACCTAAAGCGTCTTCTTGAGTATAGTCGCCAAAGATGCCTTGAGAATGACGAAATATGAATCTTGGTCCTACTAGAAAGTCTTGAACTTTCCGAATGAATACTTGAGGGTTATTCATTTCAAGAAAATAGTGGGAGAATCATTAAATAAAGTCCTTTTAATGATTTTAAAATACGACAAGTAAAACTTTTGCAAATTCTTCTCTGTAGATAAAATGGCAAATGCAATCATGGCATCAAACGCACTTTCATTGCGATCTGTCCTTGAGAAAGGACAAACTTGAGGGAGGAAACTTCCTTGGCTGGTATAGGAACTTGAGAATCGTTCTCAAGCACGAGAAAAGTTTTATGTTCTCGAGGAACTAATTCCTGATCCACCAGTCGCAGGGGCTCCGACCATCGAAAGAAATGACTACAAGAGTGAAGACATTCAGTGACAACTGTTTTGTGACCATATACCATTTTGTCACAAATAAAATATTTATTGTGACAAAATATTTTGTTGTCACTATATTTTGTCACTAGTATAGGTACTAATTGTGACAACTTACATGTTTGCCATAGTTGTAGTGTTAATGGTGATAATTTAAAGTCTTTTATACGTAAGTTGTCACTATTACTGTATTAATAGTACCGTAAATTTATTTTATCACTGAAGTTTTGTTACTAATAGCATATGCGCTCTGACACCAATTATTTTTTGTTGGGATGAAACTTAGTTGTGACAAAAATTATTTTTCTCACTAGTATTCCAATTTATTGCGACAAAAAGTGTTTTGTCACTCTACTTATGTCTTTCTGTGATGAAAATTTGTGACACTAAAGTTCATACAATTAGTGTTAGCTGAATGTGGTCACAAATAAGAGGTTTATTGTGACGAAACATGGATGGTCAATATTGTTTGTACTAGTGGTGACGACTTATTTGTTTGTTACTACCGCAAATTGTGACGACTAGACTTTTTCACAGTTAATTTTTCATTATTAATGTATTACTAGTGTCAAGTTAAGAATGTCTTCATCGTAATCAAATTCATTTTTTCCTTCAATACTCAATGTATCAATAGTAAACGAAACGGATTTCCTTCAACGATTATTACATCTAAAAAAGTAGTTTCATCGTCACGAAATGTCGACCAATTGTGACGAAGGCAAATTTTCAGTCCATCTGCTTTATTGTTTTGCAGATGATATAGGTGAGGATCAGTACTATGAGGATGGAACCTGGGATGGGGATTACGAAGAGTGATCCTAAGCTGCTAGTTAATGAACTTTATTTTCCCTTCTAGTTTTATTTTGGAACAATTAGTTTCATTTTCAGATGTAATAACTTAGAATTAATTTCCCTTTCAGTACTTTGTTTCCGCTTGTGTACTTTGGCTATTTATGGACTTATATAATGAACTCTCTTATTTAGTAATCTCCGACTTAATCCACAGAATGTCAATACCCCTTGTCGCCATAATCAATTTGAAGTGGACATATGACTTCAATTTGAATGAAGAACCCTCCATTGTGCCAATATGGATCGGATTTTAGAGTCTTCTGATCCATCTTTTCCACAAATCGAAGCTGTTTTCTCTTGCTAGCGCCGTGGGATAGGCACTTGCCTTGGACGAACCTACTGCAAAACTCACATGGCCAAGCATTGCGAGGGTATGTGTTGAGATTTATCTCTTGAAACCTTTGCAAACACATGTACAGATCACTCACACTCGATCAGGTAAATGATTCTAGCAGCCAATATCATATGATGACCTTCCACTTTATTGTTTAGAATTTCGAGTAATAGGACATGATAAAAGCACTTGTCGTGCTCATAAGAATGATGAGGCTCATAAATTAATTCCTAAAGTGACTAAGATTTTGAAGAATCCTCAAAGAATGGATAAAGGGAAAGCCACTGCTTTTACAGATTTGGAATTGACAAAGATAGTCTTGAAATCGGGAGTGGTTGTAACTCCCACAGCAACAAAAAAGACTTGGGCCGCCAAGCGTTCGATGAAATGCCTAGGAGAAACCAGCACTGCCGCTGCACAGGCTACGACACCACACGTAGCTGATGAGTTACATAAGGGTTCAAAATTACCCAAAGATGCAGAACCAATGGCTTCAGCTGTATTTGAAATGCACAATACCATGGATGTTGCAAAGGAGCAGCCTACTCAGGCGGTAACTGCTCCAACTTTGGAGGTTGTGAATGACACACCCCTGAAATCAACCACCCCTATTTTAGCAATTCATGAAGCTGATGAGGGAGAATTTATTGATGTGGAAGGCCCTGCACAGCCTTTAGCACCAATCTTGGAAGCTGACAGGGAGGCACTGCACAGGGGAGGGAATTGTTTGTGTTGATGATGCTAATGAATCAACTGAACCAACCCCCACAATTATGGAAGATCTGAGCCGAGCTACAAGGAAGGGAATTGTTTGTGTTGATGTTGCTCTTGAATCAACTTAACCAACCCCCACAATTATGGAGGAGCTTAACCGAGAACAGGGGATGGCAGGCTGAGCCGAGAACATGGGACTGCAACAGGGGATAACATATCACTCATTGCTCAGAAGACTGGAACAGGGGAGGCTCATGAACATTCTGTAGCTACTGATGCTGTTACGGAAATGGACACAGCTCACATACCCGTTATTGCTCGGAAGATTTAAGCAAAGATGACTTTCATGTCTATTTGCGTATTAATTCACCTATTATTCTTTCTAGTGGTATTGCGAAATTAATGAACAACGTGGAGGGGCCAACACTCAGTTTTGAGGGAGTGTGAGTATTTTACTACCTTTGCGGAAGAATTTAATGGAACGGAAATTGTCAATACTCTTCCGTCCTTGGAACATCATAACATTGAGATGGTTGAACCAATCCCTATCTGGACTCCAGTTGTTGTGGTTGAACCAGTCAAGAATCCGATAACACACACGAGACAGAAAAAGGCCATTTCCTCACAATCTGTGAGGCGTTTTGAGTGTTTACTTGGTAAGGGGTCTCATGCTTCTGTTTAAATGACTTTGATCATTTCTAATACGCTTTTCCTGTTGGTTATTATGAATTGGATGATTTGGAACATAAGGGAAATTGGTAATGTTGCTTCGCTTGCTAGATTGAAACAGCTTAAACATGAACATTTTCTTTCTATGATTGCGGTTTTAGAACCTATGTTGGCATTAGATGATCTATCTCTCACCACAACTCGGCTGGGGTTTGATTATAGTTATGGAAATATTACCTGTAAGATTTGGATCTTCCGGAATTGTAGTCTTGATGTGGAGGTTAGGGCTGTAAATGAGATCTAAAGATCTAAATCTAGACTCACATTTGCTAGACTCAAATTAGATATGAGATAATATTTTTTATGTCCAGACCCAACTAGGCCCAGACCCAACAAAAAATGAAAAAACTAATATGAATCTAATAAGATCCATTTGGATCCAATAGACTCAAAGAGACCCCACAAACCCACACATACATGCAATACCTCTGGCCATCGTCTCTGGAAGCTTTGTATTATGATGTACCTTATTACTCTCCCTGAGATATTATATGAAGCCTTTTTGTGTTAAATGAAGCCTTTTAGCTAACGTTAGGCTATTTTTTGCTGCTATTTGCTTAAATGTGAATGTTTTGAGCTTTCATTCACTATTGCGGCTCAAGCAAGGATGACCTAGGGTTTCGGCCAAAAGAGGATTATATAGGGTGTGAGAGTTTGTTCCAAGAACCAACTCCTACGTGCTATGAACCTCTTCTGGCAGTGGGATTCTTTAACTCCCACGTCCTATAAACCTCTGCTGGTAGTGGAAGTCTTTATCGCATAATAACTCCCACGTAATCTCAGCTATAATCAAATACTGAGAATGCCCCTCCTTAATCTCTAATTCGAATAATAACGTTTTATTATTTTCAGAAAAGTAAATGTCAGATACAATGAACCTAGACACATTCTAGATTCATTGAATCTGGACATAAAGCTCGATAACTCGTCTATGCGTGTGACCCTGTAGGTTCATATCACAATGGCAATGAAAACACACTTAGTAGTAGTATGTGTTCATAAATCACAAGCGGTCCCTAGCAGGACATTGTGACTACCCATAATGAATGAATGTACGGTGGAACCTAATATCAATCCACTACTTGATCCCTTTGTCTCGCGATATCCAAATTAAGCATAAGGCATGGTAGTTGTCACCCTTATAAAGCTTAATTGTATTTATGCTCGATCTCTAGGTAGACTGTTCCAACAAATAGTATTTTATAACCACTTTATTAAATACATTTGAGCAAGACCATGCATTTAAACAGTCTTCCCTATCAAAGGGCCCATGGATATCTCTCTCTAATAAGAGAAGGACAAATCCCTTACAATGCCTCTCACATTCAAGCCATGATAGGATACTACATCCGATCATCAGTTGTGTTAATTACTCGATTAAAAGTAACGTCCGACTGAGTCAAAACGTAGCTCCATTCATGCTGGAAATGATGGAGACATAAGGTTTAAGGATTCCAAATAGTATTGAGGAAATAATACTTATGACTAAAGAACCATGAAGTATTTCTTCTCTAACGGATCACGCCCGATACAATATATATCCCAATATGTTGTATCTATGATATGACGTGTATTAATTACACATGATCAATCAAACATAATAATCAATCAAACATCATACTAGTTTTATATCATTGTAAATAACATTACATAAAACTAGGGACAATCATAATAGTAATTGCATAAGCTAATGAGTTTTACTATCAAATCACACATTTGATGTTCAAAAGAAAAATTACTATTCAAATGATATGCTTAAAATATATATAAAATGTACAACATATGCTAATGGTTCTAAAGCACTACTAACAATCTCCTACTTGCCCTAGGTCCAATCATACATGATCCTCAATCCCATTGACTTATTATGACTCTCAAGTTTAGGTTGCGGGAGTGGCTTGGTCAATGGACCTGCAATGTTGTCGTCTGTATGAACTTTGCAAATTTTAACATCTCCTCTATCAATGATTTCTCTAATTAGATAAAAACGCCTGAGAATGTGTTTGGATCGTTGGTGAGATCTAGGTTCCTTAGCTTGTGAAATGGCACTAATACTATCACAATAAAGGTCCACTAGGTTCACAATACTAGGATGACACCTAATCCGTCAACAAATTTTCTGATCCAAACAGCTTCTTTAGCTACTTCAGAGGCAGCTAGATATTCAGCTTCTGTTGTCAGTCGGCCACAGTTTCTTTCTTTGAGCTCTTCTAGTTCACAGCACCTCCATTCAAACAAAACATAAAACCAGATTGCGACCTATAATCATCTACGTAGGTCTGGAAGTTTGCGTTTGTGTAATCATTTACAACCAGACTTCCTTCATGACCTCCGTAAACTAAGAACATATATTTAGTCCTTCTCAAGTACTTAAGAATGCCCTTGACTGCAGTCCAATGCGACTCTCCAGGGTCAGATTGATATCTGCTAGTCATACTTAACGCGAATGAGACATCTGGGGGAGTGCATAGCATGACATACATAATAGACCCAATAGCTGAAGCATATGAGATCTTACTCATGCGCCCTTGGTCTTCCCTTGTGGAAGGTCCTTGAGTTTTGTTGAGTTTAATACCATGTGACATGGGCAAGAATCCCTTTTTGGAATCTTGCAAACTGAACCCTTTCAGTACCTTGTCAATGTATCCAATCTGGCTTAGGCCAATCATTTTGTTGGATCTATCTCTATAGATTCTTATACCCAAAATGTATGTAGCCTCGCCTAAGTCTTTCATGGAAAAACACTTCCCAACCAAGATTTTACGCTTTGTAATGTGGGGATGTCATTTCCAATCAGTAAGATGTCATCCACATAAATCACAAGAAATACTATTGCATTATTAGTTGCTTTCTTATAAACACAAGGCTTGTCTTCGTTTTTTATGAAACCAAATTCTTTAATTGCTTCATAAAAGCGACGATTCCAGCTTCGAGATGCTTGCTTCAATCCAAAAATGGACCTTTGAAGGTTACACACTTTGCTAGGATTTGATGGATCACCAAATCCCTCAGGTTGTGTCATATACACATCCTCGAGAAGGTTTCCATTAAGAAACGCAGTCTTAACGTCCATTTGCCATATCTCATAGTCATAATATGCAGCTATGACAAGTAAAATACTAATAGACTTTATCATAACGACAGGGGAAAAGGTTTCATCATAGTCAATACTATGAATTTGTCTATAACCTTTAACTACTAGTTGAGATTTAAAAGTGTGTACATTACCATCCATGTCAGTTTTCTTTTTGAAACACCATTTGTTATCAATGACCTTACATCCTTCGGGTGCATCTCAAACTTCATATCTTCTAGCCACTTATCTGACTCAGAACTACGAATTGCCTCTTTGTAGGAAGTGTGATAAGGTACCAACCTCGAGTCTCCCCAATTCAAGGGATCACATACATAGACCAATGATGAGCCTTATAACGAGGAACATGAAACAGTAACTACATCATTGGTTCTTATATTAAAGTACAAAGAGGATACTAAGTTACACATAGAATATAAAGTACAAGTCATCCTCTCAAGTTCACAAGTGTACAGTTAGGTCCCTATCAAGCAAAGAGGCTAAGAAGGGCATTTTAGTAATCTTACAAGCTGATGGACAGCTTTGCGACAGTTTGGTATAATGATCATAACTTTCGATATATGTATCCAATAGACCTGATTCCAGTTGCATATTAAAGTTAAGAGGTAGATATACGACTCCCATGAAGACCACAAAATCGGATTCTGCTATTTTGGTGTCCGAAACCGTCGCGCAACCTGATCCAACAATCTGTCCAGAATTTGGACGAAATTAAACGGCATTTTAGTCTTTGTACAATTAAAGTCTATGCTAGACTTTAATTATTTTCCATCTTTGTTATTTACTTTATTTAGAGTATTTAGGCGTGTATAGCAAGTAGTTGCTATAATAAAGGACATGTTGTCCATAGTTGGTTATCTAGTTGTTAAGAGTCGTCCCACATCTATTAGGAGTCTTCACATAATTAGGTAAATTTCAACTTAGTTTGTTACTTTAGCTACATAGAAACAAGAGAATAGGACATGTTGTCCATTATCTTTTTTAAGTAGTTTACTTGATAGCTAGTTGTTTTCCAAGAGTCCTACTTCTTCAAGGACTCTTTTTTTATTTGTTGTCGGGAACCGAAAACTCTCTATTTAAGATATGCTTCAGCCTACATATTATTTACGTTAGATATATTGATATTTTGGTAAGGTTATTCCTTAGCTTCTCGTGTTTGAACTTCTTTTAAGAATTTCATTCATTCTTTGAGTTACTGTATCAACAAGTTTAGTTTCTCTTGTTGTGGTGTTTCAGACCATTTCGAGTAACAAACACATTGTTCTCTGATGGAAGATAGAAGTAATATCCTTTAGTTTCTTTAGGATATCCCACAAACAAGCACTTGTCATATTTAGGGGCGAATTTTTCAGATAATAAGCGTTTTACATATGCTTCGTATCCCCAAATTTTGAGAAATGACAAACTAGGTCGTTTCCCTGTCCATATCTGATATGGTGTTTTCTGAACCTCTTTAGAAAGAACTCGATTCAATATGAATGCAACAGTTTCTAGGGCGTAGCCCCAAAAGGAAATTGGAAGACTGGTTTGACTCATCATAGATCGAACCATATCTAGTAAGGTGCGATTCCTTCGTTCTGATACACCATTCCATTGTGGTGTGTCCAGGAGGAGTTAATTGTGAAACAATTCCACAACCCCTAAGATGTTCGTCAAACTCTTGGCTAAGGTATTCACCACCTCGATCTGATCGAAGTATCTTAATACTTTTACCAAGTTGATTTTGTACTTGATTTTGAAATTCTTTGAATCTTCCAAAAGATTCTGATTTATGTTTCATTATATAGACGTAGCCATATCTACTGAAATCATCTATGAATGTGATGAAGTACTGAAAACCTCCTCTAGCACTTGTGTTTATTAGTCCACATACATCTGTATGTATGAGGCCCAACAAATTAGAAGCTTTCTCACTTTGCCTAGTAAAGGGAGCTTTAGTCATTTTGCCTAACAAGCAAGAATCACATGTCTCATAAGACTCGAAGTCAAATGATGTCAAAATTCCATCTTGATGGAGTTTTGATATGCGTTTCTCTTTGATGTGGCCCAAACAACAATGCCAAAAGTAGGTTTGGTTTAAGTCATTTGATTTAAAACTCTTTGTATTAATGTTATAGATGGGCCTCTTTTAATGGATTCATTGAGGTTAAGAATATAAAGCCCATTCATCAACGAGGCATCTCCATAGAAGATACGATCTTTATGAAGGGTGCAAATTTTATTCATAATATTTATTTCAAAACCATTAATATCCAAACAAGAAACTGAAATAATATTCCTACTCAAAGTTGGAACATAAAGACAATTATTCAATTCAATAATAAGACCACTTGGAAAAACTAAATTAAATGTCCCTATAGCTACAACAACAACTGTTGCTCCATTCTCTGCTCTCAGGTCCACTTATCATTTTTCCAGTGATCTACTCCATTTGAACCCCTGCACATTTGCACAAATGTGAGATCCACAACCGGTATCTAATACCCATGAAGTAGGAGAAGACATGTTAATTTCAATAACATAAATACCTGGAGAGACAGTCAAAATGGCTTTCTCCTTTTTCTTCTCTTCCAAGTAGAGCTTGCAGTTCCGTTTCCAATGACCTGGTTCATTGCAATGGAAGCAAACCCCTTCATTTGGTGCCTTGGCCTTGGGTTTGGGCTTGATCTTGTTATTGCCTTTGCCCTTTTTGGCCATGGGCTTACCCTTTCCTTTGCTCTTCTTGAAATTCCCCTTTTGAACCATTAAGACTTTAGGGGTTTTCTTAATATTCAGTTCAGCCTGCTTGAGTATCCCGTGTATCTCATGTATGGACTTCTCCATGACATGCATGTTGATGTTCATCACAAATTGGTCATACTCCGGTGGAAATGAGCCTAAGATCATATATGTGACCATGTCATGACCTATGGGAGCCCCAAGTTTCTCAAGTTGGTCAAGATAGCCCTTCATCTTAAGAACATGTACACTTACAGAGGTTCCAGCGGCCATCTTACAACTATTCAACGCCTTAGTTGTGAGGAACCTTTATTGACGGGCTTTGTCTTGGAACATTTCCTTGAGCTGGCCCATCATCTAGAAAGCCTGAACCCCTTCAAACTGTTTTTGAAGATTAGTGCTCATTGTGACTAACATGAGACAAGTCACATCGTTAGAATCACCGCAATGCTTCTTACAAGCATCTTTCTCAGCTCTAGGGGCGTTGTTTGCAGGCTGTTCACAAATATCAGTATCAAGAATGTATAGCTTTCTTGCTTTCTACTACTTGAGGACAATCCTTAAGTTGTGGGCCCAATCAAAGAAATTGGATCCACTCAGTTTTTCTTTTTCAAGAACAGATCGCAATGAATTGTGTGAAGTGTTGGTTGCAATATCTACATTAAAATTATTAGCAAAGTCATTAATTAGTTTTGAGCAAAAAACTTCCCACAATTTCAACACTTGATAAATAGTCGAGAAAACCATTTTACGATAGTTATAAGTAAGCTTTGGCTTATTACCCATAATTAAAGTAAAATCAACCCATGGGATTGACATCTACATGTCCCGGCTATTTCTCCCATGTTATGCCCTAGGCCCAAAACTATTTTGATAGCCTAATTAAGTCGAACCATGTCTAAGCTTATGGAAATCACTATTTTACCGTCACCATGTGCTTAGATAGCCACTTATCTGTTGGTTTGGAAAGCAAACAAAATGATGATCCAAGCTCAAGAAGTGCTTAGGCTATGGTAGGCATTTTTAAGACTTAATTAAAACCACTTATCTGTTGGTTTGGCAAGCAAACAAAATGATGATCCAAGCTCAAGAAGTGCTTAGGCTATGGTAGGCATTTTTAAGACTCAATTAAAATCATTTAGTTTGAATAAGTTGTTAAGCCCCCATAAGACAAGAATATAAGCATCACTTGCAAGATATAAAATGTAAATGTAAACGCGAGATAGCATGGCCTAATCCTATGATGACTCCCACGAGCCTTGTGGGAGTCAAGGGTCAATCTAAGTCAATACCCATCTCATGGATAGTGTCTTCGATCCAGTGTCCTCCAGTCTTGTTACATAAATGCATGGGCATACCATCCTTCAATGTAAAGCAATAAAACTAATCTAAGAAAGCAAGTACAATTTTACAACATTGAAAAATGACTCGCATGCTGTATTATAAAATTACAACCCAATAAATGTAAAGAAAGAAGGGGTACAGTAGGCCACGCTATAACTCACATAAAGCATAATAAATAAAGTAATGAGTACAAATACAAAGTCTTAGGTGTTGCCACTACGCAGAGCAGTCGGCGATCCCGTGGGTTTTTTGTTGCCACTACGAAGAAAAATATGATTCTTCCTCTGCTCATCGAATGAGTATTCTGCCTCAATTTTAACCCTCAATTGCCTAACATGCATAATCGAATAAAAATGTTTATACGATAACATAAACATTTTATGCAGTAGTTAATCGGATTAACAACAGGAAACGTGCAATCACAGTTTATGCGTAATTAATCATATTAATAACAGATCTAATCATGCGATAACAGTTTATGGAATATAATCGAATTAACAACAGATTAACATAAAACACATATATCATAATGAAAGAAACAATCTCTTATGTTTCACACATACACATACAAAATCGAAATTGATACGTGTAATGATGTGACTAACATAATCGAATTCGAATAGTATGAGCAAGGCTCTGATACCCCCGAAGGATCTGCTCATACTATATGAATAGAAAAATAGGCGAAAATTACTTACAATTTTTTGGTTAAAGGCTATGATTTCTGATAATGTGCTGCTGCCACCAATAGCCTTCCCTTGCGGAATTGCTCACAACAGGTATCCATGCGACGAAACGAACAGTGAGTGCTAGCTCTCCTTTTATGAGTTTCGAGAATCAAGAGAGAAGAGAAGGGCAGAAAACAAGAAATCTAATTTCAGAGGTTTTTGGTTTATTGCGGCTCAAGCAAGGATGACCTAGGGTTTCGGCCAAAAGAGGATTATATAAGGTGTGAGAGTTTGTTCCAAGAACCAACTCCTACGTGCTATGAACCTCTTCTGGCAGTGGGAGTCTTTAACTCCCACGTCCAATAAACCTCTGCAGGTAGTGGGAGTCTTTATCGAATAATAACTCCCACGTAATCTCAGCCATAACCAAATACCGAGAATGCCACTCCTTAATCTCTAATTCGAATAATAACGTTTTATTATTCTCAGAAAAGTAAATGTCAGATACAATGAACCAAGACACATTCTAGATTCATTGAAACTGGACATAAAGCTCGTTAACTCGTCAATGACAATGAAAATACACTTAGTGATAGTATGTGTTTATAAATTACAAGCGGTCCCTAGAAGGACATTGTGACTACCCATAGTGAATGAAAGTACGGTGGAACCTAATACCAATCCACTACTTGATCCCTTTGTCTCGCGATATCCAAATTAAGCATAAGGCATGGTAGTTGTCACCCTTATAAAGCTTAATTGTATTTATGCTCGATCTCTAGGTAGACTGTTCCAACAAATAGTATTTAATAACCACTTTATTAAATACATTTGAGCACGACCATGCATTTAAACAGTCTTCCCTATCGAGGAGCCAATGGATATCTCTCTCTACTAAGAGAGGGACAAATCCTTTACAATGCCCCTCACATTCAAGCCATGATAGGATACTACATCCGATCATCAGTCGTGTTAATTACTCGATTAAAAGTAACGTTCGACAGAGTCAAAACGTAGCTCCATTCATGCTGGAAAAGATGGAGACATAAGGTTTAAGGATTCCAAATAGTATTGAGGAAGTAATACTTATGACTAAAGAACCATGAAGTATTACTTTTCTAACGGATCATGTCCGATACAATATATCCCAATATGTTGTATCTATGATATGATTTGTATTCATTACACATGATCAGTAAATCATAATCATCAATCAAACATCATACTAGTTTTAATTCATTGTAAATAACATTACATAAACTAGGGACGACAATCAAAATAGTAATTGCATAAGCTAATCAGTTTTACTATCAAATCACACATTTGATGTTCAAAAGCAAAATTACTATTCAAATGATATGCTCAAAATATATATAAAATGTACAACACATGCTAATGGTCCTAGGACACTACTAACATCTATGTGTTTAAATTAGTCAAAATCAGTTTTTTAGGGTTGGAATATTTGAAAGTGCAGAAAATGGATTTTCCTTCACAAAATAAGTTTGAAAAATGAATGTTCTGTATTGCGGTCGTCAGCTTTGGTCAACCAGACTAGCCTTCTGTCAACCGGACCTAACTACTTTGGCTTTTACGGACGAGTTGTGATGAATCTCTGTTGACCAAGGTGAAAACCACCTCGACCGGAGCAAATGTTGTCGACTGGAATGCCTTATCTACCGTCCAGACTTTTGGACAAAGTTTCCTTCTTGATCTCAGATGACCCTTCGGTCGACCGAGACCTTCTTTCCATCATCCGAGATTTTCCTTTTACATTTATGCTATTATGATTTCTGTCTTGTCCAAGTTATTGTGGTTTTGAACTCTTATGTTATGTTTCCAAGTGTATTATAATCCTTTTAAAAATGTTTACAAGTTAATTTATTGTTACCAATAAGGGCTAATGCGATCAATCTTGATAGTTCTAATGTTTGTGTGAGCATGTTCTTAATGATATGATCCTTATCACTAACACCGACATTGATGGAAATGGTAAGTTAGCTCCTTGTGTACATCAAAGTCAACATCCTACATACAAGGAAGCTACACTTTGGAGGACTCTATAACACAAGCTTGAAATCAATCCACATGATATGGAAGCACTTGCAAAGTCGGGAAGAAGGAAGATCAACAAGTCAAGAGCTACTCAATCCAACAAGAGAAGAATCAAGTTGTATGCTCCTTGATCAAGAAGAAGTGTTAAGTCCAATAAACTACAACTCAAGATTGCTATAGGACTTCATCACTCCAAGAAGATGCTGATCAAAGGCTTCAAAGTCAAAGCTCTAAGAAGATAATCAACTTGAAGACATAAGGAAGATTAGTCTTATGCTTATAGGTACATCTTTGTGACTAATCTTTCCTTTGAGAATACTAGGATAGAATGTTTAAAGCTCAACCATGCATGTTTTCAAAACCTCATGTTTTACATTGTTTAAATTATTTGAAAAGGATTTTGAAAACTTAGATTAGTGTGATAGCCCTAAAGGAAAAGTGATCAATCTTGTTTTGATGATAACAAATCGTTGATAGTTCTAATGTTTCTGTGAGCATGTTCTTAATGATAGGATCCTTAGCACTGACACCGACGTTGATGAAAATGGTATGTTAGATTCTTGTGTACACCAAAGTTAAGAAAACTACACTTTGCAAGACTCCATAACACAAGCATGAAGTCAATCCACATGCTATGAAAGTACTTGCAAAGTAATAAAGAAGGAAGATCAACATGTCAAGAGCTACTCAATCCAACAAGAGTAGAATCAAGTGGTATGCTCTTTGACAAGAAGAAGTATGAAGTCCAATACACTACAACTCAAGATTTCTATAAGACTTCATCACTCCAAGAATATGTTGATCAAAGGCTTCAAGTCAAAGCTACAAGAAGATATTCAACTACAAGACTTGAAGACCTAGAGAAGGTTAGTCTAGTCTACATAGGTAATTCTTTGTGACTAATCTTCCTTTTAGAATACTAGGATATAGATGTTTAAAAGCTCAACTATTCATGTTTTCAAAACCTCATGTTTTACATTGTTCAATTCTTTGAAAAGGTTTTTGAAAACTTTGTTAAGTGTTGGTCAATGCCTAAGTTCTTTAAAATGTGTTTTATATATTTACAAAATACTTGGGTATGTGCTTGAGAACATTGGAAACTTGACCAAGTGGATAAAGCCACTTTAGGACTGCATTCCGGTCGACCTATTGTAGGGATTCATGGGCGGAAACACGTTCCAAACACCCATGAGTCCTCCCCTGAAGGATCCGCTCATACAAAACGAATCGAAAACAGCATGAAAAAGACTTACGTTTTGGGTTCAAGAATCTGATTCTTGAATGGAAGATACTGTTTCTTGGATGCGTTGCTGCCACCAACGGAATTCCCTTTGCGGAATTACTCCCTACCGGTATCCACGCGAGGAAACGGGCAGCGAGTGCTAGCTCTCCGTTTTTCTGAGTTTCTGGAATTAGGGAGAAATGGAGAAGGCAGAATCCGAAATCTGATTTCGGTTGTGCTTTGGTTAATTGCGGGTGAAAGCTTAAATTAGCTAGGGTTTAGGCCAGGAGATCATTATATAGGGGTATGGGAGTTTGTTCCCATAACCAACTCACATCCTCAACTTCTCTCGGCAGTGGGAGTCTTTAACTCCCACGTCCCCTAGACTTCTGCTGGTAGTGGGAGTCTTTATCGGATAATAACTCCCACGTAATCCCAGCTATTAACCAAATACCGAAAATGCCCCTTATCTATAATTCGAATAATAACGCTTTATTATTCTCTGAAAAGTAAATGTCATATACAATGAAACTAGACACATTCTAGATTCATTGAATCTGGACATGAAGCTCGTTAGCTCGTCTATGCGTGTGACCCTGTAGGTTCATCTCACAATGGCAATGAAAACACACTTAGTAGTAGTATGTGTTCATAAATCACAAGCGGTCCTTAGCAGGATATTGTGACTACCCAAAGTGAATGAATTTACGGCGGAACCTAATATCAATCCACTATTTAATCCCTTTGTCTCGCGATATCCTAATTAAGCATAAGGCATGGTAGTCGTCACCCTTATTAAGCTTAATTATATTTATGCTCGATCTCCAGGTAGACTGTTCCAACAAATAGTATCTGATAACCACTTTATCAAATACATTTGAGCACGGCCATGCATTTAGACAGTCTTTCCCTATCGAGGGGCCCATGGATATCTCTCTTTTTCCCTATCGAGGGGCCCATGGATATCACATTCAAGCCATGATAGAACACTACATCCGATCATCAGTCGTTTTGATTACTCGATTAAAAGCAACGTACGACTGAGTCAAAACGTGGCTCCATTCATGCTAGAGTCAATGGAGACATAAGGTCTAAGGATTCTAAAATAGTATTGAGGAAGTAATACTTATGACTAAGGACCATGAAGTATTACTTCTCTAACGGATCATGTCCGATACGATATATCTCAATACATTGCATCTATGATATGATTTGTACTCATTACACATGATTAGTAAAACGTAATCATCAATCAAATATCATACTAGTTTTATTTCATTGTAAAATAGATTACATAAAACTAGGGACAACTAGAATAGTAATTACATAAGAAAATGAGTTTTACTATCAAATCACGCATTTGATGTTTATAAGCAAAATTAACTATTCAGATGAAATGCTCAAAAAGATATAAAACGTTCAACATATGCTAATGGTCCTAGGGCACTACTAACACCTATGCCTTGCCTCGGAAGACCAGATGAAGTCCGGTCGACCGACATGTGCTGTCAGGTCGACCAATGCTATTTTTGTCCTTAGTTAAATTTTAAATGTTCCAATGCTCTAATGGCTATATTCTCTCGAACGACCTTGCTATAGGTCGGTCGACCGAACCATGCTTCCGAAGACCAGACCCCATCTTGCGGTCGACCGAGATGAAGACAGAGGACCTTTAATCTTTACTTCGGAGGCACCTCGGTCGACCAACTACCTTGTCCGGTCGACCGAAGCTGTCAAATCAAGGCCAAAATTATAGCCATTGTGACCAACTTTGCTTGAGTATGTGTTCCCTATATAAAGCTTCTAAAGCTAAATTTTCATAACTAATCAAGCCATAATGATTTGAAATTTTTGGGTTTTTCCTAAGGTAGTTGATGTAGATTCATTGTGAATCGAACCATTATAAATCCGCATGTTAGTTTCTCTATCCCTACTCCTTTACTTTATTGTTCACACATTGCTATTAATGACTATATGAACATGTTTTCTTAAGGATAGAAAACAACACATGCTTTCTTGCTTTATATCTTGCCTCACTTAAGTCATATAAGTTGCCTAAACATAATTAACTCATCTTATGTGTTTAATCAGCATACTTGTTATTAAGGTGATCATTTAGGCAAAGAAGTTTAGAAAAGCTAAAAAGTTTTTAAGAACCTAATTCACCCCCCTTTAGGTTCATTACCCTAAAAGGGTATTTCAATTAGTATCAGGGCATAGTTTTCTTTTTATTAGACTTACATCCTAGGATGATCCACGGCTCTTAGCTTTTCTACCTTAGATGACCAATCCCCATCTAGACCACCTCTATTTGTTGGCTACAACTTTGCTAGGTTTTAATACATGTTTAAATCTTATTTTTCTTCTAATGATCTTACCTTGTTGAGTATTTTAGAAGGAGTTCCACATGAGATTGCCAAAAGATGACACTCAACTTCAAGACCATGAATGTGCTTTGTTTTGCAGTTAATGAAGAAGCCCTAAACAAAGTACATGAATGTGAGGATGCATACTCTATGCGGAATATGCCTGAAGCATCCTACAACGGTGAAGATGGAGTGCAAGAGCCAAAGGTGGCAATTAGAGATTTGGGGACTCAATCTTGTGAAGGCATAGAGGACATCTCAATCACACTTCAAGAAAATCTTGATACAACCAAAATGTGTGGTAAGGGAGAACACAATAGCCAATCCTCAAAGAGTTCAAAAGAAAACATTCAACTTGAGCCTTCACAAGATGAGAAGATGGAAAAAAATATGGAAGATAAGATAGAAGCACAAGAAGATGACCTTCACAATGAGCTAAACTATGATGGAGATAATGAAGGTCACATTGCTTGTTCAAGGAAAAGAAAGCTCTTGCCACAAAACTTCAAAGAGATGGAATACAAAAAGAAGTGGCAAGAGAATTGTGAATGAAGACTTTAAATGGAGATGTTCAAAAAGGAAAAGATCAAAAAACACACCATAGCTCTTGGAAAGCTTAAACTTCAAAAGCCACAAAACTTGAGAAACCAAGATGCTCAACCACAAGTGATGAACAAGACTTCAGTGATAATCTACAATCATCATCACTTGGTAACAAAGCTAAGGTATTGAATTCACCTTCTCTCAACTAATTAGTTGATGACATTAATTATTTGAGAGGTGATTTTGATCTTTATGCTTACAATTCTTTTGATGTTGCATTTTGCACCTCCATTGATCATTTTAATATAGATAGCTTAAGGCATGACCTTCATAGGTTATATGATTCTTTAGCATGCACACTCTACTTATTTTGATACTATAACTTCACATGCCACTATGCTAAATGCTAAATGTTCTTATTGTTGGAATTAACATTTGATATATGTGTTCCAATTATATTGGGCGGTTAATTGGATTGGGACGACCAATACTCGATCCGGTTGAACCGGAAAACCGGTCCATGAACTGGTTTGATAAAGTAAAAAATCAGCCATGTGAGGTGTGTGTGTGTAGTGGGCATCGTGGATGAGTAAATGGAGGGGAAAGTGACTTAGTGGGTGAATTAATTTTCACCCCATTATTCATTTCTTTTCATTAACAATTGTTGATAACTTTAATATAAGGTAAAATCCTGAACAAAGTGAGGAAAATAAAATCGAAATCCATTTCTAACTAGTCCTAGAATGAATTGTTTGTTCGTGTTATTGGCAGTTTTTAGCTTTCGGGAAAAGGTTCGGTTGACCGAAAGGGGTTCTTGGAAGACCGAACATGTTCTGGAAAATGAGATTTTTCTACTTCCTAGAATTCGCCGGAGAAAAATCCCGGTCGACTGAAGCTAGTATGTTTTTTGGCCTGTCGACCTAAAGTGTTCTTAGTCGACCGATGTGGCCTATTTTTACCACTACAAGAAAACTGTGTAACAGGGACGGAAATTTCCGTCGCTAATCCATCACTAAACTAAGTTTAGCGACCGATTAACGACCGAATGACGTGGTCGTGTATTTTTCGTCGCTAAGAAAAATACCGACGGACAAAATAGCGACCGAATATTGGGTCGGTAAATAGCGACCGAATACCGCCCGAATGGTCAACATTGTCGACTTTTGACTTTGACTGGGTAACGACCGAATACCGACGGAATATCTAGCGACCAAATATTAGGTCACTATTTACCGACCGAATGGTCAACATTGTTGACTTTTGACTTTGACTTGATAACGACCGAATACCGACGGATAATTAGCAACGGAAAAGAGGGTCACCATATACCGACCGAATGGTCAACATTGTTGAATTTTGACTTTGACTGAGTAACGACCGAATACCGACGGATAATTAGCAACGGAAAAGCAGGTCACCATATAGCGACCGAATACCGACGGGCTGGTCAACATTGCTGACATATGACTTGACCCAGGAACGACCGAATAGCGACGGATACTTAGCAACGGAAAAGAGGGTCACCATATAGCGACCGAATACCGATGATATTTACCGTCGCTAAATTGTTGTTATTTAAAAAAATAAAAATTGAATTTAATTAAATCCCTATTACAGAACACAGCAGCAATAGCAGAAATAACCAAAATGCTCACAACCAAAATGCTAATAACCAAAATGCTCACAATCAATTCTCATTACATTAAATACTCACAATCAAAGTGCAAACTTCTTATTACAACACTCACAATCAAAGTGCACATTTTGAATAACAACACTCACAATCATAGTGTGCACCTTACATTACAACTCACAATCAAAGTGTACACATTACATTACAAAGCTCACATTCAAAGTGCACACTTTGAATTATCAAAACTCACAATCAAAGTGTGCACATTACATTGCAACACTCACGTTCAAAGTAATTTATTTCATTTATCAAAACTTACAATCAAAGTGTGCATTTCTCATAAACTCCTTGATGTCATTCATATGCATATCCTTGAAAATGCATGAGTTACAATCTGCAAAATTTAAGAATCAAATTATTATGACAATAAAATTTCTACTTTGAATTATGTTAAAAAGTTATACAATATGACAATTAATTTATTATAATAAAATACAAAAAAAACAACAAATATGACTCACTTTCAATATGTGGAATTCCAAGAGAAGCGAGAAATCTTAATCATTCTAAATCATCATCGGTCATTAATTCATCATCTTCTTCAGAATTGTCATCTCCCGACATAATTTCATCATCGTCATCGTCATCATCTTCATAACCACGGCTCGTCACAGGGGCACAAGTACAACTTCAATTTCCCACGACCGGTGTGCAAGTTGACCAACTTGATAATAGTTGGATCAATGCGATTGGTCTCCTCCTCGCGTGCTTCGTCCCCGATACGGTGCCGGAACACCGGGGAGCGTCAAATAGGCGTGGTTTGGAGCGACATACTGACCAACCAATCAGCCCTAGATGATGTCTTACTACCCGGATAAGGTGTGTAGTAGACTTGTTGACATTGGGAAGCAAATACAAATGGATCGTAACCCTGGTAGGTTCTTTTCCTATGGATTTCTACAAGTTTATATTGAGGATGCACTCTTAAACCTCGATTTGGAGTAGAATCAAACCAGTCGCATTTGAAAAGAATAATTTTTTTGGTCGGGGTATTCCAGCAAGTTCAACCTCAATTACTTGCTTCAACTCACCGTAATAATCTCCTTTAACCCATACCCCAGCTGTTTGTCGTTCCTTTTCCATCGTTGTGGGCTTTGGTGTGAAATCTATAACCGTTAACAAAGTAACCGGTGTATGACATCACTCTCCTTGACGGGCCCCAAGACAGATTTTTCAACAAAATTTCGGAATCTTCCTGAAGGCTATGTATCTTATGAGCAATAAAAGTTAAATTATTTTAATTATGTATTCTTATTACAAGTACATTTCTACACAATACCAACTTACATGAGTTCCAAACCATTTGGAAAAATCATTATAAACCCGACTTTGAAGTTCCTCCTCCGTTATCTGCGGGGTTTGTTCATTTACTTGACTAACAAATTTCCTGAGTTACAAATTAAATGACAATATTATTATTTGGCCACTTTTAATTATATAACAAAAAAGAAGCAAATAGATAAGTTACTTACTGAAGATATGGTTCGACCTCTTCACAATTCATTAGGATATAATTCATTGCTATTTTATAATCTTTATCAGTTAATAAAATCCTTTATTTTTTTTTCCAAATGATCTTCCGGGTAAGTTGCAAATTGATAATACATCTGGTCCGCTAATCTCGTCTTCACCATCATTTCGCCCAATGGTTGTAACTCTCGTTTTCACGTGGGGTTCGAAATAATAGCTAAAAAAACGTAGTGACTTCTTCAACCAAGTATGCATTGCAAATTGACCCCTCAACTCTAGCCTTGTTCTTTATCTTCTTTTTCAGATGGTGCAAGTATCTAATTAAAACATATGTAGTTAATCACATTGTAAATACGTACCTGAAAAATATAATACAAAGATGAGATAACTTAAGACAATGGTTGTTACCTCTCGAATGGGTACATCCACCTAAAGCTGTCTAGGGTCACCAACCTTGGCTTCATGCGGAAGGTGAATCGACAAGTGTTCCATCACGTCAAAAAAATCCCCGGAGGAAATATTCTCTCTAACTTGCATAATAAAATAGCGATAGTGTCCTCCAATTCTTGCATATGCGCCACACTCAACTTTGGGAACACAAATCTCTATAGAACAGACTAAGTTCAGCCAAGGGTCCCCAAACATTTGCCGGTAGTACTTCTCTAAGTGCTATAGGGATAAGTCTCTCCATGAATACATGAGAATCGTGACTCTTCATTCCAGACATTTTCAACTCTTTCATATCAACGCATCGCGCCAAATTCGATGCATATCCATCTGGGAGCCTTAATTCTTTAACCCACTGCAAAACCATTTCTTTTTTGAGGCTTGGTAAGAGTGAAACATGCCTTCGGTTTTGTTGCTTTACCTCGGCCATCGTGTTTAATATTCAATTCCGGACGATTGCAATACCTTTCAACATCCGCTCTAGCTTTAACATTGTCTTTAGTTTTACCTTTCACGTCCATCACGGTGTTAAAGACATTATCAAACACGTTTTTTTTCATTATGCATGACATCAATGTTGTGTCTTATCAAAAGTGTCCGCCAATAAGGTAAGTCCCAAAATATACTACGTTTAGCCCAACTATGATCCCGTCCCCTGCCTTGCTCTTTACCGATCTCTTCAGTTTGTATCGGTAATTTTTTGATAATCTCTAACTCTAAGGAACATTTCATGACCACTAAGGCGAGTCGGCGAGTCTGCTCTCTCTTGTCGCGGTCCTTTCGGAATCCCTTTGCATCTCTTCTAAAAGGATGATCAGGGTGACAAGAAGCATCCGTGGCAATCGAACCCACGATTGTTTCCCTCAGTCGCAAATGGAGCAGCTTGTGTTTCCTCCATACAATATGGACAAACGTGAATGCCAGTGTACTCCATCCACTCAACATTCCATATCTTTGGGAATCACTAATTGTCCAAAGTAATGAAGCCCTCAATTTAAAATTTTGTTTTTTTGAGATATCATAAGTTTCGCTCCTACGACCCACGGTTGATTCAATTCATCGATTAAAGGCTGCAAGTACACATCGATCTTGTGCTTTGGATTTTGGGGTCGAGTACAATGATAGTTAAGAAGATTACATTGTTCTTCATACACATCCAAGGGATTATAAGGTGTTAGAAGAATTGGCCAAGAAGAATAGTTCTTCCCACGACATGCCGAAAGGTGCAAAACCATCTGTGCATAACCCAAGCCTTACATTCAGAGGTTCATTTGCAAAATCGGTGTGTGTTTTGTCAAAATGTTGCCAAGCTTCTCCATCCCAGTGGGTGATTCATTATTCCCTCTTCCCTCTCACTGTCTGAGTGCCATGTCATGTGCCTTGCAATTTTCTCAGATGCATACAATCTTTGTAATCTTGGAGTAATCGGAAAATAATACATCTTTTTGCAAGCAATCTCTTTTAATCGTGTATTTTTTGATTTCTTTTTCTTAATGTATCTAGCATGGCCACAAAACTTGCATTCTCTACTCTCAACATCATCTTTCCAATACAACATACAACCGTTAACACAAACATCAATCTTTTGCACCGGTAATCCAAGGCCTTTAACCAATTTCTTCATTTTGTAAAAGTCGTCTAAAGCATTATTATTTGGAGGAAGTGCCTCTTTCATCAACTGCGCAAATTTATCTATTGTAGTTTCAGATAAGTTGTCTTCGGACTTAATGCTCAACATCTCGGCAGTCATTGAAAGTCGAGAATGGTTTCAGTACAACCATTGTACAGTGGGCTATCAACGACTTTCAACATGTCATAGAATTTTTGTGCCTCCGGATTGGGAGGTTCTTCCACGTCCCTATTTTTCGCTGCTCATTAAAACTTGGTTCCCGCGAGCATCAATAATCATATCTCGATAATTGTTCGGTATCGTGTGTCTTTTATAATTATCCATTTCATGAACAAACGGGATTTGAGGCATGGGAATGAATGCCTCACCATGACATGTCCAATTATAATAGTTAGATACGAATCCGTTCATAACAAGGTGATACTTCACAGTATCAGGCATATGAAAATACTTATTCCTACAAACCCCACAAGGACACCTAATCCCATCTATTTGTACATTAGCAGACGAACTAACTGCGAAAGCCACAAATCGTTTCAATCCCGCTATAAATTCTTGACTATGACGAGGTCCACTATTCGAATCCATAAACATCCAACTACGGTCTTCCATTACAAGCACAATATCTGCGTATACAAAGACTTAATAATTAAATGCATATTAACTTTGAATGTTATTTTGATGATTTGTCACCCTTATTTCAAAGTAATTATTAACGTGTGATAATGGCATTTAAATGAAATTTTGTCAACTATTTCGATTATTTTCAACATTAGGTTGTTTGTTTGTTGCAATATAATACAAAGATATAAAATAATGAGAGATAATACAAAGACATAAAATCATGGGAGATAATACAAAGAAAAAAATGATGGGAGATAATACAAAGAAATAAAATCATTGGGATAATACAAAGAAGCATAAAATTTTGCCACTTTCATATCATCATTTAATATGCAAAAAATAAATGGTATGTTGTAAACCTAATAAAAGGTAAATTGCCCTAAAATTTCATTCTTTGTGAACAATTTGTGCTCTCATGATTTTTTTTGCTCCCTTACACCACATTTTGATTAAGCTAAAGAATAAATGATATAAAAGAGCATAAATATTGACATTAATAACATTATAATAAATAGAGATGAAGAGATTCTCACCAAATACCCACCTGAAATTGGAGGTGTTGGGGAAGTCTTGCGGATGCCGGAGGTGGTGGCGCCGTCTTGGAGTTGCCGGAGGTGGTGGTGATGGGAGGAGGGTGGAGTTTCAAGGTAGATTTTGGAATAAATCACTAGAGGAGATGGTGGTAGAGTTAGAAATCGCGGCTGCAAAATATGTAAAGGGGAGGGTTGAAAATAAAGATCCCACGCACTGGACAGACGACGCCGTTTCGGCATTTAAATGTAGCGACCGAATAGCGACCGAACTGGCATATTCGGTCTCTATTTGGTCGCCCAAAAGAGAGTTTGAACACTTGTAAATTTTTGAAAATAAAGATCCCACGCACTGGACAGACGACGCCGTTTCGGCATTTAAAGGTAGCGACCTAATATGCCAGTCCGGTCGCTATTCGGTCGCCCAAAAGAGAGTTAGAACACTTGTAAATTTTTTAAAATAAAGATCCCACGCACTGGACAGGCGACGCCGTTTCGACATTTAAAGGTAGCGACCGAATATGCCAGTCCGGTCGCTATTCGGTCCCCCAAAAGAGAGTTTGAACACTTGCAAATTTTTTGAAAATAAAGATCCCACTCACTGGAAAGACGACGCCGTTTCGGCATTTAAAGGTAGCGACCGAATAGCGACCGTACTGGCATATTCGGTCGCCCAGAAGAATGTCTGAATACTTGTAAATTTTTGAAAATAAAGGTCCGCGCCTTTGGACAAGGCGGCGTCGTTTCGGCATTTAAAGGTAGCGACCGAATAGCGACCGCTGTTCGGATCATCAGAGCTTTCCTCGGGTCGACCGAACCGAAACAGAGAGTTGAAGCTTTTGGTCGGATCAGCCGAGGTCCCAGTTCGGTCGACCTAAGCATATTCGGTCGCTATTCGGTCGCCCAAAGGAAAGTCTGAATACTTGACAATTTTTGAAAATAAAGATCCCACGCACTGGACAAGACGACGCCGTTTCGGCATGACGTATAACGACCGAATAGCGACCGCCCTGGTATATTCGGTCGCTCAGAAGAAAATCTGAACACTTATAAATTTTTGAAAATAAAGATCCAACGCACTGGACAAGATGACACCGTTTCGGCATGTAACATTATCGACCGAATAGCGACCCTTTCGGCATATTCGGTCGCTATTAGGTCGCTATTATTTTCCCGGATTCCGTTTTTAGGTTTTTAAAGATATATAGTAACCTTTTGCCTATTTTATTTCATCATTAATGAGCATTTATTAAAATTTTAGTTACACTACTTAATAATTCACGTAAATGTCAACACAAATGTTTTACTTGAATTGTTCTGCTTCAGGTCTATACAGGTATTTTGTCAAAAGGTATAAGTTTACTTGTTTCACTATTCAGGTTAATGTGTACATATGTATAAGTATACGTTTTACTTGTTTCACTATTCAGGTTTTTATATATCTTTAAAAACCTTGCTATTTTATAAAAAAACGGAATCCGGGAGAATTTACCGACCGAAGTACGACCGGTATATCCGTTACTGTACATAGCGACGGAAAAGAATGTTTCGGTCGCATATAAGCCTCGATCTAAATCCGTTGCTACTACGTCGCTAAACCTTAACCTAAACCCTAAGACGGTCGCTATTCGGTCGCCCGTCGGTCAGTATGAAGCAAATTTTCCAGTAGCAGAACAGGGTAACTATATAACAAACCCCCTGCACAGAAAACATTCAGCTATCTTCCATTCAAAACAAAACATAAACCAATCAGCTCTCTTCCATTTCAACAGAAAACATAAGCAAAAATGTAAATTCCAAAATAATCACAAAACTTAACTTAAAAAAAAAGCATTAAAAGCTAACAAAAGTTACAAATTGATACAAAATTAACTAAATAGTCTATTGACTCCCCAAAACATCATCGACAGTTAAAAGGTCATCGTCATAGTCTGATTCTAACTCATCGTCTAAGATGCTACTCAATTTGCCCTCTATCTCAGAGGCACTTAATACAACATGGTCCCTATTTGTTAAAATTTCAGCTAACATACTAGCTAGACCCTTGTTTCTCTTTCTTTTCCCTCATCTTGAATTCTCTTTTTTGCTCGGCTAGTTGTTTCTTAAAATCTTCTTCCATTTCGCTCCGCATTTGGACCATGTCTGACTGGCTCGCTTCATTGTCTTTACCACATCACTAAAGGAACCGAGTCCTTGGACACGGCCCTTTCTTAGCCCATCCGCAGCCTCAGCAGACAACTCAATCTGCGTCGGCAAATCCGGAGGAGGCAGTCTGGCTTGAGTTGCTTTGTCGGCGGCGTCGTCATAAACCTCGTGGAACACCCGCTGTCAAAAAAATTGTCATTAGGATATTACATTAAATAACTAATATCAAAAAAAGGAAAAACGGTAATTAAATACTTACGGACAACTCTCTAGAATCTACATCAACCCATTCGCCTTTCTTTGGCCCGAGATGGTGTTGATGAACATGATCAAATGCGGCGAGAATGGGGACTGCATGTCCAGCCTCCTTTTCTGTTAAACAAATTCATTAAATACGAACAAAAAACACATACAATATAAGAATACGTAAATTAATAAAGATCCCGTACCAGTCTCATGTGGTGCTCAATGTGGCTGAGCGAACCGCTCGTGTGCTTCATCGGGCCTTTTCCACCCCTCTATTCTTTTCGGTTTTTTGCTGCTTGTGCCGACTTGGCTTTAAATTCCGGAGTTTTCCAGTGCTCTTCAAGTCGCGCCCAATCCGTCTCAGAAACCCATTTCGGTTTCTTATTTTTTTTCCGAGCGTCGCTCATAAGGTCGCTTAGTCTCCTCGTCAGTATGGTACGCCAACCTGTCTTGACGCCATCCTCATGCTCAGGAGCCCAGCGATACTTTTTCTGCAATTTGAAATAATGTTAGATAACTAAATTCGAATACTTCTAAATTTAAAGACTTCTAAATCAAAAGACTTCTAAATTCAAACTTATTTTCTAATTTACTTGCCTTGAACTCGTTCCACCACAATTTTTCTTCTTCCTGGGGAACATCCTTGATGGTGCTATATGCCCCCTTGAAACGATCTTGAAAAATTGAAGTAATTGCGGCGGAACAGCTAGATGCCAACCTGAAACTATAATAGCAAACAAAAAATTTGATTAGTTACTATAATGACGACAAGTAGTATAATTAGCTTAAAGGAAATAAATTAGTTACTTACGTGCCAAGGGTAGGCTGCAGGAGAATACGCGTATCTACTATAGACGTAACTCCGCCAGAATCAGACGCTGCCTGTGGGACAGTCGACTGGTGAGTCACCGATCCTGCTACCGGCGTAGACTCAGTCGCGTGTACTGCCGCAAACGCGTCCCGAGATGTCTGTGCATCATTAGCCTGTGATGGAGGTGTCGTAACGGGCACGGGAGCAGATCGCGGTGTCTCCACCAAATCTGGTGATGAACCAGGCTGGGAGGTGGAGGCCGGAGCAGACGTGGCTGGCGAACCAAATGGTAAGGCTACTCGTATACCTTTCCTTGGCGGCATCTCTGAAATACACGGAAAGAATAAAAACTTATGTGTTTTATCCTGAATTTCAATGGCGAATGAAATCACAAATCAGGCATTATTATTTCTAAATTCAAGCAGCCCCAAGCATAATCGAAACCTAAGAACTATCTAGAAAGACTTATACAATTACAAGCAATCTAGACAAATCAGATATGACTTCCAAGTGCGATCGCTTTATTCAATTCAATAGAAATATAAATATTATCCCATGCAATTTAGTATTAGTTGATTTGAAGTTTTGATCAACATCAAAACTGAGAAAAGAACGGCAAACTACCACCAAAATATAATACTAATAATCAAGCAAGTCTATTCAACGGTAAAAATTGGACATCTAAAATTCCTATGCTTGGAAAAAGGAACGAAAAAGAAAAGAAGTTAGTTCTTCAATGTTTAGATAATGCAGCAAGTAAAACGAATTGAACGGACCAATGACATTCAATTCTTTATGTACAATATACTATGCAAAAGTTGAAGAATAAAAACAAAAAGCAGCTTTCTCTCAGAGTTGTCAATCCCGGATAGCGATGTGGAGCGGACGACTCCGAAAATGCTATAGCGTGATAGCGGAAGCAGCGCTATTTGAAAATTTATATAAATAATTAACAAGTATTCAAGACAACAAGGGAACCTAATTCATAAGTCATAACCAAAATCAATTAAATCCAAGATAAAAAAATATAACCAAAGTCGTTAAATCTAAGATAAAAACTCCAAAGTCATTCAATTAAATCCAAAATAAAAACATAACCCGACAAACTTTCTGGTCATTTTCTCAATAACAGTCAGGAAGCAGAATACAGACATTTAGGCAAGGATATTTTAATTAACAATATATCTGAAGAACATGAAAGAACTAATTCAAGTAATATTACTTTAGACATTTAGACATTTACGTTCATCTTCTCGCACAAATATTGTTTTACCGTGTGTATTCCCTGCTCGATTATGTCAATTGGTGGCGAAACAAGAGGATTACCTAGTGACAAAAATACTCACTTATAAGAATGTAACTATAAGTAGACCCAAAAATTTAAAGATTGCAATTTTCCCTATAAACTTTTGCCTCCTAAGAACTATATAAAATATATTTAGTCTCCCTCCCCATATGAAGTTTTTAAATGCATCTATAGAACTTAAAAGAACTCATCAGAGGTAAGAGTTGGATTAGGAACCAATGGTACCTTGTCTCACTTCCTGCAATGTGTAACATGTATTTTTTTCGTCCGTGCTGAAAATAGTTATTGAGTTTTCGATTTAACGATTGAAAAGAAAGTAAACGTTTGAAAATGTGTTCTCAGAATAAGAACAAGTGTTCTATTTATAAATAATAAAAAAAAAATCAGTTGTTAGATCTCTTATATGACCAGTTAACATGACTATCGGTAATTTCCCACCCCCAATGTCCCCTATCTCCATCATTACATCATCCGCCGACGAATTCCTCATTCTTTGCTATAAAAACACAAACGCTGTCCTAAAATTAGACTATTTCTTATTACAGCTACTGCTCCTGTCTGAACAATTACAACAAAGGATTATTTTATATATAGATAATGAAGAAAAGAAAATAAGAAGAACCCAAATGAGATTGGTATCAAAGATGAGGATATTGTGAATTTGACTAGCATATAAAATGAGAATATTGTGAATTTGGCTTTTGCGATGAGCAGTTTTTTTTCCTTCTTTCACAAAATATATTAATTGAAAATTTGATTTTCTGTTCAAGACTTGGCTAAAATTTTCCTTTTTGGATGAAGCCAAATGTTTGTGAATGAAATTGATTATCAAGAAGGGGGGACCAGAAATATTGTTAATTAAAATATCCAGACATGAAAGCATATCCCTGCCTAAATGTTAATATTACTTTTGCCTAAATATACAGACATGAAAGAACAGAACAACAATAAGAAGAAGAAAAAAAAAAAGTAAAGCATATCGATGCAGTGCCGTGACTAATTTCGGAAAAATTTACCTGCTTCTTTAAATTAATTGGAGCTCTAATCTGCGACGGGGGAGTGGTGGTGCACGGTGGAGGTAGTGGTGGACGGGGAAAGTGGTGGACAGAGGTGACTGGGACGTCTTGTGCCGCGAACTAATCGGTCTTCGACGGGGCAGGTGGGGGACGGAGGGGCGACGGGGGAGGTGGTGGACGGAGGGGCGACGGGGGAATTCGCAAGGGGGAGAGAGTTTCGAAGGGGGAAGATGATTTAGGGATTTTGACTTATGTTGAGGAATTTTGACAACACAATACCAAAACGACGTCGTTTTGGACTTAATGACGACCGTTATCTATTCCGTCGGTATTCGGTCGTTGCTTTCCGTCGGTATTCGGTCGGTAACGTATCTTCAAACGACGTCACTTTAATTAATTTTAAACACTAATTTTTTTACCGAAATGAAATAGCAATACGACGTCGTTCTGACACCGTTATCTATTCCGTCGGCATTCTGTCGTTGAAATCCGTCGGTATTCGGTCGTTAAAGAAAATAAAACGACGTCGTTTTTGTGTCCTTCATTTATTACTATACAAATAAACACCGTTATGTATTCGGTCGTTATATTCCGTCGGTATTCGGTCGTAATATATTCCGTCGGTAAACGGTCGTTAATATCCGTCGGTATTCGGTCGTTAAGGGTGAACAAAACGACGGCGTTTCAATTTGGTCAACGGGACCGAAGTGGCCGACGGATTGGCGACGTAATAACGACCGAATAGTTTTTGGTTTCTATTCGGTCGGTATTCCATCGTTAAATTGGTGACCGAAAAATTCGGTCGCTATTTAACTGTTTTCTTGTAGTGTACAATGTTTTGGATACTGCATTCACCGCCGTCGACCGGAGTATGGCCTTGGACGACCGGACAGGGGAAGACAATGTATATTTGTGTTTTATTAGAATGATTGTCATGTTATTTGAGCATGGTGCATAGTAATAGCACAAGACCAGTGATTTTATTATAATACAGCCTGCGAGTCGTGCCTTCTCTATTGAATTCTGATTGTAATTTATCTCTTGAATGTAACTCGAAATTTCTTTTCCTATTACGTAAATCATAGTATACGATTTATTATGTAAATTTCAAGAGCATAATGGAGTCAATTGGACGGAGAAAATCACTTGGAGGCGGATGACAATAGATTAGATTTATTGTTTTTCACCTTAGATAGACTTAGGATTTTTCATTGGCTTGGAAAATCCGCATAAGGGGCTATTACTATTCACGATTTATTTACTGTTTTGATGCATGTGATGCATGTTTAACAATTTTATAGCATGATATTCATGTTTTTTAAGGCTTATAAACAGTTTATACAACGTTTGGTGAGATCATTTTAAAATTAAATCCCTCAATTTTAATTCTATTATGTCTATGCTTCCTTGATTTGGCACTCGTCAAGGCCTAGATCGACTAGTTCGAACGACCATCTGGAGCAGAAGAGGGTGGAAGTTCAACTCTACCTGGATCAATGGATGACTTTGAGAATATAGTAGTCAATGAATTGACAGAGTTTGGACCAGCTCCATCTGTACAAGTGGATGCTCCCCTCCCTCCAATGCCGGCTTAGGATACTGGAACAGTTTCTGACCCAGCTGCTGCTCTACGGGTGGACTCGGATGCAGGAACATCCGCAGCAGCCCAATGTTCTTCTCTACTTACACTGCCTTTGGCCGAGACTACAACATGTACTGACATTGGGGCAGCAACAACTGATATACCAGACTCTACAGCTGGTACTGAGGAGACGCCAGTGGCTGCGGCAGTAGCAGGGGAGGTAGTTCCCATTGCCTCCTTAGCTCTGGAATTGCCAATTCCAGTGAAGAAAGGTACTCGACCACCTAAACAACCGTCTGGTACGTTACGCCGCTCTCCTAGACTAGCCCAAAAAGGGTGTTTCACATACTCAATTGTCTTTGACTACAATTGCTAGCTTTTCATTATTTCTCAATGAATTGGCTTTTATGGAATATTAGGGTTACTGCGAATGAAAGAACTATTGCTAACATTCGTAGTGTGAAATTGGAACATAACTTGCGATTATTGGTCCTACTTGAACCTATGGTTGAATTGGTTGTTATACATATGTATGCCCGTAGGTTGGGTTATGATTGTTTTTTTGGGAATTGTACTAGTAGGATATGGCTGCTGTGGGATAGCTCGTTTGATTTAGAGGTGATTGGGGACATGGAACAGATGGTTCATGTTAAGTTAAATGTTTTCACCGGGGTCGATCTCCGTTCTTTTCAACTGCAACTCACGGCACCTTGGCTAGTGGGAGGTGATTTCAATGTGGTCCTTCGGCCATCAGAAAGTCAAGGTTCTGTACCAGCTATGCTCCCTATAAGTGAATTTGCAGAAACGGTGAATGATTATGGACTTATAGAACTACCCACTTCAGGGAGTCCATATACATGGAGTCGGGGAGGGCTCCGACCTCTCCATCGACCATTAGACAGGACACTAGTGAATACAAGCTGGAATCTACATTTTCAACAGTCTGGGGTATCTCATCTACCCCGCACCATTTCTGACCACTGTGCTCTTCTCATTAATTTTCAGATGCACGGATCGCGTTCATCATCAGCGTTTCGCTTTCAAGATATGTGGGTGCGACATGATTCCTTCAAAGAGGTAGTTCGATCATCCTGGGAGGAGGATATTCATGATTCTGGTCTGAATAAACTACAAAAAAATTGGTAAGACTTAAAAATGTGCTGCGAAAATGGAATAAAGATGTTTTTGGGGATATTCACAGTAACCTTAAGAAGGCTTTGGAGGACTTGGCTGCCCGGGAGCAAAATTATGATTTGGATCCAAATGACATTACACATTCGGCATTGATAGAGGCGAAGCAAAACCATCAAACTTGCCTAGACCATGAGGAAGATTTCTGGCGTAAAAAATCCCGCCTAAAGTGGGCCAAAGAAGGAGATGCTAATACCCGTTATTTTCACTCTTATTGCAGAAATAAGCAAAAGAAGATGCAAATTGCACAAATTGAGTCGCCAAAAGGGGGCACACTCTCGGATCAAAAGGACATTGGGGAGGCGGGTGCTATTTTTTTGAGGATCTTCTTAGCCGAGACCCTCTTCAGCAAAATGATGAAAGAGTACTCGGTTATATTCCCTCATTGTTCACACCTGAAATGAATTCAAGATTGGATTCCCTACCTACGACAAAAGAGGTAAAGGATGCGGTCTTTGACTTAAGCCCTACCAGTGCTCCGGGTCCGGATGGTTATTCTGGTAAATTCTATCAAGCTTGTTGGGAAATTGTGGGTATGGATGTAGTTCAAGCTGTGCAGGATTTTTGGGCAGGGCTTCCTTTACCTAAGGAAATGGCAAGCGCTCTATTAGTCCTAATACCAAAGGTGGAGGCTCCTACAAACTTTTCTCAATTTTGGCCAATAGCATTATGCACTTTCTCCAGTAAAATTATCTCTAAAGTTATCTCGCATCGCCTTGCTGGTATTCTCCCGCTCTTAATCAGTCCTAATCAATCAGGGTTTGTAGGTGGTCGTGTGATTACAGATAATATTTTGCTTGCTATGGAGCTGGTGGAATCTCTAAATAAAAAAGTGTGGGGTGGAAACATGATTATTAAGCTAGACATGATGAAAGCTTTTGATCGTGTTTCACATTCCTTTTTAGTGGCGGTATTGGATAAATTTGGATTTAGTGCGCATTTCATCCATCTTATCCGTAATTTACTGGAGCACAATCGGTTTTCGATTTTGGTAAATAGTAGTCCTTTTGGTTTTTCCGGTCTGGAAGGGGAGTGAAGAAAGGAGATCCCTATCCCCTCTATTATTTGTGTTGGCGGTTGAGGCATTTTCCCGAGGTCTTAATCATTTGGTGGAACCCGTGCTGTAGACCCTTATTCGGTTTCTCGTTCTTCGCACCTTGTCTCGCATCTAGCTTATGCTGATGACACTATCATCTTTATCAATGGAGGGAAGCGGAGTCTGGAGAACCTAATGGTTTTTATAAGACAATATGAAAATTCTTCTAGGCAAAAGATAAATTCGGCTAAAAGTTCCTTTTACGTTTCAGATAGGACTCAACAAAGGCAAAAACACATGATCTATCAGGTAACCGGCTTTATCCAAGGAACTTTTCCTTTGACTTATTTGGGTTGTCCTTTGTTTCAGGGTAGATCAAAGGTTGCATACTTCACACCGTTGGTTGAAAGTATTGCTTCGAGAATAGCTGGTTGGCAACAAAAATTGCTCAGTTTTGGAGGTAGGTTGATCCTAGTGAAGTATGTATTGCTTTCCATGACTTTATACATCCTGGCTAGCGCGAATCCCCCGAAGAGAGTTCTTGATGATATAGAATGACTTTTTGCTAATTTCCTTTAGGGACATTCTGAGCATGGACATAAAAGACATTGGGCTTCTTGGCAGAGATTGTGTTGCGATACCTCCGAAAATGGTCTTGGGCTATCAACTATGAGACATCTACATACTGCATTCTCCATGAAGCTTTGGTGGCGGTTTAGTAATTCGGACTCTATATGGAGGGATTTCCTTATGGATCGTTATTGCAGTGAAAGGAAACATCCAATCATTGTTACAACCTCTCATTTGGATTCAACTGTTTGGCGGAGACTACTCATGGCCCGTCCCCTCGCCGAGCAGCAGATGGCGGTTCTTGTCCGCAAGGGATCACTCTCCTTTTGGCATGAAAATTTCACTTTGCACGGTCCACTGATTGCTGGCCCAGCTGCTGATCTCTTGGCCCCTATTTGCCATTACTTGTCCTCGGTTGGATGGACAGCCTGCATCTCGGGTCTATCCACAGCACAACAATTGCAGCTTCCACCCATAGTCCTCACCGAAGGCTCCGATAGACGAATATGGAAACTAGAATCTCATGGAAAATTCTCAATCAATTCGGCTGTCACTCTACTCCGGCCACTTGCTTCTCCAACTGTATCTCGAAGAATGCTTTGGACCTCGGACTTCGGCTCTTTCTTTGGAGATTTCTCAATGGTTTCTTTGCTTTTGACGAAACAAGGCAGCGTTGGGGAGTATCCTTGGCCTCTCAATGCTATTGTGGCTCAGGTACTGATAGTTTTGATCATATTTTCCTTCATTGTACTAATGCAAATTTTTTCTGGCAGTCGGTCTGTGGCGAACTGGGCCTTCAATGGTCTTCATTTCAGTCATTATAACCAATCTCCCTGTTGAAACGATTATGGTGGAGGAGGAGAGGTACACAGTTAGATCTTTTTACTATTTGCTTTGGAGGTGTTTATTGGATACTATGGAAAGCTCGTTGCAAGTTTGTTTATGAGGGGTTCAAATCTAATGGTAGAGGCTTGCTTAGGGAATATGAATATTACACACGACCAATTCTCAAGGCTCGGGATCTACTCACACATTATATGACCGGCTACTCTCCCTCGCGGCTGGCTCATCCATCAGTCACCCCGGTCAAATGGTTGAGAGATGATAGATCATTGCTCTCCATTATCCTCAATGTTGATGGCGCCTCCCGTGGTAATCCAGGCCTATTAGGGGCAGGTGGTATATTGAGACACAGTAATGGTTCGTTTATAGCAGCTTTCTGTCGTTTTCTTGGGGAAAATATGACAAACACCGTGGCAGAGATGGAGGCTATGGTTACCGGAATACAACTTGCATATCAAATGGGATATGAATCATGTATGGTGCAGACAGACTCGCAGATACTAAGTCACTCTTTGAATTATCGTCATATTCACAACTGGCGACTTGATGTCACTTTTCAACATATTCTGCGGCTCTCCCAAAGATGCCGAATTATTCATGTCTTTCGAGAAGCTAATCAAGCGGCTGATAGTCTGGCAGAATAGATAGTATGCGGGAGATTCAACTTTTGACATAGTAATCGATGTCGGAATCAAGTGATTCTTGTTGGGTTAGAAAGAGGGGTTGGAAAAGCTACGTCTGGGAGTTGACGGATCAACGTTTGGAGTTATGTGCCTTGAGCAATGTAAGTTTAAAGTTCAGTATTTTCTGGGTTGACGGAATTCTGGACAGAACTTTGAGAGAGCATTTGGAGGGGTAAAAGGTGTCATATGTAGGAGTTCAAATAGTGCATTTTGAAGATAATCGAAAGAGCTACGCGTGAGGTTTGTGCAGAAAGTTATCGCCTCCGGTAGGGTGCTGATTTTTCTGGACAGATTTTTCTGCGTTTCTTTTTCTTGCTTAAATTGCTATTCTATCATGTAAGGATCTTACACCTCTCTTTTTCAGTCTTTAAAATGCATGATTTCAATATTTAAAGATATCAAATGTTCATACATGTTTTCCTTGCACAAAATGGATGAAGCGTTGGATTTAATTGCATTTTAGGTGATTATTCGATATGGAATTGTATTTGTTATTTTCTTGCTTTCCATAAATTGTAATTATTGTTAATTTCTGATCTCATATTGTACTTGTTGTTATTTGGTAATCGTCTAATTGTTGTCGTTATCATTGTTGTCTATTTGGTTGTTGTTGACCAATGTCGTCACCCCGGTTTTGAGCTGTTGTCTAGGATCTACTTTGTAGTAGGATTCATTCGATTATTTCTGTCTGTTGAACCCGGGAGTTCATGTGATGTGTTATGAAATGTTTGGGCCTTCACCTGATGAGGCCATAATTGGGACTGTAATGGTTGTTGTGGAGTTCATGGTGATGAACGATGACAAAATAAGAATGGATCCTTAAAAGTCTGGACCCGTTCTTTCAGGGGGTTATACTGAACCCATGTGTTAATATAATTCTGGGGCTTCCTATCAGGCCTGCTGTTTGGTCCATTGCAGTTATTGGTATAAGGTTGTGAATAGATAATTGAGCTCAATCGTAGGATTTGTGTGTCATAGCGATAACCATACTCGTAATGTCTAACAACATGTATTTTTGTCTGTTCTGTATGACTAGAGCATGGTGCTCGTAGTGCATTTTGATGTATAAGTGTTAAGATATGAAGAGTATGGTTATTAGCTTATGTGTTCTTGTTGGGGTCTTATTTGCTATATGGTTTGAGTCTAAAATGAGTCATTTTGGGGTTGGTAAAAAGGGGAATTCAGAAATGCTTTTCCTTTTTTAATTTTGATGCTATCGATCGAGGCTACCTTGGGTGACCTCATGTCGATTTCCATTTTCTGTTCGGTCACCCGAGTTGTGCCCTATCTCTGTCCGGTTTTCGTTATGTTATGTGATAAAGTCTAGTGTTGTGTAAGTTCTAAACAATGTATTTAAGTGCTGTGTCAACGTTTTAAATCCGATTTTGTGTCAAGTGTTTACAAACGGTTTTGGAAACGGGAAATATTTTTGGGTCTTATCTAATGCTTCATCCCAGGGGTTGTTTGATCCTTACTGAGTTTCGCAGCTCATTCCTTTACTTTTATTTTTTTGCAGATGTAGATGGAGCTGAGTCTTTCGATGATGATGTTGGTGCTTAGGATGGGTACTATGAAGAGTGCCGTCTAATGAATCATAATAGATGAACACTTGGTAATTTACGCTTTTCCATGTAATAAGGTTCATTTACCGTTAATTACTTATTTAGTTCCCTGTATCATAGTTTGGACCATTTAAGTTTTATAATAAAGTATTCCCCTTTATGTCTTATGTTAGTTAGTTCGGTCCTTCATTGACTTGAAGTACCGCCATGTCATCACTCGGGATACGGGGGTGTGACATAAGTGGTATCAGAGCAGGTTGAACCTTAGGGGCTAAGATTTGGATAAAAACACTAAGTATGGAATGAACCAAGGAAAATATGAAACGTAATGTAAGGTGAGTGATGGGTAGAGACTCTGGACTAGGACATATATGTTTATTTACTTCTTTATATGCTATTGCTGATACGTTGTGTCGTACTATGCTAATTGTTATACTATGTTATATATTTGTTAAGTTTTTCTATGCTATGTTAACGTGATATATGAACTTGTTATGTGGGTCATGTATTTACATATTTGCTTATCATGTTTATTTGAAGATCGATGTATCATGTATGAAATGTATTAACATGCTAGCCACGTTTTAATCGCTTTAACTGTATCAACATGCTAGTTGTACTTTATTTAATTCAACACTAGATAAGTTTGCATATATTTTGGGAATTCTGTCTTATGCTTATTATAATTTATATTACCGATTTAATTTTTCCAACACTGTGATATTTTATACGGTATTGTGAATTGTGTTATAATAAGTTTAATAATTTATGTGTGTTGGGTATATGATTTGTTCACATAAATTATATCTCTCTCTTGAAAAGTATGTGAATGCAATTAAATGTTTTATTTCTGTATATGTACATAATTGTATTACTTAGCTATTTGTTTGCATTTGGTGTATTTATATATGTTAATGTTATATAGGAGTCAATAGATTTTTGTTAATATCTTTTATAATATTAACGTTTGAGCACTTGTATATAAAATTTGTTGATTAACTAAGTTATATGTAACAATTTAATATTTGGAAGTGCGTTGATAGTTTATAAACTGTAATTTTATACTCTTTGATTGTTGATAAGTTATATTGCAATGTCAAGTATCCATATTTGAAATTCTTACTAATCTACATATTCTGTTACAATAAAAATGACCCTTTAATTTACACAGTACACCCTATTCATAATAATTTGAATTTATTGGTTATGTTTTTCTTTATGACTTTTTCTAATCTATGGATGAAACAAAAAGCCAATATTATATATTATAAAGACAAAAAAATCATATTGTTACATTTCCACTTCAAAGTGAAATATAGTACTGCATTTTGCGCGCCTCTTTTGTTTTTTTGGTGGCGCACACATTTTCCCTCTATAAATGGATTTACATCATATATCAAGCATGTCAATTCATTCATCCGAACACACTATATAATTTTACTATACAAACGGTTTTTCGCAACACATTCAACGTCAGCAGTAACTAGAGTGTCAATTTGCTAACTCCACACAACACACCATGTATTCAACATGAAATTCAATAATTATTATATTAAAATATCTATATATTTTTATAATACCTTCAACTTTCATATCATTTAATTACACAATTTTATGACCATCATATATCTTATCATGACTGTTTTTTTTAACACAAGAAAATTTTATAATGCTTTTACATATTTACATTTGTTTTAAATACAAATATTATTTTATCATTACCTTACAACCTGAATTGTCATAATATTATTTTGGTTCAACATTTTCATACATAAACACAATGATCTTTTAGCAAATTTTTCTTCCTCAATTGCATTGGTTATGGTTAATAGTTTTTTTTAGCAGCAACTCATATTTTATCGGAGTTTCTTATTTTAATTTTATACAGATTTACGTGCGTAAGATTTTTGGTACAAGTTGTTATGTGCATAAGTGTGTTTTTATTATTTAGATATAACAAACGTATGTTACACTATTTGTTCTTATGCGAGTCTATTTCACTTACTAACTTAATTATATAGTGATTTATACGATTTTAAGTATATAGGGATCTACGTGATGAAATTTTGACTTAATGGGTGCACCGAATAGTATTAAAAATTAAATAATAATTGCTTTGATGTTATACTGCATTTTCTTTTATTTTACTTGTTCGTACACGTTATTAGTTTTGTTATATTAAATTCATGTTTTGGTTAGTATGATTTATCCAAATCACAAACATGGTAAAGCATAAATGTTATATTATTTATATTTTTCAGCTTGTTGCACACTTTTGTTAGGTACTATTAATACATGTATGACATATAAGTAAGCCTCTAATATACTATGTACGTTAAAAACATGATATGGATCATAGTGAGCATTTGAGTACGTAATATAATTATTGTGTTTACATACATATTATAACATGCTTGTGTATATGGTTAAATTTTAACACAATAGTTTTACATTACAATTATCACTTAATATTACTTCATTGTAACGTGTTGTTTCTTTTGTATTTGTATATGAAATTTAATATATAAATCATGCATCAACATGTACTATTTTTATTCATGATAATATTGTGTATTAGGTGAAGTGCTATATATTTTCTCATTTTTTACAACATTACATTATAATTACATCACATTGACTTCAATTTCAAAACATAATCAAACTGTATTTGAAACATATTCACATATGTATAGAGTTATATTGCAACATCATATTTTTAACTTGTTATTTAGTTATTTTAATATGCTTACATTAAGTGTTTACTATTTTGTATTGTGTGTAGCATGAACTGTACTAACTTTCTAGCTACATTTTACTTGTTTTAACTGTAATACCATGCTAACTTGGTTTTGGTACAATTAATTACGTCAGTTGATGGCATTACTTTTACTGCTTTATGTATCCATATATCTATCTTTAGTACTCTGTGTTAAATGAGATTATATTATAATGATATTTTGATTGTTATTGATACATCAGAGTGGTGCAATGGAAGCGTGGTGGTAACATGTACACTTGTGTTAATATGTATACCTTTTTTATTGTTATTTATATATGGTGTCGTATTTTCTTTTGTACCTCATATATTGCAATATAGTACTATACTTGTCTTGTGAATGCCTATAGATTCATTGCATCTAGGGGGTCTAGTATCCAAGTTTTTAAGATGTTGCAAGTTTCGAGGATGAAACTTCTGTAAGGGGTAAAGTATGTGATACCCCGGACTTTTTACTTATTTATTTTGCATGCTTCGAATTTAAATTTGCATGATTAGTATGTTTAAGTAATTTCATTATATGATTTAAGTGTTATTTGTTGCACTTAAGCTATGTCATGTGTTACTTTTTGTGATTGTGAGTGTGAAGACATAAGTGTTGAAGACAGAAAGTTTAGGGACTTGATTGTAGGGAATATAGAGGGGTTGTGGCTGGCTTTTATGGAAGCTCTTTAGTGTGAGATCATGGGATGTGGGTTACAAGTGTTGGAGTGAATAAAAGAGAGGAAAATGAGTGAGAATAAAAATCTGGCAGAAGAGATAGTATGTGGAAGATTCAACTTTTGACATAGTAATCGATGTCGGAATCGAGTGATTCTTGTTGGATTAGAACGAGGGTTGGAAAATCTACGTCTGGGAGTTGACGGATTAGCGTATGGAGTTATGTGCCATGAGAAATGTAAGTTTAAAATTTAGTGTTTTCTGGGTTGGCTGAAATTCTGGACAGAACATTGAGAGAGTATTTGGAGGGGTAAAAGGTATCATATTTAGGAGTTCAAATAGTGCATTTTGAAGAGAATCAAAAGAGCTACGCGTGAGCACTGACGGATTGCAATTCCGACGTTTGTGCAGAAAGTTATCGCCTCCAGAAGGGTGCTGATATTGCTGGACAGATTTTTCTGCGTTTCTTTTTCTTGCTTAAATTGCTATTCTATCATGTAAGGATCTTACACCTCTTTTTCAGTCTTTAAAATGCATGATTTCAATATTTAAAGATACATAATTGTTATCAAATGTTCATACATGTTTTCCTTGCACAAAATGGATGAAGCGTTGGATTTAATTGCATTTTAGGTGATCATTGGATATGGAATTGCATTTGTTATTTTCTTGCTTTCCATAAATTGTAATTATTGTTAATTTCTGATCTCATATTGTACTTGTTGTTATTTGGTAATCGTCTAATTGTTGTCGTTATCATTGTTGTCTATTTGGTTGTTGTCGACCAATGTCGTCACCCCGGTTTTGAGCTGTTGTCTAGGATCTACTTTGTAGCAGGATTCATTCGATTATTTCTGTCGTTGAACCCGGGAGTTCATGTGATGTGTTAAGAAATGTTTGGGCCTTCACCTGATGAGGCCATCATTGGGACTGCAGTGGTTTTTGTGGAGTTCATGGTGATGAATGATGACACAATAAGAATGGATCCTTAAAAGTCTGGACCCGTTCGTTCAGGGGTTATACTGAACCCATGTGTTAATATAATTCTGGGGCTTCCTATCAGGCCTGCTGTTAGGGTCATTGAGTTATTGGTATAAGGTCGTGAATAGATAATTGAGCTCAATCGTGGGATTTGTGTGTCATAGCGATAACCATACTCGTAATGTCTAACAACGTGTATTTCTGTCTGTTCTATATGAGTAGAGCATGGTGATCGTAGTGTATTCTGGTGCATAAGTGTTAAGATATGAAGAGTATGGTTATTAGCTTATTTGTTCTTATTTGCTATTGGTTTAAGTCTAAAATGAGTTATTTTGGGGTTGGTAAAAAAGGGATTTCAGAAATGATGTTTCTTTGTTATTTTGATGCTATTGATCGAGGCTACCTTGGGTGACCTCAGGTCGATTGGCATTTTATGTTCGGTCACCCGACTTGTTCCTGTCTCTGTCCGATTTCAGTTCTGTTATGTGATAAAGTCTTGTGTTGTGTAAGTTTTGAACAGTGTATTTAAGTGTTGTGTCAACGTTTTAAATCCGATTTTGTGTCAAGTGTTTTCAAAAGGTTTTGGAAATGGGAAAGCTTTTGAGTCTTATCTGATGCTTCATCCCAGGGGTTGTTTGATCCTTACTGTGTTTCGCGGCTCATTCTTTTACTTTTATTTTCTTGCAGATGTAGATGGAGCTGAGCCTTTCGATGTTGATGTTGGTACTTGGGATGGGTACTATGAAGAGTGACGTCTAATGAATCATATTAGATGAACACTTAGTAATTTACTTTTCCATGTAATAAGGTTCATTTACCGTTGAGTACTTATTTAGTTCCTTGTATCACAGTTGGACCATTTAAGTTTTATAATTAAGTATTCCCCTTTATGTATTATGTTATTGGGTTCGGTCCTTCATTGATTTGAAGTACCGCCATGTAATCACTTGGGATACGGGGTGTGACAAAAGCTGCCTCGGGATTGGATCTGGAGGCATAATGTACTTAGCATTACCACAAAACTTGCATTCTCTACTCTCAACATCATATTTCCAGTACAACATACAACCGTTAAAACAAACATCAATCTTTTGCACCGGTAATCCAAGGCCTTTAACCAATTTCTTCATTTGGTGAAAGTCTTCTAAAGCATTATTTTGTGGAGGAAGTGCCTCTTTCATCAACTGCGCAAATTTATCTATAGTAGTTTCAGATAAGTTGTCTTCGGACTTAATACACAATATTCTAGCAGTCATTGATAGCTGTGAATGGTTTGTACAACCATTGTACAGTGGGCTATCAACAGCCTTCAACATGTCATAGAACATTTGTGCCTCTGGATTGGGAGGTTCTTCCACACCCCTATTATCCGGCTCATTAAAACTTGGTCCAGCAGCATCAAGAACCATCTCTCGACAATTGTTCTGTGTCGTATGTCTTCTAGAATTATCCATATCATGAACAAACGGGATTTGAGGCATTGGAATGAATGTCTCACCATGACATGTCCAATTAAAATAGTTAGACACAAATTCGTTCATAACAAGATGATACTTCACAGTATCAGGCATATGAAAATACTTATTCTTACAAACCCCACAAGGACACCTAAACCCATTAATTTGTACATTAACAGATATACTAACAGCGAAATTCACAAATCGTTTCAATCCCTCTTTAAATTTTGGACTATGACGAGGTCCACCATTTGTTGTCGAATCCATATACATCCAACTACGGTCCTCCATTATAAACACAATGTCTGCATATATCAAGTTTTAATAAGTAAATGAATATTAGCTTTTTTTTTTTTTTTTGCTGAATAAATTTAGTTTGCATTAATCACAAATAGCCGAAGCCATTACAATCAAAGGAAAAAATCTGAAAATACATAAAGTAAAAGTTATACAATGATTTAAAAATCACGATAACAGACAAAAGACACACCCAAGAAAACTTGGATGGTTAGGAAAAACAACTATAAAAACTAGCCAACTAAACAAATACATAATCTTCTCCTTCAAAGCATCTTCATCGCAATCCTTGATCCACAGGGACAGGAGAATATCACTTTCCACATCTTCCTTAGGGGTCGACAATTTATAGGACCATGGGCGTATCAACCGTCCTACAAATTACCTTGGGAAGATGTAAAAAGTTGATAAAGGGCCCAGATCTAGTCCGGGTTGAACAAATCCTCCTAGAAAAATAGAAAAAAAAGTCTAGATCTGAGACTCATCTAACCACTGTGTCTTGAATCTTGAAGAAAAAAAGTCCGAAAAAGGTTTCGTATGATTCGTAGTACAAAATAGAGTAATATAAACGAAATAAAAGGACCAAGATTTGACCATTGGCCCAAGCCAATAGCCAAATCTGTCCAGCAGCAGCAGCACGGGGGAGAGCAGGGGGAAGAGAGAGAAGAGCGAGAAAAAGGAGAGAAAAAAGGGGGAAAATAGTAACAGTTCTCAAATGAATATTAGCTTTGAACCTTATGTTTCATGATTTTCAACCTTAATTTTCAAGCAAATTATTGAAACTAAAATGATATAATTAGCCTACATTCCAATAAATAAAAATGTAAATACCTAAACCTTAAAAAAACCGGGGAGATAATACAAAGATAGAAAAGTCAAGGAAGATAATACAAAGATAGAAAAACCGGGGAGATAATACAAAAACAGAAAAATATGGGAGATAATACAAATATGCAAACAACCGGAGAGATAATACAATGACGGATCTTTCAAAGGAAAAAATGTAAAAAAATTCCATAGGTCTTCACGACAGGTCTCATCTATAAAACGCTGTTGAAACACACCTTTCACATGCAAACTGGCAATTGGGTGATCGAAATCTACTCAAAAATACAAATATTGGTCAAATCTCACAATATTTTTACAAGAAATTCATTATAAAATCACGATTGTGTGCATGAACAAAAAGTCCCTTAGTATGATAAATTTTCAATCCAATTAATGTTACATTGTATATTAAAAATGACTTGAAATCTAAAGTCCAAAGGTCAATAGAAAAACAAATGTTTTGAGTTTGGTGCAAAGCACAATTTACATGAAACCATACTTATTTTGGACTTTCCTAATTATGCTTACAAACTAAAGAAAACAACTTCTTGCTATCGTTTCTTTTGTGTTTTGTTTTTATTTTTTTGACACATTTTCCTTCTTTTATGCTATCTTAGAATTTTAAGCTTCTTTTAAGCATTTCATCAAACACCTTAACTCCAACCCAAAAAATAAAAGGTCAAATGTCCTAAAGCAACTAAGATTTCACTAAATGCCCATATGGAACCAAATCTTTGTATCCTTTCACCCCAAAGGTTTCATTCTTACCCCTAGGGGTATTATAATTTTCGGCAAAAAACATGAATTGTGACCAATTTTGTCAAACTCTCTCAAAGGCAAGATTCTCGCCTAAACCCTAAAAAACCCTAGAGAAGAAATGGTATAAGAGCATGAATTTAGACATTAATAACACTATAATAAATACAAAAGGCAAGATTCTCACCTAAACCCTAAAAAACCCAACTGAAATCGGAGATGGTGGCGACGTCTTGGAGTTGCCGGAGGTGGTGGGGATGGGAGGAGGGAGGGGTTTCGCGGTGGACTTGGGGGGAAATCGCCAATAGGTGTAGGTGTAGGTGTAGGTGTAGGTGGAGGTCGGCCTGGGCAGAATGAAGAAACAGGGAGAGGCTTCTTGCCTTAGGGATTTTTAGAGAAATAAAACGCAAACAATGACGTCGTTGAGTCCTTTCTTATTAGCGACTGAATAGCGACCGTTGTGTCAAATTCGGTCGGTATTTGGTCGCTCATTTTAAATACACAAACTGATAAACAACGACATCATTTAACCCTTTACTACCAGCGACCGAATTGCGACCGCCCAGCCGAGTTCGGTCGCTATTGAAGACGCTGGTGACTGACTAAATGGTAATCGAACAGCTTTCTTTGGAGGCATCTCTGAAAAAATGACTTCAACTTAACAACAACCATGAATATTAAAATAAGCCAAAGTATAACCAGGAATACATTATCTAAGAACAGGGTTATCTTTTTCTATGATAAAAACAAAAATTTGTGAACAGAAAAACAAAGATCGATGCGAAAGCATGTTAAACTAAACTAAACAAGTACTACAAAACTAACAAAGAGTCAATTAAATATACCAAAAAAAGGCTAACTTATAAATAATCTAATAAACAAGCTACATGATCCAAAGCACTCAAATATGTGGAAATTTAAACTGACCATATAAATGATTAAAGAACAATTGAGTAGCCCCGGTTGACTTAACATTTTAAAGTAAAGAAGATATACTATCAGTAGCCCCAGTTGAAGGACAAAGAATGATTTGCAATTAAATATTATCCTATTCTTGTTGTTCCCAGTTGAGCTAATCTTGTAAACATTATTTATACCATCCGTTGAGGGCTAAGAGCTAATAGAAAACACACTAACAAGCATTTATAGAAAGATAAAATGAATTACAAAAGTAGAATCTAACATATCTAGGGATAATTTCAAGGAACAAAGGCATATAGCTAATGCATATAGCTATGGAAAAAAGGAAAACCACCTAAAACCACAGCTCCATTTCTCAGGCAACAAAGGGAATTTAGGTAACCAATGCCAAGTCCCCCTAGAAACCTTAAAATACAATATCTCATGCCAATTGTAACAGCAAATACAAACCAATCCTTGATGCAAAAAGCAATAAATATTCTTCTTCTGTTCAACAAACTAACACTACAATCTTTTATAACACTCCAATATTCTTCTTCTTTTGAACTTTCTGTTCATTCATGGCTGAAGCTCATTTTTGTTATGCAGTAATCACTTATCAGTTACCATTGTGGTGTAATATGATTCAAAAGCATATTTGTAAGTGAAAGAGATACAAAAGGGTTAAATTTTTTAAATCAAAAAGCATACTTGTAAGTGAAAGAGATACAAAAGGGTTAATTTTCTTGCACGAAATCCATCTCATTATTAAGACATGCAGGAATCCCAAATCTCTCATCAGAAATTAATTGAAGTTAAGGATGAAATTCACATAAAACAAAGAGGCAACAACAAATGAAGGGTTTCATAAACTGTGGCAACCTACATTGATCAGAAACACAAAGAACCCCAAAATTTCATAAATGAACAACAAATTTACATACCCAAAAAAACCCATAAAAAGCAAGAAATGACTGAAACATACAAAAATCATCAAGAAAAACAGAAAAAATAGTATTGAAAAATGAAGAACTCGCATTAGTTTTTGAGAATCAACGAAGTACCTTAATCAGAGAATGGCGTCGGAGTCTTGAAATTGAAAATGAAAAAAAAAATTGAAAAAATACAATAAAAAATTGAAAAACTTACATAGTGACTGGCGTCGGAGATGGTGGCTTCGGAAGTGGTTGTGTAATTTTGGTGGTTACAGAAAATTTATAATTTGGAAAGAGAATTTTGGGGGGTTTTGGAAGATTTGAAATGGGGAGTGGAGGGGGAAGAAAGGAGACGGTGGAGTGGTGGTGGGTTTCAAAAGATTTCTAGCGGGACTGGAGGGGGAAGGAAGGAGACGGTCGGGGTTCGTCGGAGAGGAGCTCAGCCAGGGACAAAGAGAATGGCAACAAGGGTTTCCGTCAGATTTTGCCTTATATATTTTTGTTCAGAAATCCCACACTGAAACGACGTCGTTTTGTTACATTATCCGTTGTTACCATAACCGTCGGTATTCAGTCGTAATATTTAGTGTCGTCGGTATTAGGTCGGCATTTTCCGTCGGTATCTATTACGTTGGTATTAGGTCGTTATATTACGTCAATATTCGGTCGTTAAAGGAGAAAATACGACGTCATTTCAATTTAGTCAACGGAACCGTTATGGCCGACGAAATGGCGACGTAATAACGACCGTTAAATTTTTGGTTTCTATTCGGTCGTTATTCCGTCGATAATTTTATGACCTAATATTTCGGTAGTTAAGTTCGGTCGCTATTTAACTATTTTATTGTAGTGCAAAATTTTTAAACTTAATCCCTCCTTCATATTCCTTTTAAAGCGATGTTTCATAAAGGGATCTATAGTTTTCAATTAAAAGAAGGAGAAAATTCTTTTCATATTGGCTCTCTGATTACCCTATTTTATTTTGACAAAAAGGGGGAGAAATCTTGGAGTTGCAAATGTGCCAAGAAAAGTAATTTAGGAGAAAGCTTAAGAACTTGCAAAATGGGAGAGATAAGGGATTCTTTAAAATAGGGGGAGTAGAATATTTTTTCAAAACATCTACTTTCCCTGATCCTTAATACCCTTATCTCATGCATGAATTAATAGCCGCTTTGGTCATCAACGTATTAATGGACTTCTACTTTCATCATTTTTCAAATTTTTTAACTTTTTTCATCCCCAATATATTTACGTTCAGCCAAAATCATCCTTCCGTCCATAAAAGACACAAAAATCGTCAAATGTTGATGACGTAGGCAAACGTGTTCAATTCTGTCTCTATTCCCAGGGGCATTTTGGGAAGTTTACAATGTATCGTCATCTTCTTCCTCAAACCTTCTTCTCCTCAAACTTCATCTTCTTCCTCAATCCTTCTTCTCAATTCCAACCATGGACATCTTCATCTTCATCGCCATTAAAATTCTCAGATCAAACAACAACCTAGATATGAAGAAGAGGCCAAAGGATCTTTCTACTTTAACTAAAATATAGAACTATGCAATTCAAAATCGAGTATTTATCTAAGAAAATCTCTAAGAACACATGAAATCTCTAAAAAAAATTATGTGTTCAACACTTCTCCTTTTGTGCTTTTATTTCATGTGGGTTTTTGCTTAGTTGTCATAAAAATGTAATTTCTTATCAGTATTCATATAATTCTTCTCCACCTAATTTACATTCATAAATTCAATTTTTTTTATCATTATTCAAATAATCTGAAGTACATAATTTGATAAGTGAGTATATTTCCCATAGTTTCTCAGAAGAAGAAGAACATTGTTAGGATCAGATCTTAACATTTTCTCATAATAAGAACCGATACCGCTTCCATCAGAACTTCCTCTGGCGAAATCACCGCCGCCACCGCCACAGTTCTAATTCTTACCAATTCCACCGCCAGGAAACCCTATCTCTTCCACCGAAAAAGCACTGCGCGGCCAATCTCCGGTATAACTCTAGCGGTTCTCTTCTTCCTCCAGTATCTTATCAGCAAAGGATCGCGATCCAAACCTACTCGAACTCTTAGTTCGACCAGAGAGTTTATTCTCCGACGGCATGGAGGATACTCGACGAATATTGCTCCGCTGACCGATTTCCATATGTATAGAAATGCTCGGAGACGATGAACTGCCGGAATTATCACCGGCGCCGACAGATTCATTAACCGACAATGAGATAGATGAAACCCTAGGTGCTAATTTAATGTATCTAAGATTTATGTTCTTTGACTAATTGTTAGAGTTCTTATTTATTTATTTGCTTAAATTGATTATTCATATTTCATGCCACTTTAATTACATTGAGTATTCGACATGCATTTCACTTTTCTGAGCCACAAATTCAGTTCATGATTTCTCCCTTCCTTAAAAAATAGAGATCTGGAATGTGTTCGGCGGTGGCGACTTTACAACTTCAATCACCTCCATTTCTCACCGCCTCATCTTCCACAATCAAAACCCATTTCCCCGAAGATGAAGATGTCCATGGTTGGAATTGGGAAGATGAAGTTTGAGGAAGAAGATGAAGATACATTGTAAACTTACCAAAATGCCCCTGGAAATAGAGACAAAAAACTGAGGCCGTTAGCATACATCATTATTTTTCACGATTTTTGTGGTTTTATGGACGGAATGCTGAAATTGGCGGTTCGTAAATAGTTTGGTGATGAAAATAGTTAATTATTTTGAAAATGGATGAAAGTGGCAGTCCGTTAATATGTTGATGACCAAAGTGGCTATTAATTCTCTCATGCATACATTTTTATATGCTTTAATGCTTTATCGTTTGTATATTATTCCCATTGCGTAATCAAAAACGCATCCGAGCTTTCTGAAAGAAACACAACCGCATTATCCAAATGGAAGAGTCCATTTCTCAAGGTAAAGTTCTCAATAAATAACAAAAGGAAACTCTATGTTCTAAACCCTATGTTATTGACGCCATAGATGAACTCGAAAAGATTAAACAACCTGTCTTTGTGGCGATTTCCCGCCACCGCCTTCCAAACACTAAACACTAGTAGTTCTACTATTTTTGAACAACCTAATGATACTACTATTAAAGAAGAAGATGAAGAACAACAACCTTTGAAGAATTCTGAAATTTTGGTGGAGGATCTATTGAATTTTGGGATTATGTTTGATGTAAAGGATCATAATGATTTTATGGGTATTATGCTAAGGAGAATCCATGAGAGAGGGTGTTGTTTAACTTATGATTATGGGACGGATGACAATGTTGCAGATTTTTAGGTGAGATGGATTTAAATTTGATCTCAATGCTCAGATAGCTACTCATTCCAAGGCCGGTGAACTCGAGTTTATCGCATAAGAATGCCATACTAAGTAGCCTTGAACGTGCTAAGCTCTGGCTAGCAAAGTCTGATCAGCCCATTGAAGCATACTCTACCATTACTTATGCTAGATTGAGGGAGAAGTTTAACAAGATTATGGTATTTGATTATCTTATGAAGACTTCCGAGATGAGGGCACAATAGGAAGTACGTTTTTGCTACTTTAGGAACCTACGACTCTTTTCATGTGCAGGTCCATGGTGAGCCTGCTGCTGTTGATTTGCAAGAACCGGTGCAAGAATCCTTGAAAGAATCTTAACATCAGGTCCTCCAGGAAGTGGAGGTCATGCATCCTCAACGCAACGGAGTCTACGATGATCAACAATCCATCTGGAAGACTTGACTCAAGGAAATGGAGCTGAAATTTCAGCCGAGCTCCCTAACTATATAGATGCCTTGCCTTTGGAGGTCGAGCCAAACCCGCGGGAGTTTGACAAAGGCCAGTACCACACTATATGCCACAGAGGTGGTCGTACCACAAGTGGTGGTCGCCGACAGGGATACCCAAATGGAAGCGGAGGACGCAGTGATAGCAGGGGCGGCGGCGGCTAAGGAAATGGCCACCAGTATTATGATTACCCGAGAAGTCACAACCGGTAACAAGGCGGCGGCGGCGTTGGCTGGAGCTACCCTGGGCAAGGAAGCTACTTGGTGGGAGATGCGTGAGCCTGGCTCTAGTTGTTTGTCTTTTTTTTGGGGAAGGGATATTTCCGGTGGTTGGCCTATATCTTTTTGGTTGGTTAATTAAACAAGATTAGAAAAACTGACCATTTACTCGGACTAGTTATTATGTACTTTTATTTTAAGTAATTTTTTCAGGCTTAGTTAGAACATAAAGTGTTTAGAATTATAATCTTGTACTGCAAAAAAAGTTAGGATTTATGAAGATCCTCCCACAATAAAATAAGATAGCATAATTCTTACCATGAATAAAAATATGTTTTTCAATACATTTGTGATCCGGGGTGTTGTAAAACATTGATTTTGAAATGATTTATAAGACCAACAAATTAGTGTTCGTCTGCGTGCACGCATGTGCGTTTGTAAAACCTTTGTTTGTATATATTTTTTTTAATTTAATAAAACAATCTCTTATTAAAGAAAAAAAGATATAAGATTATTCATTTTATTCTAAACCGATCCAATGGATTTATCAGCTTAAAAAGATCACATTCAACATTAAAAGACCTCTGTAAGCAAGGATTTATTTCTAATCTACTAAGTAAATTGCACAATATATTACACTTTTGCCTATATTGATGTATAAATTCTCGAATATGGCTCAAGGTCACTAAGCCTTAATATTCATAGTTAGAAAACTAGTAGTTTGCTCTATTTTACCAACTGCAAAAAATTACTGACAATTGTAACAACAAAATATATATTATTGACAAGTGTAATGGTACATCTCTTTGTGAAAAATTTGCATAATCTAATTTTATCTCTAATCTCTTAAAAACTCACAAGTCAACCTAATGATACTACTATTATGAAGATGATGAAGAACCACAACCTTTGAAGAATTAAGAAAATTTGGTGGAGCATCTGTTGAATTTGTTGTATTTTGGGATTATGTTTGATGTAAAGGATAAAATGATTTTAGGGGTACTACGTTAAGGCGAAGTCCTGAGAGAGGGTGTTGTTTAACTTATGATTATTTGGCGGATGACGATGTTGTAGATATGTTAGGTGAGAGGGATTTATATTTGAGCTCAATGATCGGAGGGCTACAAATTTCAAGGTCGGTGAACTCGAGTTTATCGCATAAGAATGCCCTGTTGAAGTGCACTGAACATGCAAAGCTCTATCTTGCAAAGTGTGATCATCCCATTGAAGCAGACTCTACCATTACTTATGTTGGATTGAGGGAGAAGTTGAACAAGATTATAACATCTGATTATTTCACGACGACTCCCGAGATGAGGGCACCTTTTGAAGTACGTTGCCCCTGCTTCAGGGACTTACAATTCCTTTCCGGAGTCGGTCCATGACAAGCCTGCTGCTGTTGATTTGCCAAAACATGCATGAAGTGGAGGTCATGGATCCCCAAGGCGAGGGAGTCAATGATGATCGAACAAGCCATCTGGAAGACTTGACTCAAGGAGATAGAGCTGAAATTTTAGCCGAGCTCTTTAACCAGATTGAGGCCTTGCCTTTTGAGGTCGAGCCAAATCCGCAGGAGTTTGAAAAAGGCCAGCACCGCACTACACGCCACGGAGGTGGTCGGACCACGATTGGTGGTTGCCGACGGGGATACCCAAATGGCCGCGGAGGACGCAGTGGTAGCAAGGGCGGCAACGACTATGGAAATGGCCTTTATCTTTTTGGTTGTTTAATTGAACAAGCTTAAAAGAAATGTCCATTTACTTGAACAAGTTGTTATGTAATTTTTTTTTTGGTAGAGTTAGAATATAAAGTGTTTCAAATTAGGTTCTTTAACTGCAAAAAAAGTTAGGATTTATGAAGAACAACCCACAATTTAAAAAGAAAACATAATGCTTACCATGAACAAAAATATGTTTTTCAATGCATTTGTGATCTGGGTGTGGGAAAACATTGATTTTGAATTGATTTATAAAACCAACAAATTATCGTTTGTCTGCGTGCACACACGTGCGTTTGTAAAAGTTTTGTCTGTATATTTTTTATATTTAATAATATAATCTCTTATTATAAAAAAAAAGGATATAAGATTATTCAATTTATTCTATAAAAATCAATGGATTTATCATCTTAAAAAGATCACATTCAACAATAAAAGACCTTTGTTAGCATGGATTTATATTTAATCTACTAAAGAAAATACACAATAAATTACACTTCAGCCTATATTGATGTATAAATTCCCGGATATTGCTAAAGGTCACTAAGCCTTAATATCCATAGTTAGTAAAGTAGTAGGTTACATTATTTTACCAACTCAAAAAAATATTGAAAACTGTAACGGAAAAAATATTATCAACATGTTTAATAGCACATCTCTTTTTGAAAAATTAGCATAATCTAATTTTATCTCTAATCTCCAAAAAACTCACAAGTCAAATCGATACGTGTTATACAAACTCAAACACAACATAGATAGCACACATAATTTCGTTACTTATAATAAGTATAAAATACAGAATTTTGAGAATGATACATATTTTAATTTATTTTTAGTCTATTCAAAACTTGCACATCTAAGGGACATATGTTGTACACACTCGAACATAATATAGTACATATAATATCATTACTCGGTATTCATAATAACAACCACAAGTATGGAAGTTCATGTAGTTGTAGTTATTGGAGATTAATGCTTTGATGTAATCTCATTAATCATAATAAGTATAGTTTATTGTTTTTAGAAATTGGAATGTACCAAATAGTTATTTTTTCAAATACCTCATAATTTGCTTCCAATCCCACTTCCCTTACAGTTTTCCTTCCTACCAAACAAAGGCTTAAAGAGGTTCTTTTTTCAGTTGAATTATATATGATCGAAGCACCTATGGCATTCAAACCATGATTGTTTACCCCCTGACTCTAGATGAAATGCTTGTGTTTCTTCCATACAATATGACAAGCGTGAATTTCAACCGTTATCCATCCGCTATATATTCCATATGCTGGGAAATCACTAATTGTCCAAATGAGTGAAGCTCTCATTTTGAAATTCTGTTTCTTGGAGATGTCATATGTTAGTGTACCTTCACCCCACAACTGATTCAACTCTTCAATCAAAGGCTGCAAGTACACATCAATCTTATGCTTAGGATTTTTAGGAACGGGCACGATGATCGTTAAGAATATTACGTTGCTCTTCATACACATATCCAAGGAGGTAGATTATACGATGTCAATATCACATGACAAGATGAATATTGCTTCTCTAACATCCAGAACGGGGTAAACCTATTTGTACACAACTCAAGCCTGACATTTTGTGACTCCGCTGCATAATCAGGTTATGTCTTATCAAAATGCTGTCATGCCTCCCCGTCACGTGAGTGAATCATTATTCCCTTTTCTCTGTCACTGATTGAATGCCATGTCATGTGGCTTGCAGTCTTTTGAGAAGCAAACAATTTCTGCAATCTCGGAGTCATTGGAAAATAGTACATCTTCTTGTAGGGGATGTCCTTCTGTTGTTTACCTCTAGATTTCTTCTTCATAATGTACCTCGGTTTCCCACAAAAGAAACATTCTTTCTTCTCAGCATCATTTTTCCTAGACAACATAAAACTATTATAACAAACATCGATTTTTACCACGGGCAATCCAAGCATTTTCACCAATTTTTTCATCTTGTAAAAGTCATCCAAAGATTCATTCTCTTGGGGGCAAGGCCTTTTTAAACAACTCCGCGAACTTGTCTATAGCACTTTCAGATAAGTTGTACTCGGACTTAATGCTCAACATTCTGGCGGTGATTGATAGTTTTGAATGGTTTGTACAACCTTCCCACAACGGTGTGTCACTCGCCGCTAAAAAGTCATGGAACTTTTGAGACTCAAGATTAGGCAGTTCTTGAAAATTCATCTTTTGTTTTTCAATATACGTGGTTCTTCTGAGGAACTAATCATAGAAATTCCAGAGTACTATATTATATAAATATTTGTTATATTAAATTGCCTTACAAGTCAGGAAATTGTTTGTTTATGGCTTTGCTCATAAAAGGAGCGACTGCTTTCTGTTGGTAAAGTATTCCTAGACTAACTAGTCACACCTTCTATTCCTCAAAACTTACTCATAGAAAAATAGTAAATTTGAGACACTAGGATACGGTTAATGTTGCAGATTTACAGGAGTTTTTGTCAGCACTTAAATCCTAATCAGATTGGTCGGATCAAATGCCTGCATGTAAACAACAAAAAATAATTATAAGCGCCCATATGAACATTATAAGTAAAAAATATTTTATCAATTATAATACATTGATTATGTTGATTAGCACATCTAGCACATTTTAATAGGAGAAAAAAATAACACTTTTAACTTATAATCAGAGATATGAACATCATAATATTTAGCAGAAAAAAAAAATATAAACGTTATAACCATTGTTGTTAAAATCGCAAGTTAACTCGTAAAATCGTGCGATTTTACGATTCTACAGAAGCAAAACGTGTTGAATCGGTAGTAGAATCGCAATCTGGTAGAAACGGAGTAGAATCGTAGAATCTGATCGTAAAAACGTAAAAACTTACGTTTCTGCCGAGTCTACCAGAACCGTCTTTATGTGGTGCTATCGATGCATTCTTTGACTATTTAGAGCTTTCTTATGATGACCATGAGTTTGATGAAAGCGGAAATGATACAGAGGATGATTATAGTGGTGGTGGTTCGAAATTCAAATCTTTAAATGACTTGCTCGATTAGAATGTAGACTTATAATGTGCTTTATTTTATTTTGATCTTTTGAAAAAGTTATAAGCTAAGAAGTATGTTTTGTCGCATTTTTTATACGGATCGGTTTGGTATTTCAGTTATACGAAATAATTAACACCCCTACTTGTAGTTTCCTTTCAGATGTAATAACTTAGACATATTATTTTTTCAGAATAATGCTTCCGCTAGCATATTTATTACTATTTATGGATTTCATAGTTGAACTGCCTTAATTAGTAATCTCTGATAGACCAATGGGGCACTGTCATGTCATCACTCCGAAGACGGGGTGTGACAAAGAGAGAATTTCTGGAAAAACTTAGACATAATCGTAGAATACTAAGTTGAAGGATCAAACGAAGTCCGATCGACCTCATTCTTGTTGTTAAAGGTAGAAGACTCGTAAGACTACAATCTGAACGGTGGAGATTATATTACAAAGGTGGAATTAGTAGTAATTTCCTTTGAAAGTTGAGTTTGAGAATCTCAAAATTATGGTTTTTGTTCAAACTTTGAAGAATCATTTAAGCAAGTAAGGTAAGAATCTTACACTCTTGAATTTCTGTCCAAAATGCATGAAATGATATTATGTCAAGTTATGGAATTATATTGAATAATTTTCGCATGTTTTAGTGCATTAAAATGGATAAAGTGTCGAATTATAATTGCATTACTTGCTTGTTAATTGTTGATCTTATGTGTGTATGTTGTTGTATACTTGGTTGATCGTCTTTTGGTCGAGTCGGCATATGCATATTCTCAATCTAGACCTCTTGTTTGTTAATGGCTCTATTCCAGGCTATATCCCGTCATTTACTGTATTGTACTGTTGTGCCCGAGAGCAATATACTGACTGACTGGTTTGGACCCTAGCGGGAGTAAAAAGTTAGGGTTATTAACAGTTGTTGTGGAACACAAGGGTGAGCGATGACATAACAAGGTCTGTCCTTAAAATCTAGCCATTGTTTGGGGGGAAGTACCTGAATTACTGTATGTACTATCCCTCATTAACGGGAAATAATAGTTTTGGGCTGTTAGCAATTGGTCTAGAGTTGTTGCTAGACAATAAAGCTCGGTTGTGCGAATTACTTGTTGCATGTTTAAACGATACTTACAATATCTTATTTTTGTATGTCTTACTGATATGTTATGGGCGATTTATGGTGCTCATAACACGATTTTTTATGTATAAGTGTTTGATATGGAAGAGTATAGTTTTGGAATGTTATGGTTATTTTATACGTATTGTTATTGTATTTTAAGACGGTCAAACGATGTGTTTTCTGGGTTGGGAAAGTTGGATTTAAAAAAAAATGCCTTTACCTTCACAATTTTATGAACCTCTTCTTGCTACAAATGTTCGCCACAAATAACCCACCAAAGTTGGTTGCTAAGATGTAATCCTACAACATTGAAGATGCTAAGAACATGCTCGCCACAAATCTACCAATGGAAAGAATGCTTCTATGAGCCTATGCTCTCCACAAATAACCCACCAAAGTTGTTTGATAAGAGTGGTGGAAACTATGCTCGACATAAACAACCCACCAAAGCTATTTAATAAGAGTTGACGCCACAAACGGGGATGTGATACCTAATTGATAAGTTGGATTTGAAAGGCACAATGAATACCTTGATAAGTTCCATTTAAGTTTCTTCAAGAAGAAAACTCTCAAAAATTTATTATCATCATTGAATGAATTTGAATTCTAAAAACATTGAATCCTCTTTTTTATCGAGGAGAATTCGTAGCCAAGGGACCTAAGAATCCATGTAGGATTCAACTAAATTATCTTCCAAGAATACTTAAGGGACTAAGAGACATAATAATAAAGCAACGGTTCAAGTCCAATACAAAGTCTAATTTGTTTTGGATTGAAAATAAACAAGAAAAATATTAAATAATTAAACTAGTAACTAAGACCTAAAGTAATATTTCTAATGGACAACATGCCATTCCTAAGAGCAAAAAAATGAAATAGATAATTAAAACATAAGAAAACGATACAAGAAATGATTTAAATTCTAACAAGCCCATAATTTGCCTAAAAGTTAGACCTCTTGTTGTAGCAACTTACAGATGATTTAGGACTCTAAAACGATATATTTGAACCGTGTTGATAAGGGATTGGACAGCTTTGCAACAGTTTGGTATAAACGTCATATCTATCAATCCAGGAATTCAATGGAGCTGATTCAAGTTGCATCTGAATGATAAGAGGCAGATCTACAACTTTCATGAAGATCACAAGATGAGATTCTGCCGTTATGGAGTCCGAAATGATCGTGCAAGTTGGTCCAATAAGCTGTCCAGATTTTGGACGAGAATTAATCTTGTTATTTCAAGTTTAATTATTAATTAGATTTCAGCTATTATTATTATTAATAAGTGTTTTAGGCACATAATATTAGTGGTTGCTAGATAGTAGGACATGTTGTCCATTATCTTAGATAGTGTTTCTTTTATAGTTAGTTTGTTATGCTAGAGATTGAAGAGCTCTAATCCAATTAGGACTCTTCCTTTGTAAGGCTAAGATAGCTGAATTCCACCTCTATATAAAGGGGAATTCAGCCAACATATTAAATAAGTTTAGTTGTTTTAATACAAAATATTTTTCGAACATGATGTGAGGTTTTACCTTCTCATTCCTTTTTGAGTTACTGTATCAACTAGCTTGTTTCTCTAGTTGTGGCGTTTCAGCCTTCATTGATACTTAGCCTGCCCGGGGTTGTGTTAAGTATATTCCCATAGAAACTATTTCGAGATAGAGAAAGATCTGCTTAAAAGCCGAACCTTGATATAAAACATCACGGTTTCGCATCACGTGTGGCATGCATGAAAGTTATAGATATGCCTCTTAGCTTTATAATACATCTTGAATTAGTTTCTTTGAATTCCTAGAACGAAATTTATGTCTGTTGCACCAAAATGTCTTAAACTTATTTTAACATCGATTATCTCATCTTCCAAACTGGAAAATTGCGGTTAACCAAACATGTGATTACCCGAACTTTTTGTCATTAAGTGATAACATGTTAATTTATTTGATGTGTTATGTGATTATTAAATGTTAATTGTTGTGTACGTTTGTTTATGGGTGGATTTGATATTATGTGTAACTTGGGGGACTTAAGTGTATGAGTTAGAAAATGTATGTGAGTGGTTTGACACCCTTTCAAAATGTGTCTCTCTTGGTAGTTAGTTCAGGAATTTGGGATTTAGAAAAAGGAAGAGAAGTTAGAGAAAAAGAAAGAGAAAGAGAGAATAAGAAAAATCTGAAAAAAAACATGAGAGATGTGAGTAAAATCCATAATTGGGGTAGTAAACGAAATCCGTTTGGGGTGTTCTTTGGTGCGTTTCGAAGCTTACTGAAAGGGCTACGTGTGAGAAGTGACGGGGGTGTATTCCGAGTTTCCAGCGAACAGGAATTTGGGTTTGAAGTTGCTGCATTTTTCGGATTTTTTTGTAATTTACTCTGCTTGATTGTAATACCAAGTAATGATCTTCACCCCACCCTTGTCTTTTCGTTACTAAAACTCATTAAATATATTGTTTAAAGTTCTGGAAATCTATGATTAGAAGAATTTTGTAGCATGATTTACTGCATTGGATGAAACATTGAATTGTTCATTCTTGTATGTTGATATCATTGTATGTAATTGCGTATGTTTTATGCATTCTTCGTATTTTCGTTGTTGTTATCAAGTTTTACTGATTTGTAGTCATATATGATATATGTTAATTGGAGTCGTCGCCGATTTGAGCTCTTTTCTAGAATCGATTCCATTGCAATGATTCATTCTTTTGCATTGTGAGTGTGTTGTCGTTGAACTCGGGAGTTCTATATATGTATCACTGTCACCGAGCCCTCTCCTAACTGGGATAAAAATTAGGGACTACAAATGGTTGTTGTGGAGTCCACGGTGGTGGGCAATGACACAATACGAATGGATCTTCAAACACTGAGCTCTTTGTTCAAGAGATATACTGGACCCATGTACTGCATATTGATGTCTTTCCCTTCTAGGCTTAAAGTTGGGGACCATTATATAATTGCTTTAGAGTTGTGAATAGACGAATTGTTTCGGTCATATGAATGTTGTGTCATAGCATGAATTATATTCAAAGAGTCCAACGTTGTGTATGTCCGTTTGTTGGTATGAACAACACATGGTGTTTGTGTCTTATTCCGATGTGTAGATGTTGGATTTCGACAAGTATGATTCATAGCTTACTTGTTTTTATTTTTGGTCTTGTTATTATATGTGCATATGAGTCAAAATGGAGTATTTTGGGATTTAGATTGGGATTCGGAATGTGCAAAAATGCAATTTCTTTCACAAATTTGCACTGAAAATGAGCCTGACTAGATCTCGGTCAACCGGATCATATGTCCATCATCCGGAACTATGATGAAGAAGAAAGCAAGATTAAAATAAGAAAGAAGAGGAATAGAAGAAAAGAAGAGTGATCAAGAACACAAGCAATGCAGGAATATTTGCAAAGGAAAGAAAGAGGCTTCGAGCACATGCTGGGCTGAAGACTTCAACTGAAGAGACATTGGGCCAGATTAATAAACAGGCCCAACATTGTAAATAAGTAGTCTACTCCATTTTTGTATATATTTGTTTAGTCTAGCCCCGCAAGGGGGAAAGTCTGGCATGGGTGGACCCATTGGATCCGGCCCTACACTTCTCTCACATAATTTTAGACAGGACCCACATGCAGGGTAGGTTCCGTAGGCCTCCATGTCTCACAGGTACCCAATGAGTCCGTCCCATAGGGAATTTTTTCCCCCAAAGGCTTTCACCTTTCTACAATTAGATTAGTTTTAATTGTTTTTAGAGGTAATTAATTAGCTGTAAATTCCAGCTCAGCAATGGCAGTTAACTGAGCTCTTTAGCTCATTTCATTAAATGAGAAATTCCAAAAATTTCCACAATTATCTTCTTGTTTTTTCCTTCTACGTTTATCATGGTATCAGAGCATTATCATTAAAGCAGAGAATTCTTCTGCAAAATTCACATCAAGGATCTAAGAATCTTCATCTGTAATGCAAAACTGAAGTAAGATTGTTCTTATTCTTACTGTTCAGATTGCTCAAAATCATTGATTGATGTGCTTGTTTGTTGCCTTTGTGCATATATCTTCAGTTCGAAGGCTTATTTGTTCTTCCTGATTGACCTATTGAGTTTTTAAGTTTTCCAGAATTGATCACTGCATTGTTTTTTGGAAAAATCTTAATTAGGTTTTGTCCTTCTTTGTCTGATTGTTTTGTTTTGAGTACTGGATTCATTTGTTTTGTGGAGAGATTATTTCCTTAGTTTGATCCTCTACACCTCATAAGCTTACATTCATCTAGTCTCTATTGAATTTCTAGCAAATAGATGTGATTAATTCAACCTGTGGAGTCACTGTTGTTGAGATTCTTGTAAATCTCACTTTTATATTCATCCTAATGAGAATCCAGCATTAAAGCTAAGTACTAAGGTGCTGAAAACTAATTTGGGTGGAGAAGAGCAGGCAGAAGGACTTTAATAACTAAGAACAAGCTTTGTTTCATTGAGAATGTGCCAGGATTTGTTGCACCTAAGCCAGATGAGCCTTTGTATCATGCTTGGGAACAGGCTGATCAAATGGTGTTTACTTGGATTGTGAATAATGTAAGTGAGAGCATAGGACCTAGTATTCAGCTATTGAATACATCATTCCAAGTTTGGAAGGACTTGGAGGAGAGATATCAGAGTGGTGATGTTTATAGATACTCTAGTCTTTTAGAAGAGATCTATGTTCTCAAACAAGGGAATTCAACTGTGATAGAGTATTTCACACAGTTAAAAATCCTTTGGGATGAATTCCTTGGGTTTTTCATTAGACTAACCATGGTTTAGCATAATGGTCATATCATCCGGAACAAACTATTGAGACTAATTACGGATGACCGATAGTGGATTTCGGTCGACCGGATTGGAAACCATTTCGTCCAGAGCTCTTGTGGTCGACCGGTGTGCTTGTGTGGTCGACTAGACTTTTGGGTTTCTGTCATAATCTCGGATGGCATCCGGTCGACCAGGCACTTTTGTTTAGGTCGCTGCTCTATCATGGTTCCTCCTTGTGTTTTATAAAGCTTATTTTGTGGGATTTTATTGTGTTTATTATGAGGTACGGAAGAACCTAAACTTGCATGTTTTCATACTTTATTTTGGGAAGTCGGGAAAACGAATTTGTGTCTTATTTGATGTTTCATCCCAAAGGTGTTCATGCTTACTGGGCTTCGCATCTCACGTCTTTACTTTATATTATTTGCAGATGATGAGGTGCTAGAGGATGATTATGTGGAGGTCCGGGATGGGGACCATGAAGAGTGATTTCTGATTTATGTAATAGTTGAACAATTACTTTATTTAAGTATCGGATGATGTACTAACACCTAGTAACAACCTTCACTTACTTTTATGTTATAGACTCATGTTATATTCAGATAAATTATGTAAGATTGTTAGTTCCCTTTAATAATGTTATAGTGGACTTATCTTTTTGTTATGGGTTCTGTGTCTCATTGACATATGAGGTACTGCCAGGTCATCACCCGGGCACATGGTGTGACAGGACAAGCCTGTTCGAGGCAGAGTATTGAAAGGATTCATGGACAGAAACTCGTTCTAAACACCTATGAGTCCTCCCCTGAAGGATCCGCTCATACAAAACGAATCAAAAAATACAAGACAATACTTACGTTTTTGGTTCTATTTCTAGAGTGAAAAGGTTTTGTCTTTGGTTCTCGGCTGCAACCACCTTGAGTCCTTCCTTGCGGGATTACTCCCTACCGGTATCCACGCGACAAAACGATCAGCGAGTGCTAGCTCTTCTGAGTTTCGGGAATTTAGAGAAAAAGGGAGACAGAGAACAAGAAATCTGATTTCATGGTATTTCGGTATTTTGTGCGGCTCAAGCATTAGTTCTAGGGTTTCGGCCAAGAGAGGTTTATATGGGTTGTGAGAGTTTGTTTCAAGAACAACCCACGTCCTATCCACCTCTTTTGACAATGGGAGTGTTCAACTCCCACGTCCCTAGACTTCTACTGGCAGTGGGAATCTTTATCGGATAATAACTCTCACGTAATCCCAATTAAAAACAAATACCAAAAATACCCCTCGTTCTCTCTAATTCGAAATAAAAACAATTTTATTATTCTCAGAAAATAAATGTCAGATACAATGAAGCTAAACACATTCTAGATTCATTGATAAATCCATAGATCACAAGCGGCCCCTAGCAGGACATTGTGACTACCCAAAGTGAATAAATTTACGGTGGAACCTAATATCAATCCACTATTTAATCCCTTTGTCTCGCGATATCCTAATTAAGCATAAGGCATGGTAGTCGTCACCCTTATTAAGCTTAATCGTATTTATGCTCGATCTCCAAGTAGACTGTTCCAACAAATAGTATTTGATAACCACTTTATCAAATACATTTGAGCACGACCATGCATTTAGACAGTCTTCCTTATCGAGGGGCTCATGGATATCTCTCTCTAATAAGAGAGGGACAAATTCCCTACAATGCCTCTCACATTCAAGCCATGATAGGACACCACATCCGATCATCAGTCGTATTGATTACTCGATTAAAAGTAACGTCCGACTGAGTCAAAACGTGACTCCATTCATGCTAGAATCAATGGAGACATAAGGTCTAAGGATTCTAACATAGTATTGAGGAAGTAATACTTATGACTAAGGACCATGAAGTATTACTTCTTTAACGGATCACGTCCAATACAATGTATCCCTATATATTACATCTATGATATGATTTGTATCCATTACACATGATCAGTAAAACATGATCATCAATCATACATCATACTAGTTTTATTTCATTGTAAAGAACATTACATAAAACTAGGGACAACTAGTATAGTAATTGCATAAGCTAATGAGTTTTACTATCAAATCACACATTTGATGTTCAAAAGCAAAATTAACTATTCAGAGATATGCTCAAAAGGAATAAAACGTACAACATATGATAATGGTCCTAGGGCACTACTAACAAGTATTTCCCAGAAAAGCAGAGTAACTATGAGCACCTGTTAAATGTGCACCAAATGCGGTTAATCGTGTTTATCTAATGTTTTCCAAAACAATCCTGAAATCAATTTGATAAACGTATGACCTATTATTATTTGATAAAAATAAAAACACATTTGACCAAAAGGATCAAAAGTTTGAAAGTAAATTTTCTCAAAAAGCATTACAAGTTTTTTGAAAACATTTAGAGCAGTGTTTTTTTGAGTGATTTAAATATATAGGGCAAAGTTAGTGGTTTACAAGATATACCTATAAGACGAACCTTAATAACTAAGCCTCCGATCTTCAGTTGCAACCCATTTGTGATATCTTTTGTATACATTGTCTTGCTTCATTCCATGAAAAATACTTGAAGTGCTTAGACTTCCAACATTTATGTATATCATTATCACAATAGAATAAGACATTGATATACTAACTCAAATGTTTGTTACGATCAAAACTAAGTAGAAAGCCCTTAGAGATAATATTAACAATTATATATATATATATATATATATATATATATATATATATATATATATTATTTTTAATATTTATGACATCACAAGACGATAATAAGAGGTTGAATAATGGTTAGTTTTGATTCGATCATTGACCTTTGACAAGGCACTTTTCCATGTTAATGTTAGGTAATGTGTATTTTCTTACCACTTTCATTCCAAACCACAATACAAATTTTTACTTTGAGTCTTACATTTTATATCAAAAAAAAAAATTCACGAGAGACAAAAATTTACAATCGAATCCAAATGCAATGTGAATTGAAAGCTTTCAAGACAAGATGCAATGGCGCAGTACGGTTCCTATGCGGAACAGCTTTTTTTCCGCACGTGCGGAAACAATCCCAGCCGTCGGATGAGATTTTGAACGGACCAGATCTGGAGAGAGAAAAGTTGCGGCTGGACTTAAAAAATAAAAAATAAAAAAATTTCTCTCTCCAGATCTGGACCGTTAAAAAACCTCATCCGACGGCTTAGATCATGTCCCGCAGTGCGAAACAAAAAGTTGTTCAGCATAGGAGCCGGGACGGCAATGGCGAAGTTGGCTGATTCCCATCAACTCGCTTGATTCCCCTCATGACATGTCAATGACAAGGTCTCAAGTTCGACTCCTCTAGAATGCACATTTAGAGGGGTGTATTCAATCCAGATTTTAGATTTTCAAAAGTCTATGGATTCAGCTGACTCTATGGATTTTTTAAACTCTATGCAGATTCTTATTGATTCTATCAGATTGATTTATCAAGAATTCTTTTGATTTATAAAGTCTATAGATTATTGGAATAACCAAAAAATAAAGATTTTTTTATTCCGTTGTATATTATACAGATGCAGTGGTGTTAAATTTTCAAAGCACGCTTATTTTTATCAATGATTTTTATTTTGGAATCAAATCAGTTTTTAAAGAATGTACTGTCTGTTTATTTATTGTTCAAGGTTTGTATAATTTATTGATTTTTTGCTTTGACTTAATTAAGATATGTTTTTTGATGGGTTTTGTTTGAATTTAAGAATTATGAACTTTTTCTTTTTCCTCTTTGATTTCCTCTTTCAGAAAAATAAAATACATGTTTGGAAAACATAAATTAATGCTTAGCTAGGGAAGAGATTGTTTGACTTCTTTAATTTCTATCTGAAGAAAACCAGAAAGAAATTGTTTGGATATTATGACAATATATTGTTTTGGAAAATAAATATTATGTATTGACTTTTCTAATGATGTGAAATTTTTCCTCATATATTTTGAGTTTGGACATTTTAGTTTTACTTTTAAAGAATACCAACAGATTTCAAAAGATAATTTAAAATCTGAATTGAATACCTCCATATTTTAATGGACTTTTTAAAATCTGAATTGAATATCTCTAGATTTTAATGGACTTTCATAAATCTAAATTGAATACAGATAGACTTTAAAAATCCTTAAAAATCCTATAGAATCTAGATTGAATACACCATCCTAAGTGTGTCTATTTTTATAGGGTTGTCCGGCAAAATCTTAACCGTATTATTCGGGCCAATTACTCAGACACCCTATTTAAAAAAAAAAATCTTTCAAGCAGAGGGGGCAATTTCGTAAAATACGCAACATTTAAAGGGCAAAAATGTTGATGACGCTGGCTAGTTATATTTGTAACTGTTTTTGAATTTTAAGTAAATGTTGACATCTATGGAGGATGAGGGTTTGGACGTATGGAATGATGCTTTCATAGCCAAAGTCATGCAAGCCGAAGAATAAGCTTTATCAGCAACCCAGCACTGCCACCATGCTCCGCCGTTTCATCCGCCGCCGCCGCCGTATTACTCACCTCCTTGGGAGTTGTCCCAGCGAGTTCAGGATGCACCAACTCTTCCGGCTATATCCGTAAACCGCCATTCCTGTGTTACTTTTGATAACGATGATGAAGAAGAAGAGATTGGCAGACTAAAGGTTAGAAACTGTTATTTTTCGAGTTTCGAGATCGTAATTTCTTCATTTCCTATTGTATAAAAACCTAAAAAGTTATTTTTAGTAATTTCTTCGGTTTATTTTGAATGAAAACCTAAAATGTTAGTATTGCAATTATTAGTTTTGTAAAGAAGTTGATAACCTAAAGCTTTCATTTTAATTTTCTTGTGTTTGAAAGCAAGGAAAATTTTATTATTAGAAAATATATTTTCCTTGTGTTTGAAAGATAGGTTATTTTTTGGGAACATTCTGATATGGACTGGGAGTAGTCTATCACGTCGCTCCCTCTCTTCCCAATTTTTTCTCTCGATCACGGTTAAAATACAAAAAAAGATAGTCCCAGTATGGATACAGTTAAAAGTAAAAAAATTTCTCTCTCCTCATTTTATAGTGATGTGACAAGTTTGTACAATTTTTTTACTTTTTATTGTGTCCATATCAGGACTATCTTTTTTGTATTTTAATCGTGATCTAGAGAAAAAAAATTTTTTTTGGGAAGAGAGGGGCGACGTGGGACAAACTATTGACCACATGACTGGGCCCTACCCATGCGCTCGATCCATATCAGAATTTTCCTATTTTTTGAGCCATACATCCATTTTTATCTTTATGAACTCTTGGCTTTTTTTTTTTTAAATCAACCATGCTTATTCAAAATTATCCTTCTTCAATGATTTTTGGTCTTTAGATATGATCATTTAGTTTTTATCTTATCAATTTATTAGACCACCAAGCTTGTCCAAAAATTTTACACTTAATCCCTCCTTCATATTTCTTTTAAAGGGGTGTTTCATAAATCCTTTTCATATTGGCGCTCTGATTACCCTTTTTTATTTTGACAAAAAGGGGGAGAAATCTTTGCAAATGTGCCAAGAAAAAGTAATTTACAAAGGAGAAAGCTTAAGAACTTGCAAAATGGGAGAGATAAGAGATTCTTTAAAATAGGGGGAGTAGAATATTTTTTCAAAACATCTACTTTCCCTGATCCTTAATACCCTTATCTCATGCATACATTTTTATATGCTTTAATGCTTTATCTTTTGTATATTATTCCCATTGCATAATCAAAAACGCATCCGAGCTCTCTGAAAGAAACACAACTGCATTATCCAAATGGAAGAGTCCGTTTCTCAAGGTAAAGTTCTCAATAAAGAACAAAAAGAAAGTCTATGTTCTAAACCGTATGTTATTGATGCCATAGATGAACTCGAAAAGATTAAACAACCTGTCTTTGTGGCGATTTCCCGCCACCGCCTTCCAAACACTAAACAACCTAATGATACTACTGTTAAAGAAGAAGATGAAGAACAACAACCTTTGAAAAATTCTTAAATTTTTGTGGAGGATCTGTTGAATTTGTTGTATTTTGGGATTATGTTTGATGTAAAGGATCATAATGATTTTAGGGGTATTATGCTAAGGAGAAGCCATGAGAGAGGGTGTTGTTTAACTTATGACTATGTGACGGATGACAATGTTGCATATATTTTAGGTGCGAGGGATTTAAATTTGATCTCAATGCTCGGAGGGCTACTCATTCCAAGGTCGGTGACTCTAGTTTATCGCATAAGAATGCCCTACTGAGTATCCTTGAACATGCTAAGCTCTGGCTAGCAAAGTCTGATCAGCCCATTGAAGCATACTCTACCATTACTTATGCTAGATTGAGGGAGAAGTTTAACAAGATTATGGTATTTGATTATCTTATGAAGACTCTCGAGATGAGGGCACCTTAGGAAGTTCGTTTTCGCTACTTCAGGAACGTACGGTTCTTTTCATGTGCAGGTCCATGGTGAGCCTGTTGTTGTTGATTTGCAAGAACCGGTGCAAGAATCCTTGAAGGAATCTTAACATCAAGTTCTGCAGGAAATGGAGGTCATGTATCCTCAAGGAAACGGAGTCTACGATGATCAACAATCCATCAGGAAGACTTGACTCAAGGAGATAGAGCTGAAATTTCAGCCGAGCTCTCTAACTAGATAGAGACCTTCCCTTTTGAAGTCGAGCCAAACCCGTAGGAGTTTGACAAAGGCCAGTACCACACTATATGCCACAGAGGTGGTCGGACCACGAGTGGTGGCGGCCGACAGGGATACCCAAATGGAAGCGGAGGACGCGGTGGTAGTAGGGGCGGCGGCCGCTAAGGAAATGGCCACCCGTATTATGATTACCCGAGAAGTCACAACCGGGAACGAGGCAGCGGGGGCGTTGGCGGGAGCTACCCTGGGCAAGACAGCTACTTGGTGGGAGACGCGTGAGCCTGGCTCTAGTTGTTTGTCTTTTTTTTTGGGGAAGGGATGTTTCCGGCAGGGCGGGGGCGGGGGTGGCTGGCCTTTATCTTTTTGGTTGTTTAATTGAACAAGATTAGAAGAACTAACCATTTACTCGGAAAAGTTATTATGTACTTTTATTTTAAGTATTTTTTTCTGGCATAGGTAGAATATAAAGTGTTTAAAATTAGAATCTTGTACTGCAAAAAAAGTTAGGATTTATGAAGATCCTCCCGCAATAAAATAAGATAGCATAATGCTTACCATGAACAAAAATATGTTTTTCAATACATTTGTGATCCAGGGGGTTGTAAAACATTGATTTTGAAATGATTTATAAAACCAACAAATTAGTGTTCGTCTGCGTACACGCACGTGCGTTTGTAAAACCTTTGTTTGTATATTTTTTTTAATTTAATAAAACAATCTCTTATTAAAGAAAAAAAAAGGATATAAGATTATTCATTTTATTCTGAACCAATCCAATGGATTTATCAGCTTAAAAAGATCACATTCAACATTAAAAGACCTCTGTAAGCATGGATTTTATTTGTAATATACTAAGTAAATTGCACAATATATTACACTTTTGCCTATATTGATGTATAAATTCTCGAATATGGCTCAAGGTCACTAAGCCTTAATATTCATAGTTAGAAAACTAGTAGTTTACATCATTTTACCAACTGCAAAAAATTATTGACAATTGTGACAACAAAATATATATTATCGACAAGTGTAATAGTACATCTCTTTTTGAAAAATTTGCATAATCTAACTTTATCTCTAAACTCTAAAAAACTCACAAGTCAACCTAATGATACTACTATTATGAAGAAGATGAAGAACCACAACCTTTGAAGAATTAAGAAAATTTGGTGGAGGATCTGTTGAATTTGTTGTGTTTTGGGATTATGTTTGATGTAAAGGATAAAATGATTTTAGGGGTACTATGTTAAGGCGAAGTCCTGAGAGAGGGTGTTGTTTAACTTATGATTATTTGACGGATGACGATGTTGTAGATATGTTAGGTGAGAGGGATTTATATTTGAGCTCAATGCTCGGAGGGCTACTAATTTCAAGGCCGGTGAACTTGAGTTTATCGCATAAGAATGCCCTATTGAAGTGCACTGAACATGCTAAGCTATGTCTTGCAAAGTGTGATCATCCCATTGAAGCAAACTCTACCATTACTTATGCTGGATTGAGGGAGAAGTTGAACAAGATTATGGCATCTGATTATTTCACGACGACTCTCGAGATGAGGGTACCTTTGGAAGTACGTTGCCGCTGCTTCAGGGACTTACAATTCATTTCCGGAGTCAGGCCATGGCAAGCTTGCTGCTGTTGATTTGCTAGAACATGCACGAAGTGGAGGTCATGGATCCCCAAGGCGAGGAGTCAATGATGATCAAACAAGCCATCTGGAAGACTTGACTCAAGGAGATAGAGCTGAAATTTTAGCCAAGGTCTTGCCTTCTGAGATTGAGCCAAATCTGCAGGAGTTTGAAAAAGGCCAGCACCACACTACATACCACGGAGGTGGTCGGACCACGATTGGTGGTTGCCGACGGGGATACCCAAATGGCCGCGGAGGACGCAGTGGTAGCAAGGGCGGCAACGGCTATGGAAATGGCCTTTATCTTTTTAGTTGTTTAATTGAACAAGCTTAAAAGAAATGTCCATTTACTTGGACAAGTTATTATGTACTTTTTTTTTGGTAGAGTTAGAATATAAAGTGTTTCAAATTAGGTTCTTTAACTGCAAAAAAAGTTAGGATTTATGAAGAACAACCCACAATTTAAAACGACAACATAATGCTTACCATGAACAAAAATATGTTTTTCAATACATTTGTGTTCTGGGTGTTGGAAAACATTGATTTTGAATTGATTTATAAAACCAACAAATTAGCGTTTGTCTGCGTGCACACATGTGCGTTTGTAAAAGTTTTGTCTGTATATTTTTTATATTTAATAATATAATCTTTTATTATAGAAAAAAGGATATAATATTATTCAATTTATTTTATAATAATCCAATAGATTTATCAGCTTAAAAAGATCACATTCAACAATAAATGACCTCTGTTAGCATGGATTTATATCTAATTTACTAAAGAAATTACACAATAAATTACACTTTCGCCTATATTGATGTATAAATTCCCGGATATTGCTAAAGATCACTAAGCCTTAATATCCATAGTTAGTAAAGTAGTAGGTTGCATTATTTTACGAACTCAAAAAAATATTGAAAACTGTAACGGAAAAAATATTCAACATGTTTAATAGCACATCTCTTTTTGAAAAATTAGCATAATCTAATTTTATCTCTAATCTCCAAAAAACTCACAAGTCAAATTGATATGTGTTATACAAACTCAAACACAACATAGATAGCACACATAATTTCAGAATTTTGAGAATGATACATATTTTAATTTATTTTTAGTCTATTCAAAACTTGCACATCTAAGGGACATACGTTGTACACACTCGAACATAATATAGTACATATAATATCATTACTCGGTATTCATAATAACAACCACAAGTATGGAAGTTCATGTAGTTGTAGTTATTGGAGATTAATGCTTTGATGTAATCTCATTAATCATAATAAGTATAGTTTATTGTTTTTTGAAATTGGAATGTACCAAATAGTTATTTTTTCAAATACCTCATAATTTGCTTCCAATCCCACTCCCCTTACAGTTTTTCTTCCTACCAAACAAAGGCTTAAAGAGGTTCTTTTTTCAGTTGAATTATATATGATCGAAGCACCTATGGCATTGTTTTTTGAAATTGGAATGTACCAAATAGTTATTTTTTCAAATACCTCATAATTTGCTTCAAATCCCACTCCCCTTACAGTTTTTCTTCCTACCAAACAAAGGCTTAAAGAGGTTCTTTTTTCAGTTGAATTATATATGATCGAAGCACCTATGGCATTCAAACCATGATTGTTTACCCCCTGACTCTAGATTAAATGCTTGTGTTTCTTCCATACAATATGACAAGCGTGAATGCCAACCGTACTCCATCCGTTATATATTCCATATGTTGGGAAATCACTAATTGTCCAAATGAGTGAAGCTCTCATTTTGAAATTTTGCTTCTTGGAGATTTCATATGTTAGTGTACCTTCACCCCACAACTGATTCAATTCTTCAATAAAAGGCTGCAAGTACACATCAATCTTATGCTTAGGATTTTGAGGACCGGGCACGATGATCGTTAAGAATATTACGTTGTTCTTCATAGACATATCCAATGAGGTAGATTATACGATGGCAGTATCACATGACAAGATGAATATTTCTTCCCTATCATCCAGAACGGGGTAAACCTATTTGTACACAACCCAAGCCTGACATTTTGTGACTCCGCTGCATAATCAGGTTATGTCTTATTAAAATGCGGTCACGCCTCCCCGTCACGTGAGTGAATCATTATTCCCTCTTCTCTGTCACTAATTGAATGCCATGTCATGTGGCTTGCAGTCTTTTAAGAAGCAAACAATTTCTGCAATCTCAGAGTTATTGGAAAATAGTACATCTTCTTGTAGGGGATGTCATTCTGTTGTTTACCTCTAGATTTCTTCTTCTTCATGTACCTCGGTTGCCCGCAAAAGCAACATTCTTTCTTCTCAGCATCATTTTTCTTAGATAACATAAAACCATTATAACAAACATCGATTTTTACCACGAGCAATCCAAGCCCTTTCACCAATTTTTTCATCTTGTAAAAGTCATCCAAAGATTCATTCTCTTGGGGCAAAGGCCTTTTTAAACAACTCCGCGAACTTGTCTATAGCACTTTCAGATAAGGTGTACTCTGACTTAATGCTCTTGGGGTTAATGTTGCAGATTCACAGGAGTTTTTGTCAGCACTTAAATCCTAATCAGATTGGTCGGATCAAATGCATGCATGTAAACAACAATAAATAATTATAAGTGCCCATATGAACATTATAAGTAAAAAATATTTTATCAATTATAATACATTGATTATGTTGATTAGCACATCTAGCACATTTTAGTAGGAGAAAAAAATAACACTTTTAACTTATAATCAGAGATATGAACATCATAATATTTAGCAGAAAAAAAATACAAACGTTATAACCATTTTTGTTAAAATCGCAAGTTAACTTGTAAAATCGTGCGATTTTATGATTCTACGAAGCAAAACGTGTTGAATCGGTAGTAGAATCGCAATCTGGTAGAAATGTAGTAGAATCGTAGAATCTGATCGTAAAAACGTAAAAACTTACATTTCCGAGTCTACCAGAACCGTCTTTATGTGGTGCTATCGATGTATTCTTTGACGATTTAGAGCTTTCTTATGATGACCATGAGTTTGATGAAGGCAGAAATGATATAGAGGATGATTATAGTGGTGGTGGTTCGAAATTCAAATCTTTAAATGACTTGCTCGATTAGATTGTAGACTTATAATGTGCTTTATTTTATTTTGATCTTTTGAAAAAGTTATAAGCTAAGAAGTATGTTTTGTCGCATTTTTTTATATTTTTAAAGACTGGTTGGTTCTTTATTGTGAACTTTATTGCGTTATTGTGTTTTGAAAACAACTTGTGAAATTATTTTTATGAATTTATCTCACATTGTTGGACCATATGATATGATTTGTATATTACTTTATATTATTTTTATATAAAATATATATTTTAACTTTTTGGTACGATTTTACGATTTATTTTACGATTCACGAGTTTACGATTCTGCACCCCTGTTCCGAGTTTACGTAGAATCTCGATTTTAACAACCTTGGTTATAACTGATACTAAAATCGTAAAAAATTTATATTGAAAATAAGGAGGAAAAAGTTAATTTCTAAAGCTATCTTTGAGAATCAAGATACTTCATGAATAGAAGATACTAATATTCATACACAAAGTTGACTATTGAAAGAAAATATAAATAAATTCCACAAAGAGGTCCATATGAATCGATTGACAGATTGTGATTTTAAATTAGACTTCTAGTGGAAATTAAAGATTGGATAGAAAACTGTTTTAGCCCAAACAATCAATCCAATCCAAAGAATTTTGATCAATGAGATTGAAGTTTCATCGAAGGACTAACTGAGTACCATAGTTATTGAAGCTATAAGGTTTGATATGGTTGTCTGTCTATGACTACCATTGACTGGAGATAGATATTGGAGACATATATGTCGTTCTTGACCATAATAACGAATTTAGATATTTTATATTAAGAGCGAAAAGGAGATTTTTTCCGTAATTTAACAGGATAATTTTTAATAGGATAAAAATAAGCGTTTCAAATCTTGGAGTCAGCAACAACGTTCCGCCCTAAGAGTCGTCCATAGTTGACCAGACTTGAACTATATTAATCTTGGATTCATCGGAATTAAAAGCTTTGTTTGGTGTGCGAAGGGGAGGAGGAGTGACACCATTTATTTTCTCTAGGTGATGTAAATGCATTTACATCATTTTCTTTGGTATGAGGGGAGGGGTAGTAAATCATAAGTAGTTTTTGTCATTAATTTAAATTATTTATTGTATTAAAATGACTGTTATAACATTGAAATTTTTTAAAGTAACTATTTGTTTGGTTCGCGGAAGGGGAGAGGGAGAGAATGTAGCATTGTTTACTTACTTTAGGGGGAGAGGGATGGGAAATAGTACAATTAACTTCCATCTTGTTTGGTATTAGCATAAGGGAAGTATTGACTTTTTTTTATTTATCAAAATGGCCATGTTTTGGCAGAATTGGTTTCGCATGACCATGTTTTCTTGTGGAGGAATTTTTTTTGGCACTGAAGGATTTCGGAAATCCGTCTTTCAGCAAAGTCGAATTTCAGGAATCCGTCTTTCGATAACGGGTTCTTTAAATAATAGGGTGAGGATTGAGATAAGATGGATCATAGGAATCCTCTTTTTAAGATTTTTAATGAGATTTTCAGATTTCGTTGGGAAAAGACAGATTTCTGCAATCTGTCTTCTAAGATTCGGGATCAGATTTTCTAACCCAAATAGAAAATGTGATAAGCTTTTCAGATTTCATTAGGATAAGAAGAATTTCTGGAATCCTTCTTCTAAGAATCCGGATCAGATTTTCTAACCCAAACAGTACAAGTAAAGACGTATTTTTGGAATCCGCCTTCTATGATTCTGGATCAGACTTGTCTGACCCAAATAGTAAAAGGAGAAGCTTTTTGAATTTCGTTGGGATAAGACAAATTTCTAGAATCCGTCTTCTAGGATTCTGGATTAGGTTTTCTGACCTTTTATTTATTATACAAACCAAAATCTTTATGCCAATAACATATAAAATTCCCTCTACAACCAAGTTCCATCTAACCTTCCACCTTACTCTCAAAACTGAATATACACAATAAAAAACGACACGAATCCAGCACTTGAAGAATATTTCAGACATAGCTTTAAATTTTCAGTTTCCTCATTAACATCTGGAAGAATGGTGATATCTTATGTTTTAAGGTATTTTTTCCTTTGCTATATGTTATCAATTCGCTTAAACAAATTTTATTGTATAGTTTATTCCATTAAGGTTAATAAAGTGGCTGGAGGAAACTGAGCTCGAGGTAACATATGGTTTCTATCTAAAGGACATCATTGGTAATCAATGATGTGTTTACCTAACCCTAGAACAGGGTCAGTAGTACTTCGACCGCGATTTAAAACAATTTTCTGGATGAAAACAATGTTCGATCTACTGATACGATAAATTTTGTACATCCGCCTGACAACCTACTTATTTATATTAAGGGACAAATCATGGTCAATCCTAGGATCGACGACTTGAAGGGAGAAAGATCGTACAGAGGAACACTATGATTTTGGGGTATTAGTTTCCGAGAGGGGCCCCAATCGTAAAGTGGTATGTCGTTATTCTACAAATATAGTATTGTATAACACTTATTTTAATTTTTGGATTCTAAATGTTTTGATGTCTACATTTCATATGTGGTAACAACAATACCCGAGGTCCTACAATTTTGAGATTCCCGCTGGAACAGAAGGTCCCTTCGCCTGGGGAAAAAAATGATTACTATTTTGAGGGGTCGATTGATTTTATTGAGACAAAAGGATTGAAACCCGGTGACTACAAACTATCATTAACTACCCCTAACGAAAAACACTTCAATTCCCTTAAATTTTTCAAAGAGAAACCCTAAAATAATAAAAAGTTCTATACGGATTCTTAGAATCCGTTTTTGCCAAAACAAAACTAACAGAACAAAAATATGGTCATGTGATACTCGTTCTGCCAAAACATGGTCATTCAGATAAAAAAAACTAGGAAATATATGATTGTATTGAAAAGTGGTATTTCAACCCGAGCCGGTTACGATGCTAAACACCCTAAAGTCCAGCACCTCCAAAACACCGAATCCCCCTATCCCACTAATTTGGGCAAAAATCTGTTATATACCTCAATTAAATCCTCCCATGTCTCCCTAAAATTCTCCCATATCTCCACAAAATTCTCTCATATCTTTGAATATATTTTCCCAAAAAAAATTTATATCTCTAAAATTTTGGCAATCCCTTTAATATCTCAATTAAATTTCTCCCATAACTCCATAAATATCTCCCATATCTTTACAAATATTTTCCCAAAATTTCTACATATCTTAAAAAATTTCGGATTCCTCTATTTCTATTGTTAGTTGTTTTTTAACAGCTGTAAGTTATGTTTCTTACAGCTGTATGGAAAACATCTCCTCTAACAGCGGTCACAGACTTGAATTTCTTTTGCATCACAAGTACTATCAACCCCTCCAATCTAGGCCTAAGGAATTAGAAGGGACTTGCTTATGTGGAGGGGAAGAGGTCCCCATTAATATTTGCATATTTTCCCTGCCCCCTCCTTCCAAAGAAGATTTTTTGCTCAAATACCTCTCCATTTACTTTTCCTCCCCACCCCTCCACTTTTCTTTCCTAAGTCTTTGTTTGGTATGCGAAGAGGAGGGAGAGAATGAGTGACACCATTTACTTCCTCCATGGGAGGTAAATGCATTTACATCATTTTTATTTTGTATATCATTAATTTAAATTGATTATGTTATTAGAATAACTATTATGCCCTTTAAAAAATTAAAGTAATGAATAAGAAGAAAATAGAAGGGACTTGAATATATTTTACAGGAAAAACCACCAATTTAGTCCAATTTGTATTTTAAGATTGAGGTTAGTGTCCAATATGTTTAATTAAGACTTTTATTGTCCAATGTGTATTTTTGATCTGCCAATAGAGGACTTCCGTCTATGTTTCTATCAAAATATTGTCAAATCAGTCATGTGCCTCACGCGTAACGTATTTTAAAGGGAATTTAGGACATTCCAACATATTTTCTCACAAGAAAAACTTTGGTACTCAATTGTTAAACAAAATAAATATGAATACCAAATTTAAACTAAGCAAAAACATCCTAAATTCATCCCCTCCCCTCCCCCCTCCATCTTCATCCTAATCAACCGCTTTCTCTTGTAATTTTGTAATTCTTGGTTTGGCCGTCTTCTTCTTCAAACAAACTACCCATTTCGCTAGCAATTTTCATTTCATCCCTACTTTTTGTAAGCTCTAAAGGCTAGTGATCAATCTTGTTTTGATGATAACAAAACATTGAGAAGTTCTAATGTTTGTGTGAGCATTTGTTTTAATGTTAGGTTATTATGAACTAACACATGCATTGAAAGGTAGCTTCTTGTGGACATCAAAGATCATTCTACAATAAGAAGAAGCTACATTTTGCAAGTCTTCAATGGCACAAGCTTAAAGGTCATCCACAATGCTATTAAAAGATATTGCAAAATCAAAGGATGATCTTCTTGTGGATTTCAAAGGTCATTCTACATACAAGAAAAGTCTTCATTTTGCAAGCCTCCTTAGCACAAGCCAAAAGGTCATCCATCATGCTAATGGAAGATATTGCAAAATCAAAGGTCTCAAGTCCAAGCTCAAAGAGGAACTCACCTTGAAGACCAATAAGAAGATTAGTCAAGAAGCTTATAGGTATATCTCTTGTGACTAATCTTACTTGATGAATGTTAGTGTATAGTATGATGAAGCTCATACTCTTGCATGTTTTCAAAACTATATTTCATACTTTGATTTAATGTTTCAAAGGTTTTGTAAAATATTCTTTAAGTGTTGGTTAATGCTTAGGATCTTTAAAATGTATTAAATATCTTTTAAAAACACTTAGGCATGAGTTTAAGAACATTAGAAAGTAGACCAAGTGGAAAAACCAATTTTGGACAAATGTCCGGTCGACCGAGTCCTAGAACTCGGGCGACCAACATGTGTTGTCTGGTCGACCGAAGTTTCTTTTGTACTTTGTCACTTTTGAATGTTCCAAGACTCCAACGGTTATAAAAATATCGGAAGACCTACTTCAGGTTGGTCGACCGGACCACTTATCATGGTCTACCGAGATCTAGACAGGAGCCTTTGATCTTAACTTTCAAACTACTTCGGGCGACCGACTGCCTAGTCCGGTCGACCGATGATGTCCTGTCGACCGATAGCCGTTGTAACTCGATTTGCTTGCAATATTTGGACCCTATATAAGCCTTTAAGGCTGAAATTTGTTCTTTGCTCAAGCCAATAAAGGGTCCTTAGTATACAAGTTTTAGACAAGCAAATCAAACAATTTTCTATGCTAAATTCTTCCAGTCATTCATCAAAATATTTCTATTTGAGAAAGAGCTTCATTTACTTATTCTTTCATTATCAAATATGAATTAGACCTTTCATTGTAATATCCAATGCTTAGAGGGATTTCTTTTTCTGGAACTTAAATGTAAAATCTCATGTGTTGAGAATTGTTTTCATTGTAAATGGTTGAGTGGTAAGGCTTGTTTGTGAGAATGGTGGTTTTAGGCCTCCATTAGTTGGAGTGGTTCTTTCTTGTAATCATAGGAACTAGAGGGAATAGTGAACCCAAAATAGAAGTAGGGTTGATGTGTTCGTAAAACCTCCTCACTTAGTAGACTAGGTTAGAGAAAGAGTTCCCATGGGTGAAAGGGTACATGAGTGTGTAAAAGACCATTAGTTGGTTTGTCCTTCCTTGTAATCTCTCAAGACAAGCATAATGGAAAGTTGCCAAAATCCTTGGGTGTGTCCCAAGTTAGTGGATGTAGATCGCTGTAATCGAACCACTCTACATCCTTGTGTTTGATCTTCTAACTCTATTTCTTTACATTCAAGTTCTTCATTATACTTGTGCTTATGTGTTAATGAACTTGTTCTCTTATACCATAAATTGTGTATATAGAGTTAGTCAATTTTCTTGTTATCTCTAATATTAGCTTGGGCTATTTGTGTTTATGTTCTTGGCTTATATTAGAGTTAATCAACTTGCTTGTTATCTCTTCCCTTGGCTTGGGTAATAGGAATTGAATTTAGAGATCCTTATAGTTTTATATATCGCTTGCTAAATGCTATTCCTCATGACTTGTGTGTTTGTTCTTACAAATTTTGCATATAGGAATCTTAACCTAGACAGTCCTTGATCATATTCATTGTCTTGTATTCCTATTTGTTGCATATACACACATAAGTCATCTAAGTGATAACCCTTTAATTCACCTTATATGCTTAATGAACATAATTGTTGTTAAGGTGATCACTTAGGAAAAGAATTTGGTAGAAAAGTACCAAAAGTTTGAGAACCTTATCCCCCCCTCTCTAAGGTTCTCCCATTCGGGTACTGCAAATGCCCTACGAGTATTACAATTGCTATAAGAGCCTAGTCTCCTTTTTTTTAGGATTAACACCCTAGGAGGATCTATGGCCATACGATTTTCTACCCACTATTTAGAAGAGTGCATCCTACCTTCCTGTGATGACTCCATCTTCTTTATTTTGGACAAATGATTATACTTTGTGTGTCTATTGATAATTTCACCTTGTTGAGCTTTATAGATATAGGAATCTAGGTTCCTTCAATCAACAAGCAAGGTGACAAGATGCTTAAAACCCACCGAGAGATAACAATAAATGATGGAACCACAAGGAAGAGGAAAAATATGCCACAACCCTTCAAAGTTATATACTCAAAAGAACGTGGCATTGGGGGCGGTTAAAAAGAGATATTCCAAAAGAAGAAATTGAAAAGCACTCCTTAGCACTTGGATTCTCAAAGCTCAAATGACAATCAATTGAAGAACCAAGGTGCTTAAATTCAAAGAGCAAAGCTACAGGTGATGAAATGGACAAAACGTCAATCTATACTCATCATCACTTGGTAAGAAAGACAAGGTATCAAATTCACCTTCCCATGTAATAATATTTTGATTGATGTGTTTTATTTTATGGGTTTAGTTGTTTTTTATTTGGTTTATTGTTTATATGCTTTCTCTTATATATGTTGCATCTCACATTTTAGAATGTCATTTTCATATAGATATCTTTAGCATGATCTCTACATGTTCATGTTTATTTTGTCTAATGTATCTATGAGATGTAGCATATACAATTAGATTGATTCTTGTTTTTACCTTGTCATGCATCATTTCATAATCCATCTAGTTGTCATGCATTTCCCTTAGGCGTGTATGTGTATCTTGAGGATTTTAAGCTAACCTTAAAGAACCTTTCAAAAGGTACCTATTAGTTCTCAGGATTTCCTAGTAGGTACAAAAAGTTCAATCCTTCTACATGAAGATTGAAACTACAAGGAAGGGCACAAATGAGCTAAGACTCCAAGAAAAGAGTCACATGCAAAGGGTTGCAAGATTGTAGATCATCAAGAAAAGAAATTTCATCCATCATAATGACTCTATAATCACTACGAGGGAAGTGGAGATTCCACCCAATTCATCAATCACATATGAACAAAAGAGAAAAAGGGAGCAATCAAAAGTCACCTCTTCAAAGATCTTCAAAATAAGGTGTTGATCATGACAAAGATCACACAATTGGACATATTGATGATCAAAGATCAACCAAATGGTGAAACGTCCAAGCTTTTTGAGAAATGAGGTACAAAAGCATAACTCATCTCTTTTTGGTGATCATTCTTTTACTTTTGATCCCTTTGTGCTATAACTTTGTTTTATGATGAGTTAAGTAGATGACTAAGAAGTTGTGTGCTTAATTGTTTTAAACTCGCTTGCTCACTTAAGAAAAGATTCTTAGTGCAAGTAGTTTAGGATATACTTCGAGTCATTTAAAAAGAAAAAAGTGTATGTGCTTATTTGTCATTGCATTTTATGTATCTCATGTTTTGCTTGACAATTTGCTATTTGTTTATTCCAAACTTGTCAAGAATGATATTTTAAAAGCATAAACTTGCTTCTTTAAAACTGTCTCTTTGCTATGTGCATTTGATCTTTTATCTTGTTAATGTGTTTTGTACTCTACTTATACCCCTTGATCTTAATTGCTTAGAGTACAAACACAAGCACAAGTATGCACATATTTTATCTCTTTGATGCCTACTCTTCATTGCTATATGTTTAACATGATGTGTGTCAAATGTATCATTTTGATCATCATGTTAATTTGATTGCATCATATAGAGATATTATTAATATAAGTGTATTAACTGGGTGGGTTGTAAAAAGCCTCATCATTAACCCACTAGGACCCAAATAAAATGGGTACCAAAAGTGTCTTCATATGCAGGAAACATAGATGAGAGAAGAGGAATTGAATCTTGTTGAAAATATCATTCATCTTCTCTACATGTATGAAGAACAGAGTTCCTCCTTGAAGAAGATGAGACAAAACAGACGCAATTTCAAAGAAGAGCTCACCTTAAAGGAGAAAATTTGGAGACCAGCCACACCATCAATGAAAATGCAAGGAAAAGATTAGAAGTGGCTAGATCTTGTGCAAGAAGAAAAATGGGGAAGAAGAGCTAAGATGGAAATGGAATGAAGTTCCATACATCACTCCAAAGTACCAAATGCACCTCACGGGAGAGTGAGAGAAGAAGATTGGAGTCATCCCTAAGACTTCCTCAAGTGCATCAAAGAGGACAACTCAATGAGGAAAGTCAAGTATGAGCAAAAGAAGTCAAAATCTAGAGAATCATCAAATGAAGAAAATTGGTAGCTATAACCCTATCTCCCTTGCTTTAGCTTATTATTTTTTATGATTATATATGCTTGCTCTTACTCTATGTTTGTTATTGCCATATCTCATGTGCTTTCTTTCTTATCTTATGAGTTTGGTTATAACTTGTTTTGATTTGCCTGTATGTTTCAATTTCGTGATTTCTAGAAAGGCGTCTTCAAAATGACCACCTTAGTTATGTTTAAAAGGTTTTTATAGTTTTCAAAGAACCTAAGGCGTGTCTCTATTTTACAAGGGTTATCCCTCTTTGTAGTAACTTGATCTTAAAAGTTTTCTTCTTTCTATTGTTTTGGAAAATCTTATTTTTGAGGATAGATGGCAATCTTGTGCTTTCTAAGTTTATCCTAACTAGATGCCGATATCCTATGGGTTTTAATTTTTATACTTTTGAATGCAAACAACCTTGGTTTGAATTATATCTTATGTCATGTGGTTGATTTGTTCATTCTTTGAGACACCTTTTATGAGAAGTATGACTTGAATTTTAGCCTTTCGTGGGACATTCTTGATGATTGTCATACTCTCTTGTTGAAGTTTTTTTTCGGGAATGATATGAGCCAACAACTTTGTTTTTATATGCTTTACATTGTTTTAAAACAAATTTGACCAATTTCAAAAGGGCCTAAAAATACGAGCACCTTAGTTGTTTTTCAATGTTTTCTTCTTTAAAGATCTTAAGGTGTGATTTTGAGAACTTTGATGTTTTTATGAGGTTTAATCCTTGTTCTAACTTGTTTTTATCCATTCAAAGTTGCTCATGATGTTTTGGAAGTGATTTAAAATTATATAAAGGCTTTTTGGTTAAATTTCAAACACCAGAAAATACCTGTCTGCCATAACTCCGGCCGACCACCGTTGATTTCGGTCGACCGAAGGGCATGCACACCGGTCTACCGAGATTCACATCTGGACGACCAAAGTGCCCTATTTCAGTTTTAAAATGGTATTTTTCTGAGCTTTTCGCTTCTAAGCCTTTATTTTCAAATTTATTAGAAGTTGGAACTACTGTTAATTATTCTTAAAACCTTCCAAGATTTTCCAAAACATCTTAAAAAAAATTGGCACATCGTAAGGGGGAGCTTCCTTATTTGGATTTTTTAAAACCCTTTTTATGCTCTATTCAAAGATTTATATTTATATATGCCTTTTATATGGATACTTAGAGATGATGGAGAGTATTTTGAGCTTTATGCTCTTTAAGCCTTGTTTTGGTAGAGTATAATTGGATAAGTATGTTTACTTGGATGTAATACATGACAAATGTGCCTCACTTTATCTTAGTTGTCATGTTTCCTTGAAAATTCTTTGATATTATAACTCTTAGCATTTGAGTAGTTTGTTGATAGTTTGTACGTGGTGAGTAATTTCATAAGGGAAGTACCCCGTGACAAATGTGCTTATTAAAATCTTTGTTGTCATGTCTCCTTGGAATTTCTTGCATAATATATTGCATTCTTTCACATTATATCATACTTTGAAGGAAGGATGTGTTTTTAAATTGCATTTTTCCCTATCCTCCTTCCCTAGTGATATGATTTTAATTCTAATATTTTCAAATATCACTAGTTTTGTTGGCTTGTTGTTAATATTTCCAAAACCTCCATCTCCTTTGGTTATCCATGTTTTGGAAGTTTGTGCTCACCTTGATTGATTCATAACTTCCCTTTCAAACTTATGTGTTTATGTGCGTTCCTTGCCTTATGTTCTTAAACATCACCTTTGTAGTTTGGTTTGAATTCATATTTGAACTATATTCTTAACCAACTACTTGAGGAAGAGACTCATTTTGTTTTATTTAAAAAATCTCTTAGTCTCCCTCTAGGTGTCACATAAGCTCTTGTTGTTTCTTGCATATGCTCTTTAAATGAAGTCATTGTAGGACACAATGTTTAAAGCATAGCTAAATTCAAAAAGGCATGTGCACACACAAAGAAAACGAGATATCTCCCTTCACCAACAACTACTCTCATCTATTCACCATTGATGGTGATATTGAGGGATGATGATTAGAGAAGACAATTAAAAGGTAAAGAATGAAGATAGGAAGTTCTCGGTGTGTCTCTCTTCAATATGGACACAATATTGGAAGCAGAGCCAATTGAAGAGGCAGAAACAATGTTGGAAGCAGAGCCAATGCATTAGCCAAACATAGAGAAAACAAGAAATCTCACTTCACCAACAACCATGGAAAGCATCCAAAGGTGAAGAAGAAGATGGAAGTCTCTCTGTTTCTCTCTGCCCGAATTACGGCCGACCGGACACAAATATTGCGGTCGACCAAACATGCCATGTTTCTGCAAAACTGAACACTCTAAACTTACATCTTTTCAGTTTTTGCATTTCCTTATCTGGGCACTGATTGAGGGGTAGTTTATATATGTTGTCTATCATATACCCCCTCATATATGTGGTGTATGTCTACACTCGTCATATAATATGCATCATCACAACAAAAGTTGGCTTTGTTTTCATATTTTCATATCTTTTGAAGCCAACTTATGAAAATTGTATGGGAGTAGTATGTCCTTTATTGCATATCTTTTGTACTACCTCCCTTATCATTTGAGATCATGTGCATTTTCTCTCTTATATCTTTTGATCTCACTTGATTACTTTGGTTAACTCATTGCCTTAGTTGTTATACTTCTTTGGTTAACCATTGTCTCAAAGAGGAATGTTCTCCAAAGTGCTAAATTTACACCTCCTCTTTGGGTTTTTTTTTTAGATTGTGATACTTATGCCTTTTAATTTCATAGTATCACATCCATCTTATCTTTGTTAGCTTAGCTTTATAACTTGTTTTCATCTTGTTATAGCTAACATTGATTTTGTTAAAAGGGGAGATTGTACTTTCTTGATTTATTCCTTCATCTCCTCATGTTTTAGCTTGGGATGTATTTTTCATCTTTGAGCCATATGACCATTTTATATTTTATGTGTCATTATGTGCTCTCCTTATTTTGAAACCAACCAAGCTTAAAACCTCTACAAAAGATTCTTTTAAAGCTTGCATTCATCTTTAGATAAGCATCATCTCTTGACCACTCATATTTTCCCGCGAGACGAGATAATGGGTTGGACAAATATGTGGGTCTTTGGCTGGGGAATGAAAATTAGGCTCTGGGCCAGATGGAGTTTTGGCTAATTAGAGTTTGGGACGGGGAATGAATAATGGAATTAGACCAGTTTTTAGATTCATCCAGTGGGGATGGTACAAATGAAATGGTAGAAGCTTTTTTAGGTTGGTAAGGTAATATATTCTCGTAAAAATGGATTTCTCTAGAGACAAAAAAAAATTGTGTGAGGCAAGATCATATACTTTCCACCCTTTTTACCCTAGAGGATAGCTCCGATAAAAATACATTTAATGGAGCAAGCTTGAAATTTATCACGACGAGGTTGAGTGTTATGTGCGCAACAAAGAGAACCAGAAACTCTGAGAGTGTCATATGATGGGGGTTATGGAATAATATTTTGTGAGGCGTCTTGCCTTTTAGAACTTTGCGAGGAATTTTATTGATAAGATAAGAAGTTGTTAAGACACATTCTCCCCAAAATTGGATAGGTAGGTTAGCTTCAAAGTGTAAGGCTCTTGCAATATTTAGAATATGTCTATTTTTACGCTCAACCCGTCCATTTTGTTGAGACGTATACACACAAGATATTTCATGCAAAATCCATTTCTCACGAAAACTCACTCTCATTGTCATCACTACGAACCAGTTTAATTGAATAATTGTTTTGAGTGGAAACCATTTGACAGAAAAATGGAAAATTAGTTTGATCCTCAATTTCATCACGCAATAAATAAACCCAAATGACATGGGAATAATCATGCACAAAACATATCAAATAATGTGTCACATTCAATAATGTTATTTTATTACTATATGGAGGTAAATTTCTGAAGGACGGTCCTTCAAAAAACATGGAAGATTTTTTATTACTATAAGGAGGTTATTCTTATATATATATATATATATATATATATATATATACCAACAGGGCAGGACCCTTTTAAGCTACCGGCATATGTGGAAGGTTTTACAGGCCATGCTTAAACATGAGAAGCCATTTCAGAACTCAAAAGCCACTAAACCACGCCCAAACGCCCTAACGCCTTCATCCTCTCAACGGCTTGACGGGCTTAACAGGCTTAACGGTAAGTTCGGCTTTTCCTTCCTGAAGCAACCTTCATACTTAATCATATTCTAACCATAACGCCAGATTTCTTAGAAACCCCTAGTCCTTAGACATCTTAATCATGGAGTCTCTATAGATTCATTAATCAGCCATAATTCAACACAAGAGAGTTTAGCCTATAAGGCTAAGCATAAACTTCAAAATATAAACAATAAAAATAAAAATAAAAGACAGAAAATAAAATACTTACAGAAATATGAAGAGAAGCCTTATATACAAAAGCTGCTGAAAGATATTATTGATAAGGGTTGTTGTTTACAAGAGAGAGAGAGAGAGAGTGTAAAGAAAAGCGTGCTTACAAATGAAAGTTTATCCGCCTTATATAGACTGCGGATCTCAAATCAAACTTAAAAACTACATAATCTACAGTAGTCTAAATTATTACATTTGCTTTATTAAAGCATTGTCTTTTTAATAAAGACGAATCTTCTTACTTTATTAAAGTAACGAATATAATCTTGTCGGAAATAATGTAAAAGTAAAGATTCCTTTACTATTCTTCAATCTTATCTTTTCCCTTCTTGGATTTTTCCAAGATCTCAGTTATGAACTCTGCTGACGTCTTCAATACATCCTGAATATCAATTTCAATTTCATTTGGATCTTGAGCATCCTCAAAATCATCTAATTCTTGAAATTTATTGACACTTGTCATTGAAGTATCACTTCCTACAGATTTCTTTTCTTTTTCCATCTGTTTTTTCTCTGCCAAAACTTTTCCTAAATCTTTAAGATACTTGGCAACAATTTCTTGACTTGAAAGATTCATATCTTCCACCTTCGAAGTATCACCTCCAAATCTGAATGTCAGATTTTCTTGAATTTTCATTTCATTACACTTATCAAGTGTTTCCTTGATTTTATCAAGAGTATCTAAGCAATTTAATTGCTTTGTTTTGGGATCTTCCTTCATCATTGTATCCCAAAATCTTGTATATGAACATCTTTTTAGACATAAGATATTATTATGATCAGTCCCAATTTTGGGATCATTCCGCCATATATACGGGATTGAGAATTCTATAAAGAAATTCATTTGGTTATAACCAGGATAATGTCTTTTAGACATATTAGGAGTTACTTGAATATAATCATTATAATACTCCTTGAATAATAGAGGTAGAATCTCCTCTGAAGTTCCATAGAACTGCCACCAGTTTATAAACCAGTTGGGGATTTTTCGATTATAAATCTGAGAACATAGCTTAACAAACCATGTATGGGTTCTTTTCCCATTCTCATATAGGAACACTTTATCAAAGGCCTGGATATAATCCCAATAGTTGTATTTCAACTGAGTATTCTTTATAAAGAATGATTTTTCACTTATTAAATGAAAGTGATATTAATCCTTATAGATATTCTGAACATAAGTTTATACACATAGGATTAGTGCAAGTTGCATTTAAACCTTTAACCTTAGAAGGGTTACCTGAAAGCTTTATAGCAGCTTTAAGAGATGGTAGAAATCTTGATTGGAAAAAATCAATCATGGGTGTTTTACAATCTAGCCTGGCTAGAGGGCCAGTATATTTTAATGTTTATCCAAATTTACAGCTTTCATTAACTTATAGCAATATTCTAGATGCTTTAACATTAAATGTTAAGACTCATGGTTATAACTATGCTCCAGGATCTGAAGTTATTTGTATATGTTATAGGATTTATTTCAAACCCTTATATACTTTGAATCCTCACTGCAAATTGGCAGATAAAAAATTGAATGAAACAATTATAATTGAAACCAATTTTGGTAGATCTAATATAACTACCAGAAGATCTATTAAGTGGGATGAGATAACTTTCCCTGATAATTGGCAAATAGAAAGGGCCATGAGACCTCAGCCTGTCATACAGACAAAATTGTTAAATGTTGTGCAGACTCCAGAAGGATCTGTATCTTTAAATTTTGGAAATAATAATAGGTTAAAAGATGTTTCTAAATCATCAACCCCAAGATCTTGTAGATCTTTCATATCTCCATTAGATCCAGATATCCCTGGACCCTCAAGACTTTTTGAACAAAATCTTAGACCATCTAGGTTATCTACCTCTTATATAAAAGAGGATAGAAAAGATGATAGTAGCAATGAGTCTGTCAAAGATAATAAAGTTGATGGATTAAGATTACATGATGATAATATATTAAGAGCCTTTAATAATAAAAAGGATGTTGAGACTCTGTCTCAAATGAGTTATAATTTAGGTAATGGATAGTAAACCTAAATTAGATTTCAATTCTGGTTCTGAAGCCAGAAAAATTATTAGTAATGAATTTAAATTACCTAAATGGGAACTTTTTAGAAAATGGTTCTTTGATAATTTTGATAAAATTAGACAAAAAGAATTTCAAAAAGAATTCTATGAATTTTGTGAAATGCATAACGAAATTATATATTTTGTTCCTTGGTTTTATTCAACCTATATCCAAAATTATATTAATATTTTGGAAAGAAATTATAATTTAACAAATGGTAATGTAATAAGGGATATTAATCCTCCATTAACAGAATTTAAGGTGGAAAATTGTGATTTTCTAGCTCTATCAAAATTATTTGAGGATGATAGCTTAAATATTACTGTTAAACAGGTTAATTTGTTAATAAAACAAAATAATTTTGCTAATCTTAATTTAAATATATTAGGAGAGCAAATGATTTCTTTACATAAGAAAATTGATAGTGTAATAACACTAATGAATAGTCAAATTACAGTGGTAAAACCAGAAACTGTTGAACCATTGAAGGTAGAGATTAATTTACAAAGTCCTCCTGAAATTAAAGACTTTAAGTCTAAGAAATCTTCTGCATGGGAGAAAGATGTCACTGACAAATTAGTAGAACTTCTAGGAAGTCAAGTGTCAAAATTAAGTTTAAATACTTTAAGTGATAATGATATAAATCCTTTTGGAAAAGATTCAGATAAATCATCCAATGAAGATAATATTAATGTAGTAATAAATGACTCAGATGATAATATTCATGTTGTAGTAAATGAAAAATGGGAAACTAAGCCTATTCAAAAGAGGTATTATTATACTAAACCCTCACCGATAGATACTCTTCAAGAAGAAGATTATTTTCAGCTTTTTTTTTGTTTTTTTTTTTTTTTGTTTTTTTTTTTAAGATTATTTTCAGCTTAATAATAGCTATGGTGGAAAATATATCTATGAATGGAACATAGATAATTTCACTCAAAATCAAATTTTTAGTCATATGCATAGGATACTTATGTATTCTACAATTGCTAAAAATGAAGGTAATAGTGACCTTAATATTGCAAAAATGATAATTGCAGGATTTACTGGCCAACTAAAAGGTTGGTGGGATAACTATTTAAAACCTGAAACTAGAGAAGGCATTTTAAAAACTGTTAAAGTTGAAAATGGTGAAACCAAAGAAAATGCTGTTTATACTCTTGTAGTTCAAATTATTGAACACTTTACAGGGACATTCTCTGAAAATTATGATACAATAAGAACTTTATTGCAAAATCTTAGGTGTAAAACACTTACTGATTTTAGATGGTATAAAGATACTTTTCTTAATAGAGTATTACAATTACCAGAGAGTGATAGTACTCACTGGAAAGCTAAGTTTATAGATGGCTTACCTCATTTATTTGCGGAAAGAATTAGAAAATCTTTAAAAGGTAATAAACCTACAATTCCTTATCAGGAATATAGTTATGGGAAGTTAATAGGAACTTGTACCCAGGAAGGATTAAATCTTTGTAATGAAATTAAATTAAATCAACAATTAAAAAACCAAAGAATTGTTGAGAGAAAACAATTAGGTGAATTTTGTGGTCAATTTGGTATGGATATGCCTGCTTATAAGCATAAAGGTAAAAAAACAAATGGTTGATAAACCTTCTTATTATAGAAAGAAGAAAAGAAAATATTCTAAAAAGAAATTAGAAGAAAAAGCTGATAAGAAAGAAAAGAGGAATTCCTCTAAAAAGTATAAGAATTATAACAAAAAGAAAGACAAAATAATTGTCTGTAATAAATGTAAAAAAGTCGGACATATTGCAAAAAATTGTTGGACTAAAAAAGAGATTAAAAATCTTGAATTTTATGATGAAGTCAAAGACAAATTATGCAAATTATTGCTAGATTCAACTGATAGTTCAGATCAATCTGATAGTTTAGATATAATAGAAAGTGACTATTATACTAGTTCTTCTAATGAATCGGAATGTGAACCCTGTCAAATAGAACAATCTTGTATAAAGCCTCCTACGAAGGATGAACAGCTTTATAAGATGATATCACAATTTCAAGATGAAGATCATGAAATTAATGTATTAGAATCTGATCATTGGATAGAATTGTTAAAAACAATTAAGGATCCAGAATTGAGATTAAAAATGATAGATCAGATGGGTAATACTCCCAGTACCTCAAAGAGTAAAAATAATAAAGAAGAATTTGATATTAATAAATATAAAGAAGAATATAGTATGTCTGAAGTTCATAAAATGATCTTAGATAATAAAAATTCTAAGGAAAAGCCAACTTCAGTAAATGATATTCTTAAAGAGATTGATAATCTTAAATCTGAGATTAAAGATTTAAAAAAGAAAAATGGTGAAAATGATACTAAGATTTCTAATTTAGAAACCTTAACCATTGTGGATAAAATTGATAAAAAATTTAAAAATAAAGCAAAAGAAGAAATTCTTAAAGAAACTGATAATGATCAGGATAAAGAAGAATTTTTACAAATGCTAGAGTATGTAACTATACAGAAATGGCATATAAAAATTACTTTATTAATAGGGAATTATTATTCTCAAGAATTTACTGCCTTATTTGATAGTGGTGCAGATTTGAATATTATTCAAGAAGGGGTAATACCTACTAAATATTTTGAAAAAACCACTCATAATATCAAACATGCAGGTGGTGACAAAATGGATATTAAATATAAATTATCCAAAACTATGGTTTGTACTGATGGTAAATGCATACCATTAAGTTTTTTATTAACTAAAAATAAATTATCTGTTCCTGTGATATTAGGACAACCATTTATAAGTAAAATTTATCATTTTAGATGGATAGATAGAGAAAAAATGATAGCAACTTATAAAAATGAACCAATTACATTTAAGTTCATAACTAAACCTTTTACAAAGGTATTAAATAATTTATATGAAGATATTCTATATAAAGAAAGACAATTAGGCTTTCTTAAATATGAAGTTAATATGCTTACAATTGAAGAAAAACTGGACAATCCTAAATTAAAGGAAAAGATAGTTAATATAACTAACCAGTTTGCTTTAGATATATGTAATGACCATCCTAATGCTTTTTGGGATAGAAAAAAACACATGGTAAGTTTACCTTATGAGGAAAACTTTAATGAGGAAGATATTCCTACCAAGGCTAGGCCTTGTCAAATGAATTCTGAATATTTAGAATTTTGTAAAAAAGAGATTCAATCTTTGTTAGAAAGAAAAATTATAGGACCATCTAATTCTCCTTGGTCTTGTACTGCTTTCTATGTTAATAAACATTCAGAAATTGAAAGAGGTGTACCAAGATTGGTAATTAATTATAAACCCTTAAATAAGGTATTAAAATGGGGTAGATATCCCATTCCAAATAAAAAAGATTTATTGGACAGATTATATGATGCTTTAATATTTTCTAAGTTTGATTTAAAATCAGGATATTGGCAAATTCAAATTAATCCAGCAGATAGGTATAAAACTGCCTTTAATGTACCTTTTGGTCAATATGAATGGTATGTTATGCCTTTTGGTTTGAAAAATGCTCCCTCTGATTTCCAGAGAATTATGAATGATATTTTCATGAATTATACTGATTTTATAATTGTCTATATTGATGATATCCTAGTATTCTCTAAGACAATAGAGGATCACTTTAAACATTTAGAAATATTTAAGAAATTAGTAATAACTAATGGGTTGGTAATTTCTAAACCAAAAATGGTTTTATTTCAGACTAAGATAAGATTCTTAGGTCATAATATTGAGAAAGGTGAGATAATACCTATAAATAGAAGTATAGAATTTGGAAGTAAATTTCCAGATATAATAACTGATAAAACTCAGTTACAGAGATTTTTAGGAAGTTTAAATTACATCCTACCTTATTACAAAAATTTAGCAGAGGATACAGCAATCTTATATGATAGATTGAAAAAGAATCCTAAACCTTGGAATGATAGTCATACTAAGGTAATACAAAGGATTAAGCAGAAAGTAAAAACTTTGCCTTGCTTGATGATATCTAATCCTAATTGGGATAAAATTATAGAAACAGATGCCTCTGATATAGGGTATGGTGGAATCCTGAAACAGGTTAATCCTGAAAACAAACAAGAAAATTTGATTAGATTTCATTCAGGAAAATGGAACACTGGTCAGAAAAATTATGCTACTATAGCTAAGGAAATCCTAGCCATAGTCAAATGCGTATTAAAATTTCAAGATGATTTATATAATCAGAAATTTATAATAAAAACAGACTGTCAATCAGCTAAGTATATGTTTAATAAAGACTTTAAACATGATGTTTCTAAGCAGATGTTTGCTAGATGGCAAGCTAATTTAGCGCCATTTGATTTTGAAATCATTTATAAAAAAGGAGAAGATAATAGTCTTCCAGACTTTTTAACTCGTGAATATTTATGATTCATTTAAATCCAATAATTAAACAAATGTATTTTGACCAATGGTTACAAAATTGTACTTATTATGATAACATTAATTTAAAATGTTATGAAAATAATGAAGAAATTATAATTTCAGATGATGAAGACACAAGTCTCCCGGACAATAAATCCTTGGAACAATTGATAAAATTGGATTTGAAAATATTTGCTGATATGGAAGTTGATGATAATAATATTGATAATTCATCTAAATCTCCAGACAAACAGTTATATACTAAAGATGAATGGTTAGATTATATTTATGAGGATAAGATAACACAATCTCATATTGAGACATCCCAGGACATTGAAAATTTAGAAATATTTTGTGATAGAATGGATGATGATATAGATTATTCAAATGATGAACCATATAGTATTAATGGTCATATTAATTCTTATAATGCAACATATGTTTATAATCTATTGTTTGATGATCCATATTATACAGATATGTCTGGTTACAGAGGTAATTCCTCTTATAGAGGAAGAGGTGGAAGAGGCAGAGGATCTGATAGAATCCTTTCTCAACATGGTAACAAGAAGTTGATAGCTTCTGACATTTCTGGTTTATCCAGGAAAGATGAGGATGAATATGCAAGGTTTAAAGCCTAGCAGGAGACTCAAGAAGGTAATACCTCAAGTAGTTCAAGTGCTCCCTCTTTTGCTAGAATAGTAGAAGAAGGAAAGCAAAAGGATGAACTTATGGTTAAAAACCAAGAAGAAAGAGTTATTTTACTCTTAAATGATGATGATATCAAATGGGAAGATCAGCCCTGGATTATATATGAGAAATACCTCAACAATATGGGTAATACCTTTGAGACTTATAAATGATAGATCAGATGGGTAATACTCCCAGTACCTCAAAGAGTAAAAATAATAAAGAAGAATTTGATATTAATAAATATAAAGAAGAATATAGTATGTCAAAATATATATATATATATATATATATATATATATATATATATATATATATATATATATATATATATATTACCGTACATGTGAGGAGAGGGAATCTCCTTAAATCATTTAAGCCTTTAAGCATCCAACTAATTATCTGGAATTTTTACTACTTAAATTAATTTAAAAGATTTTAATTGATTCGGAGAACTTTATCACTATTATAGTAATTATGAAATTCATATTTTTGTTTTTTTATATAACCACTCATAATGAATTTTCGCAACTACTTACTATCATTTATCTAAACCTCATCAAGCTCTCCTTTTTTGTAACTAATCATCATGAATTTGACTAGTATTGTCACACCCCGTAACATGGAGATCACCGGTCAGTGCCTCATCTACCAATGAGACACTGAACCCTTATACAAAAATACTAAAAACCAAATAAACTTCTTTACAAATCTTAAAGGACTTCAAAGTCTTATATCGAACTGAAGGGTTTCAAAGGTAAATTTAAATTCTTACAAAACAATAATATAAGTGTTTAAACAAAATGGAAACAACACTATCTATTATATAAGTTCAATAACTCTCCTCGATCCAATCCTCACAATGGCTACCATCGTCATGAGCATCTGCAAAAGAACAAGTAATTTACTGAGCTACTAAACTAGCATAGTAAGTATCAACAACCCTTGGGATGAAGCATCAAATATGACTCAAAAATATGTTAGGATTTATGAAGATCATCCCACAATATAATAAGAAATCATAATGTTTACAATGAACAAAAATATGTTTTTCAATACATTTGTTATTCGGAGTGTTGGAAAACATTGATTTTGAATTGAATTATAAAAACCAGCAAATTAGTGTTTGTCTGCGTGCACGCACGTGCGTGTCTAAAATTTTTGTATGTATTTATATTTTTAAAAAAAAAATCTCTTGTTATATAAAAAAAGATATAAGATTATTCAATTTATTCTAAACCAATGCAATGGATTTATTAGCTTAAAAATATCACATTCAACAATAAAAGACCTCTTTAAGCATGTATTTATTTCTAATCTACTAAATAAATTACACTTTCGCCTTTATTGATGTATAAATTCCCGGATAATGCTCAAGGTCACTCAACCCTAATATCCATAGTTAGAAAAGTAGTAGTTTGCATTATTTTATCAACTCAAAAAAATTATTGACAACTGTAATGACAAAATATTATCGACAAGTGTAATAGTACATCTCTTTTTTTAAAATTAGCATAATATAATATTATCTCCAATCTCTGAAAAACTCACAAGTCAAATTGATATGTGTTACATAAACTCAAACACAACATAGATAGCACACATAATTTCATTACTTCTAATAAGTATAAAATACGGAATTTTTAGAATGATCCATATTTTAATTTATTTTTAGTCTATTAAAATCTTGCACGTCCAAGGGACATACATTGCACACACTCGAACACAACCGAGAGCTGAAATACGTTTCAGCTCGATCTCGAAGACTTAAATCAGGGAGATGGAGCTGAAATTTCAACGAGCTCCCTAACCAGACAGAGGCCTTGCCTTCTAAGTCGAGCCATACCAGCAGGAGTTTGACAAAGGCCAGCACCACACGACATGCCGGTCATTTCAGGGCCACATTGGTGTTCGAACCACGAGTGGTGGTGGCCGACAGGGACATCCAAATGGATTTATTTCTAATCTACAAAATAAATTCCACTTTCGTCTATATTGATGTATAAATTCCCGGATATGGCACAAAGTCACTAAGCCTAAATATCCATAGTTAGAAAAGTAGTAGTTTGCATTATTTTACCAACACCAAAATATTATTGACAACTGTAACGGTAAAATATTATAGACAAGTGTAATAGTACATCTCTTTTTGAAAAATTACCATAATCTAATTTTATCTCTAATATCTGAAAAACTTACCAGTCAAATTTATACGTGTTACACAAACTCAAAAACATAGATAGCATACATAATTTCATTACTTCTAATAAGTATAAAATACGGAATTTTGAGAATGATGCATATTTTAATTTATTTTTAGTCTATTCAAAACTTGCACGTCTAAGGGACATATGTTGCACACACTCGAACATAATATAGTACATATAATCTCATTACTCGGTATTCATAATAACAACCACAAGTACGTAAATTCATGTAGTTGTAATTTTTTTAGTATAATTCTTCATTGTAATCTCATTAATCATAATAAGTATAGTTTATTGTATTTTTAAAATTGGAATGTACCATAAATATTTTTTACAAATACCTCATAATTCACTTCCCCTTCCACACCCCCTACACTTTTCCTTCTTACCAAAATTAAGGCATAAAGAGGTTCTTTTTTAGTCGAATTATATATAATCTTTTTAAGTTGAAGAAGCACATAATTTAGGTATCCAAACTGACACATTCTTCTTAGTCTAATCCAATTATGAAATCTGATTTGGGTGGATTGAGAAACTTCAATTATGAATTGAGTTTGAAAAGAATCAATTGTAGATTGGATTCGATTGGCTTGAGGTGCGGCTAGGGCAAGGAGCCGAGGAATGGATCTTTAGATCTGAATCTGCTACCAACAACACAATTCACCCGATAATTTATTTAGTATATTAGAAATAATTCCACGTTTAAAGAAGTTCTTTTTTAGACGAATCGAAGTTAATTTAATTGCTAAAATGTGCTTACTTTTATTTTTAATTAAGATTCAAATATCTCCCGAGATATATAAGTTTGTATACATCTTAAATTATCGGTTATGAGGATAAGAAATGATAAAAAAAAATTAGGTAATAGTAGACTCGTAGGATCGTAACGATCCTATGATCCTACACCGATCCTACCGATCCTACCAGATTTCCGATCCTACGTAGGATCTAACTCGAAACACCCATCAAAACTCGTAGGATCGTACGATCCTACGAGTCAACTGCCATGATAAGCATGCATTTATTTCTAATATACTAAATAAATTACACAATAAATTACACTTTCGCCTATATGGATGTATAAATTCCCGGATATGGCTCTAGGTCACTAAGCCTTAATATCCATAGTTAGAAAAGTTGTAGTTTGCAATATTGTACCAACTCCAAAAATTTATTAACAACTGTAACGGTAAAATATTATCGACAAGTGTAAAAGTACATCTCTTTTTGAAAAATTACCATAATCTAATTTTTCTCTAATCTCTGAAAAACATACCAGTCAAATTGATACGTGTTACACAAACTCAAACGCAACATAGATAGCATACATAATTTCAATACTTCTAATAAGTATAAAAAACGGAATTTACTTTCCATCGAGCGGTTGTGTGGATTTATTTCCTATTATTCAATATAAACATATTCTCTCAGTCTCTCAATATCTCTTTCCTTTTTCGGATCATCACCATGGAAGCCTAGGTTGCCGACCAGCCATGGCTGCTACTTCCTCGTCGACCGATTGGGGGCTTGGACAAAAAAGCCCTTCACAGACATTATATTACAATCTAAAGAAAGTGCTACGACCCCATCGCAATTGCCGATCAAGCCTCTTGATGTTTTCAAGGGAGAACCAAGCTTAATCATTGAGTAAGAAGAACACCAGATTCTAGAGGCCCAATGGCGCCTTGCTTGTGTAGGGAAATTCAAACGTCTATGCCCTCCGTTGGATATCTTCAAGAAGGATCTCGGTCGGGTGGGTTTTAAAGGAGGATTTTGGGTTGGATGGATTAATAGTAATCATCTCATCAATCGATTTCAATAGGAAGAGGATTATTGTCGATTTGGCATCGAGGGCAATGGAGATTTTGTAATCTATGGATGCGTGTGATACCCGGGACTTTTGCTTTCGTGTTATTTTGCATGTAATTAATTTTGTGTGACTTATTGTGTAGACATATTTCATTTCGTGTAATTATATGTTTACGTGCCTTTTTAATTTTGCAACATGTTACGTGTTACTTTTTCGATACGTTTTATTGAGAGGCATTTCGCACACGTATCGTAATTAGAGGACTTATTTGTGTTTCACTTAGATGATGGATTGGAATTAGTTAGAAATTTTATTGTATTACAAAATTAACCATAATAAAGTAGGAATTAAAAAATATATATTATAAGGAAAGGAAATATTTTAATAAGAAAACAAAAAGAAATAAAGCGGATTGTGCTCGTGTGCGTGTGTAGCAAGGAAAAAATTAAGAAAATAAAATAAAATAAATGCAGCAACGTGGGATCATGGGAATGATCAGGCAATCATGGGATCATGAGGGATTGAGGGCTTTGGAAAAAAAAAATAAAAACACCAAGGCATTATATAAAGGGGGCTCTGCTTCCCACTCACGGAAAAGAAATAAAAGAAAAACAGTAAGAATTTTTGGTTTGAGTTTAATATATCTAGCAACTTCGAGTGAATTTTTGAGTGAGTAATTCTTATCGGATTTCGGCGAAGCTTATACGTAAATTGATCACGACGAAACAAGCTACGAAAGCGTGGAAGAGGATTCACATTTCGAATTCGGAGTTGGAAGATATCTCACCAGGAACGGGGGAAGATTTTGTGAGTTTTAGATTTCTGTCCAGAACTTTGAGAGATCACCGAGGGAGCGTTATTTGTCCGTTTTCAACGTATTATACACCGATTCGAAGATAATCGAATAAGCTTCGAGTGAGCGCAGACGGAACGCCATTTCGATTCCCGAACAGAAAGTTATAGCTCTGCGAGTAAGGCTGGGTAGTGCTGTCTCGAATTTTCTGTTTTTAATTGTCTTCGTAAGAGGTAGGGACCTTTTCGTCATTTAATTCTCGCATTTATTTCTGCACAGTAAAAGCGAATAAATTATTCTATTTACAAAAATATTTTCATGAATTGTGTTTATTGCTTTCGATATTGTATAAACTATTTTGGAATTTAATATCTATCTTGGAATTGTTATGTTACCTAATGAGATATAATCTGAAATATTTTTACCGTTTTATGTAAATTTGTTATATATCTAATTGTATATCTTTATAGTTATTCGTGAATTGTTAATTGATCAATTGATGAACTTGCCTAATTGTTTTATCGTTTTGGTCGTCTTAATTGATTAAATACTTTGAGTCGTCTTATTTGGTCATGTCGTCTTTAGTCCTATGTGGTTTGGTCGACCGAGTCGTCGCCCTATTTTGAGCTCGTGTCTAGAATCTACTCAATGACAGGACTCGTTCGATTCGTAAGATTCTGAGGGTGGTCCTGCGGGTGCTCTTGGTGCGGATCCCGAGGGTCTTGCGATGTGAATGTGTGCGGATACCGAAGAATCCTGCGGGTGCTCTTGGTGCGGATTCTGAGGGTCCTGCGATATGATTATGGGAAGATTCCGAGGGTGGTCCTGCGGATGTCCTTGGTGCGGATCCCGAGGGTCTTCCTACGTGAGCCTTACCCTGATGTGGACTATCATTGGGATTGCAACGGTTTTGTGGAGTCCAAGGTTTTGGATGATGATACAATGTAGAATGAGTCCTTAAAGTTTGCATCCGTCGTTCAGGGAGTGAAACTGAACCCATGTGATGAACTATTTGAGCCCTCCTAGTTTGGACTATAACTAGGTCCGTTGCAATTATTGTCGTGAATAGATGCCTAAGCTCGAATGGTGGGAAGTCGTGTCATAGCAGTAGCTGTGCTCGTAGTGTCTAAGCAAGTGTGTAATCGTGTGTACCGTATGAGTAGAGCATGGTGCTTGTCGTACATTCGGTTATGTAAGTGCTTGGATATGAAGAGTATGGTTATCTCGCTTATTTGTTGTTTCATACTTGTTCGTTCTTTTTATTGGTCCCTACTGAGCACCGTAGCTCATTCCATCCACTTTTACTGTGCAGATGATTTAGGGGACGAGCAACACTACGAAGATGATGGCATCTGGGATGGGGATTATGAAGAGTGATTCATAACCGGTTTCAATTAAAGAATTTAGTTTACTTCATTATTAGTTTCGTTGAACAATTTCATTTGTAATTATTAGTTTCCGCTGTTTAACTCTTATTTCGGATTACTTCCTAATTGAATTCCCATTTAGTAACTCTGTTTGTCGGCTTTGGTGTTTCATTAACCAATGAGACACTGCCTTGTCATCGACCCTGGTTACGGGGTGTGACAATGCGTGTCTTCAAGTGGACGCTTGATTTTAATGTCCATGAAGAACCTTCGATTGTACCGGCATGGATTAGTTTTTTGGGATTGCCTCTCCATCTTTTTCACAAATCAAAGCATTTTTCTTTTGCTTCAGCAATGGGTAAGCCGCTTGCTTTGGATGATCCAACGGCAAATCACAAGTCCAAGTGTGGCCCATGTTGCGTTGAACTAGATTCGTTCAAAGAATTGCCTAATAGGATATGGATTCATCACGCCAAATCGGGTAGAGATTTTGGCAAACTATTACCTATGATGATCTTCCTTCATATATACTACCCACATTTCATAATATAAATTTTTTAGGATATGTAGTAAAAAAAATATAATAAGGTATTTTATAATCAAAATATCAATATTATTATCTTACATAGGACTTGTATTCCACTAATTCAATTTAAGAGAGTAATAATGATAATTTAATTTTAAAAAATACCTTAATTTTTGCTTCCCTAATTTTCACAACACATCATAAAAGTATTATATTAAGGAATAGAGTGAGTACATAACAAGCCAAATTGATCAGTTGCCCTTACTACGAGATATGCCTACTTGCAACTTAGTTATACTTCAAAAATAAATGGGTAAAAGAAAAACATAATATTAACTTTAAGCCTAGATACACATGCACATCGGGGGATTTATGCTACCTTTTCGGGTAAAAAATTCCTACAAATAGGTCATGCATAAGGGGAAAATAGGGGCTGAACCGGTGTAATGGGTCCGGCCCTACAATTCCCTCACAGTTCTGAACAACAATACATAACCTTTACTTGAGGCCTGCTGAGCAGCTGTTGGCGCTGCTTTCAAAGAAGTGTTAGGCCGGACCACCCATTGAACATGTTCCACTATACTGTTTTGGATGAGAGGATATACATATTTGAAAGGTTAGAGGAAATACTAACTATATAAGTTATAATTAAGCTTAATCCACCATCAAATCACCAGCTCGTCTATGCCTCTAAGGCAGGGAATCTTATCCCTGGCGCAATGAGAAATTGAGGATTTCCATCCTCGGCCCTCAGATATCACTTTTAGTCCTAGTTCTAATTTGAAGTTTTGATTAATCATCAACACTCGATAGTGGAAATTGTTTCACGATGAGCTTCAGAGTTCTAAACTGACGATGAAATTTTAATAAGAATATTACAATTGACTACAATTTTCCATACTATTCTTGATGAGTTCAACACTGATTCAGACATTGTAGCGATAGTCATGACGAACAAACCCTTGTAAACAGCAAGAAAATTAACACAGTTGGAACAGTACTTTCAAATCTGGATAATAATAGGTCACGATCATGGGCTTAATATCCGCTCGATATTAATAAATTCTTCAATTCATAAAGATAAAATGTCTTTTGTTTTTCAATATACGTGGTTCTTCTGAGGAACTAATCATAGCAATTCCAGAGTACTATATCATATAAATATTTGTTATATAAAATTGCCTTACAAGTCAGGAAATTGTTTGTTTATGGCTTTGCTCGTAAAAGGAGCGATTCCTTTCTGTTGATAAATGTACTAACTAGTCACACCTGCTATTCCTCAAAACTTACTCATAGAAAAGTAGTAAATTTGAGACACTAGGATATGGTTAATGTTGCATATTTACAGAATTTTTTGTCAGCACTTAAATCCTAATGGGATTGGTCGGATCAAATACCTGCATGTCAACACCAAAAATAATTGATAAATAATTATAAGCGCCCATATGAACATTATAAGTAAAAATTATTTTATCAATTATAATACATTAATTATGCTTTTTTTTTTTACATTAATTATGTTGATTAGCACATTTTAATAGGAGAAAAAAATAACACTTTTAACTTATAAGCAGAGATATGGACATTATAATATTTAGCAGAAAAAATATGTAAACGTTATAACTGATCCTAAAATCATAAATTTTTTACATTGAAAATAAGGGGGGAAAGTTAATTTCTAAAGCTATCTTTGAGAATCAACATGCTTCATGAATAGAAGATACTAATATTCACACACAAAGTTGACAATTGAAAGAAAATAAAAACAAAGTCCACTAAGAGGGCCATATGATTCGTTTGACAAATTGTGATTTTAAATTAGACTTTTAGTGGAAATTAAAGAATGGATAGAAAATTGTTTAGCCCAGACAATCAATCCAATCCAAAGAATTTTGATTAATGAGATTGAAGTTTCATCGAATACCATCGTTATTTAAGATATAAGCTTTGATATGGTCGTCTATCTTTGACTACTATTGACTGGAGAGATATTGGAGACATATATACCGTTCTTGACCAAAGTAACGAATTTAGATATTTTATATTAAGAGCGAAAAAGAGATTTTTTTCGTAATTTAACAGGGTAATTTTTAATAGAATATAAAAATAAGTTTTTCAAAACTTGGAGTCGGCAGCAAAGTTCCGCCCTAAGAGTCGTCCTTAGTTGACCAGACTTGAAGTATATTACATCGGCAGCAAATGTTCTGCCCCTACATTCATCGGAATTAAAAGCTTTGTTTGGTGTGCGGAGGGGAGGGGAGGAGGTGTGACACCATTTATTTTGTCTAGATGATGTAAATGCATTTACATCATTTTGTTTGGTATGAGGGGAGGGGAAGTAAATCATAAGTAGTTTTTGTCATTAATTTAAATTATTTATTGTATTAAAATGATTATTATAACATTTAAAAAAAAATTAAAAGTAACTTTTTGTTTGGTTCGCAGAAGGGGAGAGTAAGAGAGAGTTTCACCGTTTACTTCCTTTAGTGGGAGAGGGAGGGGAAATAGTACAATTAACTTGCATCTTGTTTGGTATGAGCATAAGGGAAGTATTGAGTTTTTTTTTTTCAAAATGGCCATGTTTTGGTTGAATTGGTATCGCATAGCCATGTTTTTTTTATGAAGGATTTGTTTGGCAAGGAAGGATTTCGGAAATTCGTCTTTTAGAAAAGAAGAATTTCAGGAATCCGTCTTTCGATAACAGGTTCTATAAATAATAGGTTGAGGATTGAGATAAGACGGATTCTAGGAATCCGTTTTTTAAGATTTTAGATTTCGGATTTTCATATTTTCTAACCCAAATAGTAAAGGTGATAAGCTTTCCATAATTCATTAGGATAAGAAGAATTTCTAGAATCCGGATCAGATTTTCTATCCCAAATAGTACAAGTAAAGACGTATTTCTGGAATTCGTCTTCTAAGATTTTGGATCAGATTTGTCTGACTCAAATAGTAAAAGGGATAAGCTTTTCGAATTTCGTTAGGATAAGACATGTTTTTGGAATCCATCTTATAGGATTCTGGATCGGATTTTTTGACCTTTTATTTATACAAACCAAAATCTTTATGCCAATAACATCAAAAACTTCCCGCTACTACCAAGTTCCATCTAACCTTACACCTCACTCTCAAAACTAAATATACACAATGAACAACGACATGGATCCAGCACTTGAAGAATATTTCAAGCATAGTTTTAAAATTTCAATTTCCTCGTTAACATCTGGAAGAATAGTGATATCTTATGTTTTTAAGGTATTTTTTCATTTGTTATATGTTATTATTTCGCTTAAACAAATTTTATTGTATAGCGTATACCATTAAGATTCATAAAGTGGATGGAAGAAATTGGGCTCGAGGAAACGGATAGTTTCTATCTAAAGGACATCATTGGTAATCAATGGTGTGTTTACCTAACCGAATAGCAGGGTCAGTACTACTTCGACCGCGATTTATAACAATTTTCTGGATGAAACAATGTTCGATCTACTGATACGAAAAATTTTATACATCCGCCTGACAACCTACTAGATATTTATATTAAGGGACAGTTCATAGTCAGTCCTAGGATCGGCAACTTGAAGGGAGAAAGATCGTACCCCTCTGATGAGGCATTTTATCGCCATGATTTTGGGGTATTAGTTTCCGAGAGGGGCCTCAATCGTAAAGTGGTATGTTGTTATTATACAAATATAGTATTGTATAACACTTATTTTAATTTTTGGATTCTAAATGTTTTCATGTCTATAGTTCATATGTGGTAACAATACCCGAGGTCCTACAATTATGAGATTCCCGCTGGAACACAAGGTCCCTCCGCGTGGGGAAAAAAGAAAATGATTACTATTTTGAGGGGTGGATTGATTTTATTGAGACAAAGGGATTGAAACCCGGTGACTATGTAAAATTTCATCCAGCACCTTACGATATCCTTGATTATAGGTGTAGGCTAGGTTTTTTGAGCGATTGGTGTTTATAAAGCCTTGTAATATTTTTAATATTATTTCTATAATGAAATTTTGTTTTTAAACTCCCTTTTATACATGTAATTAACTATGTCTAATCCCGATAACAAGCCCTAACAACAACAAAAAAAAACCTATCATGCATAAAAACCAAACATACTACAAACTATCACTAAGTACCCCTAACGAAAAACACTTCAATTCCCTTAAAATTTTCAAAGCGAAACCCTAAAAAAATAAAAAGTTCTAGACAGATTCTTGGAATCCATTTTTGCCAAAACAAAACTACCAGAACAAAAACATGGTCATGTTATACTCATTCTGCCAAAACATGGTCATTCAGATAAAAAAAACTAGGAAATATATGATTGTATTGAAAGTGGTATTTCAACCTGAACCAGCTATGGTGGTGAACACCCTAAAGTTCAGCACCTCCGAAACACCATTTGCCTCGTTGGATGAAATTCAACAATAAGATCATGTTTAGCCATTTAAATCACGTAAAACGCCGAATCCTCCTATCCCACTGATTTGGGAAAAAAATCCATTAAATGCCTCCATTAAATCCTCCTATATCTCCATTAAATTCTCTCATATCTTTGAATATACTTTCCCAAAATTTCTCCATATCTCTAAAAATTTCGACAATCCCTTTAATATCTCCATTAAATTTCTCCCATCACTCCATAAATATCTCCCATATCTTTACAGATATTTTCCCAAAATTTCTCCATATCTTAAAAAAATCGGATCCTCTATTTCTATTGTTAGTTGTTTTCTAATAGCTGATAGTTATTTTTGTTGGAGTACATTTAATCTAAGGTGCGCCAATTCGATTGGGCCGGGCCTGGCCGGGATTGGATTGGGCCCTTAATCGGGTTGGGCCGACCAATATGATTGGGCCGACCAACCCATTTGGACCGACCTTATGGCTGGAAAATTGGATATATTTTCCAGCTCTTATCTCTTAGAAGGAGGTTGAAGTGGTGGAGAATGTGGAGGAGTGGTTTCCTCCATGATCTCCCACTTCCCCCTTTCTCTCTCCCCACTCTCCCTTGAATGACTAAGAAAAATGCTGATTTTTCTTAGTATTGTAAGTCATTATTCTCCAGCTTTTGAAAGGTTAGAGAAAAGAGAAAAAGAGAGAGTATTCAAGAGAGCTTGAATAGAAAGAAAAGACAACTTTTCTATATACTTGTTTTCTAGCTTTGGCTAATAGAAAAGAAGTAAGAAACCTGTTTCTTGTTCTTCTTTTAGGTCATATATCCACCATATATATATATACTCCATCTTGAAGAGTGTCTTCAAGACTTCTACGAGGCGTTGACTAGCACCAAGCGGTAGAGGACCATCCCCGGAAGATCGAGTGGATATTGGGAGAGGCGAGACTGCGTTGAGTGGCGTTCAGTTCGTGACAACAAACCTACAATCGAAAACCGTTTGGGACTTATTACGCACTTCGAAAGGTATAATGCTATCCCGTAGTCTAAGGTTCTTACTCGTGAAAGATCCTATTAGAGGCGGGGTCGTTTTATTTCCCATTTGCATAACTTGTTTTAGACCCGGTTATTCCTCTAACAGTGGTATCAGAGCCACTCACGAGTACCCTATAGACTTAATGTGCTATAGTATTTTAATATGGATTATGAATCTATATTTTGCATGCCTTAGGATTGCTAGAAATGTTGTATATCATGTATGACATGTTTTTGCATCATTTTGTATGTATGAGAGTCGAGATTTTCGGTCGATCCGATTTGGTCTTCGGTCGACCGCAATGCCTGTTTTGGTCAACCGAGTACTCTCAGTTTCTCTGTTCGGACGATTGGGAGATAGGTCGGTTCAGCCGACTGGTTACCCGATCGGCCGAAAGCGAGGGGTGGCTGATCCACCGAATCGAAACGAGAATATGAAATGTTCATTTCTTTGGTTGCTCATTATTCATAAATGTTATGTTAGTTGAGCATGATGCATAGTAATCGCCTTTACCCTGTTGGTTTATTTTATAAATACGATATGCGTATCGTGCCTATCTCTTTTTAACAAAAGTTGTAATTCTCTTCTCATCAAATCCCCTCGAATGTAACTCGAGGTTTCCTTAGAATTATGTAATTCTAGATTAGGAGAAGGTACAATTTGTGATGATGATTTGGAGACAACCACCTGAAGGTCAAGACGGTGTAAAAAATAGAATGTTTTCTTTTCACACCCTTAGATTGACTTCACAGTTTTTCCATTGGCTTGGAAAAACCGAATAGGATATGGCGATTACTATTGCATTTTTACTTTTATGTATTGGATGCATATGTATATAAGCATAAACTGTTTTATTTTATGCTTTTCTGGTGAGATTGTTAAAACAAAACCCCTCAATTAAATATTAATTAGTGCCTTCCTAAGCTTGGCCTTCATCAAGGCCTAGATCGACATTAGTATGGGACATGCCAAAACTGTACATACGTGTCTATCCGGGTGAGGCGCGAAGGATAATTTGTGATATCCGCCGACAAAAACTTAGGGTCCTAGTTAACTGGATTATCTCAATAAATGGATTGAGGATCTAGAGGCAAAAGAGTTGAGAAAAGTGTATAATGATACGCTTGAATAAATGTTATTCACTGAACTAACCAAGAATTACATAATTTGATGTAATTGGCAAAGCGTTGCCTACCTAAATAACTAAGTTTTGGGTGATCACCAAAGTCGACTCGAAACGAGGTGAAATATGGATCTTGGCCCGCTAGAAAGTTAACGAACTTTACGAGTTGATAATGAGGGTTATTCACTCGAAGAAAATAGTGGGAAAATCATTAGAAAGATAAAAGACCTAATAATGATTTTTATCGGTACTTACTTTGCATATGTATTTTGTTGTAGAAAATGGCAAATTCAAACCAAACACTATCACTGCGTTCTGTCCTTGAGAAGGACAAATTAGAGGGAGTTAACTTCCTCGACTGGTCCAGGAACTTGAGAATCGTTCTCAAGCTTGAAAGAAAGTTGTATGTTCTAGAACAGCCTATTCCTGATACACCAGAGGCTCGCGCTTCGGCCGCTGAAAAAAGTGCTTATCAGAAGCATTGTAGTGATGCTTTAGATGTGGCTAGCCTCATGCTTGTCACCGTGAACTCTGAGCTTCAGAAGCAACATGAGGACATGGGGGCTTATGAGATGCTGGCTCACCTGAAGCAACTATATCAGGGACAAGCACGCCAGGAGAGATTCGACGTATCGAAATCTCTTTTTCAAGGCAAAATGTCTGAAGGAATGCCAGTAGGAACTCACGTTCTTAAGATGATAGGTTATGTTCAGAACCTTGAAAAACTGGGATTTCCTTTGGGGCAAGAGTTATCGACTGATTTGATCTTGCAATCGTTGCCTGAGTCATTCAGTCAGTTCATTCTGAATTATCACATGAATTAAATTGACAAGCCATTGCCTGAGGACTGCCGAGAAGGAAATAGGTAAGTCCAAACCCAACACCATACTGATGGTGCAAAAGGGCAAAGGCAAAGGTTTTGTGAAACCCAAAGGCAAACCGAAAGGTAAGCCCAAGGGCAAGCAAACCACTTTCAACAATGCACTGAAATCTAAGGGTGGTGTAGCCAAGGACTCTATCTGTCATCACTGTGGTGAAAAGGGTCACTGGAAAAGGAGCTGCAAAAGCTATGTTGCAGGAAAAAGGCTGGAAAAGGAGAAAGCAAATGTTGCTTCGGGCTCAGGTATTTATGTTGTTGATATTAATATGATTGATATCAATTTAAATACAACTACTTCTTGGGTACTTGATACCAGATGTGGTTCTCACATTTGTACTAATGTGCAGGGACTGCAAAGGAGTAGAGAGTTGGCAAAGGGTGAAGTGGAACTACGAGTTGGCAACGGAGCACGTGTTGCAGCCCTAGCTGTAGGGACTTGTACTTTTACTTTGCCTTCAGGGCTTGTTTTGGGTTTAGAAAATTGTTTCTATGTACCAAGTTTAACTAAGAATGTTATTTCAGTTTCTTGTTTGGACAAGAAAGGTTTTGAGATTTCAATCAAAAACCAACGATTATCATTATTTTTGGATAATATTTTTTATGCAAGCGCCTCTTTGATTAATGGTCTATATATTTTAGACCTTGATATGCCAATTTTAAATATAAATACAAAAAGGATTAAGACTAATGATTCGAATCCGACATACCTCTGGCATTGTCGCTTAGGCCACATAAACGAAGACCGCATATCCAAGCTCCATACAGATGGGCTGTTGGAATCATTTGACTTCGTGTCTTATGATCGATGCGAATCTTGTTTGTTGGGTAGGATGACAGCATCACCTTTCACTAAGCTAGTTGAGAGAGTCGATGCTTTATTAGGACTAATACATAGTGATGTATGTGGCCCTTTTAATATACATGCAAGGGGTGGTTACCTCTACTTCATTACCTTTACTGATGACTTCAGTAGGTATGGATATGTGTTCTTGATGAAACACAAATCCGAAGCATTTGCTCAGTTTAAAGAGTTTAAACTAGAAGTAGAAAACCAACTTGGCAAGAGTACTAAGGTTATTCGATCTGATCGAGGAGGAGAATACTTGAGTCAAGAATTCTGTGACTATCTAAAGGATTGTGGAATCGCTTCACAACTTTCTCCTCCAACTACTCCACAATGGAATGGTGTATCTGAAAGAAGGAACAGAACCTTATTAGATATGGTTCGTTCTATGATGAGTCACACAAGCCTGCCCAATTCTTTTTGGGGACACGCACTAGAGACAGCAGCTTTAACACTTAACCGCGTTCCATCTAAATCAGTTGCAAAGACGCCATACGAGTTATGGACTGGGAAGCGTCCCAATTTGTCTTTCTTAAAGATTTAGGGCTGTGAAGTTTTTGTAAAATGCTCAGCTTCTGATAAGCTGGCTCCAAAATCTGAAAAGTGCATATTTGTAGGTTATCCTAAGGAAACTAAAGGATACTACTTTTACATCCCTAACGAAAACAAAGTGTTTGTTTCTCGCACGGAAGTCTTTCTAGAAAAAGAATTTGTTTCTAGAAACACGAGTGGGAGTAGCGTAGAACTTACTGAAGTTCCAGACTCTCAAACTAGCACTAATGATAAGATGGAAATTGAACAAACTCCACAAGTTGTTGTGCAGCAAAGTGCCACAAACAGCTAGTGCAGCCCAAAGCACTGACTCAAGAAACACAAGAATTGCGTAGAGTCCGGTAGAGTTCGTCGTCCACCTACGGAAAAAATTTGATTTTTTTCATAACGTAACATGGTGATGTTATGTTTGTGGATCACGATGAACCTTCAACCTACAAAGCATGACAATTAATAGCCCAGATTCGAGAAACGGCTTGAGGCCACGAGATCCAAATGGACTCCATGTACACAAAACCAAGTCCCGGATCTTGGTTGATCCACTCGAAGGGGTAACTCCCATAGGGTGCAAATGGGTTTTTAAGATTAAAACCGACATGGAAGGGAATGTACAAACGTCATGAGGGCGACCGGTCGCGAAAGGTTTCAAACAAGTTCATGGTATTGACTATGACGAGACCTTTTCCCCCGTAGTTATGTTCAAGTCCATTCGGATTTTGCTTGCTATCGCGACTTACTATGACTATGAAATCTGGAAAATGGATGTCAAAACCGCTTTCCTTAATGGAAAACTTGAAGAGGATGTGTATATGACACGACTGAAGGTTTTGTCACTCCGGAGAATACTGGAAAAGTATGTAAGCTTCAGAGATCCATTTATGGACTCAAGCGAAAGCTTCTCGAAGTCGGGAACATCCGCTTTTAATGATGCCGTTTGTCAGTTTGGCTTCATTAGAAATGAGGATGAGCCTTGTGTTTACAAGAAGGTTAGTGGGAGCTCAATCGTATTCCTGATTTTGTATGTAGATGACATACTACTCATTGGAAACGGCATACCAACCTTAAAGTCTGTCAAGGCTTGGTTGAGTACGTGTTTCTATATGAAAGACTTAGGCGATGCCAGCTATATTCTGGGAGTCAAGATCTATAGAGATAGATCCAGGAGACTCATTGGCCTAAGTCAGAGTACATATATAGACAAGGTGCTAAAGCGGTTTAGCATGCAAGAGTCTAAGAAGGGCCTTTGTCCTATGGCACATGGTACTGTTATGTCGAACAAACAGTGTTCTAAAACGCCTGCCGAATTAGAACGCATGAAAGAGATCCCCTATGCTTACGCCATAGGATCCATCATGTACGCCATGTTATGTACTCGCCCAGATGTCTCGTTTGCCTTAAGCCTTACGAGCAGATACCAGTCTAATTACGGTGAACGTCACTGGATCTCAGTCAAGAATATCCTCAAGTACTTACGAAGGACTAAGGATACATTCTTGATTTATGGAGGGGCGGATGAGCTTGTTGTAAGTGGTTACACCGATGCTAGTTTCCAAACTGATAGAGATGATTTTCGATCGCAATCGGGATGTGTGTTTAACTGGATGGAGGTGCTGTGAGCTGGCGCAGTTCAAAGCAATCGACCATCGCAGATTTTACGACAGAGGCCGAGTACATAGCAGCTTGTGAAGCAGCTAAGGAGGCAGTTTGGATCAGGAAATTTATTTCCGACCTCGATGTGGTTCCTAGTATTGCGAACCCGATAGACCTCTATTGTGACAACAATGGGGATATTTCACACTCTAGGGAACCCAGATCTCACCAGAGGTCCAAACATGTACTACGGCGTTTTCACCTAATCCGCGAGATTATAGAAAGAGGTGATGTGCATATATGTAGAGTAGATTCGGCAGAAAATGTCGCCGATCCACTGACGAAGCCACTGTCGCAGCAGCAGCATGATCGTCACACTAGCTCCATGGGTATCCGATATCTGGAGGGCTGATCTTTAGAGACAGTCATTAGTATGCCCTTAAAGACCAATCAGTAGATGATTTTGGGTCTTTAGTGCAAGTGGGAGATTATTGTATCGTATTTATGTAATTTTCATTTTGATGAATAAAAAGTAAAAAGGCATAAATTCCAGTATTATTTCAATATGTTTCTGCGTTCTTAAAAACATAATGAAATAATATGTCCTTAGAATAGTATTCATAATTGTTATGATTCTGAAACGCCCTAGTCGAACATTATTATGGAATCTTCGAGGACAATAATAATGCGTAAGACTAGTATGTGCAGTGATTGATATAAGATATCGGATCGTCACATGGGTATATATGATTAGAGAATCATTATACTGGACAGACCCGACATGAGAAACACACCATGGGTTGTTATATAATAGTCAACGGTGCTTCTCAATTTTTGACTGGGTTGTATATAAGATCCTTCGACTTGAGGTCTCACAAGAGTTCTTGCATGGCTAGTGTTATGATTTGATAATGCTAAACGCTATCCGTAACAGGGTGAGCAATAAAGGCATTTATTGGGTATATCACGAATCTTGTTCAGGATGAATGGGATGCAGAAAGGATTTGTCCCTCCTATATAGCAGGAGCGATATCTTGGGCCCCTTTGATGGAGTCTGACTAATTCATGGCCATGAACAAATGAATCAGTATATGATATTGATGTCATTTGATTAGTCTACTCGCGAATCAAGAAACTAAAAAGATTGGACAATACAAGTGTGACTTTTTCCATGGCTTGTGTTCAATCTAGATATCAAGGACAAAAGGATTTAAATACAAATGTCAAATGGTGTGATTATGATAGTCACTAGATATTTATGAATTGGGGGTAATGATGCGTTGCTAGATACCTCTCATTACCTATGACATATGATGTCACGGCCAACATCACAGATACCTCCTGGGTCGCACTCATAGATCAACTGGATTGGGCTTGTTAGAGTACATTTAATCTAAGGTGCGCCAATTCGATTGGGCCGGGCCGGGCCGGGCCGGGATTGGATTGGGCCCTTAATCGGGTTGGGCCGACCAACCCATTTGGACCGACCTTATGGCTGAAAAATTGGATATATTTTTCAGCTTTTCTCTCTTAGAAGGAGGTTGAAGTGGTGGAGAATGTGGAGGAGTGGTTTCCTCCATGATCTCCCACTTCCCCCTTTCTCTCTCCCTACTCTCCTTTGAATGACTAAGAAAAATGCTGATTTTTCCTAGTATTGTAAGTCATTATTCTCCAGCTTTTGAAAGGTTAGAGAAAAAGAGAAAAAGAGAGAGCATTCAAGAGAGCTTGAATAGAAAGAAAAGACAACTTTTCTATATACTTGTTTTCTAGCTTTGGCTAATAGAAAAGAAGTAAGAAAACTGTTGCTTGTTCTTCTTTTAGGTCTTATATCCACGATATAAATATACTCCATCTTGAAGAGTGTCTTCAAGACTTCTACGAGGCGTTGGCTAGCACCAAGCGGTAGAGGACCATCCCCGAAAGATCGAGTGGATATTGGGAGAGGCGGAGCCTGCGTTGGTGGCGTTCCGTTCGTGGCAACAAACCTACAACTGAAACTGTTTCAGATTTATTCTGCACTTCGAAAGGTATAATGCTATCCCGTAGTCTAAGGTTCTTACTCGTGAAAGATCCTATTAGAGGCGGGTCGTTTTATTTCCGCTGCATAACTTGTTTTAGACCCGGTTATTCCTCTAACAATTTTTGTTACAACGGTAAGGAAAACATCTAACAGCGGTAAGAAAACATATCCTCTAACAGCGGTCACAGACTCGTAACTAATAGCTGTAAAAACATAAATAATAGTTGTAAGAAACATCATTTTCAAACCAGTTTGATCTGGAACATCATTCAAACCAGAAAATATATGATTTTGTTCGTCGACATTTTCGACCTTATAAAGAACAAACAAAATCAGATCATAGTCTTATAAATGTCCCAGTCTGCATTTTTTGCTAGATTAATGTACGCAGTGGATTTGTTTCCACCTACCCCCGGAGGTTTCGGCTTTTCAATAAATGGGGGATCGCCCCACCACAACTGGTGGCATTCTAAAAAAAAAAAAAACAAAAAATCAGATCATAGTTAATGCGAAATTAATGACTGAGAATTACTATTATTATATAAAATTATCGTGATAACATGAACATCACTGCGACTGTTTTGATTCAGTTCTAAAACATTCTGATTTGGCACCGGAATCTCAATACAATCAGCAACTGAAATGGATTGATTTGCAAGCAACTCTGTGGATGAAAATGGTGATTTGAAACCATAAAATTTGAAAACAATTAAAAAGATGAAGTACAAGATTGAGAAAAAGAAATTTTAGGGAATTTTTGAAATATTGAAGCTTCAAAATAGGGATAATCTGCGGCATGATAATCATGATGCCGAATTAGATGTATTATTGCAAGGTTTTCAGGTCAAAATCGAGGTTGTGGGAGAGATAATTATGGAATATGTCAAAATATCTAAACTGGGCGGGAACAGAGGAATTGAATGCTAGGGGATTGGGTGTGGACAGCTCTTATGACATACGGATGTAAACTGGCCATCAAATCAAAATACTCTTCATCCAATGGATGTAAGGTGTTTAGTAGGTGCTGAAAAATACCATATTCAGCATTGTATCCACAGGCATTTCAACCTCATTTACTCTCCAACCCCTCAAAAATTGGAGGGGCTAAAATGCCGACGTGGAGGTGAACCTCTTCCCCTCCACATTTACATTCCCTTCATACTTCTCCTCCAAATAAACAAGGTAAATAGCTCATTTACCTCCACATTTACTTCTCCCTCCTCATTTACATCATCTTCACACCTCAACCAAACTAGGCCTAAGGAATTAGAATAAAGTAAAAGGGACTTGAATTGCTTTTACATTACGAGTACTATCAACCCATCCAAACTGTTGTACTTTCTTTCATGTGATGAAATATTAAGGCATGAATTCCATTATTATTATTTTGAATACGGCTGTGCTTTTGTATTAAAACATATAATAACGTCCTTAGATAGTTGTGTAATTGTTACATTGAACTATTCTAAAATGTCCCCTAGTCAATCATTATTGTGGAATCTTAGGACAACAATAATGTGTGGAGACTAGTATGTGTTGTGATCAAATATGTGATATTAAATCAAACGCATGGGTATTTGATGCTGGACAAACCCGCTCATAAGAACACTTCATGTATTGTTATATGAATGTCAACAGTGTTCTTATGATGATTCTGTTTGTACCTAAATCCTTCGACTTGAGATCGTAAAAGATTTCTTGCTTGGCTAATGGTATGCTTTGATGGTGTCAAACGCCGTTTGTAACTAGATGGGCTATAAAAGCACTTGTTGGGTGTATTTATGAACTATGTCAGGATAAAGTGTGATGGATAGAGGATTTCCTCCTACATAACAGGAGTGATATCTTGGGCCCCTTGATTGAGTGAGACTAATGCATTTCCATGAACAAGTGAATTAATATGAGATATTTATCTCATTTGATTAGTCTACTCGGGAATCAAGAAACTGAGTGATTGGACTATACAAGTTTGACATACTCCGTGACTTGTGTTCAATCTAGATATCGAAAACAAAGTGATTAGTGCAAAAGATCATACTTGTGGTTACTTGAATCACCGGGACTATTTGTGAATTGGGAGTAATGATGTGTTGCTAGATGCCTCTCATTACTGTTGACAATTTTTGTCACGGCCAACATAGCAAATACATAAAGAGTTGCACATTATAATAAACTGGATTGAGCTTGTTGGGGTTTACATTTGATATAGGTGCTCAATTGGATTAGGCGGGGTCATTTGGATTGGGCGTTCGATTGGATTGGGTAAAACCGGACCCCGGTCAACCGAATCGGTTTGTCACTTCGGTCCGCCGAACCAGTTGGACAAGGTCAAAACTAGGACATCTACATGTGTGAGGGTGTGTGTGTGTAAGTTGTGAATGCTTGTAGTGAGAGAGAAATAAGTGGAGAGTGGGGTGAGTGAGTAATTCCACTTACACCACATTTGATGAAGAATTGTTCTTCATTCTTAACTCTCACTTAATTCATTTTTTCCTCTCTAGCTTTTCATATCTTAACATCCAAAAATTAGAAAGAAAAATCTGGGATTTTTCTTCTTGCTTTTTTACACACTCTGAAGAACAATTAAAGAGAATAAACTGCGATTTTCTCATCTCTTTAATTTCCGGTTTTCTAAGTTATCTATACTTTGTGGATTCCGGGAAAAAGTGCTTTTCAAACTTCGGAGTTCTTCGGACTAGCATCTGAGACGCAAAGTAACAAGCTCAGAGGTTTGTGTGTGGATACTAATATAGACAGAAGTCTGAATGCTGCTTTAGGTGGTTCTTAGTAGCAGAATACGGGCAACATCAATTAGATCGACGTAAAGGTATAATTCCTAACACAGGGTTTTGGTTCTTTCTCTTGAGTAGATCCTTTAAAGGAAAGTAATCCCACACTATTTATTTCTGCTGCGTTTTAGGGATTACAAAATTTTCCTTCAAGTGGTATTCTTGCCGGTAAAAAAAGCTTGGAAAGGGAGTAAATGTTGCTTCTGGCTCAGGTATTTATGTTATTGAGATCAACTTGTCTACTACTACTTCCTCATGGGTATTAGATACCGGATATGGTTCTCACATTTGCATGAATGTGTAGGAACTACAAAGGAGTAGAGAGCTGGCAAAAGGCAACATGGACCTAAACGTTGGCAATGGAGCAAGAGTTGCTGCATTAGCTGTAGGAACATATAATTTTAGTTTGCCTTCTGGAATTGTTCTAGATTTAGACAGTTGTCTTTATGTAACTACTTTAAAAAAGAATATTATTTCGATCTCTTGTTTGGACAAGATGGGTGTTTTATATTCATATTAAAAACCAATGAATGTCGTTATCGTTAAATGATGTTTTTTATTGTAGTGCTACATTGGTGAATGGTTTATACTTGCTAGACCTAGAGTCACCAGTTTATAACATAAATACAAAGAGGATAAAGACTAAAGAGTTTAATCATATATACCTCTTGCATTGTCTCTTAGACCATATAAACGAAAACTACATTTCCAAACTCCTTAAAGATTGATTGTTGGAATCATTTGATTTTGAATCATATGATACATGCGGACCTTGTTTAATGTGTAAGATGATTGCTTCTCCTTTTACTAGAACTAGAGAACGAGCAAAGGAGTTGTTGGAACTAATACATAGTGACTATTCAATATCCATGCAAGAGGTGGTTATCTATATTTAATTACTTTTACTGATGATTTCAGTCGTTTTGGATGCGTATTTCTTATGAAATACACGTCTGAAGCCTTTGAAACGTTTAAAGAGTACAAGAATGAAGTAGAAAATCAGCTTGGCAAAAGTATTAAGATGTTTCGATCCGATCGAGGTGGGGAATACTTAAGTCAAGCATTTCGTGACTATCTGAAGAGTTGTGGAATTGTTTCACAACTTTCTGCTCCAGTCACTCCTCAATGGAATGGTGTATCTGAAAAGGAGAAATTGAACTCTATTATATATGGTTTGATCAATGATGAGTCACGCGAGCCTTCCAAGCTTCTTTTGGGGATTAGCTTTAGAAGTAGCAGCTTTAACACTAAACAGAGTTCCATCTAAATCTGTTGAAACGATGCCATATCAGATATGGACTGTGAGCCATCCTAGTATTTCTTTCTTAAAGATTTGGGGTTGTGAGGCGTTTGTGAAACGTCCAGCTTTGGACAACCCCAGCCAAAAGTCGATCAAGTGCACCTTTGTGGGGTATCCTAAGGAAACTAAGTGGTACTACTTCTACATCCCGAACGAGAACAAATTGTTTGTTGCTCGTAACGAAGTTTTTCTAGAAGAGGAATTCCTTTCTGGGAAACCAAGTGGAAGCCACGTGGAACTTAATGAAGTTTCGCAGCTTGGTGAAATTCCAAGGGAACTTTGTGAAGTTCCAGGCACAAGTGACCAAGTGGAATTGGAACAAGCTACACAAGTTGTTGTAGAGCCAGTTCCAGAAACACAAGAATTGCGTAGGTCTAGTAGAGTTCGTAGATCACCCGAAAATTTTGGATTTTTCGTAACAGAACATGGAGATGTTATGTTTATTGATCACGATGAACCTACAACCTACAAACATACAAGCTTCTATCAAGAACGTACGCGAGTTCGGTTTTATCAAAGTCGTACGAGAGTTCGGTTTTATCAAGAATGTTGATGAACTTTGTGTTTATAAGAAGTTTAGTGGAAACTTGGTGGTATTTCTGGTTTTGTATGTAGATGACATACTACTCATAGGGAATGACATTCCAATATTGGAATCTGTAAAGGTCTGGTTGGGGCAATGTTTCTCTATGAAGGACTTAGGTGAAGCAAGCTTCATCTTAGGACTCAAGATCTATAAAGATAGATCAAGTAGACTTCCTGGCCTAAGTCAGAGTACTTATATAGACAAAATGCTTAATCGGTTTAGCATGCAAGTTAGTAATAATAGGATTATCCAACTTAACTTGCAACCGTAATCTAGCATATTGACCTCGTGATGCAGATAAAGTAGTGACATCAATGCATAGTAAAGTGCCTAATTTGTTACCAATTCTTGTCAAAATATCTCTGTCGAAATATTCTGGCGGTAGCTCCGATAAACTATCCCATATAGCAGTGTATGTAAAGGAGGCTTGGGATGGTGTGAATCGAGATTCCCACTGCCTGACAGCTATAAAATGTTGTCCAAGAAACCATGGTCCCTGGTGTAGAGCTTTATTGTAGTTTTCTTCTTTTTCAAATTCATTGTAGAATTGATGGAACTCTCCAGGCAGCTCCACAAACCTTACATGAATAAATTGATTTTTTATTTTTATTTTTTTATAAATATTTAGTTTTTAACGTTATTTTACGTTAATATTGTTTGAACCGGCAGCTAAGAGATTTGTCATTACTGTATTCTACTTATTGTCACTATAATATTCAAGTTTTGTAATTAAATCTGATGAGAGAATAGAGAGATGGGGATTACAAAATAGGTCGAGAATAATTCGGGATTCTTTTTGCAGAAAGAGTCTTGCAGAAGATCACTACTACTTTACAACAGTCTTGAAGTTGGCATTTTGATTGTAGAAAAGACATAATACAGGATAGTAAACCATATAGGAACAATCACTTAGTTGCATTCCTAAGCAAAATTATTTATAGATACCGATCATTCTCGATCTAAAGCACAACTTCGATTTCCTTCTTTAAAACCTTATTCGGCATTATGTTTCGTGATATGATTGGCCGGCCTAGTGAAAAGACAGAACAAACCTTACAAGACAAAAAGTGCAAAACTCCAGGTGTCTAATAATTCTTTCTAAACAGTACGAAAATTGCCACAAAAGTATAGCAAGTAGAAGAAAGAAACCTCCAATTATGAGAATGTTTCAAGCATATAGTTTCTGGAGCTCATCCTTAAACTTGGCCTTCAATTGTTCCCTCTTTAACTTGAGAGCTGCAGTAACCAATCCAGACTCCGGAGTCCACGGATCTGGCAACAACTTTATCTTTGCAGGAAGTTCAAATTTGTCCAACTTTGCTTCTTTTGCTACCTGCAAATTATTTAATTAAACAAAAATCAAAACACATGCTCCACATAATTTAAAGAGTTGGCATGGTCATTTCCGGAGTACAGAGTTTGTTTCTTGAATTCTTATATATAAAATTCCATTTCTACTAGGTTCTACTGTTGCTGGATATTTTGAACTAGTAGCTCATAATTGAACTCTTCACCGAGCTTTCTCCCCCATTGCCCCTACCCTGCTTTTTCCCATTTGAAGATATTCAAGGTACCAGAAAATGACAAATTAAGTACAATAGGAAGTGTTCTTCAACAAAAATGTTTATTTCCGAGAAAAAATGCAAGTCAAGTCATATGGATTCCTTAAAAATAAAGGGAAACCGACCATAATATTAAAAAGAAAAAGAAAAGGAAACCAGCTGCATAGTTATATGAATCAAATTCATGTTTTAGGATATATTTCAGAGTACTCCATGAGGTATATACATACAAGGTTTAACCCAGATGACCAAGAATTAATGAATGCATATATTAGTAACTTTTCTACTTCCGGATTACATGATCTGATTTAACTTGAGAGAGAGAGAGAGAGAGAGAGAGATTAAACAAACCTTAGAAAGTGATTTTTGGACCTCAGCAATAGACTCCGCTTTTTCACACAACTCGGAGAAATTACTATACTTTATTCCAGCTCCTTGGGCCCAATTCTCAAGGGCCTGATGTGATGGCACCACAAGAGACACACAGTAACTGTGGTAGGGGTCTGCATGCAACATGATGTTATCAACATAATTGCTCAACTGAAGTGCTGCCTCAACCTGTGTAACAAGATCAACTTATTTGATAAATATTGAGGAAATTGTTTCAGAAAAATATACTCAGAAAGGCAATTGAAAAAGGAGAAAAGATCATTAACTAGATTCATGCACATACACAATCACACACAGACCAAGTAAGCTAGAGGAATGTTCAGGCCTAGGCTGCAAATATCTAATTCCAGTAGCATGATATCTATAGTATTTGTTTTTGAATACATCACGGGAGCGGATGTGGTTCAAATCCAGGACCTTCTGCCTGGTAAGGAGCGCTTTTACCAACTAAGTTACTGCCTTAAAACACAGGATATCTGTAGTTAAGAAACAGGACGATATCAGTAACTAATTTATAGGTTCTCTTATTTCCCAATCACCTCCATCGACATATCATTAGAGTATAACAATTGATGGCATCATAGAGGCACAAATTAGCTACAGTAAACATTTATCATTAATCACAAAATCAAATACGAGGGGATGTTCCGCACCTTCCCCAGTGAGACATACTCCCCATGCTGAAGTTTGACAATATCCTTCTTTCTATCAATAATTTCAATGCATCCATCAGGGTGGAACCTTCCAATATCACCAGTATAGAACCATCGCATGTTTGTTTCATCTACCTGTATCATGAACTTATTATCAGTATAAAGATTGTGCGCCATCAAGTTGTTATATGCATTCCTATTAAAAGCTGAAGAGTACTACCTTGTAAACTTCATCTGTCTTTGCTTCATTATTAAAATAACCCAAAGTTACACTGCATCCTCCCACAACTATTTCTCCTCGAGGCAGTGGTTTGTCACCAGTTGTATAACTACCTTCTTCCCAAGAAACAAGCTGAAATGTAGATATTAGGAGATTAATTTGAACTGCATATTTACGTTCTGTAACAAAAACACAAGGCCTTATCACATGGTTAGGGGACGTGATGAGTAGCTCAAGAATATAAAATTGTTTCCCTTTTAGAAGATATTTAATTAGGCAGAAGCAATGGAGTTAAAAGAGCCTTGGGAGTAGCCTTTCCTATCCGAGTAGCAAATTTTCTTCTTCTCGGGATAGTTTGACACCACTAAACAGGGGTAATCTTATATGTGACGTAATACGACTGATCAACCTCTCCAAATTTAGAAAACAAACATATTTTTCTTCAACAAATTGTGATATGTAATTAATTGTCTCCTAAAACAGAAGAGAAGCATACAGACCACAAGATTTACTTTCCAACTTGCATTTATCAGTTGTGTCACATGCCAGAAACATAGACACAGAAACTAGCAAGCATGATTATATTTGATTATGCCCATCTTCTACATAGCCATAATGGATCTCAGTGCAGTAGCCGAATGTCTTACAAGAATACTCAAAACGACCACTTAAGAGTTAAAGACATGAAATAGCAAATTCGATCTCGTCTTAGACATGCATGCATACAAAAAATGTAGACATAACGACATCTGTTATTGTGCGGCCATGAGCTTATTTTAAATGAAGATACTAAGATCTTAGAGAAATTTGAGAATAAGAAGAGAATAGAATGTCTGCAGTGCAGCATCAAAGGTATGCATGTTATTCTACTAGCTACAAAGTAAAATAGAAGCAGATCTATGTAAATTGGTTCAAGTATTTTCATCAATCATGAAGTTTAGGCCACAATTCATGGGATGGAAAACGTATACTTTCATGCTATAAAAAAGAAACCTGGACAAGAATGCATGACATAACTAGGTCTTTATCAACAAGATGCCAATAAGGCTTGAGCAAAATTTTCTGTTAAAGAAACTGAAGCATTTCTAATTATTGTATAATCTTTGCAGTTCAGTGGCACAGAAAGCTTATGACTGAAAGAAACATAAAATTATGAACCTTTTTTTGGTTTTGTTCTTTTAAAATGCAAAACACCTCTAGATTTTCATGTGACAGGATTCGTTTGGATCTCCTGCATTCATATTGGAAGGATTCGAATTTAATGATATGTGGAATGCTGAAGGATAAAAAAAACCTAAAGGAAAGGTCAAGTCCGTTCCATGATCTCACCTGCCTGCCCTTGCTAATAAGAATTAGCTCCTGTGCCAATTGACGAGACGTTATGTCATTAAACCAATAATGGTGAGTTACAAGTTCGATTATAATGTTCCAAGTTCCAACAAGGCCCAGGAAAGTGAAAAAGAAAAGGTACAGTAGCAAAGATATGCACCGTTGTTTAAGGAATTATTCATTAGTGCTCCTCTCTACCAATTTTCATTAAGCTCTCAAGTCCACATTACCAAATCCTGTGTACCACAGTTCAACTTTTTGATATTATTCTTCAATACACATGTCAATGTATTGCAGTTCCAAGCACTCAGGATACGACTATTTGCTGCACAATTTTCAGGAACAAAAGGATGACCAAGTGGGCCACCCTCATTTAATGAGGAGTCTGACTAAAAAAAATGTCCAACAACCACCTACCTCTCCAAATCATCTACCTAGCCTAAATGCACGTGTAGGATATTGCTACGTACATCTACCAGAAATCAAGCTTAACCTAAATATAAAGTAAATCATGTACATATTTTGTAACTAGCACAAACTCAACTCATCAGCCCAAAAAACCATATTTCTCACATTTTAGTTCTCCATATTAAGCACTTCCTCTCTCCCTGTTCTACACTGACAATTTATAATAGCTACCTGAGAAAGCTGTAACAAGTTTCTAAAAAGTTGAGATCTAAACTTCTAAGATGCCCCGCTTTAACAGATTATTATTGCTCATGTACACCTTAGGACTAGATCTTGTTATTTACAGAAACTGAACTGCTATGCCAACATATGAAGACATCATATGTGCTTGTAAACATTCCATCACTGACTTAACTATTAGACCCAAACGTATATCTAATCTTTTAGGTGACTACTTCATTCTAAATTGCTAACTATTCTTACAAAGATAATGTTTCTCTTATAACTCAAAAGATTCTTACGAAGTTCCTCTCTCATGAAACTCAATATACAACATATTACTGGTAAATCGAAGTACCGGTAACAAAATGAACTTGCACGGTGCATATCTAGGACAACAACTGACCACTATATTGCTTCTACCATATAGGGACACTTTTATATTAAATGACAGCAATTTGTGGGGTGTGTGTAGTTTGACTTAAAATATTTACATAAATCAGCATGTCAAGTTAATTACTTTCATTATTAATAAAATTTAAGAAGAGACAGCATCTATCTATATAAGGCTTCATTGTACTACTCCTGACATGAAATCATGAACGTGGCAGTTTGCAGGAGAAGGAACGGTTTAAGCTGCAAAATTCAGTCTGTCAAATTATACGTAAACTCTTCACCGGAGCATCTAAGATCCTAAATTCATCTGGAAGTGTTAAATGCATCCAATGAACTTCACTAGAAATTTTGAGCATAGAACTCAAGTCTAGTCATGTCAAGGTTATTCTGTTCAATATGAGACGATCAGTAAATTGCTGATAAAGTCATCAGACCTTGATGTAGCAACAAGGAAGAGGAGGGCCAACACGGCCGACAGAAATGTCATCCCACTCGGAAAAAGCAGCCCCAGCACAGGTTTCAGTGAGGCCATATCCTTGACCAATGGGAGCCCTGTCCAGAAATATTTCATTCAATACTCAGTCAAGAAAACAATAATGGAAGAGAAATTGGAAGAATGACATAAGAAAGTACAGATTTGACCTAGCTATAATGTCAAGGTGCTGAAGTGAATTACAATGCCATAGGCTAAACAATAGTTTTGAGTATCTTTATGACCATTGAAATTGAATGAAATCTGAATGAAACATTACCCCATGCAGATGTTAATGAATCTCTGAGTATCGCCTGATAATGGAGCTCCACCACAAAGCATGAATCTGATCTCTCCTCCAAGAACTGTTCTTATCTTTTTAAAGACGATAATATCCCACAGAAATTTCTCTAATCCCCATGCACCAAACCAGGATCCTTCTATAGCTGACAGTCTACGCTTAAAAGCAATGTTGAAGAATTTCTTGGAGAGTCCTCCTTTCTCCTCAACCTAAAGATGTTGCAACGAAAAAAGATAAGATAAAAAATGCATCAGTATCCATGATTCAGTTTAACAAACTCTTTTGGGGCTATTTCAGAACTGCCAATATTTAGTAAACCAGTCCAGACCTTTTTTAACACTCCATCCCTCACACGATCTAGAATAGCAGGAACTGCTGCCATTAGAGTTGGCTTTAAAACTGAAGCATCTCCCTTAGTTCCTTTCTTGATTTTGTTTGATGTGTCAGTTAATGTCAACGTTGAGCCATAGCCAATTGAAGCACCTGCTGTCAACATCACTGACTGGTAATCCACAATATGTTAGTTTTGAATCTTCAAAGCTATATCTTGAGAGGCTAAAACAAGATATTACCTCAGCAGCAAGTTCAAAAACATGTGCCAGGGGCAGGTATGCCAAATAAACATCATTTGTTCCAAGTCCTGGGATGACAGTCATAACCGCAGCAGCAGTGGCTACAATGTTGCCATGAGTTATCATAACACCCTAGATATGAGCCAGTGACTTTGTTAGCACACCAGTTGAGAACTGGAAAAGTATATCAATAACAGTCCAAGTTTCTACTGAATACAACCCAAGACTCCACAAATAAAGTATCAAAGAATAAAATATCAACTAGGAAACCATGAAAACTAGCTATTATTTTTTTACAAATGTGATACACTTATCTATACACAATACACATGCAGACAAGTCCAGAATTAGTATGCCCATTCATGTGCGAAAATACATGTACTATATCCATTTGCAGCTCTGAGAAATCCTAATTACATCACGTCTTATACTCATTGTCTGACAAACTAAATCCGAAAGGAAAAGAAAATGGCTAGGTTCTGAAACAGAACCATAAGCAAAATAAAATTTCAAGATACTCTACTCTTGACACATTAAAATGTTTGGTCAAATGCTTTCAACTTTCCAAACGTTTTATATCTGATAGAGTAGTTTGTATAACAAGTCATTATCACTTTCTAAAACTCACCGGAGACATTAAAAAACATCAAAACATCCATTCTGTATCATAAGAAATAAAATAAATTTCAACCAACACACGGTTCTTACTAACAATAAGCATTTAGGGAAACCATAGATGATTTTCAGTGTATATACATACATATATATATATATATATATATATATATATATATATATATATATATATATATATAGAGAGAGAGAGAGAGAGAGAGAGTACATAGACAGACAAATTTAACGTGAAAAGTCGACCAACCTTTGGCAAGCCTGTACTTCCACTTGTATACATGATGACAGCAATATCATTCTTGATGGGCAGCCTTGGCTGAATAGGATTATGTTTGCCAAGTTTTTCAACATTAGAGAAAGATGAAAGGGTCCAGTTGCTAGCACTCATGGAACTATTTGAGTCTCTTGCAGCATCATCGTCTTCAAAGTAAATGACATTTCTAATTGTCTTGAGGCTTGAACCTACTGCAGCCAACTTTTTCAGTTGTTTGGAATCACAAATCAGGGTTGACACTTGAGTCTGTTCAATGATTATTAAAATGAGTAAAAGTTCATTTACAAAAAAAAATACATTATTCAACTAAAACAAACTAAAAAAGTTGACGATATGTTAATATGGGGAAAATTAGAATAAAAGATAATGGCAGGAGAAGTAAGGGAGGAATTAAGATTCCTAAGAGCAGACACTTCCTAACCTCATTTAAAGAGTGTATAAGGGCTTCTTCTCCTAAAGAAGCATAGATTGTAACAACTGTAATATTCTGCCGGAAGCATCCCTGTAGCCAACGCACAAACAATTAATAAACTGTCTCACAGCATAATCCAAAGCGAAGAAAACAAAACCAGTTATTTTAGTTACCTGGAAAGCAATCAACCACTCTGCCCGAGTTTCAGCGAAGATGGCAGCACGAGTTTCCACATCATGTCCAAGGTTAACAAGACCAGATGCAAAATTACAAGCACGATTAAATACTTTGCCATAACATTCCCACACATAATCCCCCAAATGAATCTTCTCAAACTTTCTCCCATCACTAGCCGTGACAAACTCCCTGTCAATCACTTTTCTAGTTCCAAGAAATTGTTGCTTAGAATGCTTTTTACAAGACTGCTCAAATAAAGCTGCCATGGTCGAAGCTCCTTCCCAAGGAACCTCAACCAAGGTAGGTGATCTAGCATTGCGCATTGCCAGACCTGCCTCACCGCCAACCTCAACTGGAACACCTCTCTGTTTCACCTTTTTCTTTCCCACAACAATGGAAAAAACAATAGGAACAGCTATGGCGAGAATAACTGCACCTACGATCCCGCTGGATCCATAATCTTTGAAAATCGATAAAATATCTCTTCCACTCATTTCTGCCACAATAAATATATCTCTATTCGCTCAGCGCTCCCTCAAATTCACCTAGTTTCTATTTTCTATACGCTTTCACCGAAATCAACAAATACCCTGCATAAAACATGCCAAATAGATGAGTATCATTATGTATTTTGCAAAATCACAATATCAATACCCTTAAAATAGATCACAGGAAGCTGATGAGCTCGGACTATTCATTAATCTAATCAGTCATTTAACACACACACACACCCCAAAAAAAATATTTGATCTTAATCAAACGTTATCTAATATTTGATCATACCAGTGGCGGATCCGGGATCTAAGAGCAGTGGGACACTCGTCTATTCACCAAATTTGTGTGGGGCCACTTATTAACCTATCATCTAAATGGATTAAGAATATGTGTTAACAGATTCCAAACATCAAAATTCTCATATAATTTATCACTTATACGCTGATTTTTTCACCAGTACCTTTTCATCGAAACGAAATCCGAATTTAAAAAAAAAAAATTAAAACAGAAAAATAATAAAGGAAAAAAACCCTTAAAATTAACGATTGTAGCTGAATTAACATCCTTAAACAAATCTATAGAATTAGTAATATTTACGAAAAATACCAATACAAAAAACATGAATATTTAGTAGAAGGAAACAAAACGAATCGAGCTGAGGATTGAGGATTGAGGAATCAAGTATAGCGAGGGGTACCTTGGAGAGATGTGAGAGCATAGTGATGAAAATAAAATTTGATTTGATTGAGGTTTGTGAAGAGAGTGAGTTGTGAAAATGAGGATAGTTGATAGGAGAGGTCACGCAAAGCGAACACGTGTCTGTTAGGTATATTTATATTCGGAAGAATTCTTCGATGCTAGTGGAAACGGCAATTACCTTTAATTATTATTTAGAGAAAAACCCTCTATATGTACCTGAATAATTTTACTTTTCTATTTTTTTTATAAGTAAATTTTTATTTTACATATTTTTGTACTACTATTTTTGTTAAATTAGTGTGAAAATGTGGTTTCCTGCCACTTTTCATGACCTCGTTTCTGGCAGTGAGTAAGACGAATCCCTTTGCAGCGGTGCAGTCGAAAAAATAGTAATTGTTGGTAGGAATGCTTTTAAATAGACTATTTGTATGCTTGGTCTGGAAGTTCCCCTAAGACGCATACCTATGAAGCGGATCCGTTCAAAAAGAGAGTGAGAATACTTGGCTAAGTAGTGATCTTGTCGCACTGAAATGTAAGGAATGCAACTAGTTCCACTATCAGCTTGCTTCTCATAATGCCAAGACCAATCTGAAGGCTCTGACAAGACCTGTTGAAGGCCAGTCTCAATCGCGAAATACTTTACCTATTATTGAATCCCAGCAAAATGTCATCTGCATAACGCAAATAGAAAAGCTGACCTGATAAGACAAAGTCACCCATTCGAACGTCCAGCGAATGAAGATAGATGTTCATTAGCACCGGCGAGACCGAGCTTCCCTGCGGGATTCCTAGCGACGAGGAAACATAATTAATCACAGGCCTTTCGCTCCTCCAGTGAGATTATTATTCTTAACATTCCTTCCACGCATAGGTGATGCCTGACCGTAGCCTTCCACGAAAGCAGAATTGCAACTACTGTTCGTCATACGCCCTACAGGGCGTTAGCGCTTGACTGTTAAGTTAAGGGCGGCGAAAGGGGCACGAGTGAAAAGCTCCAATGCAGTGTTCTGCACATATCTCCAGTGTTAATAATTTAAATTGACAAAAATATCATTAAGACTGACAAACATATACAGAACACGTGTTTAAAAGAGACTGAAACTCACTAGTTTTACACTAATTTGACAAAAATAGTAGTTCAAAAATATTTTATGTATAAAAAATTAAAATAAAAATTTACTGATAAAAAGAGAAAAGTACAAAAATTATTTATGTACATATAGGGAGATTTTCTCTTATTATTTATGTACCTTTCATCTTCCCTCTTCCATGCCTACCTGCAAAATTGGTTCTTCTTGCAAAATTTTGACAAAATTCAAATGTAACACACATTTAGGGTGTGTTTGTTTCCACGGAATTGGAGTCTTGGAATTTTAATTGGTTTTCCAATTCCAATTTTTTTTTTTTTTGACTATCAACAAAATCATAGAATTGAAATTGAAATTGAAATTCCAATTCTATTGTTTGGCTCTCAATAAAATTTTGGAATTGAAATTTCAATTCCAACCCCTCAATTCCATTTTATAATCAAAGAATTTGAATTCCAATTCCACAAGATTTGCTTTATGTCATAAATATATCAAACATACAAGTTATAGTTATTTTCTTTCTCATAAGTAAATAAATATATATATATAATAACCAAAATACCCTTAATAAAAAATGACAAAAATACCCGTAGTATAAAATGACTAAAGTGCCTTTAATTTAAAATAAAAAATTTCTTTGCTTAAATGATAAAAGTATCTTTAGTAAGATATCGAACAATACCGTTAGTCCAAAATTACAATAATATCCGTAGCACAAAACAACGATTTTTTTAAAAATATTAAAAACAAATATAACTTAAAATCATCAAAACACCCATGGTGAAAAATTACGAAAATACTTTTGGCGCAAAATGACGAAAATACCTTCATCTCAAATTGATGAAAAATACCTTCGCGCAAAATGAAGTAAATTACCTTTAGCTCAAATAGATAAAAATTCATATGATGAATAATGACCCAAATAACCTTGATCGAAAAATAACAAAAATACATTGCCGTAAAATTACGAAAATGCCCTTAATGCAAAAAAGACGAAAATGCTCCCATAAAAAATGGGGAAAGGCCTTTGTAAAAAAAGACAAAAAAAATCGTTTACTTGAAATGTCTAAAATATTATCAGTGTAAAATGATGAAAATACACTTGTTTAGAAATAATAAAAATGACATTCAAACCAAATTACAATGAATAACCATGTTGAAAATGACAAAAAATACCACTCGTTTTAAAAAAAAAAAAAGCTTATTTTACAATAAGAGTATTTTCGTGATTTTGGAAAATGGGCATTTTCATCATTCTAGGGGCAAGGGTATTTTCTTCATTTCCACAGATCATTTTCTTCATTTTGTGTACATATTCGTTATTATGCACAATGAGCAAATTCCACTTTAACAATGGTATTTTTGTCATTTTGCAACGAATGCATTTTTTAAAAAGAATTGGAACATATATGAAAATTTTCTTCATATTATGCAAAAGGTATATTTTTAACTTTAATATAAATTTTTTATCATTTCTTATGCTCGAAAAATTTTCGTCATTTTCTATTAGGGGTATTTTCGTCAATTTCCATCAAATATATTTTCGTTTTTAATGATATTTTCTCTAATTCATACTAGAAATATTTTCTTCAGCACTATGAATATATTATTTTTTAATTTTGCACCAAAAGTATTTCCATCGTATTAAAGTAAGGGTATTTTTGTCATTTGACTTCATAGGTACTTCGGCTATTTGTATTTGGGAAATACTTGCATTTTCACACTAGAGGCATTTTATTCGTTTTATTTTTAATTATGTGATTTTTTTTTTATGTTTCAAATAAATAAAGTAGAATTTGAATTGAATTCTACATCAATTTCATAATTTTACCAAACAAAGGAATTCAATTATTTGGAATTGGAATTTTTTAGAATTCCAATTCTTTGAATTCCATAGAATTGGAAACCTTAGAATTCCAATTCCATTGGAATTCCAATTACAAAATCAAATCCAAGAAACAAACACACCCTAAGGTATCAAGTTTGAATTTTGTGAACGAAAAACACTCTGTTGAAAGCTGTCTCTCGAAAGGGATTCGACCGTAAAAACGAACCGAATTAATCGTGCACTGTTAAACAGACACCGATACTAATTGAGTTTCAAAACTTACTCAAAAAACAATCCAGAGCCATGTACTTAGCAAACTTGTCATTTTAAGACATGTTTTTCTAATGTATTTTTTATATATTTTTTTTTTTGATGCATTGTTTTTCTAATGTCATTTTTATGTGATTTGAGATGGATTTCAAATTATTATAGTACTCCCTTGTTTATATTAGATTTCCTAGTTGTGTTTTACATGAGTATTACAGTTTTAAAAAGAATTATAGAAAATTTCTATAGATACTTAAAATATCTTTATTTAAAGATTGTAGGTTAATTTAAATTTAAAATAGTATATTGATGTTTTAAATAGTTAATTATTTACTATTAGTGTTTGAAAAAAAATTTTTATTAAATTGATTAAAGAAAATATAGTGAAAAAATAATAAATATATACATATATTACAAATATTTTTTAAAAAAATCGAAATGAAAAATAAGACATTTAATTTTAAATTGAAACGATGAAGTAATACTTAATATAGTTCTAATATGGATCTGGTATATATTTGACCATTTAATACAAAACTAGTCACATCACTATAAGATGAGGAGAGAAAAAAATTTGTAGCGATGCTGCGATCAATTTTGCACCACATATTCCATTTAAAGATGGTTCATATCAGAAAAATCCTAGTACTTTGCGGGGGCGAAATGCAGACAGCATTGGTGAACGTCTCATAAATAAATGCAAAAATCAGAGAGAAGAGAGGCACGCACTTCCATGGCTTTCTGATGTTTTCCCAGATTTCATTTATATATACTGCGTGGTTGTTGCCTTAAAATCGTACTCACTATAGGTAGACCTTTTTTTTGGCTAGGTAACTATAGGCAGACCTCGTTCGGAGGAAAGTGAACAATATTCTCCAGATGTTAACTCTCCTTCCGTCGCAAATTAACTGTTTATATATTTTTTTTTATCTCAAATTAAATGTTCACTTTATAAATAAAATATGTTTTAATGATAATTTTTTTTAATTTTATCCTTCTTTCCACCCCTCATTAAATGCTCTTAGCTAATTTAAATTATTACTTTTCAACAAATATTTAAGAGGTAGTTGGATATTGTTTGAGAGGAAAAAGAAGAAAGACATAAATTTTTTAATGAGATTAATAAAATTAATGATGGGTATTTTAAACTTTTACTTATATTTTACCATTATAATCACAAAATCATTAATACTCATACATTTGTCAAAGTGGAAAGATAATTTGGGACGGAGGGAGTAGTATATGTTTTGGAGGATGAGAATATAAATGAGACTCAAATACGTAAGTGGTAAATAGGGACGAAGATAAGATTTTTAGGTTGGGGCGATAAACTGCAACAGTATGCCGCACAAAAATGTTGGAGGTGAATTTGATCAAATATTATGAACTAAATATAAAATTTACTATATCTAGTAATATTTTCAAAAATCTGGGGGAGGACTATCTCCCCCGCCCCTCTCTTCGTCACTAGTGGTAAAGTGTTTTTATTTAATTAAATTATTACTATCTTCATTTCATAATAAAAATAATTTAGGTAATTTATTAATTAAAATATTAATCAATAATGATTGTTGAATTAAAAAAAAATTGGATCAAACAAGGTTTAAAGAGTAAAAAATGAAAATAATTACTCCCTCCGTCCCAAATTATCTGTCCACATTTCCTTTTTAATCAGTCCCGAATTATTTGTCCACTTTCTAAATAAAGGGTTCATTAATGGTAATTTTTCCAATTCTACCTCTTACATTAAATGTTGGAGAGAGAAGAATATAAAGAGAAGAGAAGTTAAAATTAAATTATGACCAACATTAAATAGGGTCATGTTTGGCATTTTACCATATTTCACTATAGAATTTGATGAAACCTTAAACTCGTGCAAAACACAAAGTGAACAGATAATTTGGGACGCATGGAGTATTAAAATTTGATATGACATTATGTCTCTTTGATCCTTATTTAATCTCAAAATTTTGATCCAATAATCACTACCCAATATTAATATTATTCTCTTAAGTACTATGTCTTTTATATTACTAATTCTACTTAAAAAGAATAATATTATTCTCTTTTGGGTGTACGTGTTAAAACGGAAATAATTAAAGACAGCGATATCGCCAAAGAAGTTTCTTCCCTCTTTGCCAAAAAATCTTTTAATAAATGATGAACTATCAATCCTTCTCTCTCTCTCTCTAAAAGTTCTAGAAGGAGAAGAATGATTCTGCATAAATGGGATTGGATTCTTTTATGGGAGATGGCTTTTCTTCATTCATCATTTCAAAAAGTCGACGCAAGTCATGACGAATATTTGATTTTGTTTTGGAACGCGTTATAATTACTTTAAAAAACAATTTTTAAAATTTCATATCTAGTTAAATTTTATATTCAAAATATTTCTGCTCATTAATTATTTACGTGATGACATTTTTGATAAATTAATGAATCCACGAAAGAATCCAGCAAAATGTGCAGCAGCCAAATACCTCGTATTCCGCTGTAAACTTTGCTATTCATTCATTAATATTTGTCGATGGTGGGTTGCAGTCCAAGATCTATGATTAGGGTCTCGGGTTGCTCTCAACCCGCGTCGACCTGCACCGTCGTTTATCAACATGTGCGAATTATACATGTCCAATTTATGTCGATTACTATAAAGTTCGACTCCTAATGGGACTGCGTTTCCCTTAATCTTATTCGACTATGCCACTTATGGTAAGTATAGTCCTAATTGGTAACTACTATACTCTTGGAATTCTATCTACTATAAATACCATGTATTTGTTACTGCTTTGATTCATTCTGATTACTTGTATTCTAGACATTGAGCACTATTCTATGTGTCTCTTTCTTAAGCATCAGAGAGTGGTTAGTGAAATGCCTTATAGGGTATGAACCTAAGGAGGAGGAGGAGGATGAGGAGTGGTGAATTAGGTTCTAAAACTTTTCGACTTTTCTAAACTTCTTTGCCTTAAATGATCACCTTAACAACAAGTATGTTGATTAATCATATAAGGTGAGTTAATTATGAAGGCAACCTAGATGACTTATGTGTTTATATTCAAGACTTATGAATATGATCTTAAAGGCACTAAGTCAAGTATCCTATATGCAAAACTTGTTAGTGCATACACAACAAGCCATATGACCAAAACCAAGTAAATCAACTAACTCAAGATCAACATGTAGTTCATACAAATCAAGTTCAAGCAAAAATATAACAACAAAGAGTAATATAAGAACTTGAATGTAAATAGTAGAGTTAGAGAAAACAAACACGGCGATTTACAGTGGTTCGATCACGAAGACCTACATCCACTACATTAGGACACATCTAAGGATTTCAAAACTTCACTATGAAGTTCCATTCGCAACAAATGCAAGGTGGGATCAAACCTTTAGCAATTGCCCCAACAAATGAGCATCAGTGCTTCACAAAGAAGACTCCACTCACAAAGAGTGTTAAGCTCACAAAGATCTTGTCACACCCCAAAATCAGGTGATGACCTGGCAACACCTCATATTCCAATAAGGCACAGAACCAAAGCAGAAATAGTAAAGTCTGTTATACAATTAATAGCGGAAGCGTTAGTTACTACATTAATTATCAAAGTTATACAATCCAACAGAAAGTAAAGTGCGTTGTACTAAGTTATTACATAATAAGTTCAAGTACTGTAGATAAATTAATCTATTACAAGTTACATTATGCATCACTCGTAGTCTTCCCCATCCCAGGATTTCACATATGCACCGTCATCAAGCACGTCATCATCTGCAAGTAAGAAATGTAAAGACATGAGCTATAAAGTCCAGTAAGAATCAACCAAATAAGACTCAAAACATTGTTTCCCAGTTCCCAAATCCCATTTGAAACCATGCAAGTTTAAGTCTCTTCACTAGACTCATTTTACACCACAAACCTCATCAATAATCATTTAGAAATCGCTAAAAGGAACCAAGACATTAGAAAACATAAAAGTCCAAAATACCATTACTCCAATCGACCTGGCTCTCCCACCAGTCGACCTACTGGCCTTAGAAAAAAGAACAAACACACTGTCTAAAGTTCGGTAGACCGGTACCACCAGCCGGTCAACCGACTTGGACTTCGGTAGAGGGGTTCACTAACCCGATCGACCTATTCAGACTTTCACATCATCTGTTTGCTCCCAGTAGTTTGATAGGACGACAGGATAAGGCTCCGAACGCGGTCGTCTGAGATCCCGTCAGTCCATTTTTCAGTGCAAATTTGTGAAAGGAAAAGTGCATTTATGCACAATTCGAATCCACACCCAAAAATTACCAATTTTGATGTATATGAACATATAAATGAGAATGCCAAACATATAAACAAGTAAGACATAACCTATAATCATCCAACATACGGACATACACAACATTGAATCCTTCGAATAAACTCATGCTATGACACAACATTCACATAGAAGAGCTCAATTGTAAATACACAACTCTAAAGAAATTACTACAACGACCCCCCCAACTTTTAAGCCTAGAAGGGAAAGCTTTAAATGCAAAAGCATGGGTTCAGTTTCTACCGAACGAAGGGCTCACACTTTAAGGATTCCTTCGTATTGTGACATTGCCCACCACTGTGTGACTCCACAAAGACCGTTTGTAGTCCCTAACATATCTCCTGGTTAGGAAACGGGCTCTCACCATCACCAAATTCACTCATGTCAAGAACTCACGGGTTCAATGACAAAACATCATATATACACATCGAAAGAATCCTACAATGAAGTCATTTCTAAACAAGAGCTCGACCAACGACGACTCTATATAACATATAACATTTAAGACTCCAAGATGTGTGATGATGACAAATTTAGCATGCACAATCAAGTACAATGATCAACACACATATGACAATTCAATGCTTCATCCTATGCAGGAAATCATGAGTTTAAAATACTTTAAATACACAATTACAAGAGTATAAAGTATACATTTCATGAGTTTTAGGACATTAAAAACAAGGGTGAAGAGTCTTACTTGGAAGCAAGCAAGCAATTACAAAAACCATAAAATATGCACACAAGCAGTAAAATCCGTTCGCTGAGACCTCGAAATCAATCACCGTTTCTTCTCACGCGTAGACTTATGTGTTAGATTCGATTATCAACAAGAATTACTATTTTTTATGCCCAACTGCTACTTCAATTATGAAATCTCTCACCAGCACTCTGTTTTTCCAGAACTTCATTTCTTTCTTCTTTCTCCTTTTTCTTTCCTTCTTTTCCTTGCTAACCTCCCTAACTTCTAGCTTTAGAATTCTCCTACACTAACCACCCCCAAGAGACCAAACATTTCACAAGTGTTAAACTAATCCATAAGTTTCAACTAGTCTACAATTCACTCCCTTAAGTTCGGTTCATTTTTAAATGCCACCCTAACAATTGTACATCAATTAAACACATAATAAATAATTAACACACAATTCAATTATGACCATTATTATTTAATGCCAAAAATTTCAGGTTATCGCATCCTTCCCCCCTTACTGAAATTTCATTCCCGAAACTTGCTTACCTCGTGATTCAAACAGCTGAGGGTACTTCTGGCGGGATTTTTCGTCAAGTTCCCAAATGGCTTCCCTTTCACTGTGATTTGACCACTGTATCTTAACATAAGGAATGGTGCATCGCCTCAGAATCTAATCCTTACGGTCCACTATCCTTACCGACACTTCTTAGTAGGACAAGTCTACCCGAAGTTCCAAAGGTTCCACTTCCAAGACAAGGCTTGGATCTGGTACATAACGCCTTGGCTGCGACACATGGAATACATTGTGTATTTGTGACAGCAGTGGCGGCAATGCCAAACCATAGGCAAGATCCTCCACTCTTTCCAATATCTCAAATGGTCCTATATACCTTGGACTTAATTTTCCACTCTTACCAAACCGCATCACACTTTTTGTTGGCGAAACTCGTAAGTACACTTTGTCTCCAACCTCGAATTACATTGGTCGTCTTTTGCTATCCGCTCAACTTTTCTGCCTATCTTGAGCTGCCTTCTGAAGAGATTCATGGGCGGAAACTCGTTCCAAACACCCATGGATCCTCCCCTGAAGGATCCGCTCATATGAAACAATTCGAAAAACAGCAATAAAGAACTTACTTTTGTGGATTCAAGAAGCTACTTATTGAATGGAAGATCACGTTTCTTGGATTCTTTGCTGTCACCAATGGAATTCCCTTTGCGGAATGTCCCTCTACCGGTATCCACGCGACGAAACGGGCAGTGATTGCTAGCTCTTCGTCTTTCTTAAGTTCGGGGATCAGAGAGAAAAGGGAGAAACGAGAATAGAAAACAGTTTTCTAATTCTATATGTTATTTCGGCTGAAAACATTAGCCTACTAGGTTTCGGCTAAGAGATGTTATATAGAGTGTGAGAGTTTGTTACTAGAACAACTCCCACCTCTACTCAACTTCTCTCGGCAGTGGGAATCTCAGAATCCCACGATCCCTAGACTTTCGCTGGTAGGGGGAGTCCTTATCGGATAATAACTCCCACGTAATCCCAGCTATAGGTAAAATATCGAAATTGCCCCTATCTCTAATTCGATTAATAAACACTTTATTATTTTCAGAAAGACAAATGTCAGATACAATGAAACTAGACACTTTCTGGATTCATTGAATCTGGACATGAAGCTCGTTAACTCGTCTATGCGTGTGACCCTGTAGGTTCATATCACAATGGCAATGAAAACACACTTAGTAGTAGTGTGAGTTCATAAATCACAAGCGGTCCCTAGCAGGACATTGTGACTACCCAAAGTGAATGAATATACAACGGAACATAATATCAATCCACTATTTAATCCATTTGTCTCGCGATATCCTAATTAAGCATAAGGCATGGTAGTCGTCACCCTTATTAAGCTTAATTATATTTATGCTTGATCTCTAGGTAGACTGTTCCAACAAATAGTATCTGATAACCACTTCATCAAATACATTTGAGCACGGCCATGCATTTAGACAGTCTTTCCCTATCGAGGGCCCCATGGATATCTCTCTCTAATAATAGAGAGGACAAATTCCTTACAATGTCTCTCACATTCAAGCTATGATAGGACACTACATCCGATCATCGATCGTATTGATTACTCTGCTTTCAAGTAACGTCCGATCGAGTCAAAACGTGGCTCCATTCATACTAGAATCAATGAAGACATAAGGTCTAAGGATTCTAAAATAGTATTGAGGAAGTAATACTTATGACTAAAGACCATGAAGTATTACTTCTCTGACGGATCACGTCCAGTACAATGTATCCTTATATATATTGCATCTATGATGTGATTTGTATCCATTACACATGATCAGTAAAACAAGATCATCAATCAACAATCATACTAGTTTTATTTCATAGTAATTAAGCATTACATAAAACTAGGGACTTCTAGAATAGTAATTACATAAGCTAATGAGTTTTACAATCAAATCACACATTTGATAATTAAAAGCAAAATTAACTATTCAATTACATGCTCAAAAGATAATAAAACGCACAACATGTGCTAATGGTCCTAGGGCACTACTAACACCTTCAACCTTTCACGAAAAAGTGGCACTACTTCCATAATTACATGTACCTATTCTGGCCCCGTTATTGTCTTTTCCCCAATATCGTCCCAACAGACCGGCGAGCGACACTTTCTGCCATATAATGCCTCATACGGCGCCATACCGATGCTTGTTTGGAAACTGTTGTTGTAAGCAAACTCTACCAATGTTAGGTGATCCACCCAACTTCCCTTGAAGTCCAATACGCATTCCCTTAACATGTCTTCCAAGGTTTGAATCGTCTTTTTGAAGGGATTCATGGGCAGAAACTCGTTCTAACCACCCATGAGTCCTCCCCCGAAGGATCTGCTCATACCATAGGAAACGGGAAAAAAAAAATCTAGACAGAAACTTACATTTCGGGTTCAAGAATCTGATTCTTGAATGAAATATGCTGTTTCTTGGATACGTTGCTGCCACCAATAGATTTCCCTTTGCGGAATGTCCCTCTACCGGTATCCACGCAACGAAGCAAATAGTGATTGCTAGCTCTTCATTTTTTCTGAGTTTCGGGAATTAGAGAGAAAAGGGAGAGGCAGAATAGAAAATCTGATTTTCTAGGTCTTTTTGGTATTTCGGCTGAAAAGCATTAATCCCTAGGGTTTCGGCCAAGAGAAGTTTATATAGGGAGTGAGAGGTTGTTTCAAGCACAACTCCCACGTCCTATCCACCTTTTTTGGCAGTAGGAGTCTATAACTCCCACGCCCTCTAGACTTCTGCTGGTAGTGGGAGTCTTTATCGGATAATAGCTCCCACGTAATCCCAGCTATACCGAAAATGCCCATTATCTCTAATTCAAATAATAACACTTTATTATTCTTAGAAAAATAATTGTCAGATACAATGAACCTAGACACATTCTAGATTCATCAATCTGACACGAAGCTCGCTAGCTCGCCTATGTGCGTGACCCTGTAGGTTCATATCACAATGGCAATGAAAACATACTTAGTAGTAGTATGTGTTCATAAATCACAAGTGGTACCTAGCAGGACATTGTGACTACCCAAAGTGAATGAATTTACGGTGGAACCTAATATCAATACACTATTTAATCCATTTGTCTCGCGATATCCTAATTAAGCATAAGACATGGTAGTCGTCACCCTTATTAAGCTTAATTGTATTTATGCTCGATCTCCGGGTAAACTGTTCCAACAAATAGTATTTGATAACCACTTTATCAAATACATTTGAGCACGGCCATGCATTTAAACAGTTTTTCCCTATCGAGGGGCCCATGGATATCTCTCTCTAATAATAGAGATGGACAAATTCCATACAATGTCTCTCAGTTGGTCAAGATAGCCCTTCATCTTAAGAACATGTGCACTTACAGAGGTGTCAGGGGCCATCTTGCAACTATTCAACGCCTTAGTGGTGAGGAATCTTTCTTGACGGGCATGCTCTTGGAACATTTCCTTTAGCTGGCCCATCATTTGGAAAGCCTCAACCCCTCAAACTGTTTTTGAAGTTCAGTGCTCATTGTGACTAACATGAGACAAGTCACATCGTTAGAGTCATCAGAGTGCTTCTTCCAAGCATCTCTCTCAGCTCTGGGGGCGTTGTTTGCGTGTCGCTCAGAATATCCGTATCAAGAACGTATAGCTTTCTTTCCTGCTTAAGGACAATCATTTAGTTGCGGGCCCAATCAAGGAAATTGGTCCCACTTAGTTTTTCCTTCTCAAGGACGGATCGCAATGAATTGTGTGATATATTGGTTGCCATTATCTACATTAAATTATTTGCAAAGTTATTAGTTTTTGAGCAAAAACCTTTCCACAATTTCAACACTTGATAAATAGTGGAAAATAACATTTTATGATAGTTATAAGTTAGCTGTGGCTTATCCCCATAATTAAAGTAAAATCAACCTATGGGAATGACATCTATATGTCCCGGCTATTTCCCATTTTATGCCCTAGGCCCAAAACTATTTTGATAGCCTAGTTAAGTCGAACCATATCTAAGCATATGGAAATCACTATTTTTCCGTCTCCTCTTGCCTAGATAACCACTTATATGTTGCTTTGGCAAGCAGACAAAATGATGATCCAAGCTGAAGGAGTGCTTAGGATATGGTAGGCATTTTAAGACTTAATTAAAACAATTTAATATGACGTATAAAAAATCAATACACTATTTAATTCCTTTGTCTCGCGATATCCTAATTAAGCATAAGGCATGGTTGTCGTCACCCTTATTAAGCTTAATTGTATTTATGCTTGATCTCCGGGTAAACTGTTCCAACAAATAGTATTTGATAACCACTTTATCAAATACATTTGAGCACGACCATGCATTTAAACAGTTTTTCCAAAGGTTTAAGTAGGCCAGCGGGTCTTTGATGTTCCGCTTTTACATGTTGACATACCAAACACTTAGTAATGAAATCGGCTATGTCCCGTTTCATGTATTTCCACCAAAAGTGACCCCGTAAATCTCGATACATCTTTGTAGCCCTTGGATGCATTGACAACTTGGAACTGTGAGCCTCGTGTAGAATTTCAGTTTTCAACCCCAAATCAGAAGGCACACAAACGAACCCGATACCTCAAACTACCGTCTTCATGAATCCCAAAATCTGAATCTTCACCCGGTTGTACCATATTCTGTTCATCTTCCAAATTTGGATCATTTTTCTGCCCTTATTTTATCCTACTCAAGAGTGTCGGTTGAGCTACCAATGTTTCCAAAACGTTATTGGTTGACTCAACGACCGCCAAACTCAGTTTCTCAAAATCGGCTATCAAACTCAGTTGCTTGGTGATCAAACTTGCTAGCTGCCCCGAATTCTTCCTACTTAGAGCATCAGTTACCCGATTAGCCTTCGCAGGAAGGTAGCTATGTTAGTAGTGCCCTAGGACCATTAGCATATGTTGTACATTTTATATCTTTTTGAGCATGCCTTTGGATACTTAATTTTTCTTTTGAACATCAAATGCGTGATTTGATAGTAAAACTAATTAGCTTATGCAATTACTATTCTAACTGTCCCTAGTTTTATGTAATGTTCTTTACAATGAAATAAAACTAGTATGATGTTTGATTGATGATTATGTTTTACTGATCATGTGTAATGAATAAAAATCATATCATAGATATAATTATTGGGATACATTGTATCAGACGTGATCCGTTAGAGAAGTAAAACTTCATGGTTCTTTAGTCATAAGTATTACTTCCTCAATACTATTTTGAATTCTTAGACCTTATGTCTCCATTGTTTTCAGCATGAATGGAGCTACGTTTTGACTCAGTCAGACATTACTTTTAATCGAGTAATCATTACTTTTAGACCTTATCCTATCATGACTTGAATGTGAGAGAATTGTAAGGAATTTGTCCCTCTCTTATTAGAGAGAGATATCCATGGGCCCCTTAATAGGGAAGTCTGTTTAAATGCATGACCGTGCTCAAATGTATTTAATAAAGTGGTTATTAAATACTGTTTGTTGGAACAGTCTACCTGAAGATCGAGCATAAATACAATTAAGCTATATAAGGGTGACAACTACCATGCCTTATGTTTAATTTGGATATCGCGAGACAAAGGGATTAAATAGTGGATTGATATTAGGTTCCACCACATATTCATTCACTATGGGTAGTCAAAATGTCATGCTAGGGTCCGCTTATGATTTTATGAACACATACTACTAATAAGTGTGTTTTCATTGCCATTTTGATATGAACCTACGGAGTCACACACATAGACGGGTGAACGAGCTTCATGTCTAGATTCAATGAATCTAGAATGTTTCATTGTATCTGACATTTATTTTTCTGAGAATAATAAAATGTTATTATTTGAATTAGAGATTGAGGATGGGCATTTTCGGTATTTGGTTATAGTTGGGATTACGTGGGAGTTATTATGCCATAACGACTCCCACTACCAGTAGAGGTTTACAGGACGTGGGAGTTAAAGACTCCCACTGCCGGAAGAGGTTGATAGGACGTGGGAATTGTTCTTGGTACAAACTCTCACACCTTAAAACCCTAGTTCAAGTTTTTCTTGAACCGCAATAAACAAAATAACCTGAAATCAGATTTCCAGATTTTCGGCCTCCTTTTCTCTCTAGATTCCGAAACTCATAAAAACGAAGAGCTAGCATTCGCTGCTCGTTTCGTCGCGTGGATACCGGTAGGGAGTAATTCCGCAATGGAGGACTTTGGTGGTTGCAGCTAAGCACCCGGAAAAACAGAATCTTTAACCGAAAACGTAAGTCCTTTTCGTATTTTTCGATTCCTATTGTATGAGCGGATCCTTCGGGGAAGGATTCATGGGTGTTTAGAACGAGTTTCTGCCCATAAATCCCTTCAAGCTAATCGTGAGGTCATAGTCCTTAAGTAGCTCCAACCATCGCCTTTGTCTCATGCTGAGTCCATTTTTTGGGTGAAAAGGTAATTCAGGTTTTGGTGGTCGAAAAACACCTCACAAGGTTCACCATAAAGGTAGTGTCTCCAAATTTTCAATGCAAATACCACCGCTGCCAATTCTAAATCATGTGTAGGGTAGTTATTTTCATATGGCTTCAGCTGACTCGAAGCGTAGCCTATTACCTTACCATCTTGCATAAGTACACACCCCAGTCCTATGCCTGATGATTCACTGTAGATAATAAAACCCCAATCTCTTTAGGTAGTGCTAAGATTGGTGCTGTAGTCAACCGCTCATTCAATTTCTGAAAACTTTCCTCACAATCTGAACCCCATTCAAACTTCACCCTTTTCTGTGTCAACTTTGTCAACGGTGCAGCAATTCTGGAGAAATCATAAACAAACTTCCGGTAATACCTCGCTAACCCCAGAAAACTTCGGATTTATGTTGTAAGCCCTAAAGGCTAATGTGATCAATCTTGTTTTGATGATAACAAGACATTGAGAAGTTCTAATGTTTGTGTGAGATTGTGTTTCAATGTTAGGTTATTATGAAATCACACAAGCATTGAAAGGTAGCTTCTTGTGGACATCAAAGATCATTCTACAACAAGAAGAAGCTACATTTTGCAAGTCTTCAATGGCACAAGCTTAAAGGTAATTCACAATGCCATTGAAAGATATTGAAAAATCAAAGGAAGATCTTCTTGTAGATTTCAAAGGCCATTCTACAAACAAGAAGAGTCTTCATTTTGCAAGTCTCCATAGCACAAGCCAAAAGGTCATCCACAATGCTAATGGAAGATATTGCAAAATCAAAGGAAGATCAACAAGTGTTGAAGTGAAATATGCTACAATTTGACAAGTCTACAAAGTACTTCATCACAAGAAGAGGTTGATCAAAGGTCTCAAGTCCAAGCTCAAAGAGGAACTCATCTTGAAGACTTGAAGACCATGAAGAAGATTAGACAAGATGCTTATTGAAGGGATTCATGGGCGAAAACTCGTTCCAAACACCCATGAGTCCTCCCCTGAACGATCCGCTCATACAAGACGAATCGAAAAACAGCAAGAAAAGACTTACGTTTTGGGTTCAAGAATCGGATTCTTGAATGGAAGTAAGCTCGCTTGGATCGGATGCCGCCACCGATTGATCTCCCTTTGCGGAAGGTCCCTCTACCGGTATCCACGCGACGAAACGGGCAGCGATTGCTAGCTCTTCGTTTTTTCTGAGTTTCGAGAATTAGAGAGAAAAAGGGAGAGGCAGAAAACTGTTTTCTGGATTTCTTAGTATTTCGGCTGAAATTGTCTAACTCTAATTCGAATAATAAACACTTTATTATTTTCAGAAAGACAAATGTCGATACAATGAACCTAGACACATTCTAGATTCATCAACTCGACATGAAGCTCGTTAGCTCGTCTATGCCTGTGACCCTGTAGGTTCATCTCACAATTGCAATGAAAACACACTTAGTAGTAGTATGTGATCATAAATCACAAGCGGTCCCTAGCAGGACATTGCTACCCAAAGTGAATGAATATACAACGGAACCTAATATCAATCCACTATTTAATCCCTTTGTCTCGCGATATCCTAATTAAGCATAAGGCATGGTGGTCGCCACCCTTATTAAGCTTAATTGTATTTATGCTCGATCTCCGTGTAGATCTGCTTCGACAAATAGCATTTGATAACCACTTTATCAAATACATTTGAGCACGGCCATGCATTTAAACAGCTCTTTCCCTATCGAGGGGCCCATGGATATCTCTCTCCAATCTTAGAGAGGACAAATTCCTTACAATGTCTCTCACATTCAAGCTATGATAAGACACTACATCCGATCATCGACCGTATTGATTACTCGCTTCAAGTAACGTCCCGACCGAGTCAAAACGTGGCTCCATTCATACTAGAATCAATGAAGACATAAGGTCTAAGGATTCTAAAATAGTATTGAGGAAGTAATACTTATGACTTAAGACCATGAAGTATTACTTCTCTGACTGATCACGCCCAATACAATGTATCCCTATATATCGCATCTATGATGTGATTTGTATCCATTACACATGATCAGTAAAAACAAGATCATCAATCAACAATCATACTAGTTTTATTTCATAGTAATTAAGCATTACATAAAACTAGGGACTTCTAGAATAGTAATTACATAAGCTAATGAGTTTTACTACCAAATCACACATTTGATAATCAAAAGCAAAAATTAACTATTCAATTACATGCTCAAAAGATAATAAAACGCACAACATGTGCTAATGGTCCTAGTGGCACTACTAACAATCTCCCACTTGCCCTAGGTCCAATCATACATGATCCTTAATCCCATCGACCTAATATGACTCTCATGTTTAGAGCCGTGGGAGTGGCTTGGTCAACGGATCTCGCAATGTTGTCGCTCTGTATGAACTTTGCAAATACTAACGCCTCCTCTCGCCGATGATCTCTAATCGATGGAAACGCCCGAGAATGTGTTTGGATCGTCATGAGATCTAGGTTCCTTAGCTTGTGAAATGGCACCAAGCATTATCACAATAGAGGTCCACCGGGTTCACAATGCTAGGGGACGACACCTAGTTCATCAACAAACTTCCCGATCCAAACAGCCTTCTTTAGTTGCTTCGTGAGGCAGCTAGATACTCGACTCGCATGTAGAGTCGGCCACGGTTTCTGCTTTGAGCTCTTCCAGCTCACATCACCTCCATTCAAACAAAACACAAAACCAGATTACGATCTATAATCGTCTCACGCCGGGCCTGGGAAGCTCATGCTCAGTGTAACCATTTACAACTGGACTTTCCTTCCCGACTTCCGTAAACTAAGAACATATCTTTAGTCCTTCTCAAGTACTTAAGAATGCTCTTGATCGCAGTCCAATGTGACTCACTGTGGTCGATTGATATCTCGCTAGTCATACTTAAAGCAAATGAGACATCCTAGGCGAGTACATATCATGGCGTACATAATAGACCCAATGGTCGAAGCATATGGGATCTTACTCATGAACTCTTGGTCCTCCCTTGTGGAAGGTCCTCGAGTTCTCGCCGAAGTTTAACGCCATGTGACATGGGCAAGAATCCCTTTTTGGAGTCTTGCAACCGAACCGCTTTTAGTACCTTGTCAATGTATCCACTCGCTCGATGCCAATCATTTTGTTAGATCTATCTCTATAGATTCTTATACCCAAAATGTATGTAGCCTCGCCTAAGTCTTTCATGGACAAGCACTTCCCCCAACCAAGCTTTTACGCTTTGTAATGTGGGGATGTCATTTCCAATCAATAAGATGTCGTCCACATAAAGCACAAGGAACACTACCGCATTATTAGTTACTTTCTTATAAACACAAGGCTCGTCTTCGCTTTTTGATGAAACCGAATTCTTTAATACGCTCATCAAAGCGACGTATTCCAGCTTTTCGAGATGCTTGCTTCAATCCATAAATGGACCTTTGAAGCTTACACACTTTGCTAGGGATTTGTCGGATCAACAAACCCCTCGAGTTGTGTCATATACACATCCTCGAGAAGGTTTCCATTAAGAAACGCAGTCTTAACATCCATTTGCCATATCTTATAGTCATAATATGCGGCTATGGCAAGTAAAATCCCTAATTGACTTTATCATCACGACAGGGGGAAAAGGTTTCGCCATAGTCAATACCATGAACTTGTCTATAACCTTTAACTACTAGTCGCGATTTAAAAGTGTGTACATTACCATCCATGTCGGTCTTCTTTTTTATAACACCATTTGTTATCAATGACCGTGCACCCTTCGAGCGGATCAACCAAAGTCCATACTTGGTTGTCGTACATGGATCTGCATCTCTGACTTCATAGCTTCTAGCCACTTATCCGACTCGTAACTACGAATTGCCTCTTTGTAGGTAGTGGGTTCATCTTGATCAATCAGCTCAACTCGATGATCATCACCACGAGAAATCCATATCTCTCAGTGCTATTGATGTACCCGACTCGACCTTCTGGGGCCTCGTGTCAAAGATTGAAGCTCAAGATCACCACGTGAGCTTGCTTGAACTTCTAAAGTTGGTTCAGATGTTGTCTGGGGGATCTTGAATTTCCTCAAGATGTATCTTACTCCCACTATCCTCTTTGGAAATAAATTCCCTTTCAAGGAATAAACCATTACGAGCAACAAACACTTTGTTCTCTCGATGGAAGATAGAAGTAATATCCTTTAGTTTCTTTAGGATATCCCACAAACAAACACTTGTCGATTTAGGGGCGAGTTTATCGATAACAAGCGTTTTACATACGCCTCGCATCCCCAAAATTTGAGAAATGACAAACTAGGTCGCTTCCCTACCCATATCTCATATGGAGTTTTCTCAACCGCTTTAGAAGGAACTCTATTTAATATAAATGCAGCAGCTTTTATGGGCGTAGCCCCCAAAAAGGAAATTGGAAGACTTGTTTGACTCATCATAGATCGAACCATATCTAATAAGGTGCGATTCCTCCGTTCTGACACGCCATTCCATTGCGGTGTGCCAGGAGGAGTTAATTGTGAAACAATTCCACAACCACTAAGATGTTCATCAAACTCTTGGTTATGGTATTCTCCACCTCGATCTGATCAAAGTATCTTAATACATTTGCCAAGTTGATTTTGTACTTCATTTTGAAATTCTTTGAATCTTCCAAAAGACTCTGATTTATGTTTCATTAATAGACGTAGCCATATCTACTCGAAATCATCTCGTGAATGTGATGAAGCATCGAAACCCTCCTCTAGCACTTGTGTTCATTGGTCCACAAACATCTCGTATGTATGAGGCCCAACAAATCGGAAGCTCTCTCACTTTGTCCAAGAAAAGGAGCTTTAGTCATTTTGCCCAACAAGCAAGATTCACACGCCTCATAAGACTCTAAGTCAAATGATGTTAAAATTCCATTTGTATGGAATTTTGATATGCGCTTTCGCTTATGTGGCCCAAACGACAAAGTGCTAAAAAGTAGGTTTGGTTTAAGTCATTTGATTTAAACCTTTTAGTATTAATGTTATAGATGGGCCTTTTAATGGAATCATCGAGGTTAAGAATATAAAGCCCATTCATCAAAGAGGCATCTCCATAAAAGATACGATCTTTATGAATGGTGCAAATCTTATTCAAAATATTAATTTCAAAACCTTCAATATCCAAACAAGAAACTCGAAATGATATTCCTACTCATAGTCGGAACATACAAACAATTATCCAGCTTCTATAATAAGGCCACTTGGCAAAACTAAATTAAATGTCCCAAAGAGCTACAACAACAACTCTTGCTCCGTTGGCTACTCCGAGGTCCACTTCTCCTTTTCGCGCTGATCTACTCTTTTTGAACCCCCGCACATTTGCACAAATGTGAGATCCACAACCTGTATCTAATACCCATGAAGTCGGAGCAGTACATGTTAATTTTAATAACATAAATACCTGGAGAGACAACAAACCGGCCTTTCCCTTTTTCTTCTCTTCCAAATAGAGTTTGCAGCCTGCTTTCCAATGGCCTCGGTTCGCCACAATGGAAGCAAACTCCCTCCTTTGGTGCCTCGGGCTTTGGGACGGGCTTGGGCTTGTCATTGCCTTTGCCTTTGTCTCTCTTGGCCATGAGCTTTCCCTTGCCTTTCTTCTTGAAATTCCCTTTTTGAACCATTAAGACTTCGTGGGGTCTTCTTAATGTTCGAGCTGAGCTCGCTTGAGCATCCCGTGTATTTCATGTATGGTCTTCCATGGCATGCATGTTGAAGTTCATAATGAATTGGTCATACTCCGGTGGGAGAGAGCCCAAGATCATATATGTGGCCATGTCATGACTTACGGGAGCCCTAAGTTTTTCAAGTTGGTCAAAATAGCCCTTCATCTTAAGAACGTGTGCACTTACAGAGGTTCTAGGGGCCATTTTGCAACTATTTAACGCCTTAGTTGTGAGGAATCTTTCATGACGAGCTTGCTCTTGGAACATTTCCTTGAGCTCGCCCATCATCTGGAAAGCCTCAACTCCTTCAAACTGTTTTTGAAGGTCAGCGCTCATTGTGACTAACATGAGACAAGTCATATCGTTAGAGTCATCGAAATGCTTCTTCCAAGTATTTCTCTCAGCTCTGGGGGCGTTGTTTGCAGGCTGTTCAGGAATATCCGTATCAAGAACGTATAGCTTTCTTTCCTGCTTAAGGACAATCCTTTAGTTGCGGGCCCAATCAAGGAAATTGGTCCCACTTAGTTTTTCCTTCTCAAGGACGGATCGCAATGAATTGTGTGATATATTGGTTGCCATTATCTACATTAAGTTAATTGCAAAGTTATTAGTTTTTGAGCAAAAACATTTTCCACAATTTCAACACTTGATAATAGTGGGGAAAAACATTTTACAATAGTTATAGGAAAGCTTTGGCTTAACACCCACAATTAAAGTAAAATCATCTAATGGGAATGACGTCTATATGTCCCGGCTATTACCCATTTTATGCCCTAGGCCCAAAACTATTTTGATAGCCTAGTTAAGTCGGACCATGTCTAAGCATTATGGAAATCACTATTTTCCCATCTCCCTTTACTTAGGTAACCACTTTATCTGTTGCTTTGGCAAGCAGAAAAATGATGATCCAAGCTTATGGAGTGCTTAGGTTATGATAGGCACTTTAAGACTTAATTAAAACCATTTGATGTGACGTCTAAAATAAATCCATCCAGACATAAAATAAACATCACACGCAGGATATGAAGCGAAAATGTAAATATGATATAGCATGGCCTATTCCTATAATGACTCCCATGAGCCTTGTGGGAGTCAAGGGTCAATCTAGGTCAAAATCATCTCATGGATAATGTCTTCGATCCAGCAGCCTCCAGTCTTGTTACATAATTGCTTGGGCATACCCAACCTTCAATGACTAATCTAAGAAAGCAGTTACAATTTTACATCATAAAGAAAAACGACTCGCAGGTCGTATTATAAAATTACATCCCAAACATGTAAAACAAGAGGTATAATAGGCCATGCTATTCACCATGCTAATATCACATAAAACATGACATAAATAATTCGCGGATATAAATTCAAAGTCTTAAGTCTGCATAACGACGAATCGGGGCGACGCAGACGACGGTCCCGCTAATCTGCCTTACTTACACCAGCTCATCGAATGAGTTTTTCCTCCCAGATTTACCCCTCTTCTGCCTTACTTACATAATCGGATTATGTATTGTTTAATCGGATTAACAGCAGGATTAATCGAGTTAATTACAGTTTATGCGTGAGAATAGAATTAATCAGATTAATTCCAGATTCATAGATACAGTTTATGCAGAATCAATATTCACGGAAACAGTTTATGCATAATCAAAAACCGAAAACAGTTTATATCATAACAGTTCATATAACCGTATAAACATGATGAACCGAGAAGAGTTTTTGCGTATACTCATCAAAAGATACAATCTTTAAATGCAGTTAAATAGTTTATGCATTTATCATGATCAAAGAAACGATCTTTTCTGTTTTCAAACATACACATACCAAATCAGAATTGATAGTGTTATTGTCTGATTAACAATATCGAATTCGAGTCGTATGAGCAAGGCTCTGATACCACTGAAGGGATTCATGGGCGGAAACTTATTCCAAATACCCTTGAGTCCTCCCCTGAAGGATCCGCTCATACAAGACGAATCGAAAAACAGCAAGAAAAGACTTACGTTTTGGGTTCAAGAATCGGATTCTTGAATGGAAGAAGCTGTTTCTTGGATCGGATGCTGCCACCGATTGATCTCCCTTTGCGGAAAGTCTCTCTACCGGTATCCACGCGACGAAACGGGCAGCGATTGATAGCTCTTCGTTTTTTCTGAGTTTCGGGAATTAGAGAGAAAAAGGGAGAGGTAGAAAATTGTTTTCTGGATTTCTTAGTATTTCGGCTGAAATTGTCTAAGTCTAATTCTAATAATAAACACTTTATTATTTTCAGAAAGACAAATGTCAGATACAATGTTCCTAGACACATTCTAGATTCATTGAATCTGGACATGAAGCTCGTTAGCTCGTCTATGCCTGTGACCCTGTAGGTTCATCTCACAATTGCAATGAAAACACACTTAGTAGTAGTATGTGTTCATAAATCACAAGCGGTCCCTAGCAGGACATTGTGACTACCCAAAGTGAATGAATATACAACGGAACCTAATATCAATCCACTATTTAATCCTTTTGTCTCGCGATATCCTAATTAAGCATAAGGCATGGTGGTCGTCACCCTTATTAAGCTTAATTGTATTTATGCTCGATCTCCAGGTAGACTGTTTCGACAAATAGCATTTGATAACCACTTTATCAAATACATTTGAGCACGGCCATGCATTTAAACAGTCTTTCCCTATCGAGGGGCCCATGGATATCTCTCTCCAATCCTAGAGAGGGACAAATTCCTTACAATGTCTCTCACATTCAAGCTATGATAAGACACTACATCCGATCATCAGTCGTATTGATTACTCTGTTTCAAGTAACGTCCGACTGAGTCAAAACGTGGCTCCATTCATACTAGAATCAATGAAGACATAAGGTCTAAGGATTCTAAAATAGTATTGAGGAAGTAATGACTTAAGATCATGAAGTATTACTTCTCTGACGGATCACGTCCAACACAATGTATCCCTATATATTGCATCTATGATGTGATTTGTATTCATTACACATGATCAGTAAAACAAGATCATGAATCAACAATCATACTAGTTTTATTTCATAGTAATTAAGCATTACATAAAACCAGGGGACTTCTAGAATAGTAATTACATAAGCTAATGAGTTTTACTATCAAATCACACATTTGATAATCAAAAGCAAAATTAACTATTCAATTACATGTTCAAAAGATAATAAAACGCACAACATGTGCTAATGGTCCTAGGGCACTACTACACTACTAACACTTATAGGTATATTCTTGTGACTAATCTTATTTGATGAATGTTAGTTTATAGTATGATGAAGCTCATACTTTTGCATGTTTTAAAAACCATATTTCATACTTTGATTTAATCTTTCAAAGGTTTTGCAAAACATTTTTTAAGTGTTGGTTAATGCCTAAGATCTTTAAAATGTTTTAAATATCTTTCAAAAACACTTAGGCATGAGTTTGAGAACATTAGAAAGTTGATCAAGTGGAAAAACCACTTATGGAATGAAGTTCGGTTGACGGGTCCTAAACCTCGGGCGACCTGATAAAGTCTGGCCGAACGATATGTGTTGTTTGGTCGACTGAAGTGTCTTTTGTACTTTATCACTTAAGAATGTTCCAAGACTACAACGACTATAAATATCACCTAGTTATGTTAAAATCTTTGATTCTAACCTGTTATTTTTATCTGTATTATATATTTTTTTTCTTTATGTATTATTATTGTCTGTAAAGTTTGATTATCACTATTCACGAGTTAATTATTTTCTGTTTTTCACTGTTCATCCGAATTATTGTGAGTTTGTATAGAATTCAAGAATTCTTTTGTACTATCCACGGTTATTTTTAGATTGTTATGTGTTTGTTTATAATGTTCCAAGAATTCCTTATTAATTTTATGATAACTATCAATTCTATGTTTTAATCTTCTTATATTAGTATTAACATATTCTACCGTTAAATTTTGACAAGCTAAATAATTTTTTCTATTACTAAAATAATTATTGAGTATAATATTATGATTATATTCAAGTCCTAATTCTTTTATCTCTTTTAACATTTTATTGCAAATCTTACACTCATATGTACTTTGATTCATAATTATTTTCTTAATTACTATGAAACCTAGTAAGATGTTCCATATATTCTTAATTAGCTTTATAATAATTTTCTATTTTATTTCTTAATATAATTCTTTGATCTATAACATAGTTTACAGGAAGGTATTGCCAAATTATCCAATTAGCTTTATCTTCAAAGAATTTACATAATCTTAAATTAGCATTACACTCTTGTCCTAGTAATCTAATATTTTCTAACATTATTTCACAAACTTCACATTCATAACTACTAATATTACTACTACTCATCATAAATGTTTGATTCAAACATGAGGTCATATGTATTTTCTAAATTATTATAATAATAAGGTTCATTTAGACTAGAAAATATTTCACACTTAAAATAATAATCATATATTTTATTCATTATTATTGTGACTAAATCATCATTTAAAAAACTTCTTAAATATTTAATAAGTCTTATTTCAGTTATACATGTTTCCATTAAATCATTTTTTAAATCATTATGCATATTATTAATACCATCTAGATATACTTGGTTTACTAGTATCTCTTTATAAATAAATAAATCCATAATTTATTAAATATTTAAAATATATTCATAATGAGTCGGCTTATTCATACTTTTTCTTATCATTTTCTAACCATTCTTTTATTTGTTCATTAGCCTTTATTATATCTTTATTATAACTATCATTTACCATATCTATAATCTTAAAATATATATTAGTTCCTAAACAATTAATTAGGTGATCATATAATCTTTTTTCTATTATACAAACTTTTATCAGATCCGTTTCATATATAGCATCCAATTTTGCTCTATGTATATATATATATATATATATATCTTTTTGAAATATTTCTACTACTCCCCTCACGGGGCACCCGCTCAACGGGACTTCTACGACACCCGCTCAACGGGACTTCTACTACTCCCCACACGGGGCACCCGCTCAACGGGCTTCTACTACTCCTCCTCTGGTGAGGTCTAATAATAAATAATTGTAATAAACTAGACCATACTTATAAATGGTCTAGTTTTAAAAAAAAAAAAAAAATTCTTTTTGAAATATTAAATCCATAGATTTTGTTGTTCTCGGCCTAAGAAAATTTTTAATTAATACTTTCAGTATTATTCTCTATCTACAGATTATCTTAACTTTTAAATAAGAACATAATTCTCAAAATAAAGAGATTAAGAAGTGACCTTCAGCTTTCCTACCGCACTGCCTTTCTCCTAGCGGCTTTCCCTAACGGCCTCTTGCCTGCGGTACTTCAATGCCTAAGCGGATATGGCTTTGTGCTTCAACCGGATTGCCTCACTGTATTCTACACTCAATATTTTGAATTAGATTCTTATGTAAAGAAAAGAATATCTGAAGATTTAGAATAACTTTGAAAATATTATTAAAATTTATCCCAGTATGAGAGAATTATTTTCTCATATGGAAAGAACTATTACAAGTCTTTGAAGAGAGTTTGGCTAACATTTTCTCTGATGTTTTTTTGATGCCTTTTCTCTTTCCTCAAATCTCTTTATATAGAGATTTCTTATACAATTATTCAACTACATCATAAGTAATGACGATTGCTTTACATTATTGTACTTTCTACAGTAAATTTTTATTATTGCTATTTTACAACTACAGCTATAACATATAATTGTAGTACTACATTATCTTGATCTGACTGCTCCAGTTGTAATTTGCTCTTCTATCTCTATTAATTCCCATACTTTATCAGTACTATGGGGCCATTTTTCCTCTGACATTTCTTGAATCTTATCTTTTAAAATTTTACTAGGATTATTTCCATGGCTATCTTGACTAGTAATCAGAATCCAATTATTGCTTTTACCAATTACCTTATAATATCTTTGGTAAAAATTCTTTATCAAACTATTAATGACTTTTATCCCATTTGATCTTCTTCGAATGATCCAATCTTCAGAAATTGCTGGAACTCTTATATAATCTTTATTTAGATCAATTTCTTGATCTTGATTATTATATCCAACTGTTATGAGATGCTGAGCTTCATTATCTTCTTCAGGACTTATTGAATAAAACTTTATGAAAATATTTCTTCCTTGTGCAAATTGACTTATTGTAGATTTGAAAATTATATCAAACCTTTCTATTTCTATCAAACTTTTGCTCGGATAAATTATATGTATAAATCCGAAATCTGCTAATATCTTGACCTTTTATGAATTAGATCTTTGTACACAGATGATCCTTGGATAAATATTTTTCCCAGGAGCTCTATAAAAAGTTTCTTCTTCAATTATATTGTAGGCCCAATTTACTATGCCATGAAATTCTTGCTCTCATTTAGTTCTTTTCGTAATAAAAGAAGAAGATTCTCCTTCTCTAACTATTCTTATTTTTCCTTTTTTCTTTTCTATTGAATTATCTTCATCATCCTTTTCTAGAAAATTTTCCCCAGTTGTTTTTATTTCACTACTTTCAGAAATTATAGGAATAGGACTAACAGCCTCCTTATATGTATTATGCTTTTTAAATCCTTCTAAACTTATTTTCATATCTTCCATTGCTGACTCAAAAAATTCTCTATCAGCCTTTATCTCATTCTATAGATGTAAGAGGACATTAATATCATACTCTATTTGAGCTGTTCCTCTGAAACTATCTTCAATCTTCTCATTGAGAGACTTATTCAAAATTATTAGATTTTCCATTTCTTTTGAATATTCTCCATTATCTGCAAAAAAGAAAATAACAGCTACATATTATCACTGTTTTTTGTTAGTAAATGAACTATAATTATCGTTCAATTTTTCATAACATAAAAAGTTATTACTTCCTATTTTTCGTAAATAGGCAACACATACGGATTTGATATTGTCTTTACCGGAACCGTAATCCGGACTAGCCTTGACATTTACCATTGTTAAGAGGACGTTAATTTGCTATTTAGCAAATTCAGGATTTCTTGAAAGAAAATCACTGAGATAATTATTATATCCTTTTATCCAATGAACTTTAAAATTGTATAGTGACAAACATGTTTGCCATCTCAATATTCTTTTGTATTGGGTAGTAGATGGATAATTATTTTGAATAAGGGCTTTTATCTGGGTATTATCGGGTTCTATAGAAAATGGCTTTTTAATTAGAAATACAGAGAATTTCTGTATTCCTTTGATTATGGCTAAAAGTTCTCTCTCATGAGTTGCATAATTAACTTCTGCAGCTTTAAATGTTCCACTACTATACCTGCATATTTCATTTAGGTCAGTCTTTAATAAGACTGCCAGTGATTATCAGAAGCATCAGTCTGTAATACTAAATTATCGCTATCATCAGGAATTCTTAAATTAGGCAAAGATTTACATTCCTCCTTTAAATTTTTCACTATATCAGTATGCTCATTATGCCAACCTTCTAAATTATTTTTCCTTAACAATTTTTGTATTTTCATCTTCTTTTTAGCTAAATCTTGTATAAATCCTTCAGCATAATTAAGACATCCTAAAATTTTTTGTATTTCATTTTTATTTCTTAATTTATCAGGAAACTCATTTATTTTTCTACTTATATGTGGTTGTAATTCTATTCCATGACTACTTAGTATAAATCCAAGAAATTCTATTTTATCTTTTTCTATTATAGCCTTCTTTTCTGATAAAACTATTTTGTTTGCCTTGCAAATATTAGCAAATTCTAAAAGATGATTTCTATGTTCTTCTAAAGTATTGGAAGCAATTAATATGTCATCTACATATACTACTAAATAATCATATTTTCCAAATATCTTATCCATCTTTCTCTGAAATATTTGAGGTGCATTTTTTAATCCAAATGGCTTAACTAATCATTCATAATGTCCTACAGGTGTACTAAAAGTTGTATATTTTACACTATCTTCATGCATTTTTATTTGCCAAAATCCTGACTTACAATCAAATTTTGAATATAATTTTTTATTTTTAACAAGATTTAGTAATACTTCTTTCTTAGGTAAAAAATATCCATCAAATTCCATATTCTTATTTAATAGTTTATAATTTATTACCATTCTAGCTTTTCCTCTCTTTCTTTCAGATTCATTCATAACTAAGAAAGCAGGACTACTATGAGGACTAGTTGATGGTCTAATATGTTTTAATTCTAATAACTCATTTATTTGTTTACGAAATTCTTCTTTATCTTCTAAACTATATTCCATAGGTCTAACTCTTATTATATTATTTTCTTTTATTTTTAATATTGCCTTTTCTTGATATTTATCCCAAAATGCTAATGGGTTATCATTATAAGATTGTCTGAGTAACTCTTTTATTTTGTCTATATTTATTACTTTTATTTCCTTATTTTTACCACTTATCTTATTTATTTTTATTTTTTCCCAAACTACTTTACCACCAAGATTATTAGGTTGAACTTTATATGGGTAAAATTCTCTAGGTATTTTTATTATATGTCCACAAGGAGTTTTTAGTATAATATTATATATAGTTTGTTGATAGTTCTGAAACTGTTGTATAAAATCATTTCCTAATAACATATCATATTCTATATTTTCATAACAATATACTCTTCGTATATTTATTATTTTATTACCTAAAATAATTTTCAAATTATTAGCTCCTTTTGTTATTTCCTCCAATTTTCCTGATATTCCTTTTATTTTAATATTAAGTGGTTCTATATTATTTAACAGTTTTTCTTTTATTAAAGTTATCTCTGATCCATTATCTACTAAAGCACATGTTGTAATATCATTATATGCTATAATTAAACTTAAAGGTGAGACACTCGGTCTTATGAACTTCTTGTCAAGAAGTTCTTGGAGCTGACCCTTCAACTCCCTCAACTCTGAAGGTGCCATATGATACAGGGCCTTAGAGATTGGCTCCGCACCAGGTTGAAGTAGGATCTCAAAATCAATTTCCCGGGCAGGTGGAATACTTGGAAAATTATCGGGGAAAACATCCCCGTACTCTCTCACTACAGGAACGTCCTCAAGTTGGACTTCATTCTTGTCATCCTTCAGCACCGCGTAATCCAGAAAAGCTTCGCAACCCTTTTTGATAAACTTTCTCGCCTTCATTGCTGAAATCACATGCATGCTACGACCTCTATTCTTCTTATCAGAACCCAGAAACTCTACCACTTTATCTTCCCCAACTGTACACTGAACTTTCCTTTCCCGGTAATTCACTAAGGCGTGATGCGTATACAACCAGTCCATAACCAAAATTACATAAAAATCTACCATCGGTAACTGTATAAGATCAGCTTCTAGTACCTTATAGTCTATTTCTACCCTACATCCCTTATGTATGAAATTAGACTCTAAAATTTTTCCATTAGGTACCATTACTCTATAGGTGTCCAAACAACAAGTAGGGGAAGTCTTAAGTACTTTGGCAAATCTATGTGACACAAAAGAGTGGGTATTTCCACAATCAAATAGTACAAAGCAGGTACCGAGTTGATTAGAAGAGTACATGTGACCACACCAGAAGCATCCCTTGCCTCTTGTTGAGTTAGAGCAAACACGGGAGCATTCGCTTTTGTTCTTGTATCACCAACCTTTTGTGCCCCTGCTGATGTCTGCCCGGTAGCTGGAATATGCATAGTGCACTGATTAACCACGTGTCCTGGTTTCCCACACCTGAAGCAAGTCCTAGTGTCCCAACGACACTTTCCCACATGTCTTCTACCACACTTGTTCCATACCGATATACTCGGATACCCACTTGATGCTCCTGCAGCTCCCCCAATATTGACTATGTTCGCCCCTGTCCTTACCCTTGTCTTAAAAGCATTGGTAGATCCAGATGTGAGAGCAAACCTCTTCTTGGCCAAAGGTGTGTTGGCCTTAAAACGTGAGCTTGTCCTTGCGACATGGTTGAAAAGTTTCTCTTACCATACCTCTCCATATCTGACCTCTTGAATTTTCCTCTATACTCAGACTTCGGTGATAAGCCTCCCTATAGTTGGTAGGAGGAATACCATAAAGTATATCTTTAATCTTGTACAACAATCCCATCATTAATCACTGAGTTCTCATTATTGGGTTTTGAATTATTGCAGAAGCGTATTTTCCCAAAGCATTGAACTATTCTTCATATTCAGATACTGACATATTCTCCCCTTGCTTCAACTCGAAGAACTGACTTCGCCTTTCCATTTTGAAGGTGTGTGGAAAGTATTGATCAAGGAAAGTATTTCTAAAATGTACCCAGGTGACGGGTTGTCCCCATTGTTGATAGATAGGGGAAACACCCCTCCACCATTCTGCTTCTTTACTAGTAAGTGAGGCCACCACTACATCAACTTTGGCACCCTCTGGTACCCTTATAATCCTCAAATTCCGCTCTATGTTCTCCAACCATTCCCCAGCTTGATCCGCAGTCATAGTACCATCAAATGAAACCATCATCATCTTCTTTAGACGCTCATAGTAACTTCCCGGATCAGCATCCACCCTTGGTGGCTTATCTTGCCCCATGTTCTGATTGATTTGATTTTGTTGGTTCTACAACAATTGAGTTATATTTTATTGGGTCTATTGCACGTTCTGCTGCCACTGTTGCGTCTGTTGTTGGGTCTGAACCATTTGTGTAAGTAGGTGAAATGCAGCCCCAAATTTCGCCGGTATTGGAGGATTCCCCGGTGGTGGTACAAATTCTGACCCAGTCTGGTTACTCCCAGCCTTTTGCTGGCTTGATGAACCTCTAAGTGGACGTTGATTGTTTCTAGAACCCTGACGGCCTAACTCTACTATCGAAATATTCAAATCGTCCTCATTGTTGTTGTTGACTTGGTTTCGGTCCATCATTTCCCACAGAATACCCACAGTATATGGTAAGCGATAAATGCCCATAACATGCTCAACAATTACAAGATATGGTATAATATATATAGCACATAACATGGCAACAAGGTATAAAGAAGCAAGTAAACTACTACTTCCTAATCCAGAGTCCTTACCCATCACACATCTCACATGTAATCTACCAAGATTATCCTATGTTCATTCCAGGTTTTATCCCTTAGGTTCGACCTTCTTTGATACCAATTATGTCACACTCTAAAATCGGGTGATGACCTGGCAGCACCTCATATGCCAATGAGGCATAGAACAAAAGCAGAAATAATAAACTCCGTTATACTATTAATAGCGGAAACATTAGTTACTACATTAATTAACAAAGTTATACAATCCAACAAAAAGTAAAGTGCGTTGTACTAAGTTATTACATAATAAGTTCAAGTACTATAGAGAAATTAATCTATTACAAGTTACATTATGCATCACTCGTAGTCCTCCCCATCTCAGGATTCCACATATGCACAGTTATTAGAAAACATAAAATTCCAAAATACCATCACTCCTATCGACCTGGCTCTCCCACCGGTTAATCTACTGACCTTAGAAAACATAACAAACACGCTGTCCAAAGTTCGATATATCGGTACCACCAGCGGTCGACCGACTTGGACTTTGGTCGAGGGGTTCACTAACCTGGTCGACCTACTTAGACTTTCACATCGTCCTTTTGCTCCCAGTAGTTTGATCAGACGAATGGATAAGGCTCCGGTCGACCGAACGCGATTGTCCGAGATCCAATCAGTCCATTTTTCAGTGCAAAATTGTAAAGGAAAAGTGCATTTCAGCACAATCCGAATCCCAACCCCAAAATATCCGATTTTGGTGCATATGAACATACAAATGAGAATGCCAAATATATAAAGAAGTAAGACATAACCCGTACTCGTTAAATCCAACATAAGTACATCAGAAATGTGGCACAAGCTCCATGCATTCACTCATCCAACATACAGACATTCACAATATTGGATCCTTCGAATACGACTCATGCTATGACACAACATTTACATGGAAGAGCTCAATTGTAAATACACAACTCTAAAGCAATTACTACAACGACCACCAACTTTTAAGCCAAGAAAGGGAAGCTTTCGATGCAAAAGCGCGGGTTCAGTTTCTCCCCGAACAAAGGGCTCACACTTTAAGGATTCCTTCGTATTATGTCATTGCCCACCACTGTGTGACTCCACAAATACCGTTTGTGGTCCCTAAAATCTCTCCCGATTAGGATGGGCGCTCACCATCACTCAATTCGCTCATTTCAAGAACTCACGGGATCAATGACAAAACATCATATATGCACATTCGAAAGAATCCTGCAATGAAGTCATTTATAAACAAGAGCTCGACCAGCGACGACTCTATAGAACATATAGCATTTAAGACTCAAAAGCAATAACAAGAAGACTCAATGATCATGATGTGTGATGATGACAAATTTAGCATGCACAATCAAGTACAATGATCAACACACATATGAAAATTCAATGCTTCATCCTATGCAGGAAATCATAAGTTTAAAATAATTTCAATCCACAATTCCAAGAGTATAAAGTATACATTTCATGAGTTTTAGGACATTGAAAACAAGGGTGAATAGTCTTACTTGGAAGCAAGCAAGGAATTACACAAACCACAAAATTTGCGAACAAGCAGTAACTTCAAACGCAAAAATCCGTTCGCAGAGAACTCAAAATCAATCTCTATTTCTTCTCAGGCGTAGCCTTATGTGTTAGATTCGATTAGTAACAAGAATTAATAATTTTGATGCCCCAATTGCTACTTCAATTATGAAATCTTTCACCAGCACTACGTTTTTCAAGAACTTCATTTCTTTCTTTTCTCTCACTTTTTCTTTCCTTCCTTTCCTTTCTAACCTCCCTAACTTCTAACTTCAGAATTATCCTGCACTAACCACCCCCAAGAGACACAACTTTTCACAAGTGTTAAAGTAATCCATAAGTTCCAACTAATCGACATTTCAGCCCCTTAAGTTAGGTTCATTTTTGAAAGGCCACCCAAACAATTGCACTTCAATTAAATACATAATAAACCATTAACACACAATTCAATTATGTCCATTATTATTTAATTCCAAAAAGTTCAGGTTATCACAGAGCTAATCTCACCAATGAGATCCTTGCCTCACAAAGAGGACTTTTGCCTCACAAATGAGGACTTAGAGACACTCACAAAGAACTTTTTACGGGCTCACAAAGAACTAGTTCTAAAAGGAAATAGTTTAGTTCATTTTTACAAATCCCTCAATGGATTGGATATACAATTTAAAGTTCTAAAAAATTCTGTGAATGAAAGAGAATGTATATGAAGCTCAAGCTCAAAATGAATTATTTTGAATAAGATTGAAAGAATTTAGCTTTTCAAAATATTTGGATTGTTTGCAACTTGTTGGTTATTCTCTTGGTGGTTAGAAATATGAACCAAAGTGTTTTTATGCCGTAGAAAACGGTTTAGAGATGAAAAGGCCGTTGCAAAATACATCAAACTGAAAAACTAGCCGTTATTGGTTATATCTGCAGGCTCCGAACGAACTACAGGACGAAGTATCGTCCGCGAGCTGCGGACGATGCATTTCTGTTAGTAGTGCCCTAGGACCATTAGCATATGTTGTACGTTTTATATCTTTTGAGCATGTAATTGAATAGCTAATTTTGCTTATGAACATCAAATGCGTGATTTGATAGTAAAACTCATTAGTGTATGTAATTACTATTCTAGTTGTCCCTAGTTTTATGTAAACTTCTTTACAATGAAATAAAACTAGTATGATGTTTGATTGATGATTGTGTTTTACTAATCATGTGTAATGAATACAAATCATATCATATATGCAATGTATTGAGATATATTGTATCGGATGTGATCCGTTAGAAAAGTAATACTTCATGGTCCTTAGTCATAAGTATTACTTCCTCAATACTATTTCAGAATCCTTAGACCTTATGTCTCCATTGATTCTAGCATGAATGGAGCCACATTTTGACTCAGTTGGACGTTACTTTTAATCGAGTAATCAAAACGACTGATGATCGGATGTAGCGTCCTATCATGGCTTGAATGTGAGAGGCATTGCAAGAAATTTGTCCCTCTCTATTATTAGAGATAGATATCCATGGGCCCCTCAATAGGGAAGATTGTCTAAATGCATGGCCTTGCTCAAATGTATTTGATAAAGTGGTTATTAAATACTATTTGTTGGAACAGTCTACCTGGAGATCGAGCATAAATATAATTAAGCTTAATAAGGGTGATGACTACCATGCCTTATGCTTAATTAGGATATCGCGAGACAAAGGGATTAAATAGTGGATTGATATTAGGTTCCACCGTAAATTCATTCACTTTGGGTAGTCACAATGTCCTGCTAGAGACCGCTTGTGATTTATGAACACATACTACTACTAAGTGTGTTTTCATTGCCATTGTCATATGAACCTACAGGGTCACACGCATAGACGAGCTAACGAGCTTCATGTCCAGATTCAATGAATCTAGAATGTGTCTAGGTTCATTGTATCTGACATTTATTTCTCTGAGAATAATAAAGCGTTATTATTTGAATTAGAGATTAAGGAGGGGCATTTTCGGTATTGAATTATAGCTGGGATTACATGGGAGTTATTATCAGATAAAGACTCCCACTACCAGCAGAAGTCTAGAGGACGTGGGAGTTAAAGACTCCTACTGCTAGGAGAGTTGGTAAGGACGTGGGAGCTGTTTTTTAAACAACCTCTCACACCCTATATTAACTTCTCTTGGCCGAAACCCTAGATAGTAATTTTTTCAGCGGCAAATAATACCTAAAAACAAAAATCAGATTTCTGGTCTTGCAACCTCCTTTTTCTCCGAAGAATCCAAAGCTCAGAAGAACGAAGAGCGGATCCTTCGGGGGAGGACTCATGGGTGTTTAGAACGAGTTTCTGCCCATGAATACCTTCAGTGGTATCAGAGCCTTGCTCATGCAATTCGAATTCGATATTGTTAATCACATCATAACACATATCAATTTCGATTTGGTATGTGTATGTGTAAAAACAGAAAAAAGATTTTTTCTTTGACTGTTTTTATAAGTTTATGTGATTCTGATATGCATAAACTGTTATGTATGTTATTAATTCGGTTATATGCATAAACTGCTTATCATTCTGCCAGTAATTCGATTACATGCATAAACTGCAAGTGTTTATGTTTCTATCGTTAATCCGATTAACACACCGCATAAACTGTTTACGCGATTTTACTTGTTAGGCGATATAGGGTTAAAATCGGGGAAAAAAACTCATTCGATGAGCTAATGAAGAATCATATTTTTCTGACGTTACGCTGACGCTCGTCGTTGCGCTGACCTAAGACTTTGTTTATGTATTATTATGATTTATGTGAGTTTTAGCATGGTGAATAGCATGTCCAACTATACCCATCTTGTTTTACATTTATTGAGTTGTAATTTTTATAATACAGCCCGCGAGTCATTTTTTAATGTTGTAAAATTGTACTTGCTTTCTTAGATTAGTTTTATTGCTTTACATTGAAGGCTAGGTATGCCCATGCAATTATGTAACAAGACTGGAGGACACTGGATCGAAGACTTTATTCATGAGATGGATATAGACTTAGATTGACCCTTGGCTCCCACAAGGCTCGTGGGAGTCATCATAGGATTAGGCCATGCTATCTCACATTTACATTTACATTTACGCTTTATATCTTGTATGTGATGCTTATTTTATGTCTTATGGGGATTGATTTTTTATACGTCATATTAAATCGTTTTAATTAAGTCTTAAAATGCCTACCATATCCTAAGCACTTCTTCAGCTTGGATCATCATTTTGTCTGCTTGCCAAAGCAACATATAAGTGGTTATCTAGGCAAGAGGATATGGGAAAATAGTGATTTCCATATGCTTAGACATGGTTCGACTTAACTAGGCTATCAAAATAGTTTTGGGCCTAGGGTATAAAATGGGAAATAGCCAGGGACATATAGATGTCATTCCTGTAAAACACAAGAGGAGGGGGGGGGGGGTGAATTGGGTTTTAGTCGATCTTGGGAACTTTTTCGAATCTAAGCAATGCTAGTATAAGTTTGTGCAAGATGAGCAAATGCAAAACTAAACCCAACAACAAGACAAAGGATTTAGAGTGGTTCGATTCACTTAGAATCTACATCCACTACCTTGAGCCGCACCCAAGGATTTCAACAACTTCACTAAGAAGACTTTTTACAATTGTGGCTAACTCACTAAGAGTTTTACAACACAACCACAATACACAAACTCACTAAGAGTTACTTGCCCACACTAAGTAGGACTTTTACAAGAATTACCCTATCACTAAGAAAGGGAATTAAGATGGATAAAGAACAAAGTTGTTCACTCTTCTAAGTGAAAGATATATACCTTTTAAGTACAACAAATTTCAGCTCTTTGAACATATGAAGTCAACTCTTTGTCTTGCTTTTTGAAATAACACCTTTGAATGATTTAGATCATGGAAATGAAGTGTTTTTGCTTTGAAGGTGTTTAGACTTGATAAGGAATCAATGAAACTTTGATATACAAGCCTTTTTCGTTGTCTAAACATTTCTCAGCTTTAGAGTATATATACATTTGAAAATATGCTGAAAAATCGACTCTGCAACTGTTAGCCCTAAGGGCGATCGAACTCGGTTTTTGATAATGGACAAACACTTGATGTTGTGTCTAATGTTTATATCTTTGTGATAGAATATCGGAACATATATTGGAAGCTCTAAGTACTTCAATCAAGCCATGATCAAGATTCAAAGTCATATCATTCAAGGCTCATCTATCAAGATTGAAGATTGAAGACTTAGGTTTGGTTAGATTAGCTTTGTCGTTATAAGTCTTTATCTTATATAGCTCTAACCAAAGCTCTCATGAACATAAGCTCTACACTCTAGTCTTGCATGTTTTCATAAACACGTTTTCAAAAGGCTTAAGTTTCAAAATGATCTTTACATGTGCTCTTATCCAAAAAGCCTTTGATTTCATAGATAAGTCTTTTAGAAAAGTTTTCCAAGTGTTCTTACTTGTTACCTTTTAGGAAAACCTTTTTAGACTTTAAAAGACTTCAAAAGATTTCAAAACGTGTGAAAAATCAGCTTGGAAGTTCGGTCAACCGAACAGAAACTGAGAGCAAAACAGACCAGGTTCGGTCGACCATTGGGCTAGGTCGGTCGACCGAAGTTCCCAAAGTGGATCCGAAGTTCGTCTTCGGTCAACCGAACTCTGTTTTGAACTAGTCGTTTTTTGACCGTTAAAGAGTCATTTTTCAGCCAAATTTGAAATGTATTTATACTCCAAAGCTAGAGAAACATTCTAAGACTTGGACAAACATAAAACATTGATATCTTATCAAGTCTAAAGACTTTCAAAGCAAAAATACTCTTCATCTCTATGATCTAAATCATTCAAGAGTATTCTTTCAAAAGCAAGACAAAGAGTGGACTTCATATGTTCAAAGAGCTATAATTGTTTGTGCTTCAAAGGTATACATTCTCACTTATAAGAGTGATTAATCTTTGTATTTAAACAATTCATTCCCTTTCTAAGTGATTGGGTAATTCTTGTAAAAGTCCTACTTTGTGTGGGCAATTTGTAAAGTCCTACTTTGTGTGGGCAAGCTCTTAGTGAGTTTCTTTGTAGTGTGGTTGTGTTGTAAAACTCTTAGTGAGTTAGCCACATTTGTAAACATTCTTCTTAGTGAAGTTGTTTGAAATCCTTGGGTGCGGCTAAAGGTAGTGGATGTAGATTCTAAGTGAATCGAACCACTCTAAATCCTTTGTCTTGTTGATTGGGTTTTGCATTGCTATTATTCATCTTGTTCAAACTTACAATAGTATTGCAAAGAATCGAAAAAGTTGCCAAGATTAGTTAAAACCCAATTCACCCCCCCTCTTGTGTTTTACAGCAACGGTCAAATAACGGCTAGTTCCCGCAGAGTTCGGTTGACCGAACTGGACCTCGGATGACCGAAGCAAGACACCTCGGATGACCAAGTTAGACCTCGGTTGACCGAACCATAGGTCGGTCGACCGACCTTCCCCTTTGGTCGACCGAACCAAAACATCTCAACTCTCAGTTTCTCTTTGGTTGATCCGAACTAATCTCGGTCGATCCGACCTTCTGAGCTTTGAGAGATGTTGATTTTTCACACGTTTTGAAATCTATTAAGTCTAAAAGGTTTTCTCAATATGTAACAAGTAAGAGCATTTAGAAAACCGTTTTAAAAGACTTATACTTTGAAATCAAAGGCTTTTGAGAAATGAACACATATGAGAATCATTTTGAAACTTTAGCCTTTTGAAAACGTGTTTATGAAAACATGCAAGACTTGAGTGTAGAGCTTATGTTCATGAGAGCTTTGGTTAGAGCTATATAAGAAAAAGACTTATAACGACAAAGATAATCTAACCAAACCTAAGTCTTCAATCATCAATCTTGAAAGATGAGCCTTGAATAATATGTCTTTGAATCTTGATCATTGCTTGATTGAAGTACTTAGAGCTTCCAATATTAGTTCCGATATTCTATCACAAAGATATAAACATTAGACACAACATCAAGTGTTTGTCCATTATCAAAAACCGAGTTCGATCGCCCTTAGGGCTAACAATCTCCCCCTTTTTTATTATGACAAACTTTGATGTAATTAGATAGGATATGGACAATTTTAAGTACAAGGAAGCATGGCAAAAGAATATAAGAACAATTAAGTGTAAAGCTAAGTGCTTATAAGATAAACCAAGATAGAACGAGAAACATAAGCACTAGCATGTTAAGTTCTTATGCCATATACATTAGGGACTCTTTGAAGAGCCGTATTTCCCAACTAACCTCCTTGCCTCCTTCCTTCCATAATATAGCATTCTTGTGTGTAATATACATACCTTTGTTTACACAAGAAGCTAACTTACCATTTTCATCAATGTTGATGTGAGTGTTAAGGATCCTATTAAGAAGAACATGCTCACACAAACATTAGAACTTTCAATGGTTTGTTATCATCAAAATAACATAGGATATTTTGCCCTTCGGGCTAACAATCTCCCCCTTTTTGATGATGACAAAACATTGATGCAAATGGGAATAATATGCAAAAATAAGATACCAATTGTATGCATGAGATAAGGATATTGAGGATCCAAGCAAGTAGATGTTTTGAAAAAAAATTCTACTCCCCCTATATTAAAGAATCCTTTATCTCTCCCATTTTTGCAAGTTCTAAGCTTTCTCCTTTTGTAAATTACTTCTCTTGGCACATTTGCAACACTTAAAAACTCTCCCCCTTTTTGTCAAAATCAAAAAGGGATATCAGAGCGCTAATAAGAAAAGCATTTAATGAAAAGTAAAGATGAATAAGATTTAAATTGTGGAGAAGCTTGATGATATGTTAGAATTCTCCCCATATAAAAAAAACTTTTAATGCCATGGAGAATCTTGATGGTCTAATAGATTGATAAAATAAGAACCAAATGACCAATCCTAAAGACCAAAAATCATTTGAAGAATGATTATTTTGAATAAGCTTGGTTGATTTCTAAAAACAAGGAGTCCATAATAACACATAAATCAAAAGATGGTCATGTATGGCTCAAAAAGAATATCAACCTAAGCTAAAAACAAAGGAGATAAGGAAAATAACCTTTAATCACAATCTCCCCGTTTATCAAACATACGATGTTAGCTATTTGAGATAAAAACAAGTTTGAAACCAATTGACCAATTGTAAAACATGTTTGAAAATATAGCTAACAAAGTACTAGTGGAAGTGATATCATGAATTCATAAGTTAAGCACATGTATCACAACCAAAAGAATTAGAGGAAGTGTAAGATGACAATGCGAGACATTCCTCTAATAAGTTAATGGTTAGCTAAATGAGTATAACAACTCTTGAAGCAAGACTAACCAAAAACTCTAATGAGATCACAAAAGATATGAAAGTAAAGATTATGATCTCATAGTTATTAAGGAAGAGTATATGTGATACCAAATGTAAGAAATAACCAATTGAAAAAAAATAACCATTTATAACACATATAACTTCCAAAATAACTTACACAAGTTGGCTATAAAATAAGAAAGATGAAAAACAAGCCAACAAGTGATGTGATGATGTAAAATATGAACAATTGAGCATACATCACATATTTTGAGTTTACATCCTTAGTCAAGCATCTAGACGATCAACCACATAAGATTAATGCTATAGACTTGAATATAAACACAACATCATCCCTATATGCAATAAAGATCAAGCACATCATGTTAAGCATATCAATAACTTTACTCATCAAATAGGTAAGTTATAGCAAATAAGGATCAAAAGCAAAATATTGATCACTAATAAGAGATGAGTTAAGCTATTGTACCTCAATGCTCTTTGAGCTTGGTCTTCTTACCATTTTGGTTGATCTTCTTTATCAATCAAGTCCATAGAGGCCTTTTGTGTGATCTTTTTCATGATCATCTTATCTTTTGAAGCTCATTGTGAGGTTGACATGTGATTGCTCCATTTTCTTTGTTGTTCATCCTTGATTGATGAGATGAAAGCAATCTCCTCTTCTTTACATGACAAGTGTAGAGTCATCAATGATGGGTGACTTTTCTTTTCTTGATGAACCCTCTACAATCTTGTAATCCTTGGCATTTGACTCTTTTCTTGGAGTCTTAGCTCATTTGTGCCATTCCTTGTAGTTCATATCTTCTTCATGAAGTTTAGAACTCTTTGTTACCTACAAGGAATTCTTGAGAACAAATATGGTACCTTTTTAAAGGTCCTTCATGATTAGTTCAATATCTCAAGTAGCACATATATGCATAAGGATCATGCAAATCAAAAGCCAAAACAACTAGATGGATTCTTAAATGAATAAGACATGACAAAACAAGAATCAATCAAGTTGCATATGCTACATCTCATAGATACCTTAGCTAAATAAACATGGACAATTAAGAACATGCTAAAGGTTATCATAAAATTCAAGAATGTGAGATGCAACAAATATAAGAGCAAGCATATATAACAATATATATATCAAAAACACTTAAACACATTAATTAAAGTGTTAAGAGAAAGTGATTTTGATACCTTTGCTTTCTTACCAAGTGATGAAGATATTGGATTAACACTTTGTCTCTTTTCATCACTTGATGCTTTGCTCTTTGTATTTAAGCAACTTGGTTCTCCAATTTATTAACATTTGAGCTTTGAGAATCCAAGTGTTAAGGAGTGCTTTTGAATTTCTTCTTTTGGCACATCTCCTTTGACAAGCACTTCTTCTTCTCCGGTTATGTGACAAGATCATACACATTGAAACAACATAGAATCGGAGCTTCCCTTTAACTAATAAGAACCTATAAACTCAAGGGAAGAGTAGCTTTTGGTACCCACTTTTGTTTGGGTCCTAGGAGGTTAGTTAAAGTACGCTTAACTCTCCATATTGTTTTAACTCCCTTTTCAATCTTCTTCTTAACATGCATCTAGCATTTGTGTGACCATATTTTCCACAATATGTGCAACAAATATGTGGCTTAGAAGATTTGTGAGCATGCACAAGATAACTACTTGGCCTATGTGACATTCTAGCATTTACAACATGATTCTTAGGTTTAAGAGAAGAGCTAGCAATATCAACATGTTTAGCAATATAACCAAGGCCATGTTTATCAAGAGAAGCACATTGCATGCCAAGAATTTGATCAAGATTTTTCTTACCCTTTGTAAAGTTTTCAACAAGAAAGGTAAGGTCTTTAACTTTGTTTTTCAAATGATCAAACTCAACAAGCTTGTTTTCAAGAGATGACAATTTATTACAAGCTTCTATGTATTGTAATGAAGATGTATTGCAAGTTGTAATAAGACTTTCACTTTCACATTTCAAGCAATTAACATCATCACACAACTTCTTATTTTCATCAACCAACTTAGATCTATCAACAAGCAAGGATTCCATTTTGTAAAACACAAGAGGGGGGGGGGTGAATTGGGTTTTAACTAAACTTGCTAACTTTTTCGAATCAATTCAATGCAAGTGATAATTTAAGAAAGATGAACAAACTAAAAGAAAAACCCAATAACAAGACAAAGGATTTAGAGTGGTTCGATTCACTTAGAATCTACATCCACTACCTTGAGCCGCACCCAAGGATTTCAAACAACTTCACTAAGAAGAATGTTTACACTTGTGGCTAACTCACTAAGAGTTTTACAACACAACCACACATACAAAGAAACTCACTAAGAGCTTGCCCACACTAAGTAGGACTTTTACAACAATTACCCAATCACTAAGAAAGGGAATAAGAATGTTTAATACAAAGATTGTTCACTCTTCTAAGTGAAAGATATTACCTATGAAGTACAACAATTTATAGCTCTTTGAACATATGAAGTTCACTCTTTGTCTTGCTTTTTGAAAGAACACCTTTGAATGATTTAGATCATGGAGATAAAGTGTTTTTGCTTTGAAGGTGTTTTTGACTTGATAAGAAATCAATGTAAAATGTATATCCAAGTCTTGGAGTCATTCTAGAGCTTTGTAGTATATATACATTTCAAATATGGCTGAAAAATGACTCTCCAACGGTCAAATAACGGCTAGAAACTTACAGAGTTCGGTTGACCGAAATCAACTTCGGATCCACTATGCCTTACCTCGGTTGACCGAGCATCACTTCGGTCGACCGAAGTTGCCCCTAGGTCGACCGACCCTCAACTTCAAACCTCTCAGTTTCTGGTCGGTTGATCCGACCTTGGCTCGGTTGACCGACCTTCCTGAGCATATTTTTCACACTTTTTGAAATCTTTTGAAGTCTAAAATGTTTTCCTAAAAGGTAACAAGTAAGAACACTTGGAAAACCATTTTAAAGGACTTAGACTTAGAAAACAAAGGCTTTTGAAATACGAACACTTGTAAGGATCATTTTGAAACTAAGCCTTTTGAAAACGTGTTTGTGTGCATGCAAGACTTGAGTGTAGAGCTTATGTTCATGAGAGCTTTGGTTAGAGCTTTATAAGATAAACGACTAATGACGACAAAGCTAATCTAACCAAACCTAAGTCTTCAATCTTCAATCTTGATAAATGAGCCTTGAATAATACGACTTTGAATCTTGATCATGGCTTGATTGAAGTACTTAGAGCTTCCAATATTAGTTCCGATATTCTATCATAAAGATATAAACATTAGACACAACATCAAGTGTTTGTCCATTATCAAAAACCGAGTTCGATCGCCCTTAGGGCTAACAATCTCCCCCTTTTTGATTATGACAAACTTTGATGTAATTAGATAGGATATGGATAATTTTAAGTACAAGGAAGCATGGCAAAAGAATATAAGAACAATTAAGTGTAAAGCTAAGTGCTTATAAGATAAACCAAGATAGAACGAGAAACATAAGCACTAGCATGTTAAGTTCTTATGCCATATACATTAGGGACTCTTTGAAGAGCCGTATTTCCCAACTAACCTCCTTGCCTCCTTCCTTCCATAATATAGCATTCTTGTGTGTAATATACATACCTTTGTTTACACAAGAAGCTAACTTACCATTTTCATCAATGTCGATGTGAGTGCTAAGGATCCTACTATAAAGAACAAGCTCACTCAAACATTAGAACTATCAATGGTTTGTTAACATCAAAACAACATAGGATATTTTGCCCTTCGGGCTAACAATCTCCCCCTTTTTGATGATGACAAAACATTGATGCAAATGGGAATAATATGCAAAAATAAGATACCAAATGTATGCATGAGATAAGGATATTAAGGATCCAGACAAGTAGAAGTTTTCTCAAAAAAAATTCTACTCCCCCTATATTAAAGAATCCCTTATCTCTCCCATTTTGCAAGTTCTAAGCTTTCTCCTTTTGTAAATTAGCCTTTCTTGGCACATTTGCAACACTAAAAACTCTCCATCTTTTTGTCAAAATCAAAAAGGGATATCAGAGCGCCAATAAGAAAAGCATTTTAACGAAAAGTAAAGATTCATTTTGGAGAAGCTTGATGAAATTTAATAATCCTCCCCATATAAAGACAAACTTAAAAACCATGGAAACAGCTTGATGGTCTTGTAGATTGATAAAATAAGAACCAAAAGATCAATCCTAAAGACCAAAAATAATTCTGAAGAAGGATTACTTATGAATAAGCTTGGTTGATTTCTAAAAAAAACAAGGAGTCCATAATAACACATAAATCCAAAAGATGGTCATGTATGGCTCAAAAAGAATATCAACCTAAGCTACAAACAAAGGAGATAGGGAATAAACCTTAAAGAACAATCTCCCCGTTTATCAAACATACGATGTTAGCTATTTGAGATAAAACCAAGTTTGATACCAATTGACCAATTGTAAAACATGACACCAATTGTAAATAAAGCCAATTGTAAAACACGTTTGAAAATATAGCTAACAAAGTACAAGTAGAAGTGATACCATGAATACATAAGATAAGCACATGTATCACAACCAAAAGAAGTAGAGGAAGTGTAAGATAACACTTGGAGTACATTCCTCTAACAAGTTAATGGTTAGCTAAATGAGTGTAACAACTCTTAAAGTAATACTAACCAAAAACCATAATGAGATCACAAAGGATAAGAGAATGAAGAATATGATCTCAAAGTTATTAAGGTAGAGTATATGTGATATCAATTGAAGACATAAACATATATAACACATATAACTTCCAAAATAACTTACACAAGTTGGCTATAAGATATAAAAGATGAAAGGCAAGCCATCAAGTGATGTGATGATGAAAAAAATGAACAATTTAGCATACATCACATATTGAGTTTACATCCTAAGTCAAGCATCTAGACGATCAACCACATAAGATTAATGCTAAAGACTTGAATATAAACACTCCCCTATATGCAATGAAGATCAAGTAAAAACAGAGCATAGCATATAACAAACTCCCCCAAAGCATAAAACACTACATAATAGAGGGGAGGGGGTATTAGTTGAACATAAAACAATGATCACCTACAAGGGATGAGTTAAGCCTTGTACCTCAATGCTCTTAGAGCTTGGACTTCTTACCATTTTGGTTGATCTTCTTTATCAACAAGTCCATAGAGGCCTTTTGTGTGATCTATTTCATGATCATCACCACCATTTTAAGCTCATTGAGAGGTTGACATATGATTGCTGACATGTGATTGCTCCATTTTCTTTGTAGTTCATCCTTGATTGATGAAATGAAAGCAATCTCTGTAACGACCCTAATTTTCGACCTATTTTAATTGAGGCCTTATAGAGTCACTAGTCTGAATTATCTTTGATATTTTATTTTCTCGTGATATACTAATTTATCTTTTAAAATTATATGTGAATCAAAGTTTTGAATCTTAATAGTTTAGGGACCGAAGTTGCTAATTTTAATAGTTGAAGGACATAAGTCGTAAATAGTACACTTTGGGTGAGTAAGCATAACACTTGTTGATAATATAGGGAGTCAAGTACACCTCCTACTTTTTTCTCTCTTCCAAACCGTCTCTTCCCCAAGAGAGACTTTCTTTTTCGTGAATTTTGTTCCTGCCTCTGATTGCCCTCGGATTCCTTCCTCCTTCATCTTTGTCTCTCAAATTATCAAGCAATCTTGTTCCATCACTCAAGTAATTCAAGTTTATAATCTTCAAAGGGTTAAACTGTAATCCTTGGTAAGAATTCTTACTTTTAATTGAGTTTCTGATATTAGTGGAAATTCATGTTTGAATTGATATTTTCTATTGGATTTGGTAAAGCTATGGTTAAAGGATGGAATGATGATAGGAAATTGTGAAGGTGGCTTCATCTATGTTTCAGATTTATTTTGCTGTTTTCTGTTTTATGTTTCGGCTTCCCCTGTTGCAGCTTGGTGCTGTTTTCTTTTTCTTGTTCTGTTTCTGCTTCTTCACTGCTGTAGGATTTTCTATTCATTCTGTTTGCTGTTTCTGGTTGCAGCTGTTTTACTGCTGCCTCGGTTCTGCCTTTCTTTTTCTTGTTCTGGTTGCGGGTTGCTTCGGTCCTCTTGCTACTGTGAATTGCTTGTTCTGTTCTTTTCTTGTTAGTGCTCCTGTTAGGTGACTTTGTATTTTAGACCTCTCTGTTTCCAGATTTTAGAGGCGGATAAGATGATCATTGAATGTCTTGGAATGTTAAGGGTGGTTGCCCATCTCTGCTTCCCCAATGATTTCTAATTAACCATGAATTTTGCTTGCTGTTTCTCAATATGGATTCCGGGCTGCTCTTTAATATATATGTTGTACTCTTACTTTCTGATTTTTACTAGTTATGAGACACTAGTTTTAGTAAAATGAGTACATGTGTTCTCGGTTTTCAGTTTTAAAGGTTACTACTCTTTGATGAGCATAGTTTTAAAAGAAGAATGGTTAATATGGATGTATGTCTATTCTTGAATGTAAGTAGGTGAATGGGGAGGTGTTTCGTGTATCATAGACTTGCTCGATAAAAGCATTGTCACTTTAATTGGAATTTTTGCTTGAAGGTAAATGTAGATGTTCTTGGTTTGTGAGAATTTAGTCTATGAAATAGGGATTTTAATTACTACTTAATCTCCAAGAAATCTCGGAAAAAGGATATGGATTATGTAGTATAGTTCTCATTCTTTGTATTGTTTTGGAAAGAACATAAGAAAGGGGAAATCTTGTAGCTAAAGGATTGAATTTTACAGTTATTCGTTGAAGTAATAAATGGAGTTGATTGTCTTTTACATTTTTGATTACTCATTTTCCAAAATATTTATCGTGTTAATGTTTATGACACAATGCTCAGGTGAATTATATTCTTTGATAAGGATCGATGAGGAATAATCAGATAAAATCTTTATATTACTAGAAGATCTAAAGTATTAAGGTGAGTAGTCCTAACCCTTTTGTAAAATTATATATAAGTATTGTGTATTCATTTATTCATTGCACTCATGATCTGGATCCACTCATGTCATGCACTGATTACTTTTATTTGTCATCATGAAATATCTTTCTGAATAGGGGCATTTTTGTAATATTATGTTATTGCATTGGAAATGATAAATTTGACTGAATCTTATATGGATTTGTCTTCTGAATATTGACATGGTATGATAAAACTATAAGTTTATTGCATCGGGCCCAATTATTTTATCTAAAGGAGCTAAGTGCTACACCAGAGGGTGTGAGACACCTCTAGAGTCCTGATTCTGAACATCTGTATTTGGGGGCCTGTATGAATTTGATCTGCTATTATTATCATGCCTATGTCAATTTCATCTCGACAGTCCCGGAAAAAGTGTTTAGAAAATCAGGCCCCTTATTATAATCAATATATATGTGGTTTTCTCATTGTGCGAACTATTTTATGAAAATAAAGTACTTTGGAAGAAAAATGGTTTTAAAAGACATACGCACCACTGGCACGGCCCTCACTGAGCTTCGGCTCACGTTTTCCAACTGTTTTTCCCCTCCACATGTATTGAAGGTGGTGCGACATTGTGGTATCAGAGTGCGCAGCGGGAGCTTTGGATTAGCAATCTGTATTTACGGATATTAGTCTTGTATTTTATCGAATTTTAATGTAACCTTGTGGATATATTATATTTTTGGGTAATAGAATGTTTGTTTAGAGCCTTGGCGGTTGTAAAAGATAGAACCCAGTGCCGAGAGGCACGCGACTTTCCCAGCCCGAGAGGGCCGGGGCGTCACAATCTCCTCTTCTTTTCATGACAATTCTAGAGTCATCATTGATGGGTGACTTTTCTTTTGATGAACCCTCTACAATCTTGTGATCCTTGGCATTTTACTCTTTTCTTGGAGGCTTAGCTCATTTGTGCCATTCCTTGTAGTTCATATCTTCTTCTTGAAGTTTAGAACTCTTTGTTACCTACAAGGAATTCTTGAGAGCAAGTTTGGTACCTTTTTAAAGGTCCTTCATGATTAGCTCAAAATCTCAAGTGACACATCTATGCATAAGGATCATGCAAATCAAAAACCAAAACAACTAGATTGGTTCTTACATGAATATGACATGATAATACAAGAATCAATCAAGTTGCATATGCTACATCTCATAGATACCTTAGCTAAATAGTCATGGACAATAAAGAACATGCTAAGGGTTATCTATATGAATATAACATTCAAAAAAGTGAGATGCAACATATATAAGAGCAAGCATGTATATATATCAAAAACACTTAAACACAATAATTAAAGTGTTAAGAGAAAGGTGATTTTGATACCTTTGTTTTCTTACAAAGTGACGAAGACATTGTATTGACATTTTGAATCTTGTCATCACTTGAAGCTTTGCTCTTTATATCTAAGCAACTTGGTTCTCCAATTGATTAACATTTGAACTTTGAGAATCCAAGTGTTAAGGAGTGCTTTTGAATTTCTCCTTTTGGCACATCTCCTTTGACTTCTCCCCCAATGCCACTTCTCTTCGAATCAAGTCCATTGAAGCTTAGTGGCTTACATCTAACTTATAAGAACCTATAAGATCAAGGGAAGAGTAGCTTTTGGTACCCACTTTTGTTTGGGTCCATAGGGGTTAGTTGAAATACGTTTAACTTTCCAAATAGTTTTTACCCCTTTTTCAATCTTCTTCTTAACATGGCATCTAGCATTAGTATGACCATGTTTTCCACAATATGTGCAACAAATGTGTGGCTTAGAAGAATTGTGAACATGCTCATGATATCTAATTTGCCTATGTGAGGTACTAGCATGCACAAAGTGATTCTTAGGCAACTTAGAAGTGCTAGCATGATCAATGTGATTAGCATTATAACCAAGACCATGTTTATCATGTGAAGCACGTTGCAAACTAAGAATTTGATCAAGATTTTTCTTACCCTTAGTAAAGTTTTCAACAAGAAGGGTAAGATCTTTAACTTTGTTCTCCAAATGATCAAATTCAACAAGTTTGAGTTCAAGAGATGTCAATTTATCATAGGTTTCTAGGTACTTTAATGATGAAGTGTTGCAAGTAGAAATAAGTTTTTCTTTTTCAATTTTCATGCAATCAACATCATCACATAGCTTTTTATTCTCACTAGACAACCTAGATTTATCTTCAAGCAAAGATTCAATTTTAAGCTTCATGTCTTTGTTTTGCTTTGCACATTTTTTTAATTGATCATACATGTCACATAAAAGCTAATTAGGATCATCCTCATCATCATCATAAGAAATTGAAGTGGAGGGAGAAGGATGTACCTCATCATCAAATGCCATAAGACACGTGTGATCATATTCTTCTTGATCATCATCACTTTCTTCTTCATCCCAATGGCTTAACAAGCACTTTGCATTTTTGAGATTGAAGAACAATTTCTCTACTTCTTCTTTATTGATGATGGACTCAAGATCACTACCCTTTGTAGAACCATTTTTCTTTATCTTCATCTCAAAGGCGAGTAGTGAGCCAAGAAGTTCCTCCGTTGAATAGGTCTTTAAATTCTTGGATTCTTCAATGGCAAGGGCTTTATTTTCCCAATTTTTAGGAAGAGAATTGAGAATCTTCCTATTCATTTCACCCATGGTGTACTCTTTGCCATAAGACTTCAAGCCATTTATCACATTTGTGAATCTTGTGCTCATCTCATTTATTGACTCATTTGGCTTCATGGAGAAGAGCTCATATTTTCTAACAAGCAAATTTAACTTTGACTCCTTGTTTGATTTGTGCCTTCATGAGTAACTTCAAGCATTTTCCACATGGAGTGTGCGGATTTTCTTCCAATGACACGATTGTACTCATCTTGACTTAAGGCACAACTAAGGATGTTCATTGACTTGTAATTTTGAGTCATCTTCTTGGACTCAAGCTCATTTAACTCCTTGTCCGGTTTTGGTACATGAACACCATCCACCATCTTCATAGGCACATATGGACCATCTTCAAATATATGCCATAAAGAATAATCTATTGAGCACACATATATCTTGAATCGGTCTTTCCAAGCCTCATAATTATTTCCATCAAAAAAGTGGTGGCCTATTGGTGGAAGACCCCTCTAGATACGCCAATGCGGAATTACCGGCCAGAATCTTTTCTTCAAGCGTTTAAGCTAAATATGAAGACCGGGCTCTGATACCAATTGTAAAACACAAGAGGGGGGGGGGGGGTGAATTGGGTTTTAACTAAACTTGCTAACTTTTTCGAATCTATTCAATGCAAGTGATAGTTTAAGCAAGATGAACAAACTAAAAGCAAAACCCAATAACAAGACAAAGGATTTAGAGTGGTTCGATTCACTTAGAATCTACATCCACTACCTTGAGCCGCACCCAAGGATTTCAAACAACTTCACTAAGAAGAATGTTTACACTTGTGGCTAACTCACTAAGAGTTTTACAACACAACCACACATACAAAGAAACTCACTAAGAGCTTGCCCACACTAAGTAGGACTTTTACAACAATTACCCAATCACTAAGAAAGGGAATAAGAATGTTTAATACAAAGATTGTTCACTCTTCTAAGTGAAAGATATTACCTATGAAGTACAACAATTTATAGCTCTTTGAACATATGAAGTTCACTCTTTGTCTTGCTTTTTGAAAGAACACATTTGAATGATTTAGATCATGGAGATCAAGTGTTTTTGCTTTGAAGGTGTTTTTGACTTGATAAGAAATCAATGTAAAATGTATATCCAAGTCTTGGAGTCATTCTAGAGCTTTGTAGTATATATACATTTCAAATATGGCTGAAAAATGACTCTCCAACGGTCAAATAACGGCTAGAAACTTACAGAGTTCGGTTGACCGAAATCAACTTCGGATCCACTATGCCTTACCTCGGTTGACCGAGCATCACTTCGGTCAACCGAAGTTGCCCCTAGGTCGACCGACCCTCAACTTCAAACCTCTCAGTTTCTGGTCGGTTGATCCGACCTTGGCTCGGTTGACCGACCTTCCTGAGCATATTTTTCACACGTTTTGAAATCTTTTGAAGTCTTTTGAAGTCTAAAATGTTTTCCTAAAAGGTAACAAGTAAGAACACTTGGAAAACCATTTTAAAGGACTTAGACTTAGAAAATAAAGGCTTTTGAAATACGAACACTTGTAAGGATCATTTTGAAACTAAGCCTTTTGAAAACGTGTTTGTGTGCATGCAAGACTTGAGTGTAGAGCTTATGTTCATGAGAGCTTTGGTTAGAGCTTTATAAGATAAACGACTAATGACGACAAAGCTAATCTAACCAAACCTAAGTCTTTAATCTTCAATCTTGATAAATGAGCCTTGAATAATACGACTTTGAATCTTGATCATGGCTTGATTGAAGTACTTAGAGCTTCCAATATTAGTTCCGATATTCTATCACAAATATATAAACATTAGACACAACATCAAGTGTTTGTCCATTATCAAAAACCGAGTTCGATCGCCCTTAGGGCCAACACATTTTAAGCTTCATTTCTTTGTTTTGCTTTGCACATTTTTCAATTGATCTTACATATCAATTAAAAGCTCATTTGGATCATCCTCATCATTATCATCATCATCATAAGAATTTGAAATAGGGGGATAAGGATGTACCTCATTACCAAATGCCATAAGACACATGTGGTCTTTGTAAAGAACAATTTCTCTCTCTCTTCATGATTAATGATGGAATCAAGATCAACACCCTTTTTAGGAACATTTTTCCTTTTCTTCATCTCGAAGGTGAGTAGAGAGCCAATAAGTTCCTCCGTTGAATATGTCTTTAAATCTTTGGCTTCTTCAATGGCAAGAGCTTTTGTCTCCCAACTTTTAGGAAGAGAATTTAGAATCTTCCTATTCATCTCACCCATAGTATACTCCTTGCCATTAGACCTCAACCCATTTACAATGTTGGTGAGTCTTGAGTTCATCTCATTGTTAGATTCATTAGGCTTCATGGAGAATAGCTCAAATTCTCTAACAAGCATATTCAACTTTGACTCTTTGACTTGATTTGTGCCTTCATGAGTAACTTCAAGCATTTTCCACATAGAGTGTGCGGATTTTCTTCCAAGCACACGGTTGTACTCATCCGGATTCAAGGCACAACTAAGAATGTTCATTGCCTTATAATTTTGAGTCATTTTCTTGGACTCAACTTCATTTAACTCATTGTCCAGCTTTGGCACTTGAACACCATCCACCATCTTCATAGGTACAAAAGGACCTTCTTCAAATATATGCCATAAAGAATAATCTATGGAGCACACATATATCTTGAAACGGTCTTTCCAAGCCTCATAATGATTTCCATCAAAGAGTGGTGGTCTATTGGTGGAAGACCCCTCTAGATAGGCTAATGCGGAATTACTGGCCATAATCTTTACTTCAAGCGGTTAAGCTAAAAATGAAGACGAGGCTCTGATACCAATTGTAAAACACAAGGAGGGGGAGGGGGTGAATTGGGTTTTAGTCGATCTTGGGAACTTTTTCGAATCTAAGCAATGCTAGTATAAGTTTGTGCAAGATGAGCAAATGCAAAACTAAACCCAACAACAAGACAAAGGATTTAGAATGGTTCGATTCACTTAGAATCTACATCCACTACCTTGAGCCGCACCCAAGGATTTCAACAACTTCACTAAGAAGACTTTTTACAATTGTGGCTAACTCACTAAGAGTTTTACAACACAACCACAATACACAAACTCACTAAGAGTTACTTGCCCACACTAAGTAGGACTTTTACAAGAATTACCCTATCACTAAGAAAGGGAATTAAGATGGATAAAGAACAAAGTTGTTCACTCTTCTAAGTGAAAGATATATACCTTTTAAGTACAACAAATTTCAGCTCTTTGAACATATGAAGTCCACTCTTTGTCTTGCTTTTTGAAATAACACCTTTGAATGATTTAGATCATGGAAATGAAGTGTTTTTGCTTTGAAGGTGTTTAGACTTGATAAGGAATCAATGAAACTTTGATATACAAGCCTTTTTCGTTGTCTAAACATTTCTCAGCTTTAGAGTATATATACATTTGAAAATATGCTGAAAAATCGACTCTGCAACGGTCAAATAACGGCTAGTTCCCGCAGAGTTCGGTTGACCAAACTGGACCTCGGATGACCGAAGCAAGACACCTCGGATGACCAAGTTAGACCTCGGTTGACCGAACCATAGGTCGGTCAACCGACCTTCCCCTTTGGTTGACCGAACCAAAACATCTCAACTCTCAGTTTCTCTTCGGTTGATCCGAACTAATCTCGGTCGATCCGACCTTTTGAGCTTTGAGAGATGTTGATTTTTCACACGTTTTGAAATCTATTGAAGTCTAAAAGGTTTTCTCAATATGTAACAAGTAAGAGCATTTAGAAAACCGTTTTAAAAGACTTATACTTTGAAATCAAAGGCTTTTGAGATATGAACACATATGAGAATCATTTTGAAACTTTAGCCTTTTGAAAACGTGTTTATGAAAACATGCAAGACTTGAGTGTAGAGCTTATGTTCATGAGAGCTTTGGTTAGAGCTATATAAGATAAAGACTTATAACGACAAAGCTAATCTAACCAAACCTAAGTCTTCAATCATCAATCTTGAAAGATGAGCCTTGAATAATATGTCTTTGAATCTTGATCATGGCTTGATTGAAGTACTTAGAGCTTCCAATATTTGTTCCGATATTCTATCACAAAGATATAAACATTAGACACAACATCAAGTGTTTGTCCATTATCAAAAACCGAGTTCGATCGCCCTTAGGGCTAACAATTCCCATAGGTTGATTTTACTTTAATTATGGGGATAAGCCAAAGCTAACTTATAAGTATCGTAAAATGTTATTTTCCACCATTTATCAAGTGTTGAAAATGTAGAAAGGTTTTTGCTAAAAAACTAATAACTTTGCAATTAATTTAATGTAGATAATAGCAACCAACACTTCACACAATTCATTGCGATCCGTCCTTGAGAAGGAAAAACTGAGCGGGACCAATTTTCTTGATTGGGCCCGCAACTTAAGGATTGTCTTTAAGCAGGAAAGAAAGCTATGCGTTCTTGATACGGATATTCCTGAACAGCCTACAAACAACGCCCCTAGAGCTGAAAGAGATGCTTGGAAGAAGCATTGTGATGACTCTAACGATGTGACTTGTCTCATGTTTGTCACGATGAGCACTGACCTTCAAAAACAGTTTGAAGGGGTTGAGGCTTTCCAGATGATGGGCCAGCTCAAGGAAATATTCCAAGAGTAAGCCCGTCAAGAAAGATTCCTCACCACTAAGGCGTTGAATAGTTTCAAGATGGCCCCGGCACCTCTGTAAGTGCACATGTTCGTAAGATGAAGGGCTATCTTGGCCAACTTGAGAAACTTGGGGCTCCCGTAGGTCATGACATAGCCACATATATGATCTTGGGCTCACTCCCACCGGAGTATGACCAGTTTGTCATGAACTTCAACATGCATGGCATGGAGAAGTCCATACATGAGATACACGGGATGCTCAAGCAGGCTGAACTGAACATTAAGAAGACCCCTGAAGTCTTAATGGTTCAAAAGGGGGATTTCAAGAAGAAAGGAAAGGGAAAGCCCATGGCCAAGAAGGGCAAAGGCAATAACAAGCCCAAACCCAAGGCCAAGGCACCAACGGAAGGAGTTTGCTTCCATTGCAATGAACTAGTGTTAGCCTTGAGGGCAAACGAACTCGTTTTTGATTATGTCAAACTTTGATGTAATTAGATAGGATATGGACAATATAAAGTACAAGGAAGCATGGCAAAAGGATATAAGAACAAGTAAGTGCAACGACTAATGCTTAGAATATAAACCAAGTAATTATGGAAGCCAAAAGCATTAGTAGGATTACTTCTTTTGCCATATGCATTAGGGACTCTTTGAGGAGCCCTATTTCCCAACCAACCTCCTTGCCTCCTTCCTTCCATCAAGTAGCATTCTTGTGTGTAATATACATACCTTAGTTTACACAAGAAGCTAACTTACCATTTTCATCAATGTTGATGTGAGTGCTAAGGATCCTATTATAAAGAACATTGCTCACACAAACATTAGAACTCTCAATGTTTTGTTATCATCAAAAACATCATAGAGTAACTTTTGCCCTTAGGGCTAACAATCTCCCCCTTTTTTGATGATGACAAAACATTGATGCAAATGGGAAATAATATACAAAAAGATAAATCTTTAAAGTATATAAACATGAATGCATGAGATAAGGATATTAAGGATCTAGACAAGTAGATAACAAATATTCTACTCCCCCTATTTTAGAGAATCCCTTATCTCTCCCATTTTGCAAAGTTCTAAGCTTTCTCCTTTTTTGTAAAATACTTCTCATGGCACATTTGCAACACTAAAAATTCTCCCTCTTTTTGTCAACATCAAAAAGGGATATCGAGCGCCAATAAGAAAAGCATTTAGCGAAAAGTAAAGATTAATATTGGAGAAGCTTGATGAAATATACGAATTCTCCCTTTAAAAAAAAATGATACCAATAAAAAAAATTTAATACCAATTGAAAACAAAACTGATATCAATTGAAGAAAAAAACTTTTAAAAAACAAATGAGAATCAGTAATGGATTAAAAGATCAATCTTAAAGATCATAAATCATTTTGAGAAAGGATTGATCAAGAAAAAAGCTTGGTTGATTTCTAAACAAAGAGGAGTCCATAATAACACATAAATCAAAAGATGGTCATATATGGCTCAAAAAGAATATCAACCTAAGCTAAAACAAAGGAGATAAGGAATAAACCTTAAAGAACAATCTCCCGTTTATCAAACAAAACATGTTAGCTCTTTAAGAAGAAAAACAAGTTGAAAATATAGCTAACAAGAGTGGGATGTGATACCAATTGTTAAAACATAAAAGTTAAGCATATGTATCACAACCAAAAAATTTAGAGGAAGTGTAAGATACCAATTGTAGTACATTCCTCTAATAAGTTAATGGTTAGCTAAATGAGTATAACACTCTAGAAGCAAGACTAACCAAAAGCTTAAATGAGATCAAAAAAAATAATACCAATAACAAAGTATATGATCTCATAGTTATTTAGGGAAAAACACATGTAGAAAATGAACATGTATAACATGTATAACTCCCAAAATAACTAACACAAATTGGCTATAAGATAAGAAAGTTGAAAACCAAGCCAATAAGTGATGTGATGATGTAAAATATGAAAAATTGAGAATACATCACATTTAAGGGGGGTATAAGATAAAAACATATGAAGACTCCCCTATATCTCTTAATGATGCAACTTCTTAACATGATACTCAAAAACGATAAAAAACAAGCGCATCATGTTAAGCATATGTAAATGAAGTTCAAGCACCAAAGAGATAAAATATGTGCATTCTAGAAGATCTAGTTACCAATTGTGATAGTGTTTGTACTCTAAGCATAATAAGGTCTAGAGATAGCACAAAACACATTATCAAGATAAAAGAACCCATGCACATAAACAAGAGAGTTTAAATAGACAAGTTTATGCTTTTAAGCCATCATTCTTGTCAAGTTAGGAATACACTTTTAGCATGTTGACAAGCAAAACATGATGTACATAAACCATAATCCAATAAGCACAAACTCTCTAGTCAACTACTTAACTCATCAAATAATAGCCCATAAAGATAAAAAAATATAATGACCACTACTAAGGGATGAGTTAAGCCTTGTACCTCAACGCTCTTTGAGCTTGGACTTCTTACCATTTTGGTAGATCTTATTTATCAACAAGTCCATAGAGGCCTTTTGTGTGATCACTTTTATTGATCATCACAATTTTGTAATCCTTAGCATTTGACTCTTTTCTTGGAATCTTAGCTCACTTGTGCCATTCCTTGTAGTTCATATCTTCTTCTTGAAGGATAGAACTCTTTGTTACCTACAAGGAATTCTTGATGACAAATTTGGTACCCTTTTAAAGGTCCTTCATGATTAGCTCAATATCATCAAGTAACACATATATGCTTAAGGATCATGGTTATCAAAAAACCAAAACAACTAGATAGATTCTTAAATGAATATGACATAACAAAACAAGAATCAATCAAGTTGCATATGCTACATCTCATAGATACCTTAGCTCAATAGACATGGATAAACAAGATCATGCTAAAGGTCATCTATATAATTATTGAATTCAAGCATGTGAGATGCACCATATATAAGAGCAAGCATATAAACATATATATATATATCAAAAACACTTAACCACATTAATTAAAGTGTTAAGAGAAGGTGATTTTGATACCTTTGCTTTCTTACCAAGTGATGAAGATATTGATTGACACTTTGGCTCTTGTCATCACTTGATGCTTTGCTCTAAGTACTTAACCAACTTGGTTCTCCAATTTGATTACCATTTGAGCTTTGAGAATCCAAGTGTTAAGGAGTGCTTTTGAATTTCTTCCATTTGCACATCTCCTTTGATTTCTTCCCAATGCCACTTCTCTTTGAATCTATAACATTCAAGCTTTGTGGCATACATCTAACTTATAAGAACCTATGAGATCAAGGGAAGAGAAGCTTTTGGTACCCACTTTTGTTTGGGTCCATGGGGGGTTAGTTAAAATACGTTTAACTCTCCAAATTGTTTTAACCCCTTTTTCAATCTTCTTCTTAACATGGCATCTAGCATTAGTATGACCATGTTTTCCACAATATGTGCAATGAATGTGTGGCTTGGAAGATTGGTGAGCATGCAAAGGATAACTACTTGGCCTATGTGACATACTAGCATTTACAACAGACATTCTTAGAAATATAAGAAGAGCTAGCACAATCAATATGATTTGCAATATAAACAAGGCCATTTTTTATCATGTGAAGCACATTGCATGCCAAGAATTTGATCAAGATTCTTCTTACCCTTTGAAAAGTTTTCAACAAGAAGGGTAAGGTTTTTTAACTTTGTTTTCCAAAAGATCAAATTCAACAAGCTTGTTTTCTAAAGATGACACTTTAACACAAGCTTCTATGTGTTGTAATGAAGATGAATTGCAAGTAGTAATAAGATCATCATTTTCACATTTCAAGCAATTAACGTCATCACACAACTTTTTATTTTCAACAACCAACTTAGCATTATCAACAAGCAAAGATTCAATTTTATGCTTCATTTCATGGTTTTTGCTTTGCACATTTTTTTCAATTGATCATACATATCAATTAAAAGCTCATTAGCATCATCCTCCTCATCATAAGAATTTGAAATAGAGGGAGAAGGATGTACCTCATTACCAAAAGCCATGAAGCACAAGTTGGCGTATTCATCATCACCGTTGTCACTTGAAGAGCTTGATCCTTCATGAGTATCTTCAAGCGTTTTCCACATGGAGTGGGCGGATTTGCTTCCAAGGACACGGTTGTACTCCTCCCGGACTCAAGGCACAACTAAGAAAATTCATTGCCTTGTAATTTTGAGTCATCATCTTGAACTCAACTTCATTTAGCTCATTGTCCTTCTTTGGAGTTTGAACACCTTCCACCATCTTCTTGGGTACATATGGACCTTCTTCAATTATATGCCATAAAGAGAAATCAATGGAGCACACATATAACTTGAATCGATCCTTCCAAGCATCAAAATGATTTCCATCAAAAAGTGGTGGTCTATCGGTGGAAGACCCTCTTGGTAGGCTAATGCGGAATAACCCGGCCATAATCTTTTCTTCAAGCGGTTAAGCTAAATATGAAGACCGTGCTCGATACCAATTGAAGGAACCCAAGAGGGGGGGGGGGGTGAATTGGGTTTCTAATAAATCTTGCAAACTATTTCCAATTTAAACAATGATAGTGCAAGTTTAACAAAAGCTAAAGCAAAACCCAATGCAAATCACAAGACAAGAGATTTAGAGTGGTTCGATTCACTAAGAATCTACATCCACTACCTTGAGCCGCACTCAAGGATTTCACCAACTTCACTAAGAAGAATGTGCCCACACAAAGTAGGACTTTACACTAGTGGCTAACTCACCAAGAGTTTTACAAACAACCACTATAAACAATTGCCCACACTAAGTAGGACTTATACAACAATAACCCTATCACTAAGAAAGGGGATAAGATGAAAGGTTTAGAGTACAAAGTTGTTCACTCTTCTAAGTGAAAGATACATACATTTGAAGCTCATCAATTGTTGGCTCTTTGAACATAATAAGCTCACTCTTTGTCTTGCTTTGCAAATTCACCTTTGAATGCATTTAGATCATGACAATGAAGTGCATTTGCTTTCAAGGTGTTTAGACTTGATAATGAATCAATAAGAATATGTTTTGCAAGTCTCTCAAAGTGTTAGAGTCATTCTAAAGCTTTGGAGTATATATACATTTCAAATTTGGCTGAAAAACGACTCTTTAACGGTAAAAAAAACGGCTAGTTTCTCGCAGAGTTCGGTTGACCGAAATCACACTTCGGATGACCCTTCGGATGATAGTTCGGATGAGGGTTCGGATGAGGGAGTTCGGATCATGGTTCGGATCAAGGTTCGGATCAAAAAGGGGGAGATTGTTAGCCTTGAGGGCAAACGAACTCGTTTTTGATGATGGACAAACACTTGATGTTTGCATCTAATGTTTTCATCTATGTGATAGAATATTGGAACTCAATATGGAAGCTCTAAGTACTTCAATCAAGCCTTGATCAAGCTTCAAAGATTTCATTCAAGACACATTCGTCAAGCTTGAAGATTGAAGACTTAGGTTGGTTAGATTAGCTTTGTTGAAAATGGTATTTATCCTTAAGCTCTAACCAACGCTCTCTTGGACATAAGCTCTACACTATAGTCTTGCATTGCATGTTTTCATAAACACGTTTTCAAAAAGGCTTAAGTTTCAAAATGATCTTTACATGTGTTCTTATCCAAAAAGCCTTTGATTTCATAGATAAGTCTTTTAGAAAAGTTTTCCAAGTGTTCTTACTTGTTACCTTTAGGGAAAACCTTTTAGACTTTAAAAGACTTCAAAAGATTTCAAAACGTGTGAAAAATAAGCTTAGAAGTTCGGTCAACCGAGCTCAAGTTCGGATCAACCGAAGAGAAAGCGAGAGGTTCGAAAATGCGCCTGGTCGACCTAGAGTCGTGTTCGGTCATCCGAACCTTGATCCGAACCTTGATCCGAACCATGATCCGAACTCCTCATCCGAACCCTCATCCGAACTATCATCCGAGCGGTCATCCGAAGTGTGATTTCGGCCAACCGAACTCTCGCAGAAACTAGCCGTTTTTTTGACCGTTAAAGAGTCGTTTTTCACCAAATTTGAAATGTATATATACTCCAAAGCTTTAGAATGACTCTAACACTTTGAGAGACTTGCAAAACATATTCTTATTGATTCATTATCAAGTCTAAACACCTTGAAAGCAAATGCACTTCATTGTCATGATCTAAATGCATTCAAAGGTGAATTTGCAAAGCAAGACAAAGAGTGAGCTTATTATGTTCAAAGAGCCAACAATTGATGAGCTTCAAATGTATGTATCTTTCACTTAGAAGAGTGAACAACTTTGTACTCTAAACCTTTCATCTTATCCCCTTTCTTAGTGATAGGGTTATTGTTGTATAAGTCCTACTTAGTGTGGGCAATTGTTTATAGTGGTTGTTTGTAAAACTCTTGGTGAGTTAGCCACTAGTGTAAAGTCCTACTTTGTGTGGGCACATTCTTCTTAGTGAAGTTGGTGAAATCCTTGGGTGCGGCTCAAGGTAGTGGATGTAGATTCTTAGTGAATCGAACCACTCTAAATCTCTTGTCTTGTGATTTGCATTGGGTTTTGCTTTAGCTTTTGTTAAACTTGCACTATCATTGTTTAAATTGGAAATAGTTTGCAAGATTTATTAGAAACCCAATTCACCCCCCCTCTTGGGTTCCTTCAACTAGATCATTGGAAACGGAACTGCAAACTCTACTTGGAAAAAAGAAAAAGGGGCAAGCTAGTTTGACTGTCACTCCAGGTATTTATGTTATTGAAATTAACATGTCTGCTCCTACTTAATGGGTATTAGATACCGGTTGTGGATCTCACATTTGTGCAAATGTGCAGGGGTGCAAAATGAGTAGATCACTGGCAAAAGGAGAAGTGGACCTGAGAGTAGCGAACGGAGCAAGAGTTATTGCTGTAGCTACCGGGACATTTAATTTAGATTTGCCAAGTGGCCTTATTATAGAACTGAATAATTGTCTTTATGTTCCAACTTTGAGTAGGAATATTATTTCAGTTTCTTGTTTGGATATTAATGGTTTTGAAATTAATATTATGAATAAAATTTGCACCGTTCATAAAGATCGTATCTTCTATGGAGATGCCTCTTTGATGAATGGGCTTTATATTCTTAACCTCGATGAATCCATTAAAAGGCCTATCTATAACATTAATACCAAGAGGTTTAAATCAAATGACTTAAACCAAACCTACTTTTGGCATTGTCGTTTGGGCCACATCAACGAGAAACGCATATCAAAACTCCATAAAGATGGAATTTTGACATCATTTGACTTAGAGTCTTATGAGACATGTGACACTTGCTTGTTAGGTAAAATGATTAAAGCTCCCTTTATTGGACAAAGTGAGAGAGCTTCTAATTTGTTGTGCCTCATACATACAGATGTATGTGGACCAATAAACACAAGTGCTAGAGGAGGTTTTCAGTAGTTCATCACATTCACAGATGATTTCAGTAGATATGGCTACGTCTATCTAATGAAACATAAATCAGAATCTTTTGGAAGATTCATAGAATTTCAAAATGAAATACAAAATCAACTTGGTAAAATTATTAAGATACTTCGATCAGTTCGAGGTGGCGAATACCTTAACCAAGAGTTTGACGCACATCTTAGGGGTTGTGGAATTGTTTCACAATTAACTCCTTCTGGCACACCACAATGGAATGTTGTATAAGAATGGAGGAATCGCAGCTTACTAGATATGGTTCGATCTATGATGAGTCAAACAAGTCTTCCAATTTCCTTTTGGGGCTACGCCCTAGAAACTGCTGCATTCATATTCAATAGAGTTCCATCGAAGGCGGTTCAGAAAACTCCATATGAGATATGGACTGGGAAACAACCTAGTTTTTCATTTCTCAAAATTTGGGGATGCGAGGCGTATGTAAAAAGTTTGTTATCTGATAAACTCGCCCCTAAATCTGACAAGTGTTTGTTTGTGGGATATCCTAAAGAAACTAAAGGATATTACTTCAATCTTCCATCAGAGAACAAAGTGTTTGTTGCTCGATAACCAAGTATGGACTTTGGTTGACCCACCCGAAGGGTGTAAGGTCATTGATACAAATGGTGTTTCAAAAAGAAAACCGACATGGATGGTAATGTACACACTTTTAAATCTCGACTAGTAGTTAAAGGTTATAGACAAATTCATGGTATTGACTATGACGAAACCTTTTCTCCTGTCGTTATGATAAAGTCTATTAGGATTTTACTTGCCATAGCCGTATATTATGACTATGAGATATGGAAAATGGACGTTAAGACTGCGTTTCTTAATGGAAACCTTCTCGAGGATGTGTATATGACACAACCTGAGAGGTTTGTTGATCCATCGAATCCTAGCAAAGTGTGTAAGCTTGAAAGGTCCATTTTTGGATTGAAGCAAGCATCTCGAAGCTGGAATCGTCGCTTTGATGAACGTATTAAAGAATTCGGTTTCATAAAAAACGAAGACGAGCCTTGTGTTTATAAGAAAGTAACTAATAATGCAGTAGTGTTCCTTGTGCTTTATGTGGACGACATCTTACTTATTGGAAATGACATTCCCACATTGCAAAGCATAAAAGCTAGGTTAGGGAAGTGTTTTTCTATGAAAGGCTTAGGCGAGGCTACATACATGTTGGGTATAAAAATCTATAGAGATAGATCTAACAAAATGATTGGCCTAAGCTAGAGTGGATACATTGACAAGGTACTGAAACGGTTCATTTTGCAAGATTCCAAAAGGGTATTCTTGCCCATGTCACATGGCATTAAACTCAGTCGAACTCAATGACTAAGAGCGCATGAGTAAGATTCCATATGCATAAGGCATTGAGTCTATTATGTACGCCATGATATGCACTCGCCCGGATGTCTCGTTCGCTTTAAGTATGACTAGCATATATCAATCTGACCCTGGAGAGTCACATTGGACTACAGTCAAGAGCATTCTTAAGTACTTGAGAATGGCTAAAGATATGTTCTTAGTTTACGGAGGTCAGGAAGGAAGTCTGGTTATAAATGGTTACACAGACGCAAGCTTCCAGACCGATGTAGATGACTTAAGATCGCAATCTGGTTTTGTGTTTTGTTTGAATGGAGGTGATGTGAGCTGGAAGAGCTCAAGCAGGAAACCGTGGCCTACTCTACAACAGAAGATGAGTATCTAGCTGCCTCTTAAGCAGCTAAAGAAGTTGTTTGGATCAGGAAATTTGTTGATGAATTAGGTGTCGTCCCTAGCATTGTGAAGCCAGTGGACCTCTATTGTGGTAGTACTGCTGCCATTTCACAAGCTAAGGAACCTAGATCTCACCAACGATCCAAACACATTCTCAGGCGTTTCCATCTGATTAGAGAGATCATTGATAGAAGAGACGTTAAATTTGTAAAGTTCATACAGACGACAACATTGCCGATCCATTGACCAAGCCACTCCCGCAGCCTAAACATGAGAGTCATACTAGGTCAATGGGATTGAGGATCATGTATGATTGGACCTAGGGCAAGTGGGAGATTGTTAGTAGTGCCCTAGGACCATTAGCATATGTTGTACGTTTTATATCTTTTGAGCATGTAATTGAATAGCTAATTTCGCTTATGAACATCAAATGCATGATTTGATAGTATAACTCATTAGTTTATGTATTACTATTCTAGTTGTCCCTAGTTTTATGTAAGCTTCTTTACAATGAAATAAAACTAGTATGATGTTTGATTGATGATTATGTTTTACTAATCATGTGTAATGAATACAAATCATATCATAGATGCAATGTACTGAGATATATTGTATCGGACGTGATCCGTTAGAGAAGTAATACTGCATGGTCCTTAGTCATAAGTATTACTTCCTCAATACTATTTTAGAATCCTCAGACCTTATGTCTCCATTGATTCTAGCATAAATGGAGCCACGTTTTGACTCAGTCGGGCGTTACTTTTAATCGAGTAATCAATACGACTGATGATCGGATGTAGCGGCCTATCATGGCTTGAATGTGAGAGGCATTGCAAAAAATTTGTCCCTATCTATTATTAGAGAGAGATATCCATGGGCCCCTCGATAGGGAAGGCTGTCTAAATGCATGGTCGTGCTCAAATGTATTTGATAAAGTGGTTATTAAATACTATTTGTTGGAACAGTCTACCTGGAGATCGAGCATAAATACATTTAAGCTTAATAAGGGTGACGATTACTATGCCTTATGCTTAATTAGGATATCGCGAGACAAAGGGATTAAATAGTGGATTGATATTAGGTTCCACCGTAAATTAATTCACTTTGGGTAGTCACGATGTCCTGCTAGGGACCGCTTGTGATTTATGAACACATACTACAATTAAGTGTGTCTTCATAGCCATTGTGATATGAACCTATAGGGTCACACGCATAGGCGAGCTAACGAGCTTCATGTCCAGATTCATTGAATCTAGAATGTGTCTAGGTTCCTTATATCTGATATTTATTTCTCTGAGAATAATAAAGCGTTATTATTTGAATTAGAGATTAATGAGGGGCATTTTCGGTATTGAATTATAGCTGGGATTACGTGGGAGTTATTATCAGATAAAGACTCCCACTACCAGCAGAAGTCTAGAGGACGTGGGAGTTAAGGACTCCCATAGCTGGGAGAGTTGGTAAGGACGTGGGAGATCTTTTTGAAACAACCTCTCACACCCTATATTAACTTCTCTTGGCGAAACCCTAGATAGTAATTTTTCAGCCGCAAAAAAATACCTAAAAACGAAAATCAAATTTCTAGTCTTGCAGCCTCCTTTTTTCTCTAGAATCCAAAACTCAGAAGAACGAAGAGCTAGCACTCGTTGCCCATTTTGTTGCGTGGATACCGGTAGAGAGTAATTCCGCAAGGGAGGACTCAAGGTGGTTGTTGCTGAGAGCCGAAAATCAGAATCGTTTATCAAGAAACGTTAGTCTTTTCGGTTTTATTCGATTCGTTTTTGTATGAGCGGATCTTTCAGGGGAGGACTCATGGTTGTTTAGAACGAGTTTCTGCCCATGAATCCCTTCAGATTTCTCCCTTGCTTCGTCAGCGACAACCAGTTTTACCAAATTTTAAATCTTTTCAAATAAATTTAAGAACAAATGGCTAGTTAAACATTTTAACAAACATTTTCAAAACCCTTTTAAGATCAAATCATGTTTTGAAAACATGGCTTTGAAAAACATACAAGAGCTTCATATGCTTTAACGATCATTCTCAAAATAGATTAGTCACACGATTTTACCTATGCTAACAAGACTAATCTTCTTGGACTTCAAGTCTTTTAGTTGTATATCTTCTTGAAGCTTTGACTTGATGCCTTTGATCAACATCTTCTTTGATGTGGTGAAGTCCTAAAGCAATCTTGAATTGTAGAGTATTGGACCTCATCACTTCTTCTTGTTAAGGAGCATACCACTTGATTTATACTTGTTGAATTGAGTAGCTCTTAACCTTGTTGATCTTAATTCTTCTTGACTTCGCAACTACATCCATGACATGTGGATGGACTTCAAGCTTGTGTCATGTAGTCTTGTAAAGTGTAGTTTCCTCTTGTGTGTAGAATGTTGACTTTGATGTACACAAGAAGCTAACTTACCATTTCCAATAATGACAGTGTGAGTGTACAGATTCTATCATTAAGGTGGCTAAGGGCATTTTAGACATTTTTTGTACATTAAACTCTATCTTAGACTTTAATTAATTTTCAGGTTTTATATACTTTGTTTTAGCCGCATTAATAAAGGACATGTAGTCCAAAGACTTATTTATTTTATAGCAAGTATTAGTTAATTTATTATACTTGTAATTGCTTTATTTCCTAGTACATTTAGGACTTCGATTGTTTAGGGTTTCTAACTGAAATATCCCTCTATTTAAAGAGAGATTCGGCTCCTTTATTACTTAAACTATTGATAATATAATTGTGAGGTTTATTCCTTAGTTACTTTGTGAATTGAATTTCTTTTTAGATATTCCTTTCATTGTTACTAATCAACAAGTTAGTTCCCTTGTTGTGGTGTTTATTCATCCATTAGAGTCTTATGTCTAGGTTGCTTGATTCTTATCGCTGTCTTGAGGTCTAGTGTGTCGAACTCTTGAAAGTCATTTGCTAGTGTTTCTTGGTGCTTATTGCTGCCTTGAGGTTCTTAGTAAGGCATTCACATGAACTATCTTCAAGTTAGAGAATGATCCTACCTTTTATCCTTTGTGTTGAATCTTGATAAAATCCAATTGTCAAGGTTCTTCATCACATGCTTAACACTTGAAGATTTAAATAATAAGTATCCAATGTACATACTCTAATCATATCAACCGAGTAAGTACATTACATATAATATCTTTCTCCTCCTTTGTCATAGATCAAAAGGAGTTGTGGGTGTAAGAATGAGCTCTCATCACAAGGACATCATCATTGAGCTCCTAAACACATGTAAATATCATAAAGATAATTCAAAATATAGCACGTTCATAAGATAATGCAAATATAAATTCATACAAAGGTGCCAAGATAAGTTCAATAATTGCTAATCTAGGGGTATGGGATAAACATTTAGGGAAAGCAAAGGTAAATAAGATTTTAGAAGATCACATTGAGTTTGTAGATGATTTGCTAGTTCTTCATATCATGATACTCTATGGATTTGCTTCTTCACTTTAAGTCCCCATTGACCTTAGAAACCTCTTCTTCGGTCATTGATAGAGGGTCTCCTTTCTCTTCCTATTCATTTTCCTCATCATTGTCTTCTTTCTCTTCCACATTGTCCCCATTTCCATTGCTCTATCATTACTCTTGTTATCATCCTTCTTTTCCTCACTCTCTTCATCCTCCTCAAGATTGTATTTCTTTGTTTTTGTATTTGTGATGATGTCATCCAACTTATTTTCCATATCATCCAACTTGGTCTCCATATTTTCCAAGACATCCATTCTAGAGTGGACTTCTCCTTTGAAAGATTGCAAGATCTTGGACATCACCTCCACCTCCTTAATCACTTGAATAAAAAGCTCATACTAAGTTTGAGTGAGTGTGGTCTCACCTTTTGAAACTGGTAGTGATTATGGGTCCATGTCAACAATGTTTTCTTTTGAGGCTTTTCTTTTTCTTTGGGTGGAGCTTCTTTTTCCTTGTCTTCTTGGAATTTTCCCCTTCACTTGCTTCAATATCAAAATATACTTCTTTCTCTTCATGACCCCCGTCCTTTTCTTGACTAGCTTCCTATTCTAGAGGCCCATCTTCCTTTTTGGCTTTTGGCTTTTCCTATTTGCAATGGTCTTCTTGATGGTTTCAATTTTCTTTTGGATTGCACCTTTAGCAATGGCGACCACCACCAATTACTCATTTGTGCACCTAATTTGAATCTCCAATACCCATCAACATATATCATGTGCATCCCATGGATTGCACCCCTCATTGCATATGTTGTATTCCATATTCCTTTCCATAGGATTGACTAATCGAATATTGAATCTCTTGAATATTTTAGTGAGCATGCTTCCATAAGGTAGGAAATTTCTAGCACTATTCACACACTCACTAAAATGCTTCATTGCCATATACCCAAAATTCATCTTCCTCATTTCAATAAGCCATCCCATGATTGTCATTTGGAGATCGCTTATCGAACTCTAGTGCCCCTTGATTGGTATAAACACATTTGATACCATGTGGTGTAAGGTTCTTCCATACTCTTCCTACTTGTTAGTCTTTTTTTCGGTTGATCGACTAAATTTCCCTTCAATATTGAACTTTTCTTTGAACCTTTTCAAGTCCAACATTTCCTCCTCGGGGACACTACCGGAATTTTCATAATGCCTAATAGCATCTCTATGAAATTCCACCTCAAACACATCACATAACATAGCTTATGAGAAGCGAAACTCTTCACTATTTATACTAGAAGTGTATCAATAGTCTCTTTCATCTTGCATTCCATCTTCTCTAAGATTAGCCCCAAATTCATATATCATGGAGGGTTAGTATTCACAATCATGGTTGAACAAATTTAGCCACCCAACATCACTAAACATAACAAGAATATTATGTAGCCCTTTCCCAAAAGTCATATAATGTTTAATGTGACCAAGCAATATTTCTCTTTTATTCATTTGTAAAGCATCAAATACTTACTGTCACACCCTGTAACCTGGCGGTGACCATGCAACATCTCATACGCCGATGAGACACCAAACCCGTTCAAAATATAGCTACAACTTCAAAGAACTTATGATAACTGGTTTTTGATTAATAACTTAATCCAAGTCTTACATCATACATAGAAAAGAAACTATTCATGTTCTCTAATTAACTTATTACATGCTAAAATAAACCAAATAACGTCTAACATAAATACTACAAGTTCATCCTTAGCTATTACATCGACGTTCAACCCAGAGTTCCTTCATCAAGTCCTCGTCTCAAACTTGCCACACAGGGACATCTACTAACGCATATGCAAAAGAGTGAGGAATGACCTACACTAGCCCAGTAAGGTTTAAACACCCTTGGAATAAAGCATCGTTAGACTAAAAAAGGTTTTATCATTTTGCCAAAATATTTTTATATATAAACTTGACTTTGAACTTTAAACGTTAGAAACATACATTTTAAAGAGGTTTGAAAAGATTTTAGATGTTAGAGAGGCTTTAAAAATGATTTAGAAAACATCACAAAATTACCAAAAGGCCCCTCGAACGATAGCTCTGGACGAAGCATCGTCTGCATAAATTACAGAAATCTCCGAACAACCATGCGGACGAACGTCTTCGTCCGAACCATTTGTCTGCGAGATTTCAGAAGGTTCATATATCTCCGCAGACGAAGGTAAGGACAAAGCATCGTCCACGGACATTAGAAATCATAATTTTCAGTACATATTTTCAAAAGAAAACTCCATATCTTAAATTAAATATCCCATTTCCCAAAATCCAGATTTCCCAACTTAAAATCAAACAAACATAGTACACTTGCAAATAACTTTGAAATCTTTCAATCATAACACACAAACTTCGAAATTTGGTGCTCTGAGAACTTTCATATCACATGTAACATAACAAACATACATACATAATATCTCGTGCGCCGAGCATCGTTCCATTCTCAGTTCAGACTCACACACACCCACATATACACACAATTAACAACAGAGCTCAATTATCTGTTACAAACTCTATAGTTAATGCTAACATTCCCTAACTATATACCCATTAGAGAAGGGCCAAACATATCATATCATACTTTTGGTCTGAGAATTATTTCCCCGGACAAAGGCCAGAGTTGAGGATATATCTCTTTATGGCACTACACACTTAGGGGCCCCTAACTATTATACCTGTCGGGGAAGGGCCAAACTTATCATTAAATATTTCATTGCGAACTCCCGGGTTCTGCAGAACGAAATTTGAGACTTATCCCACTATAGACTCATTCACATACAAAAGCCCAAGTTTGGGAATGTACACTTACAGACTCTACAAATAATCATATATCAAGCATAGGAATTTCGAAATCAAAAACATACGTTTCATTCAATTTATTTGATGCATTTTAAAAAGTGCATAACCATTTCATCACAATTTCACAACCTGACAGAAATACTGCTTCATACTTTTTGGACATAAAATACAAGAGTGTAAGAACTTTACCTTAAATTCTTAAACACGAAGTTCAAAGATTTATCCTTATCCATTTCCCTAGAAAATCATACCTCTACTCTGATGGCAATATCTCTAAAACTAACCGTTGAATTCCAATCTCCACATTTTAGATTGTAGTCCTAGAAGTCTTCTAATATTTTCTAAAATTGAGAATGATCGGAGCACTAATGATCACTCTGCTAGTCTAAAGACAACTGCACAGGAAAAACAACCCAACAGTTTCCAGAAATATTAACACTATTCGACTGAAGAATACTCTGACATAGACAGTTGAAATCCGATATCCACCGTTCATAATGTATTTTAGATAGCTTCTACCTATAATTAAAAGTTGGGACCGATCAGAGCACAATTGACCTCTCTGCCGGAAGTTTGAAGACTGATGCGCACAATTTTCAACCTAGTGTTTTCTTCTTTCTTTTCTCTTTTTTCTTCCTCTTCTCTTTCTTTTCCCAAATGTAACTCCAGCAATAACTAACCTCTCTCATAACATTTCAAATCCATAACTCCTAACATAACTGAAATCTAACTTATAGAATTAACACGTAAGTCCTTGTAATTGCTATTATCAATACCTAAGTCCCTGAACATTATGTTTCCTAATTTCTAACAAACAATCATTATTACTTTAGTCCATCTACCTCCTTAACATAAAAAAAACACTCATAGTCTAAATATAGAAAATAAATAACACAAAAGGCAAAACTTTTAATAGACTAGCGCAAAAAAAAAGGTACGGGTATCACATACTCACCTCCTAACAAAATTTTCATCCTCGAAACTTACACACCTCGATCCAACAATGCTAAAATGTACACCGTGAAGTCCTACCATCTCATCCTTCAATATCTATACCAATACCCCTATCAAAGCTGTGATCATCCTCAACAAGAAGTGTTCTAATATCGTCAACCTGTCCGCCATTACCTGAATAGTATCCATTCCAATATTGTTCCTCAGAAACCTACCTTAATATCCATCATAATATGTTTCCACCATGCTTCCGCTATGCTACTATGATGTTATAACTCCACTTGCTGACGATTCAACACTAAGTCACTAATCAACTACATTCTCCTTCATTCCCTTCCACCAAAATTTCTTCCTTAAGTCCTTATGTATCTACGAAGCTCCTGAATGAATAAATAATCTAGTAAAGTGTACTTTCGCGATATCTCCGTTCCCAAATCGGAGTCCGACGACACACACAAACAACCGTGAAATCAAATACTGTCATCGTCATGAATTTAGATATCTATGTGCTCACCTATCTGAGCTAAAACCTGTCCATCCTGTAACTATGTATCTAATTTTCGAGCTTCCTAAATCCTTACCAACAAAGGTGAGCTAATCTGTCAAAACATTTTCGGTAGACTTAGCAACATAAATTTACCAAAACTTCCATAACGTTTCCTGTAGACTTAGCAACATTAATTTCCATACTTGTGTTCTTTATCAAAAACAGACTTTACCCACTCAACTAAACAACTCCACACACATATAAACACTTCATAATATTCCAAGCACATCATAAAATCCTTTATCAAAATCCCAAACCCTTTCCACTAAGGCACCTTTAAACAATTAGCCTTCCCTGATAATAGTTAATTGTCATATTATTAACTTTCAACAACTCCGACCAACGCTCTGTCTCATGTTTAGTTCCCTTTTTTAAACTTCCATTCTTCCTCTTCACAACAAAACTGATCCCCCAAGGAATACACACTTGCACTGATAACTTCTTGTCCAACAACTCTTGAAACTACGTCAACTAGGAAACTTACAACCTTCATGAACCTACCTCCGAGCGCAGTTGGATGATATAACTTGTAACCTTCGCTCACACTTCTGAAATACCCGAAGGGGAAAACCTTGGGGGTGAATAAGGTTCTCAAACTTTTTAAACTTTTCTACCAAATTCTTTTCCTAAGTGATCACCTGAACAACAATTATGTTCATTAAGCATATAAGGTGAATTAAAGCATTATCCCTTAGATGACTTATGTGTGAAAATGCAAAAAATAGGAATACAAGACAATGAATATGATCAAGGATTGTCTAGGTCAAGATTCCTATATGAAAATTAAGAAAAAACACACAACTCATGAGGACTATCATTTAGCAAAAGATATATAAAGCAATTAAGATCTCTAAATGCAAGTCTTATACCCAAGCCAAGGAAAGTTATATCAAGCAATTAATCTACCTGGAGACTGTTTAAATGCATGGCCGTGCTCAAATATATTTAACAAAGTGGTTATTAAATATTGTTTGTTGGAACAAGTCTACCTGGAGATCGAGCATAAATACAATTAAGCTTTATAAGGGTGACGACTACCATGCCTTACGCTTAATTAGGATATCGCGAGACAAAGGGGTCAAATAGTGGATTGATATTAGGTTCCGTTGTACATTCATTCACTCTGGGTAGTCACAATGTCTTGCTAGGAACTGCTTGTGATTTTTGAACACATACTACTACTAAGTGTGTTTTCATTGCCATTGTGATATGAACCTACAGGGTCACACACATAGACGAGTTAACAAGCTTCATGTCCAGATTCAATGAATCTAGAATGTGTCTAGGTTCATTGTATCTGACATTTATTTTTCTGAGAATAATAAAACGTTATTATTCGAATTTGAGATTAAGGAGAGGAATTTTCGGTATTTGGTTATAGCTGGGATTACGTGGGAGTTATTATGCGATAAAGACTCCCACTACCAGCAGAAGTCTAGAGAACGTGGGAGTTAAAGACTCCCACTGCCAGAAGAAGTCAAAAGGACGTGAGAGTTGTGCTTGAAACAACCTCTCACACCCTATATAAACTTCTCTTGGCCAAAACCCTAGAGACTGATTTTTTAGCCGCAAAAACCAAAAGGACTCCGAAATTCGATTTCGGTTTTCTGCCTCTCTCTTTCTCTCTAAATTCCCGAAACTCAGAAAAACGAAGAGCTAGCAATCGTTGTTCGTTTAGTCGTGTGGATACCGGTAGAGGAAAATTCCGCAAAGGGAAAGCTATTGGTGGCAGCAACACAAACTCTGAAAGACCAAGAATCAGAATCTTTCATTCAAGAATCAGATTCTTTAGCCGTAAAATGTAAGTTTCAGAATATTTTTTTCCCGATTCCCATGGTATGAGCGGATCCTTCGGGGGAGGACTCATGGGTGTTTAGAATGAGTTTCCACCCATGAATCCCTTCAGTGGTATCGGATCCTTGCTCATGCTATTCGAATTCGATATTGTTATCTGTATGTGTAAAAACATAAAAGATTGTTTCTTTGATTGTGTTTTATAAGTTTCTGTGATTCTGATATGCATAAACTGTTATGTATGTTATTAATTCGATTAATATTGCATGAACTGCTATCGTATGTTATTAATTTGATTTAATTATGTATAAACTACAATTGTATACTTTCTGTCTTTAATCCTATTAACAAACCGCATAAACTATTTAGGCGATTGAGGGGTAATATGGGGCAAAAAACTCATTCGATGAGTAGATGAAGAATCATATTTTTCTTTCAGGGCCGCTCCCCCCTTGACCCCCCGCCCGCTAACCAGTTAAGGGGACCGCCATCTGCGTTCCGCTGACCTACGACTTTATATATGTACTCGTTACCGTATTTTTTATACGTCACATTAAATCGTTTTAATTAAGTCTTAAAATGCCTACCATATCTCCTAAGCACTCATTGAGCTTGGATCATCATTTTGTCTGCTTGCCAATGCAACAGATAAGTGGTTATCTAAGCAAAAGGAGATGGGAAAATAGTGATTTCCATATGCTTAGACATGGTTCGACTTAACTAGGCTACCACAATAGTTTTGAGCCTAGAGTATAAAATGGGAAATAGCCGGGACATATAGATGTCATTCCCATGAGTTGATTTTACTTTAATTATGGGTGTTAAGCCAAAGCTTACTTATAACTATAGTAAAAACAATTCCCACTATTTATCAAGTGTTGAAATTGTGGAAATATTTTTTCTCAAAACTAATGACTTTGCAAATAATTTAATGTAGATAATGGCAACAAATACTTCAAACAATTCATTGCAATCCGTTCTTGAAAAAGAAAAACTAAGCGGGACCAATTTCCTTGATTGGGCCCGCAACTTAATGATTGTCCTTAAGCAGGAAAGAAAGATATACGTTCTTGATACGGATATTCCTGAACAGCCTGCAAACAACGCCCCTAGAGCTAAAAAAGATGCTTGGAAGAAGCATTGTGATGACTCTAACGATATGACTTGTCTCATGTTAGTCACAATGAGCACTGACCTTCAAAAACAGTTTGAAGGGGTTGAGGCTTTCCAAATGATGGGCCAGCTCAAGGAAATGCTCCAAATTTGGGGATGCGAGGCGTAAGTAAAACGCTTGTTATCTGATAAACTCGCCCCTGAATCTGACAAGTGTTTGTTTGTGGGATATCCTAAAGAAACTAAAGGATATTACTTCTATCTTCCATCAGAGAACAAAGTGTTTGTTGCTCGAAATGGTTTATTCCTTGAAAGGGAATTTGTTTCCCAAAAGGATAGTGGGAGTAAGATCCATGTTGAGGAAATTCATGATCCCCAAACAACATCTGAACCAACTTTGGAATTTTAAACAAACTCACGTGCTGATACTGAGCCTTAATCTTTGACACAAGGCCCAAGGAGGTCAAGTCGGGTACATCAACAGCCTGAGAGATATGGATTTCTCGTGACTGATGACCATCATATTGAACTGATCAATCAAGATGAACCCACTACCTACAAAGAATTCGTAGTTTTGAGTCAGATAAGTGGCTATAAGCTATGAAGTCTGAGATGCAATCCATGTGTGACAACCAAGTGTGGACTTTGGTTGACCCACCCGAAGGGTGTAAGGTCATTGATAAAAAAAAATGGTGTTTCAAAAAGAAAACCGACATGGATGGTAATGTACACACTTTTAAATCTCGACTAGTAGTTAAAGGTTATAGACAAGTTCATGGTATTGACTATGAAGAAACCTTTTCTCATGTCTTTATGATAAAGCTTATTAGGATTTTACTTGCCATAGCCACATATTATGACTATGAGATATGGCAAATGGACGTTAAGACTGCGTTTCTTAATGGAAATCTTCTCGAGGATGTGTATATGACACAACCTGAGGGGTTTGTTGATCCATCAAGTCCTAGCAAAGTGTGTAAGCTTCAAAGGTCCCTTTATGAATTGAAGCAAGCATCTCGAAGCTGGAATCGTCGCTTTGATGAAGCAATTAAAGGATTTGGGTGAAGGGAGTCATGGGCGGAAACTCGTTCCAAACACCCATGGATCCTCCCCTGAAGGATCTGCTCATATGAAATCGAATCGAAAAACAGCGAAAAAGACTTACAATTTTCGGCTCAAGAATCCGATTCTTGAATGGAAGATCCTGTTTCTTGGATGCTTTGCTGCCGCCAATGGAATTCCCTTTGCGGAATTACTCCCTACCGGTATCCACGCGACGAAACGGGCAGCGAGTGCTAGCTCTCCGTTTTACTGAGTTTCTGGAATTAGGGAGAAAGGGAGAAGGCAGAATACAATTTCTGATTTTTGTTGTCTTTGGTTAATTGCGGCTGAAAACTTAATTAGCTAGGGTTTCGGCCAAGTGATCATTATATAAGGTATGAGAGTTTGTTCCCATAACCAACTCTCACATCCTTAACTCCTCTCGGCAGTGGGAGTCTTTAACTCCCACGTTCCCTAGACTTATGCTGGTAGTGGGAGTCTTTATCGGATAATAACTCCCACGTAATCCCAGCTATTAACCAAATACCGAAAATGCCCCTTATCTATAATTCGAATAATAACGCTTTATTATTCTCAGAAAAATAAATGTCAGATACAATGAACCTAGACACATTCTAGATTCATTGAATCTGGACATGAAGCTAGTTAGCTCGTCTATGCGTGTGACCCTGTAGGTTCATCTCACAATGGCAATGAAGACACACTTAGTAGTAGTATGTGTTCATAAATCACAAGCGGTCCCTAGCAGGACATTACTACCCAAAGTGAATGAATTTACGGTGGAACCTAATATCAATCCACTATTTAATCCCTTTGTCTCGCGATATCCTAATTAAGCATAAGGCATGGTGGTCGTCACCCTTATTAAGCTTAATTGTATTTATGCTCGATCTCCAGGTAGACTGTTTCGACAAATAGCATTTGATAACCACTTTATCAAATATATTTGAGCACGGCCATTCATTTAAATAGTCTTTCCCTATCGAGGGGCCCATGGATATCTCTCTCTAATAATGGAGAGGGACAAATTCCTTACAATGTCTCTCACATTCAAGCTATGATAGGACACTACATCCGATCATCAGTCGTATTGATTACTCTGTTACAAGTAACGTCCGACTGAGTCAAAACATGGCTCCATTCATACTAGAATCAATGAAGACATAAGGTCTAATGATTCTAAAATAGTATTGAGGAAGTAATACTTATGACTTAAGACCATGAAGTATTACTTCTCTGACGGATCACGTCCAATACAACGTATCCCTATATATTGCATCTATGATGTGATTTGTATCCATTACACATGATCAGTAAAACAAGATCATCAATCAACAATCATACTAGTTTTATTTCATAGTAATTAAGCATTACATAAAACTAGGGACTTCTAGAATAGTAATTACATAAGCTAATGAGTTTTACTATCAAATCACACATTTGATAATCAAAAGCAAAATTAACTATTCAATTACATGCTCAAAAGATAATAAAACACACAACATGTGCTAATGGTCCTAGGGCACTACTAACAATGGGTTCATAAAAACGAAGACGAGCCTTGTGTTTATAAGAAAGTAACTAATAATGAAGTAGTGTTCATTGTGCTTTATGTGGACGACATCTTACTGATTGGAAATGACATCCCCACATTACAAAGCGTAAAAGCTTGGTTGGGGAAGTGCTTTTCCATGAAAGACTTAGGCGAGAGGCTACATACATTTTGGGTATAAGAATCTATAAAGATAGATCTAACAAAATGATTGGCCTAAGCCAGAGTGGATACATTGACAAAGTACTGAAACGGTTCAGTTTGCAAGACTCCAAAAAGGGATTCTTGCCCATGTCACATGGCATTAAACTCAATAAAACTCAAGGACCTTCCATGATGGAGGACCAAGAGCACATGAGTAAGATCCCATATGCTTCAACCATTGGGTCTATTATGTATGCCATGATATGCACTCGCCCGGATGTTTCATTCGCGTTAAGTATGACTAGTAGTTATCAATCTGACTCTAGAGAGTCACATTAGACTGCAGTCAAGAACATTCTTAAGTACTTGAGAAAGACTAAAGATATGTTATTGGTTTACGGAGGTCAGGAAGGAAGTCTGGTCGTAAATGGTTACACAGACGCAAGCTTTCAGACCGACGTAGAAGACTTTATATCGCAATCTGGTTTTGTGTTTTGGTTGAATGGAGGTGCTGTGACCTGGAAGAGCTCAATGCAAAAGACCGTGGCTGACTCTACAACAGAAGTTGAGTATTTGGCTGCCTCTGAAGCAGCTAAAGAAGCTGTTTAGATCAGGAAATTTGTTGATAGATTAGGTGTCATCCATAGCATTGTGAACCCAGTGGGCCTTATTGTGATAGTACTGGTGCCATCTCACAAGATAACGAACATCTCACAAATGATCCAAACACATTCTTAGGCGTTTCCATCTGATTAGAGAGATCATTGACAGAGGAGACGTTAGAATTTGCAAGGTTGATACAGACGACAACATTGCAGATCCATTGACCTAGCCACTCCCGCAACCTAAACATGAGAGTTATACTAGGTCAATGGGATTGAGGATCATATATGATTGGACCTAAGGCACGTGGGAGATTGTTAGCAGTGCCCAAGGACAATTAGCATATGTTGTACGTTTTATATCTTTTGAACATGTCATTTGAATAGTTAATTTTGCTTCGGAACATCAAATGGGTGATTTGATAGTAAAACTCATTAGCTTATGTAATTACTATTCTAGTCCCTAGTTTTATGTAAGGTTCTTTACAATGAAATAAAACTAGTATGATGTTTGATTGATGATTATTCTTTACTAATCATGTGTAATGAATACAAATCATATCATAGATGCAATATATTGGATATATTGTATAGGACGTGATCCGTTAGAGAAGTAATACTTCATGGTCCTTAGTCATAAGTATTACTTACTCAATACTATTTTGGTATCCTTAGACCTTATGTCTCCATTGATTCTAGCATGAATGGAGCCACATTTTGACTCAGTCGAACGTTACTATTAATCGAGTAATCAATACGACTGCAGATCGGATGTAGTATCCTATCATGGCTTGAATGTGAGAGACATTGTAAGGAATTTGTTCCTCTCTTATTAGAGAGAGATATCCATGGGCCCCTCGATAGGGAAAGACTGTTTAAATGCATGGCCATGCTCAAATATATTTTAATAAAGTGGTTATTAAATATTGTTTGTTGGAACAGTCTACTTGGAGATCGAGCATAAATACAATTAAGCTTTATAAGAGTGACGATTACCATGCCTTATGCTTAATTAGGATATCGCGAGACAAAGGGATCAAATAGTGGATTGATATTAGGTTCCGTTGTACATGCATTCACTCTATATAGTCACAATGTCCTGCTAAGAACCGCTTGTGATTTTTGAACACATATTACTAGTAAGTGTGTTTTCATTGCCATTGTGATATGAACCTTCAGGGTCACACGCATAGATGAGTTAACGAGCTTCATGTCCAGTTTCAATGAATCTAGAATGTGTCTAGGTTCATTGTATTTGACATTTATTTTTCTGAGAATAATAAAACGTTATTATTCGAATTAGAGATTAATGAGGGGCATTTTCGATATTTGGTTATAGCTAGGATTACGTGGGAGTTATTATGCGATAAAGACTCCCACTACCAGCAGAAGTCTAGAGAACGTGGGAGTTAAAGACTCCCACTGCCAGAAGAAGTCAAAAGGACGTGAGAGTTGTGCTTGAAACAACCTCTCGCACCCTATATAAACTTCTCTTGGCCAAAACCCTAGAGACTGATTTTTTAGCCGCAAAAACCAAAAGGACTCCGAAATTAGATTTCGGGTTTCTGCCTCTCCCTTTCTCTCTAAATTCTTGAAACTCAGAAAAACGAAGAGCTAGCAATCGCTGTTCGTTTAGTCGCGTGGATACCGGTAGAGGAAAATTCCGCAAAGGGAAAGCTATTGGTGGCAACAACACAAACTCTGAAAGTCTAAGAATCAGAATCTTTCATTTAAGAATCAGATTCTTTAGCCGTAAAATGTAAGTTTTAGACTTATTTTTTTCACTCCCATGGTATGAGCGGATCCTTCAGGGGAGGACTCATGGGTGTTTAGAACGAGTTTCTGCCCATGAATCCCTTCATCCCTAGCTTCTTGTTGTGCAAGTGCAACCACGCATACATTAGGCTTTTCACCTCGATCCCCGACATCAGGTGCAATTGGCACAGTTTGAACGTTTCCATGCCCCACATCCAACATTGATTAATGAAGTGTCCAAACTTCCCGCACTTGAAGAAGGCTAATGAATCCCAACGACATACCCTCGGATGTTTCCGTCTACACCTATCATGTTTCTTCACTACTGAACATTCCTTGGTTTGAACTCCTCCAGAAGCTAACTTCGGACACCCATTAACATGATAATCATTCTTCTTGCAGCTTAAGCAGTCTGATGTATCCCAGCGACACTTTCACGAATGTTTTCATCCACACATGATGCATACCACTACCAAATATCCCTCTAACGCAGCTGCCGATTCCATTCTCTTGCGAGCCGCCAAAGGTCCTGGAACTTTATGTTAGAGCCCTGTCTCTGAGTCATCATCGAGAGGGGTCTATTCCTTACCCTTTCCATATTATTGTTTCTCCCTTATATTCCCATCTTAATCAAAGTGACAAGCCAATCCATAATAATTCACACAGAGAAACTTAGCCAGCGTGTAATTACAGTTCATATCGCATCGATCCTCAAACAAACACATAAAGCAGATAAATAAACACACAATTCCTAATCCAAAACTTCTACCCACAATCACATCTTAAGAAATCTCACAAGTTCTTCCTAAGTTCATTTCGCACACAGCCTCCATTCATATATTAAAGCCTAAGGTTTAACCTCCACAAACCACATTTCAAATAATCCTACAAGTCCTTCCTAAGTTCTCATTCCATACTTAGTCTATTTTCATCAATTTAAGCCTAAGGTTCAAATATACCCTTATACCACTTATGTCACACCCCGTAACCTAGAGGTGGCCTGACAACATCTCATTGGCCGATGAGACACCAAACCCGTACAAAATAAAGTTATACCTTCAACGAACTTATAATAATTTAACTGGTTTTCGATTAATAACTTAATCGAAGCCTTACATTATACTTAGAAAAGGAAATTATTCATGTTCTCTAATTAACTTACCAAATAACGTCTAACATAAATACTACAAGTTCATCCTTAGCTATTACCTCAATGTTCAACCTAGAGTTCCTTTATCAAGTGCTTGTCTCGAACTTCCCACACAGGGACATCTACTAGGGCATATGCAAAAGAGTAAGGAATGAGCTACACTAGCTCAATAAGATATAAACACCATTGGGATGAAGCATCGTTAGACTAAAAAACGTCTTCCCAAAACATTTTTATATATAAATTTGACTTCAAACTTTAAACGTAAGAAACATACATTTTAAAGAGGTTTGAAAAGATTTTAGAGATCAGAGAGGCTTTAAAATGACTGAGAAAATATTACAAAAAATTACTAAAATTCCCCTCGGACGATAGCTCCAGACGAATCATTCGTCCGCCCATACAAACAAAGGTGCGGATGAAGCATCGTCCGCATAAATTCCAGAAATCTTCCAACAACCTTGCGGATGATGTCGCTTCATCTGCGGACTTCAGAAATCATAATTTTTAGTACATATTTTAAAAGGAAAACTCCATATCTGAAATTAAATATCCCATTTCCTAAAATCCAGATTTCCCAACTGAAAATAAAAAAAAACTTATTTCATATGCAAATAACTTTGAAATCTTTCAATCATAACACGAAAACTTCGAAATTAGGTGCTCCGAGAACTTACATATCACACATAACATAAAAAACATACATACATCATATCCCGTTCCTCGAGCACCGTTCCATTCTCAGTTCAGACTCACACACACACAAAATACACAACCGAGCTCAATTATCCATTATAGACTCTATAGCTACTGCTAACAGTCCCTAACTATATACCTGTTAGAGAAGGGCCAAACATATCATATCATACTTTTGGTTCGAGAATTATTCTCCCAAAAAAAGGGCCAGAGTTGATGATATCTAGTTATGTCATTGCACACTTAGGAGAGCTCCGTAACACTGTTAGCAGCCCCTAACTATTATACCCGTCAGGGAAGGACCAAACTTATCATAACATATTTCATTCTAGCTCCCGGGTTCAGCGGAACAAAATTTGAGACATATCCCGCTATAGACTCATTCACAGACAAAAGCTTAAGTTTGGGATTAAAAGCTTACAAGCTTTACAAATAATCACACCATAACATGTAATCATATATTAAGCGCATGATGTCAGAAATCAATAACACACATTTCATGCAATTCATAGACTACAACACTTCATCCAATTTTGATGTATTTTAAAAAGTGCAGAAACCATTTCATTACAATTTCACAACTTGACAGAAATATCGTTACGGACTTTTTGGACAGAAAATACAAGAGTGTAAGAACCTTACATGAAACGCTTAAACACGAACATCAAATATTAGCCCTTTCCATTTTCCCAGAAAATTATATATCTACTCCGATGATAATATCTCTGAAACTAATTGTTGAATTTCAATATCCACTGTTCAGATTGTAGTCCTAGAAGTCTTCTAACCTTGTTGTCAAGTTGAGAATGATCGGAGTGCTAATGATCACTCTGCCGGAAGTCTAAAGACAACTGCGCAGGAAAAACAACCCAATAGTTTCCAGAAAAATTAACACTGTTCGGTTGAAGAATATTATGAAACACACCGTTGAAATCCGATCTCTATTGTTCTGAATGTAGTTTTTGATTTCTTCTACCTATATTTAAAAGTTGTGACCGATTAGAGCATAAATGACCTCTCTGCCGAAAGTTTGAAGGTTACCGTGCATAATTTTTAGCCTAGTGTTTTCTTCTTTCTTTTCTCTATTTCTTCCTCTCTTCTTCCTCTCTTCTCTTTCTTTTCCCAAATGTAACTCTAACAATAACTAACCACTCAGGGTTTCTTCAATGCAAAGAGTGTCAAAGGAATGATTGGCACTTGAGACGAAGAAGATAGTGAAGATGAAGAAGATTGTCCAAGTACTCAAAATGTCAACATTTGCTTCATGGCATTTAAAAACGAGGTGAAACAAGCAAGGAAAGAAAATCCGAAAAAGTGGTTGCTCAAGACACTTGACCGGAGATGCTACACTCATGAGGGATATTAAGCCAATGAATGAAGGATTCGTCACTTTTGGTGACGAGCAAAAAGGAAAAATCCTTGGCATGGGCAATGTTGGTAAAGGTTCCTCAACTCTCATTAGATAAGTCCTTTTAATTGAGCTTTTAAAGTTTAACTTGATTAGTATTAGCCAACTATGTAATAATGGCTTTGTTGTTTCTTTTAAGATAGATGCTTGCTCTATTATTGATGAAGCTTCTAATGAAGTCATATTTGTTGATAACCATGTTGGAAACATCTACATGCTTTCTCTTGATGATGTGATTGCATATGATATTCAATGCTTGAATGTGCATGATGATGATGCATTTCTATGGCACCATAGACTTGGTCATGTGAGCATGGATTACTAAACTGTTTATCGAGCCAAGAACTTGTACGTGGTTTACCAAAAGTTAAGTTTGAGAAAAAAATGCTTATGTGTTTCATGCCAATTTGGAAAACAAACAAAAACCGCTTTTAAAACAAAGAAAATAGTAACATCTTCAAAACCCCTAGAGCTTGTTCATCTTGATCTTTTTGGACCAATGAGGACCACTAGTCTTGGTGGTAAGAGGTATGCTTTTGTTAATGTTGATGACTTCTCTAGATTTACTTGGGTTATATTTCTTTCACAAAAAAAAATGATTCTTTTATGGAATACTCAAATCTTTTCAAGAAAGTCCAAAACTCTTTGATTTAAAATTGCTTTCTATTAGAAGTGATAATGGACGAGAATTCAACAACCAAAGCATTGAAACATTTTGTAATGAATATGGCATAAATCACAATTTTTCGGCTCCTAGAACTCCTCAACAAAATGGTGTAATTGAAAGGAAAAACCGAACTTTGCAAGAAATGACTAGGTCCATGCTTTCCAAAAACTCTTTACCTGTGTATTTTTTGGCTGAAGCCGTTAACACTGCTTGATATATCATGAATCGAGATCTATTAAAGCCATTTCGAAAGAAAACTCCGTTTGAACTGATATTTGCAAAATCTTCTTCTATATCTTACTTTAAAGTTTTTGGTTCCAAGTGTTTTGTGCTCAACATCAAAGATATCCTTAGAAAGTTTGATAATAAATAGGATGAAGGAATATTCCTTGTCTATTCATCCAACAAAAAGGCTTGTATAATTTATAACAAAAGAACTCTTTGTATTGAAGAGTCGATGCATGTTTCATTTGATGAGTCTAAATTTTTTGTTGCTAGCAAAGATGATGATGAGGTAGTTACACAAATTGAGAATATGATTGAACATCGTCAAGCACAAATGATGGAGGATCATACAATGGAAGAAGAAGAACTTGAGGCTCATCTAGAAGAAGCTCAAGTAGAACAAAGCCATGATCCAGCCACAAGTGATTTGCCAAAGGAATGGAAGCACACCCATGGACACTCAAAAAGAGCATATCATACGTGACATCTCCGAATGAGTAAGAACTAGACGGTATTTAGTGATACTTTTGCTCTTCTATCTAAAATTGAACCTACTTGCTAAAGTGATGCTTTAGATGATTATTTTTAGATAGTTTCCACGCAAGAAGAGTTGAACCAGTTTGAAAGAAATCAAGTGTAGACTTTAGTTCTGAGACCTTTAAATCAACTTATTATTGGAACAAAATTTATTTTTAGAAACAAGCTAGATAAACTTGGTGAAATTATAAGGAACAAAGCTAGATTAGTTGCCGAAGGATACAATCAAGAGGAATGCATAAACTTTGAGGAATCATTTGCACCGGTTGCTAGACTTGAATGTATAAGAATGCTTTTGGCTTTTGCTTGCTATAAATGTTTTAAACTCTTTTAAATGGAAGTAATTGAGGCACGAGTTACTTCTTGGATTAATAGGAAAAAGAAATTGGTGGTAACCTCTATGATTGATCATTTATAGAGTGAATGAAATGGATGAATTTTTTAACAAGAAAAGCTTCAACCGAAACAACTATTCATAGGATTAAAATACATGTATACATGGTTGGTCACTCTTTGTATCATTATGTTTTGATTTTGTAGTTATTTTGGTTGTAGTAGATGCTCACGTCGAGACCATGGTTTATCCTTGTACATGGAAGCAGTATGTTTCTGTAATTTTAGGGTTCTGGGCTTTTATTGGGGTGAAACGATTGGGTGCGGACGACCGAATTGGAGGATCTGGTCGACAGAAGTATCTGACCACAGATCAAATAGCTGATGTGCATCAGACCATCGATCGCGATGTTCTGTGCAATCGACCGCAATGTGCGAAACATAGGATTAGACAACCTCAGAGGATTGGAATTGGGTGCGGTCGACCAATGCGGCAAAGGGGATCGTCTAAAGGAATTTGAAGCCTACTATCCATTGTGCGGTCGACATCAGTTTCACAAGTGCGGTCAACCGCGGTGCGTCTCAGGATCCGAGCTATTTTTAAGCGCATTTGGTGGCGAAATTAGCTTAGTTAACCACATTGACTTTTCAATTCATTTTGACTTTTGAACTTTGTGCTACTGTAACACATGGGAAACCATTTCTTTTAATGGTTTCCAACTTTTTTTTGACAGAAAAATTAATTATTTTAATTTGTTCATGGAGGGAGACCTATCTATTACAAGAAATAGAGGGATTCAAGAGACGGGGAGGGGATTCGAACTCATGACCTCTACGTCATGAGGCCTCAGCCTTGGACACTAGATCAATGCCTCATTGGCATGGTTTCCCCCTTTTGATCATATATATAATATACCTTTTGATATAAAAAAAAAGTGCATTTTTAAATGGCTACATTGAGGGGGAAGTTTATTTTGAACAACCTCCCGGTTTTACTCATGAAAATTTTCCAAACCATGTTTACAAACTTTCAAAAGCCTTGAATGATCATAAACAAGCTCCTCACCCTTGGTATGAAAGACTTAGCAATTTTCTTCTTACAAATGGTTTCTAAGAGGAAAAGTAGACACCAAACTTTTTATTAAAAATAAATTAGTACAATGATATCTTGATTGTGCATATACAAAGAATGTTAAGCTCACAAAGAGCCAATCTCACCAATGAGATATTTGCCTCACAAAGAGGACATTTGCTTCACTAAGAAGGCTCCACTCACAAAGGGTATTTTCCTAGTTCTCGCAAGAGGATTTATGCGTCACTAATGAGGACATAGAAACACTCACAAAGAGTGAAACTCACCAAGAGCTTTTTCCTAGTTCACAAAGAGAAAGGGTCACTAGTCTCATACAAAAGAGACTTTACAATTAAGCTCACTAGAAAGAATTCCCTCTTGGAATAGATTTACAATTTAAGCTCTAATCTCTCTTTGAGAATAGAAGGATAGATGAAGTTTAAGCTCAACTCGAAACGATTATGAATTATTTGAAGATTAAGCTCAAGAATGTGTTTGATTTCTTGTTTATGAAGTGTATTGCATATGCCCTCTAATGGCTTTGGTTAGTTGTGAAAATTCAGCTTTAACAGCTTTATACAGGGAAAAAGTACACAAGAAAAATTTGTCAAAACGACTATTATTTTGGCATGGATTTGACAGGTTCGGTCGACCAGACTAGGCAGTTGGTCGACCGAGGTGCCCCCAAAGTAAAGACAAAAAAGGCCCCCTGTCTTCATCTCGGTTGACCGCATGATGGGTTCGGTCTTCCTAAGCATAGCTCGGTCGACTGACCTATATCAAGGTCGTCCGAGAGAATACAGCCTTTGGAGCATTGGAACATTCAAAATCTGACTGAGGACAAAAACAGCGTCGGTCTACCTGACAACATATGTCAGTCGAGCAGACTTCATCTGGTCTTCCGAGACTAGGCCTAGGTCTATCGGAATGCAGTCCTAAAGTAGTTTTTCCACTTAGTCAAGTTTCCAATGTTCTCAAGCACTTGCCTAAGTATTTTATAAAGATACAAAACACATTTTAATGAACTTGGACATTGACCAACACTTAACTAATTTTTCAAAAAACTTTTTCAAAGAATTGAACAATGTAAAAATGAGGTTTTGAAAACATGCATAGTTGAGCTTTAAACATTCTTTATCATAGTTTTCTTATCGAAATATTAGTCACAAGAATATATATATTAAGCATAGACTAATCTTCCTAAGGTATTCAAGTCTCCAAGTTGGTTCTTCTTGGAGCTTGGACTTTGAAGCGTTTGATCAACATCTTCTTGGAGTGTTGAAGTCCTATAGCAATCTTGAGTTGTAGTGTATTGGACTTCACACTACTTCTTGTCAAGGAGCATACCACTTGATTCTACTCTTGTTGGATTGAGTAGCTCTTTACACGTTGATCTTCCTTCTTCATGACTTTGCAAGTACTTCTAGAGTATGTGGATTGACTTCATGCTTGTGATGTGGAGTCTTTTAAAGTGTAGCTTACTTGTGTGTATGATGATACCTTTGATGTACACAAGAAGCTAACTTACCATTTTCATCAATTTGGTGTGAGTTCTAAGGATCCTATCATTAAGAACATGCTCACACAAACATTAGAACTATCAATGGTTTGTTATCATGAAAACAAGATTGATCACTTTTCCCGTAGGGCTAACAAGTAGCTCCTCATCGGTACATGTGCCTTAAGCTTTCAATGCCCTCCAACTAGAATCATGTGCATTCTATGGAATTGCCCCTCATTATAGACATTGTATCTTGGGTCTCTAGGCACCGAATTGGTGAGCTTGATTTTAAATTTCTTGAAAAGAAAAGTGAGTAAGCTCCCATAAGCTAAGAAATTTTTTGCCCCTTCACATATTCACCGAAATTCTTTAGAGCCAAATATCCAAAATTAACTTTTTTTTATCAACCAACCATTGCATTAAAGTTATTTGTAGATAGGTGATATAACTTTTGTGGCCTTTAATAGGTAGAACCACATTAGCTACCATATGATGAAGAATGAAACCATAAGCATCAAGTTTGTTGGTTTCTCTTTCGGTGGCCCTACTAAACGCCCCTTTAATGTTGAAGTAAGTTCTAAACTTATTCAAATCCAAGATCTTCTCATTGGGCGCACTCCCAGATTTATCATAAAACCTAACTGCTTCTTCATCAAGCTCTACCCTAAACACCTCACATAACGTAGCTTCCGAGAAGCTAAATTCCATAAACTCCACAGTAGAAGTCCACCAATACTCACCATCATCCCTTTTCCCTTCTGCTCTCAAATTTGCACCAAACTCATAGATAGCAAGAGGATATAAATCGTATTCATGACCAAATAAATTCAACCAACCCATCTCACTAAAATACTCAATAATCTTCTCAAGTCCTTTGTCAAAAGTTTTAGCATCACTAACATAACCTGGTAAAATACCCCTATTTTCTTTTACTAAAACATAAAAAACTTTCTTAACACTGGGAGCATAGAACCTAGGTTATACCTTTGTAGTGGTGAATTTTGAGGATTCTACTAGAAATCTTGGAGATGGTGGAGGGATAGGTCTATCTTCATCCGACTATGTTTCTTCATCGGAGTGTATTTTTATTTACTTCTTGCCTTTGCCCCGCCCTTGAACACCGTGATCTGGATTAAATTTCTTGTGAGTGGGATTATCCAGTTCTTGGGAGTGGGTAAGTATGGGCTTTTGATTTTGAGGGAGGAGTTTCAAGGGTTTGGAAGTTTGAGAAAGAGGGAAGTGAAATATTTGTAAAAATGAACTGCTCAAAAAATTTTAAATCTGAATTTCGCGACAGTCCGGTAGACCGGACCCCTTTAGAGGTCGTCTGGACCTCATCCAAAGTGAATGTAATATCTTTCTGTCTCGAAGTCGATCGACCGAGCTTGGGATGCGGTTGACCGAAGTGCCTCAAAATTTTCCTTGTGAAAAATTACCATTTCTCTGGTCGATCGAGCCCTATTGCGGCCGACCGAGATTCCTCTATTTCCTTCACAATCTCAACAAACACATCAAATTTTCAATTTTGTGATTCCTAGGCAACACCTCAGGTAATCAAATCTTTCAGAACTCAGAGGTTTAGTAAAAATATCAGCAAGTTGATCATCAGTGCTAACAAATCAATACACACATCTCCTTTTGCAACATGATCTTTTATAAAGTGGTGCTTAATTCCTATGTGCTTTTTCCTAGAGTGTTGAATGGGATTCTTAATCAAGTTTATAGAACTATTGTTATCACATAGATAGGCACATTAGTAAACCCAAGACAAAATCTAGTAAAGTTTGCTTCATCCAAAAAACTTGAGCACAACAACTACTGCCGACGATATATTCGGCCTCGGCGGTAGACAAATATACACATGCTTGTTTCTTTCTATGACAAGATACAAGAGCATGTAAAAGAAATTTGCAATGACCACTAGTACTCTTTCGCTCGACTCTGCATCCGACATGGTCAACATCGGTATACACGATAAGGTCACAAGACTCGGTTCTAGGATATCAAAAGAGCCTATAAGATATCTAAGAATGCACTTAATGGCTACTAAATGTGTTTCCTTAGGTCAATATTGAAAACACGCACACAAGAAAACCGCAAACATAATATCCGGTCTACTAGAAGTTAAATAAAGAAAGTTACCAATCATACCTCTATACTTGTACTTATCTAATTTCTTACCATTTTCATCTTTGCCAAGCTTAAGTGTTGAGCTCATGGGAGTCTTGTTTTCCTTTACATCACACATTCCAAATCTCTTGATCAACTCCTCTGTGTACTCTGCCTTATTGATGAATATACCCTCATTGGTTTGTTTGGTTTGGAGTCAAAGAACGAAGTTGAGCTCACCCATCATGCTCATTTCAAACTCATCATGCATTAGTTTGGAAAACTCTTCACATAAAGACACATTAGTAGCACCAAAGATAATATCATCAGTGGAGTCTTCTTAGTGAAGCACAAGTCCTTATTTGTTAGGGCAACTGTAAAAGGTAGAACCCACCTTGCATTTGTTGTGAAGGGTATCCTAGTGGATGTTGAAATCCTTGGGTTTGTCTTAAGGTAGTAGATGTATATTCTTTGTGAATCGAACCACTATAAATCCTCGTGTTAGTTTTCTCTATCCTTACTCCTTTACTTCATCGTTCCTATTAATGCTATAACTTGTCCATTTGATTATATGAACATATATGCTTACGGATATAAAACAACACATGCTTCCTTGCTTTATACAATGCTTCACTTAGTCATACAAATTTCTTACACATATATAATCACCTTATGTGCTTAATCAATATACTTGTTGTTAAGGTGGTCATTTAGGCAAAGATTTTAGAAAAACTAAAAAGTTTTTAAGAACCTAATTCACCCCCTCCCCTTCCCCTCCCCCTCCCCCTCCCCCTCATCCTCTTGGGTTAATTGCCCTAAAGGGGTCTTTCAATTGGTATCAGAGCCTAGTCTCCTTTTGTAGGACTAACATCCTAGGAGGATCCATGGCTCTTACCTTTTCTACTTCTACCATAGGTGACCAATCCCTCTAGATCACCTCTATTTGATGGCTCCAACTTTGATAGTTGGCAATATGTGTTTAAATTATTTTTCTTATCTAATGACTCTACCTTGTTAAGCATAATAAAAGAAGGTGTCTTCGTTCCTTCAATTTCCATACAAGGAGTCACATTGCCAAAGTCTAGAAAAGACTTCAATGAAGAGGATTGCTCAAAAAGGACACTCAACTTCAAGGCCTTGAATGTCCTTTGTTGTGCATTAAATGAAGAAGCTCTCAACAAAGTGCTTGAATGTGAAGATGCTCACTCAATGTGGAAAATGATTGAAGCATCTTACAAAGGAGAAGTTGAAGTGGTAGAGCCAAAGTTGGAACTTCAAAATTTAGGAACTCAATCATGTGAAGAAGAAATCAAATGCCAAACTCAAATTGATTCTTCACATGATGAGAAGATTGAAGAAGAGATAGAGGAATTTCAAGATGATGACCTTCACAATGAGCTTAACTACGATGGAGACAATGAAGGTCACATTGCTTGTTCGAGGAAAAGAAAACTCGTGCCACAAAATCTTAAAGAAAACAACTAAAAAAGAACTGGCAAGAGACTTGTAAATGAAGACTTGAAATAGAGATTTCCTAGAAGGAAAAGATAAAAAATACTCCATGGCACTTGGAAAGCTTATATCTCATCGGTTATACGCATTGAGGAACGAAGATGCCAAAGAACAAAGAGAAACATGTCAAGTGGTGAAAATTGCCAAAATGGAAACCATCAAACCTCATCACTTGGTAAGTTAAAAAGGTATCAACCTCACTCTCTCATGGTACTTTAACTAATGTCATTAATTGTATGAGAAGTAAGTTTGATGCTTATAATTGTGCTCTTGTGGATGTTGCATCATTTCCCTTTGATGATCTCTTACATATAGATAACTTAATGCATGATCTTCATATGCTTCATGTTTCTCTTTCTAAGTTATGTAAAATATGCAACATCACAATATTGCATGAGTCTTTCCCTTATTTACATTCATCTCATGAGAATCATCCATGTAGTTCTATCTTTGATAATGTTGATCATTGCACACACACATGCCACTTGAGAAATGAAATTAACATGGAAGGACCTTTACAAAAGGTACCTAGAAATTCTCAAGTTTATCTCGTAGGTTCAAAGAGATCTAAGCTTCAATATGTAGAGTTGAATCCCAAGGAATGGCATAAAGAAGCTAAGACTCCAAGAAAATAGTCATGTGCCAATGTCAACAAAAATGTAGAGAATTCATCAAGAAGCATAAACTTATCCTTCCAAGATGACTCTACAAAAGACTGCTCAAGGTGCCTCATTGGACTAATTGATGAAGAAGATCAACTTGCAATCCAAAGTCCAAATTCTTTGAGTAATGAGGTACAAATCTTAAACTCAACTCTAGATAGTGATGATGATCCTTACGAGCTTTAAAGCAATTTATATGTTGAGTTGAAAAAGATGGGAAAGAAGAATAAACTCATTTCTGAAAAACTTGCTTCCTCATTAAATGATAGATCAAAATTGCAAGTAGAACTAAATGAACTTCTTGCCTCTTACACTAAGCTAGAAAAGGAACAAGAGATTGCGTTTTAATCGATTGATGCCTTATCTCTTGAAAACCAAGAATTACTAGACAATATGCTTATTGTTAAACCTAAACTTGTTGAGTATGATATCTTAAAGCACAAACTTGATATTCTAAATGTTTATGTTGATAAGTGTACATGTGCTAGAGATATTCTTGGTAATGTGTTTGTTTCTCCATATGATTTACATGCTAGTACTTGTTTAGAGCACAAACATAAGAACAAGTATGCACACTCTAATTCTTTTTATGATACCCAGGACCTTTTGACATTAGAAATTTCATTATCATATTTGAATACCATGTAACTAATTGATTTTACATGTGTTATATATGTTGTACATAATTGTTTAGGGTCGCTATGTTGTCTCAGATTAGTTAGGGGACCTAAGTGTAGAAGAGGAATTCCATGTTAGTTAGTTGGTTGTTTTTGGAGGGAAGTTAGTAGGTGTGAAAGGATGCCTTTAGAGATAATTCTAAGGGGGCTTAATCTTTAGGATTGGTTAGATATTTTGAGAATGTAACTTCTCAGAAATCTAGAGTTTGATAGCCTATATATAGAGGAGAAAGATAGAGAAATGAAAGAAAGAAAAGAGAGAAAACAAGACTGCTGGAAAACCTGGACAGCGAGTAAGAATACTTTGGTAGACGTAGTAAACGATCTTGGATTATTCTCATATTTTAACCATAGATACTAGACTTCCAAAACTAGATTATAACTGAAGGAATTTTCATTCTAAGTTCTGGATTAAGATATATCATCATCGGAGTAGAAGGTTGTGGCAGTTCTAGTAAAAATAGTGTTGAGAATAGATCATCAAGTTGAAGTAGTAATCGAAGTCTGATTGACCCAATTCTTTTTCCCAAAGTTAGAAGACATATAGACGTGCATTCTGGACGGTGTAGATTAAGTTTCAACGGTCCCATTAAGAGTTATTTCTTATGAAAGTTACCTCTACAAACTAGAGAATTCTGCTTTTTTATCTCCCTTTTATTTCTGATTAAGTGTTCAAGGTAACAACCCTTCATCCTTTTTTTTCAGTCCTAAAATGCATGAAGTATTCTTTTATTAAGCCATGAAATGTATGAAGTTTTCCCATGTATTTATTGCATAAAAATATGGATGAAGAACTGAGTTATATTTGCATCGTTGCATGCTTATACTTGATGATTCTACGCATGTTGTTGCATAATTGTTGGATGCATTACATGAGAGTCAGCATGTGCATATTCTCAATCTAGAGCAGTGGTCTAAATGATGACCTAGACTAGGATATATTCCGAATTTATGATATAAGTGCCCGGGAGCGCTTCTTGTCCCTCATAATGCCCAGACCCTTGAGGGATTAAAAAGTTAAGGCTGTTAACAGTGTCATTCAGTTCACGAGGATGAATAATGACAGGAATATATCCTTAAATAGCCATTTCTGAGCCTTACCATTTACGTTATGATATGTTACAAGTTACAAGTATAAGGGCCTCCCTAAACGTCATTAAAGTTTGGGTTTGTTAACAGTTGGATAGTGTTATTGTTGGATAATTGACCTCGGTTGTAGAATTACTTGTTGCATGTCATTTTGGTACTAATCATGTCAAGTTTATATGTATTGGAAGAGTACAAGTATGTCAAGTTATGTTAAGTATTCAGAGTACGATTTCTGATATGTATGTGATCGATTTGGTTAAGTATTGTTATGACATGTTATGTGTATGATTTTGTATTGTTTCTAAGTGTTATAAAGAGTCTAAAAATATTGTTTTGGGTCGGGATTTCTAAATGTGCAGAAAATGACTTTTCCTTCACAAATTTTGCCTTGAAAATGTCCTCACTGGATCTCGAACGACCTATTTGGTCAATCAGATCATAGATCCCTCGTCCGATCAAACTACTAGGAATATTTCAGATTAGGGAAAGAGGGAAAGCGGGCAATTGTGCTTGATATCCCCTCGACCAGACTTAAGCGATCGACCGACTATGTTATGTAGGTCAACTGGACTTTTTGTAAATGTTTTTGTCCTGATCTCGGACGACCCTATCGGTTGACCGACATATGTTTCCATCGTTCAAAGTCTTTGTACTTTGTTTATACTCCTTTTAAGATATGTCATGTTCAAGTTATGCACGCTCTAAAGTATTATGTTATGTTTTCAAGTATTTTACAAAAGGTTTCAAGATGTTTCAGGTTAAGACAAGTCAAAGATATTTTCATATGATTTGGGAAACAGGGAATGTGTTGAAGTCTCTTTTGGTCCTTGATCCCAAGGGCGATGGATTCTTACTAAGCTAGTTTGGCTTATCCTATTATCGTCTTATGTTTTGTAGATGATGCTGATGAGGAGACTTGGGACGGGGAGCACGACAAGTAGAACCTAATGGAGTAATATTGATGTAATAGAATAGTGAACCTTTATGCTTAGTATTAAGTTATGTAATTTCTGATGATGACGATGTTTTAATAAAGTTTAAGTTACTCCGTTATATTTATGGCTTGGAAGAGTAAATTTTGTTAAGGGTTATTTGTCTCATTGGTAGATGAGGCATTGCCAGGTCACCTTCTGGTTACGGGGTGTGACACTTTTAATGCTAGAACTCCACATTTCACAAATCTTAATGAAATATGCTCATATTGTGGAAAATGTGGCCATCATGTTACTCGTTGCATTAGTAAGAAGCAAATTGACAGAGGTGCAAAGTCTTTTTGCGTTGTAAAGAGCCCTAGAACTAAGGACCCAAAATAAAATGGGTACCAGAATGGCATGTTTGTACAGGAAACAGGGGATTTCATGTCGACCACACAAGGCACCCGTCGACCGAAGAAACGGTCCAGTTGCCCCAGGAAATAGAAAGATATCCCAGTTGACCTCACTAGACTTCTGGTCCATCGAAAAAACAAGATTAATCAGTAAAGGGTATCCCAGTCAACCGAACACCCTTCTCGGTTTACCGAAATCAAGACATAAAGAAATTTGATAGGACATGGTCGACCGGAGGGTTCCAGTTTAAACATTTCAAATTCCTAAAACTACCTCTTCAAATTTCTTTCTCAAATTCGAAACACGCTCGTACCCATATATCAATTTCCTTCACAAAAATTAAATTCAATCAATCATGAATCAAAATCCAAGTCCCACACCAAACAAAAATCCTTCAAAAAACCAACCCAAAGAAAATCCTCGCAAAAGAAAACCCCAAACTCAAAGACCTTTGGAAAAGGCTTTAATCATTCGGGATCCCAATGAATACGCTCCTAAAAGATTGAAGAAGAGGGATATATTCGATAAGAGCAAACGGAAATCGAAGAAGTCTACACCCTCCGATGAAGATCGTCGCATCCCACCTCCTTCTCAAAGATTCCAAGGAGAATATTCTTCATACACAACGAAAAAGGTATCTTCTCGCTTTTATTCCAGTAAAGCTAAGGAGATTTATGAGAATCTAGTAAGGAATAAGAGGGGAATTATTCTGGGATATGTTGTAGATGATGATTTGGGATTAGAAGAGGGGATGGATTATTTTGTGGATATGGGGTGGATTAACCTTCTCTCTTACAAAGTTGAAATCTGTCCCCTCATAATCTACGAATTCGGAACAAACCTTCAAGAGGAAAGAAAGAGGGATGATGGGCAATATCGGTGGACGTCGAGAGTTGGATGCTTAGACTTTACTTTCTCCGAGGCAATGCTATGCAACATCTTAGGAATTGAGCTTGACGAGGATGCCGTTAAATATTTCGACAATTGGGGAAAGTGCCAAAAGAAGAGGATCTTGATATTGGGGAGTTTAAAACATATTTCAATATTCAAAGGGTATTTGACAAGTTTAGAGAGAGAGAGAGAGAGAGAGAGAGAGAGAGAGAGAGTGCGATTGTATACTCCACCACTTGGTCTCAAATATGGTTATCCTCGTAGGAGGACATGAAAGCTCCATATCTTATTTACAAATGACCATTATGCTATGGTTTGTGAAGAGGAAGAAAGCCAACTAAAGCTATTTGGCACTCAAGTACTTCATGGAAGGGGTGCACGAAGTTAAGAAATTTCTTCCATATGGAAGCATGCGAACTCTACTTTTCAAGAAGTATAAGCACAAACTCACCAATCTCACTCAAAGGAGTGAAAGGAACCATACATATAATTAAGGGAAATTTCATCAAATGCACATGATATTGGATGGTGGAAAATGGAAATTCCACTCTAGATGCACCAACGAAGAGCTCTTGGCGGCCTTGATCAAACTTAATAAGAGTTCCAAAGTGTGTAAAACCATCAAAAGAAGATTCAAATGAACGATTCTTCAATCTAATCATGACAAGCTTAAATGGGTTTCAAGACAGCTTCAACAATAAATTGGAGATTGTATTCGAGAAGTTGTCTAACGTGGAATATGATGTGAAGGATTTGAAAGAAAACAATGGGGAGTACAAAACAAGGTTTGATGAGTTGGAGTACAAGGTTTGTGATGTGATTAGAAACACAAAATCAAAGCAATCAACCTCAGTACAAAATAATAAAGAAGAGAGTGAGGAAGAAGAAAAAGAAGAAGAGTAAGAAAATAATGATTCTAATGATGATGATGGTGAAGTTGATAAGGATGAAGATGACAATGAAGGAGATGATAATAACGAAGAGGAGGAGGAAAAGGAAGATGAGCCCAACGAGGTTGTAAATGTTGAAGTTAATGATGGAGATAAGAGTCAAGGAGATGATATGGATTTGGGTGAAGATGTTGAAGATGGGAAAAATGAAGCAAAAGATGATTTGGGTAAAGAAATTGGAGATAAAGAAGCTACTTCACCAAATGATGAAGATCCTCAAGATGATCAAGAAGATTGAAGGAACAATCAAAGAATCACATTGAAGAAACTCAAAGTGCAAGAAGAAAATCTTCAACTCAATGAGAAATCTCTTAAACTCAATCTTCCTTTTATGTCTTTGTTTATCACTTATTTATGTATTTCCCTCTTGTTATTGTTAGTAGTGCCCTAGGACCATTAGCATATGTTGTACGTTTTATATCTTTTGAGCATGTAATTGAAGAGCTAATTTTGCTTATGAACATCAAATGCGTGATTTGATAGTAAAACTCATTAGTTTATGTAATTACTATTCTAGTTGTCCCTAGTTATATGTAAACTTCTTTACAATGAAATAAAACTAGTATGATGTTTGATTGATGATTATGTTTTACTAATCATGTGTAATGAATACCAATCATATCATAGATGCAATGTATTGAGATATATTGTATCGGACGTGATCCGTTAGAGAAGTAATACTTCATGATCCTTAGTCATAAGTATTACCTCCTCAATAGTATTTTAGAATCCTTAGACCTTATGTCTCCATTAATTCTAGCATGAATGGAGCCACGTTTCGACTCAGTCGGACATTACTTTTAATCGAGTAATCAATACGACTGATGATCGGATGTAGCGTCCTATCATGGCTTGAATGTGAGAGGCATTGTAAGGAATTTGTCCCTCTCTATTATTAGAGAGAGATATCCATGGGCCCCTCGATAGGGAAGACTGTCTAAATGCATGGCCGTGCTCAAATGTATTTGATAAAGTGATTATTAAATACTATTTGATGGAACAGTCTACTGGAGATCGAGCATAAATACAATTAAGCCTAATAAGGGTGACGGCTACCATGCCTTATGCTTAATTAGGATATCGCGAGACAAAGGGATTAAATAGTGGATTGATATTAGGTTCCACCGTAAATTCAATCACTTTGGGTAGTCACAATGTCCTGCTAGGGACTGCTTGTGATTTATGAACACATACTACTACTAAGTGTGTTTTCATTGCCATTGTGATATGAACCTACAGGGTCACACGCATAAACGAGCTAACGAGCTTCATGTCCAGATTTAATGAATCTAGAAAATGTCTAGGTTCATTGTATATGACATTTATTCTTCTGAGAATAATAAAGCGTTATTATTCTAATTAGAGATTAAGGAGGGGCATTTTAGGTATTTGGTTCGTGCTGGGATTACGTGGGAGTTATTATCCGATAAAGACTCCCACTACCAACAGAAGTCTAGGGGACGTGGGAGTTAAAGACTTCTACTGCCGGGAGAGTTGGTAAGGACGTGGGAGTTGTTTTTGAAACAACTTCTCACACCCTATATAAACCTCTCTTGGCCGAAACCCTAGGGACAAATCCATTCAGCCGCAAAATTACCCATAAACCCGAAATCAGATTTATGGTCTGGCAGCCTCTTTTTCTCTCTAGAATCCAAAACTCAGAAGAATGAAGAGCTAGCACTCGTTGCCCTTTTCGTCACGTGGATACCGGTCGGGAGTAATTCCGCAATGGAGGACTCAAGGTGGTTGATGCTGAGAGCCGAAAACCAAAATTGTTCATCAAGAAATGTAAGTCTTTTCGGTTTTATTCGATTCGTTTTTGTATGAGCGGATCCTTCAGGGGAGGACTAATGGGTGTTTAGAAAGAGTTTCTGCCCATGAATCCCTTTAGTTATCCCTTGTGTACCCTTAGAATAGCCATTGTTGATCTTTATAGTTCATTTACTTCTGTGAATTTCTTTTTGTTAAAGGGACACCTTGATGTTTATAATATGTTTTTCTCTTTAGTGTTTTGATTTTATGAGCATGTTATATTAGAGAGCTTAATGATTTGATCCTTGTGATGAAATCTTAATTTGAACCCCCTCCCCCCCCCCTCTACTCATATGTGTCTTATGCTTTGGGGGAGTTTTTAGATGCTATGCTTGGTTTTAAGTTGATCTATATAGCATTGGGGTATGTTTTGTTGTGTATGTTCAAGTCAAAATTGTGTATCTTATGTGGTTGATCGTCTAGATGCTTGACTTAAGATATAAACTCTGTGTGTGGCATTGCTTATGCCTTGGTTGTGTTTATTTTCCTGTTTGAACTGAAATTGCAGGTTTTTCCTGTTTCCTGCCAAAAGTTCGGTCGACAGGACATTGGGACTCTGGTCGACCAGAGGCACTCATACAGTCGATCGGAACAGGCAAAACTCAGTAATTCTTGAATTTAAACTTCAGTAATCTTTAAGTTTTTGCTATTTTATACCTATAGGCACAACCTGAGGGGGAGCATTTAAATTTTTTTCATCCTATACCCTCTCATATATATGATGCATGCTTACTTATTTAAGTTATATACATCATCACGTCACTTGTTGGCTTGTTTTCATATTTTCATCTCTATTAGCAGACTTGTCTAAGTTATTTGGGTGTTATATGAGCTAAATATATGTTTATCTTTTGCATATACTATCCCTTATAACAATTGAGATCATGTTCTTCATTTCCTTATTCTTTGGATCTCGTATTAAGTTCTTGGTTAGTCGTGCTTTAAGAGTTGTTACACTCACTTTAGCTAACATTCCTTCTTCAAATATTTTTTGTCTATATAAATGATTCTTTTGTTTTTATCTTATCAATCTTTGAGACCATCAAGCTTCTCCACAATTTAAACTTAATCCCTCCTAAAAAGGTTTTCACTTTTGATCATTTGGATTTTTTTCAATTGGATCGTTTTCAACAAAAAAGAGGAGAAAATACTTTGCATATTGGCGCGCTCTAATTACCATTTTTTATTTTGACAAAAAGGGGCAGAAATCTTAGTTTTGCAAATGTGCCAAGAAAAGTAATTTACAAAAGGAGAAAGCTAAAGAACTTTTCAAAATGGGAGAGATTAGGGATTCTTTAAAATATGGGGACTAGATTATTTTTCTACTTGCCTAGATCCTTAATACCCTTATCTCATAAATACATTTTTATGTGCTTTAATGCTTTAATGCTTTATCTTTTGTATATTATTCCCATTTGCATCAATGTTTTGTCATCATCAAAAGGGGGAGATTGTTAGCCCTAGGGCAAAGTGATCAATCTTGTTTTGATGATAACAAAACATTGATTGTTCTAATGTTTGTGTGAGCATGTTCTTAATTATAGGATCCTTAGCACTCACACCAACATTGATGAAAATGGTAAGTTAGCTTCTTGTGTACATCAAAGGTATCAGCATACACACAAGGAAGCTACACTTTGCAAAACTCCATAGCACAAGCATGAAGTCGATCCACATACTATGGAAGTACTTGCAAAGTCATGAAGAAGGAAGATCAACATGTCAAGAGCTACTTAATCCAACAAGAGTAGAATCAAGTGGTATGCTCATTGAAAAGAAGAAGTATGAAGTCCAATACACTACGACTCAAGATTGCTATAACACTTCAACACTCCAAGAAGATGTTGATCAAAGGCTTCAAAATCCAAGCTCCAAGAAGAACCAATTTGAAGACTTGAAGACCTTAAGAAGATTTGTCTATGCTTAATAGGTATTTCTTGTGACTAATCTTTCCTTGAGAATACTAGGATAAAAAATGTTTAAAGCTCAACAATGCATGTTTTCAAAACCTCATGTTTTACATTTTTCAATTCTTTGAAAAGGTTTTTTGAAAACTTAGTTAAGTGTTGGTCAATGCCTAAGTTCTCTAAAATGGGTTTTATATCTTCACAAAACACTTAGGCATGTGCTTGAGAACATTGGAAACTTGACGAACTGAAAACCATTTTCGGACTACATTCTGGCAGACCTAGGCCTAGCCTCGGAAGACTAGGCGAAGTCTGGTCGATCGACATGCGTTGTCAGGTCGACGGAGACTATTTTTGTCCTTAGTCAGATTTTGAATGTTCCAATACTCTAACAACTATATTCTCTCGGACGACCCTGATATAGGTCGATCGACCGAGCTATGCTTCGGAAGACCGGACTCCATCCTGCGGTCAACCGAGATGAAGACAGATGGTCTTTTTATCTTTACTTTGGAGGCACCTCGGTCGACCAATTGCATATTTCTGTCGACCGAAGCTGTCAAATCCTGACCAAAATTATAGCCATTGTGACCAATTTTGCTTGTGTATTTTTAACCTATATAAAGCTTTTAGAGCTGTGTTTTCATGACTAACCAAGCCATTAGAGGGTATATGCTATACACTTCATAAACAAGCAATCAAATACTTTCTTGAGCTTAATCTTCAAATAATTTATCAAAATATATCATTTTTAGGTGAGCTTAAATTTCATCTATCATTCTATTCTCAAAGAGTGATTAGAACCTAAATTGTAAATCTATTCCAAGAGGGAATTCCTTGTAGTGAGCTTAATCGTAAAGTCTCATTTGTAAGAGACTAATGACCATTTCTCTTTGTGAAAAACTAGTTCTTTGTGAACTAGGGAAAAACTCTTTGTGAGTGTTTGTAAGCCCTCATTGGTGATGCATAAATTCTCTTGTGATTCAGCAGAATTAAATGGATTTTCAGTTTAAACATTTCAAATTCCTAAAACTCTCTCCTCAAATATTCCAAAAACTCTTCGAATTTCTTTCTCAAATTCGAAACGCACTTGTACCCATATATCAGTTTCCTTCACAAACATCAAATTTAATCAAACATGAATCAAAATCTAAGTCCCAATCCAAACAAAAATCCTTCCAAAATCCAACCCAAAGAAAATCCTCACAAAAGTAAACCCTAAACTCAAAGACCTTTGGAAAAGGCTTTAATCATTCGGGATCCCAATGAATACGCTCCTAAAAGATTGAAGAAGAGGGATATAGCCGATAAGAGCAAACATAAATTGAAGAAGGCTACACCCTCCAATGAAAATCGTCGCATCCCACCTCCTTCTCAAAGATTCCAAGGAGAATATTCTTTCATACACAACGAAAAATGTATCTTATCGCTTTTAATCCAATAAAGCTAGGGAGATTTATGAGAATCTAGTAAGGAATAAGAGGGGAATTATTCTGGGATATGTTGTAGATGATGATTTGGGATTAGAAGAGGGGATGGATTATTTTGTGGATATGGGGTGGATTAACCTTCTCTCTTACAAAGTTGAAATCTATCCCCTCATAATCTACGAATTCGGAACAAACCTTCAAGAGGAAAGAAAGAGGAATGATAGGCAATATTGGTGGACGTCGAGAGTTGGATGCTTAAAGTTTACTTTCTCCGAGGCAATGCTATGCAACATCTTAGGAATTGAGCTTGACGAGGATGCCATTAGATATTTCGACAATTCGGGAAAAGTGCTAAAAGAAGAGGATCTTGATATTGGGGAGTTTAAAACATATTTCGATATTCAAAGGGCATTTTGACATATTAAAGATGGAGAGAGATCAACAAAATTGATGAGTACGGTCGAATACTCCACCACTTGGTCTCAAATGTGGTTATCCTCGTAGGAGGACATAAAAGCTCCATAGCTTATTTACAAATGACCTTTATGCTATTGTTTGTGAAGAGGAAGAAAGTCAACTTTAGCTATTTGGCACTAAAGTATTTCATGGAAGGGGTGCACGGAGCTAAGAAATTTCTTCCATATGGAAGCATGTGGACTCTACTTTTCAAGAAGTATAAGCACAATCAATCCCACTCAAAGGAGTGAAAGGTACCATATATATAATTAAGGAAAATTTCATCAAATGCACATGATATTGGTTGGTGGAAAATGAAATTCCACTCTAGATGCACCAATGAAGAGCTCTTGGCGGCCTTCATCAAACATAGTAAGAGTTCCAAAGTGTACATGTTTGGAAGCATGTTTGGACCTCTGGATTAGTTGAAATCGCCGTAGTACATGTTTGGACCTCTGGTGAGATCTAGGTTCCCTAGATTGGGAAATAGCCCCATTGTTGTCACAATAGAGGTCTATCGGGTTCTCAATACAAGGAACCACATCGAGGTCAGAAATAAATTTCCTGATCCAAACTGCTTCCTTAGCTGCTTCACAAGCTGCTATGTACTCGGCCTCTGTCGTAGAATCTGCGATGGTTGATTGCTTTGAAGCTGCGCCCGACTCACAAGCACCTCCATTCAAGTTAAACACATATCCCGATTGCGATCGAAAATCATCTCAGTCGGTTTGGAAACTAGCATCGGTGTAACCACTTACAATGAGCTCATCCGCCCCTCCATAAATCAAGAATGTATCCTTAGTCCTTCGTAAGTACTTGAGGATATTCTTGATCGAGATCGATGGCGTTCATCGTAATTAGATCGGGTATGTTCTCGTAACGCTTAAGGCAAACGAGAAATGCAGGCGAGTACATAACATGGCGTACATGATGGATCCTATGGCGAAGCATAAGGGTGGGTTCTCTTTCATGCGTTCTAATTCGGCGAGCGTTTTAGAACACTTGTTTGTTCGATGCAAAGCAGTACCATGTGCCATAGGACAAAGGCCCTTCTTAGACTCTTGCATGCTAAACCGCTTTAGCACCTTGTCTATATATGTACTCGACTTAGGCCAATGAGTCTCCCTGGATCTATCTCTATAGATCTTGACTCCCCAGAATATAGTCGCATCGCCTAAGTCTTTCATAGAGAAACACGTACTCAACCAAGCCTTGACGGACTTTAAGGTTGGTATGTCGTTTCCAATGAGTAGTATGTCATCTACATACAAAACCAGGGAATACGATTGAGCTCCCACTAACCTTCTTGTAAACACAAGGCTCATCCTCATTTCTAATGAAGCCAAACTCACGGGACGGCATCATTAAAAGCGGATGTTCCAGCTTCGAGAAGCTCTGCTTGAGTCCATAAATGGATCTCTCGAAGCTTACATACTTTTCAAAGCATTCTCTGGAGTGACAAAACCTTCGGTCGTGTCATATACACATCCTCTTCAAGTTTTCCATTAAGGAAAGCGGTTTTGACATCCATTTGCCCGATTTCATAGTCATAGTAAGTCGCGATAGCAAGCAAAATCCGAATGGACTTGAACATAACTACGGGAGGAAAAGGTCTCGTCATAGTCAATACCATGAACTTGTTTGAAACTTTTTCGCGACCGATCGCCCTCTGTATGTTTGTACATTCCCTTCCATGTCGGTTTTAATCTTAAAAACCCATTTGCACCCTATGGGAGTTACCCCTCCAGGGTGGATCAACCAAGATCCGAGACTTGGTTTGTATACATGGAGTCCATTTCGAATCTCGTGGCCTCAAGCCATTTCTTAGAATCTGGGCTATTAATTGCCCTGTTTGTAGGTTGAAGGTTCATCGTGATCCATAAACATAACATCACCATGTTCTGTTATGAAATATCCAAATTTTTTCCGGAAGTGGACGACTGAACTCTACCGGACTCACGCAATTCTTGTGTTTCTTGAACTGGTGTTGGGCTGCACAACTGTTTGTGGCACTCGTTTGCACAACAACTTGTGGAGTCCGTTCAATTTCCATCTCATCATTAGTGCTAGTTTGAGAGTCCGGAACTTCAGTAAGTTCTACGCTACTCCCACTCGTGTTTCTAGAAACAAATTCTTTTTCTAGAAAGACTCCCGTGCGAGCAACAAACACTTTGTTCTCGTTAGGGATATAAAAGTAGTATCCTTTAGTTTCCTTAGGATAACATACAAATATGCACTTTTCAGATTTTGGAGCCGACTTATCGGGAAAGCTGAGCGTTTTACAAAAGCTTCACGACCCCAAATCTTGAGGAAAGACAAACCGGGACGCTTCCCGATCCCATAACTCGTATGGCGTCTTTGCAACTGATTTAGATGGAACGCGTTTAAGTGTTAAAGATGCTGTCTCTAGTGCGTGTCCCCAAAAGGAATTGGGCAAGCTCGTGTGACTCATCATAGAACGAACCATATCTAATAAGGTTATGTTCCTCCTTTTAGATACACCATTCCATTGTGGAGTAGCTGGAGGAGAAAGTTGTGAAACGATTCCACAAGCTTTTAGATAGTCACAGAATTCTTGACTCAAGTATTCTCCTCCTCGATCAAATCGAAGAACCTTAATACTCTTGCTAAGTTGGTTTTCTACTTCTAGTTTAAACTCTTTAAACTTAGCAAATGCTTCGGATTTGTGTTTCATCAAGAACACATATCCATACCTACTGAAGTCATCAGTAAAGGTAATGAAGTAGAGGTAACCACCCCTTGCATGTATATTAAAAGGGCCACATACATCACTATGTATTAGTCCTAATAAAGCATCGACTCTCTCACCTAGCTTAGTGAAAGGTGATGCTGTCATCTTACCCAACAAACAAGATTCGCATCGATCATAAGACTCGAAGTAAAATGATTCCAATAGCCCATCTTTATGGAGTTTGAATATGCGATCTTCGTTTATGTGGCCTAAGCGACAATGCCAGAGGTATGTCGGATTAGAATCATTAGTCTTAATCCTTTTGGTATTTATATTTAAAATTGGCATATCAAGATCTAAAACATATAGACCATTAATCAAAGAGGCGCTTGCATAAAACATATTATCCAGAAATAACGACAATCGTTGGTTTTTGATCGAAATCTCAAAACCTTTCTTGCCCAAACAAGAAACTGAAATAATATTCTTAATTAAACTAGGTACATAGAAACAGTTTTCTAAACCCAAAACAAGCCCTGAAGGCAAAGTAAAAGTACAAGTCCCTACAGCTAGTGGCACGCAACACGTGCTCCGTTGCCAACTCGTAGTTCCACTTCACCCTTTGCCAACTCTCTACTCCTTTGCAGTCCCTGCACATTAGTACAAATGTGAGAACCCGGTATCAAATACCCAAGAAGTAGTTGTATTTAAATTGATATCAATTATATTAATATCTACAACATAAATACCTGAGCCCGAAACAACATTTGCTTTCTCCTTTTCCAGACCTTTTTCCCCTGCAAGATAGCTTTTGCGGTTCCTTTTCCAGATGACCCTTCTCACCACGAGTGATGACAGATAGAGTCCTTGGCTACACCACCCTTAGGTTTCGAGTGCATTGTTGAAAGTGGTTTGCTTGCCCTTGGGCTTACCTTTCGGTTTGCCTTTGGATCTCACAAAACCTTTGCCTTTGCCCCTTTTGCACCATCAGGTATGGTGTTGGGCTTGGACTTGCCTATTTCCTTCTCGGCAGTCCTCGGCATGTTCAACAACTCGAGTAATGGCTTGTCAATTTCATTCATGTGATAATTCAGAATGAACCGATCTGTATGTTTCGAGCAACGATTGCAAGATCAAATCGATCGACGACTTCTTGTCCCAAAGGAAATCCCAGCTTTTTCAAGGTTACGAACATAACCTATCATCTTAAGAACGTGAGTTCCTACAGGGCATTCCTTCGGACATTTTTGCACTAAAAGAGAGATTTCGATACATCGAATCTCTCCGGCGTGCTTGCCCTCGATATAGTTGCTTCGGGTGAGCCAGAATCTCATAAGCCCCCCATGTCCTCATGTTGCTTCGAAGCTCAGAGTTCATGGTGACAAGCATGAGGCTAGACACATCTAAAGCATCACTAACATGCTTCTAATAAGCATTTCTTTCAGCGGTCGAAGCGCGAGCCTCTGGTGTAGCAGGAATAGGGTCGTTCCGGGACATACTGACTTTCTTTCATGCTTGAGAACGATTCTCAAGTTCTCGAACCCGATTGAGGAAGTTAACTCCCTCTAATTTGTCCTTCTCAAGGGACGTAACGCAGATGATAGTGTTTGGTTTGAATTTGCCATTTTTCTACAACAAAATACATATGCAAAGTAAGTACCGTAAAAAAATCATTATTAGGTCTTTATCTTTTTAATGATTTCTCCCACTATTTTCTTCGAGTGAATAACCCTCATTATCAACTCGGAAAGTTCGTTAACTTTCTAGCGGGCCAAGATCCATATTTCACCTCGTTTCGAGTCGACTTTGGTCGATCGCCCAAAACTTGGTTATTTAGGTAGGCAACGTTTGCCAATTACATCAAATTATGTAATTCTTGGTTAGTTGAGTGAATAACATTTATTCAAGCGTATCATTATACACTTTTCTCAACTCTTTTGCCTATAGATCCTCAATCCATTTATTGAGATAATCCAGTTAACTAGGACCCTAAGTTTTAGCCGGCGGATATCACAAATTATCCTTCGCGCCTTACCCGGATAGACACGTATGCACAGCTTTGGCATGTCCCACACTAATGTCGATCTAGGCCTTGACGAGGGCCAAACTAAGGAAGGCACTAATTAATATTTAATTGAGGGGTTTTGTTTTTAACAATCTCACCAGAAAAGCATAAATAAAACAGTTTATGCTTATATACATATGCATCCAATACATAAAAGTAAAATGCAATAGTAATCACCATATCCTATTCGGTTTTTCCAAGCCAATGGAAAAACCGTGAAGTCAGTCTAAGGGTGTGAAAAGAAAATACTCTATTCTACACCGTCTTGACCTTCAGGTGGTTGCCTCCAAATCTTCATCACAGCTGTTTCTTCTCCTAATCTAGAATATTACATAATTCTAAGGAAACCTCGAGTTACATTCGAGGGGATTTAATGAGAAGAAAATTACAACTTTTGATAGAAAAAAATAGGCACAATACGCAGATCGTATTATAAAATAAACCAACAGGGTAAAGGCGACTACTATGCATCATGCTCAATTAACATATCAATTTATGGAAAAATGAGCAACTAGAAAAATGAACATTTCATATTTTTTCTCGAATTCGGTCGACCGGTCAAACCCTTCGGTCGACCGAAAAGAAACAGAGAGTTTCTCGGTTGACCAAACACACACTTCGGTCGACCAAAGACCAACTCGGATCGACCGAACATCCTCTCGGTTGATCCGAACTCAGAGACAAATGAGATTTTTTTCAACTTTTGAATAACTTCAAAACTGGAAAATCTCATTTATCATACATACAAAATGATGAAAAACATGTCATATATGATATACAACATTTCTAGCAATCCTAAGGCATGCGAAACATAGATTCATAATCCATACTCGAATACCATAACACATTAAGTCTATAGGGTACTCGTGAGTGGCTCTGATACCACTGTTAGAGGAATAACCGGGTCAAAATCAGTTATGCAGCGGAAAATAAACTGACCCGCCTCTAATAGGATCTATCACGAGTAAGAACCTAAGACTACGGGATAGTATTATACCTTTAGAAGTGCTAGGATAGCTTAAACGATTTCAGTATCACGAACGGAACGCCACCAACGCAGGCTCCGTCTCTCTCAGTATCCACTCGATCTTCCGGGGATGGTCTTCTACTGCTTGGTGCTAGCCAACGCCTTGTAGAAGTCTTGAAGACAATCTTCAAGATGGAGTATGTATGTATGACCTCTTAGAAGAACAAGAAACAGATTTCTTACTTCTTTTATATTAGCCTAAGCTAGAAAATAAGTATTTGAAAATCTGTCTTTTTTTTTTTTACTAAATGTTCTCTCTTTTTCTCTCTTCTCTAAGCTTCCAAAAGCTGGAGAAAACTAACTTAGAATGCTAGGAAAAATCAGTATTTTCCCCTAGTCATTCAAAGGTTTGAGGGGAGACTGAAAGGGGGAAGTGGGAGATCATGGAGGAAACCACTCCCCCACTTTCTCCACCACTTCAACCACCTTATTAAGAGATAAAAGCTGGGAAATAAAGGTTCTATTTCCAGCCATAAGGTCGGTCCAAATGGGTTGGTCGGCTCAATCATATTGGTCGGCCCAACCCGATTAAGGGCCCAATCCAATCTCGGCACGGCCCGGCCCAATCGAATTGGCGTACCTTAGATTAAATGTACTCCAACAGTGAAACCTTCAAAAGACGCCTTGAGGAAAGAGGCATTCAAAGGCCAGATGTACATCAAGAGGAAGAGCAAAGAGTGCAAGGTGAAGGACAAGAATTATGGGATATTCATTTTGGAGTAAATGAAGAAGGAAATGTCCAAACCAATGTTGAAAGAAATGAGGACATTCCAAGGGTATATATGGAAAGAAAAGTCCCTTCATCAAAACAAGATTCAAATGAAAGATTCTTCAATCTAATCATGACAATCTTAAATGGTTTTCAAGACAACTTCAACGACAAATTGGAGATTGTATTCGAGAAATTATCTAACTTGGAATGTGATGTGAAGGATTTGAAAGAAAACGATGGGGAGTACAAAACAAGGTTTGATGAGTTGGAGTACAAGGTTGGTGATGTGATTAGAAACACAAAATCAAAGAAATCAACCTTAGTAAAAAATAATGAAGAATATAGTGAGGAAGAAGAAAAGTCAGAAGAGTAAGAAAATAATTCTAATGATGATGATGGTGAAGATGATAAGGATGAAGATGACAATGAAGGAGATGATAGTAAAGAAAAAGAGGAGAAAAAGGAAGATGAGCCCAATGAGGTTGTAAATGTTGAAGATAATGATGGAGATGCGGGTCAAGGAGATGATATGGATTTGGGTGAAAGATGTTGAAGATAATGAAGATGGGAAAAATGAAGAAAAATATGATTTGGGTGAAGAAATTGGAGATAAGGAAGACACTTCACCAAATGATGAAGATACTCAGGATGATCAGGAAGATTGAAGGAGTAATCAAAGAATCTCATTGAAGAAACTCAAAGTGCAAGAAGAAAATCTACCAATGACAAATCTCGTCAACTCAATCTTTCTTTTATGTCTTTGTTTTTCACTTGTTTATGTATTTCCCTCTTGTTATCCCTTGTGTACCCTTAGAATATCAATTGTTGATCTTTATATTTCATATACTTGTATGAATTGCTTTTGTTAAAGGAACACATTGATGTTTATAACATGTTTTGCTCTGTACTGTTTTGATTTTATGAGCATGTTATATTAGAGAGCTTAATGATTTGATCCTTGTGATGAAAGCTCAATTTGAACCCCCTCCCTTCTGCTCTTATGTGTCTTGTTCTTTGAGGGAGTCTTTACATGCTATGCTTGGTTTTTAAGTTGATCTATATAGCATTGGGGATCTTTTGTTGTTTTTTGTTTAAATCCACCAGCGTGGTGGGGCGTACACCCGTATCTTTTGTTGTTTATGTTCAAGTCAAAGGCATGTATCTTATGTGGTTGATCGTCTAGATGCTTGACTTAGGATATAAACTATGTGTGTGGCATTGTTTATGCCTTGATTGTGTTTATTTGGCTGTTTGGTTGTGTTTGAACTGAAATTGCAGGTTTTTCCTGTTTTCTGCCATTTAAATGGGTTTCATAATATACCCCCTCATATATGTGATGCATGTTTACTTGTTTAAGTTATATACATCATCACATCACTTGTTTTCATATTTTCATCACTATTAGCCAACTTGTCTAAGTTTTTTGGGAGTTATATGAGCTAAATATGTTTATCTTTTGCAGCATATACTCTCCCTTGTAACATTTGAGATCATGTTCTTCATTTCCTTACTCTTTTGATCTCATATATAGTTCTTGGTTAGTTGTGTTTTAAGAAATGTTACACTCATTTTAGTTAACCATTAACTTGCTAGAGGAATATGCTTAAAGTGTTATCTTACACTTCATCTAGTCCCTTTGGTTGTGATATATGTGTTTATCTTATACATTCATGGTATCACTTCCATTTTTTGTAGCTATGTTTTTAAAAAAAAAATCATCCAAAATAGCTAACATTGTTGTTTTGATAAATGTTTTACATTGTTCAATTCTTTGAAAAGCTTTTTTGAAAAATTAGTTAAGTGTTGGTCAATGTCTAAGTTCATTAAAATGTGTTTTATGAACATTGGAAACTTGACCAAGTAGAAAAACCACTTTGGGACTGCATTCCGGTCGACCTAGGCCTAGCCTCGAAAAACCAGATGAAGTCCGGTCGACCGACATGTATTGTTAGGTCGATCGAGGAGTATTTTGTCCTTAGTCTGATTTTGAATTTTCCAATGCTGCAACGGCTATATTTTCTCGGACGACCTTGATATACATCGGTTGACAAAGCTATGCTTTGAAACACCGGACCCATCCTGCGATCGACCGAGATGAAGACGGATGGCCTTTTTATCTTTACTTTGGAGGCATCTCGGTCGACCAACTGCCTAATTTGGTCGACCGAAGCTGTCAAATCCATGCCAAAATTATAGCCGCTGTTTCCAATTTGCTTGTGTATTTTTTTCCTATATAAAGTTTCTAAAGCCGATTTGTTATAACTAAGCAAGACATTAGAGGGAATATGCTACACACTTCATAAACAAGCAATCAAACACTTTCTTGAGCTTAATCTTCAAATCATTCATCAAAATATATCATTTTGATTTGAGCATAAACTTTATATATCCTTCTATTCTCAAAGAGTGATAAGAGCTTAAATTGTAAATCTATTCCAAGAGGGAATTCCTTCTAGTGAGCTTAATTGTAAAGTCTCCTTTGTAAGAGACTAGGGACCCTTTCTCTTTGTGAGAAACTAGTTCTTTGTGAACTAGGAAAAAGCACTTTGTGAGCTTTACTCTTTGTGAGTGTTTGTAAGTCCTCATTGGTGAGGCATGAATCCTCTTGTGAGAGGTATCTCTTTGGAGAGATTAGCTCTTTGTGAGCTTAGTTCTTTTGAGAACTAGAAAAACACTCTTTGTGAGGCAAATATCTCATTGGCGAGATTGGTTCTTTGTGAGCTTAACAATCTTTGTGAGCGTAGTCTTCTTATTGAAGCAAAAGTCCTCATTTGTTGGGGCAATTATAAAAGGTAGAAACCACCTTGCATTTTTTGTGAAGGGTATCCTTAGTGGATATTAAAATCCTTGGGTTTGTCCCAAGGTATTGGACGTAGATTCTTTGCGAATAGAACCACTATAAATCCTTGTGTTATTTTTCTCTACCACTACTCCTTTACTACAGTGTTCATATTAATGCTATAACTTGTCTATTTGATTATATGGACATATATGCTTAAGGATAGAAAACAACACATGCTTCTTTGCTTTATACAATGCTTCACTTACTCATCTAAATTGTCAAAATATAATTTAATCACCTTATGTGCTTAATCAACATATTTGTTGTTAAGGTGATCATTTAGGCTAAGATTTTAGAAAAGCTAAAAAGTTTTTAAGAACCTAATTCACCCCCACCCCCCTCTTAGGTTCATTACCCTAAAGGGGTCTTTCACTACTAGCGGCGGCAATTGCACTTAGTGCTAGTCAAAAGGCTAGTGATACAATCAAGAAAATCATAAAAGTTAGAAAGGCCCAAATACCTATTGAAACTCAAGAAGAAGAAGAAGAAGAAGAGGGACAAGGACAAGAAAATGTCCAAGTGAATGATGATGTGCAAGGAGATATTTGGAGGAATGATTAAGAAGAGGATGTTGATGAAGAAGTCCCACTTACAAGAAAAAGAAGGATTGTTGATGAACACCCGGGTTCAATACCGGTTTCATAAGGTGATGCTACTTTTACAAGGACTTGCTATGAATTGTTCATTCAAGTCATCAGCCCAGTTGAGTCAATGTCATAGATTTGGAGTCCTTCAAGGATCATTTCAACTCAAGGATTGACAATATGGAGAGTAGAGTGGTATCCATGGAGTAAAAAATGGAAGAAAAACTAGATGATGTCATAAGAAACACAAAGTCGAAGATATTAAGACTTGTAGAAGAGAAGTTAAAGAAGAAAATACTAGTGATTCTAGCAATGATTTTAGTGGAAGTGGAAATGATAGAGAGAAAGACAATGGTGAAAAAGAAGGAGAATAAGAACAATAGATCCATGCTACTTCAACCGAGGAGGAAATCACTATGGCAAAATTGGGCTTTGGTGGCACTTAGCTTGTGGCACTTATGATATATGTCATTTATTTACGGCATTTATGTGAAAATGTCACATTTTTGTGGCACTTTTTAAAAAGTACCACAAAACATTGTGGCGTTTGTTCAATTGCCACATATAGTGCCCCAAAATTTATGGCAATCTATCAAGATTTCATATATGGTAAAATTTATGACTAATCTATCAAAATTTAAACTATTACCTTAAAATTTGTGGCACGTAAAGTACCACATAATATTCCATAAGATAATTAACCATTTAATTTCATAAAGATATGAAACATTATAAATGAAATTTATATTAAAAGTAATTTAAAGAAAAAATATTGATATTACCATTTGAGTGTTTCAATTTTAAAAGTTAATAAGATATATTTTATTAACGATAATTAATTGACTATGAAATTAATTAATTTTTTCCATTTTAAAATTATTAAACAAAATATTTTAGATGAAATACAAAAAAAAACTCACATTGCACGAAATTTCATATATTCTATATTATACATTTCTTATATCAATTTTATTATATTTTCAAGTTTTACAACAGAAATGGAAAATATTTAGGTATTGAATTCATGTCATCCGATTTTAAAAATATTATATTAACAATAATATATATAACTAAAAAATATAATAAATAAACTTATTAGTTTATAACTTAGTTTATAACTCACGGGGCACCCGCTCAACGGGCTTCTACGACACCCGCTCAGCGGGACTTCTACTACTCCCCTTACGGGGCACCTGCTCAGCCGGGCTTCTACTACTCCTCCTCTGGTGAGGTCGACCTCCTCTAGTGAGGTCCAATAAATAATTGTAATAGAAAAAAAATATTAAAATTTGTATCTAGTTTTCATTTAGTATTTTATTTCTACTCAATTTTTTTTTAAAAAAGAGTTTTTTTTTTCTAATTGGTTGTTGTTAATATACATTAATAAATATAAATATCAAATTTAAAAGTAATTAAATAAAATTTATTGTTATGTTATATAAACAAATTTGGTTAAAATTAAAACAAAAGTCATTGTGGTTCATTGGTTGGAGCGTTAGAGCGTTAGTGTTTGCAGTGAGAGGTTAAGTGTTCGAATCCTGTCAACCGCAAATATTAAATTATAGATAATGTTTGACTATGGATAAGGCTTAAGGATTCTCTTGTTTATTTTATTTTCTTTATAAATAAATTTTTTTTTATTTAAAAACAGTAAATTATTTTCGCGGCATTTACCAAAAAGTGCCGCAAAATATGTCATATTTTCAATGTGTTTGTGGCATTTAAAAAGTGCCACAAATTGTGCCGCCAATTTATTTATGGCACTTAATTAGTGCCACGGAAAAAAGCGACGCCACTTGTGGGGGCACTTTCAAAAAGTGTCGCACAGGTGCCACAAAAGTAGTTTTATGGCACTTAAACAACTTTTCGTGGCATTTATCCAGTGCCACCAAAAGCCAAATATGCCAAAGTTATTGAAAATTAGAAGTGAAGATGCATCAACAATCAATGAGAGACTCCCTAAACTCACTATCTATTTTATGGAAGACCCATTTATGGTAATGAACCTTAGAGTGGGGTGAATTAGGTTCTTAAAAACGTTTTAGCTTTTCTAAAACTTCTTTGCCTTAGGGATCGCCTTAACAACAAATATGTTGATTAAGCACATAAGGTGATTAAATTACGTATAGCAACTTAGATGACTAAGTGAAGCAATGTATAAAGCAAGGAAGCAAGTGTTGTTTTCTATCCTTAATCATATATGTTCATATAGACAAGTAGACAAGTTATAGCATGTATATGAACAATGAAGTAAAGGAGCAGGGATAGAGAAAACTAATACAAGGATTTATGGTGGTTCGATTCACAAAGAATATACATCCACTATCTTAGGACAAACCCAAGGATTTCAACATCCACTAATGGATACCCTTCACAAAAAATGCAAGATGGGTTCTACCTTTTACAATTGCCTCAACAAATGAGGACTTATGCTTCACAAAGAAGACTCCACTTACAAAGAGTGTTAAGCTCTCCAAAGAGATACTCTCACAAGAGGATTTGTGCCTCACCAATGAGGACTTAGAAACACTCACAAAGAGTGAAGCTCACTAAGAGCTTTTTTCTAGCTCACAAAGAACTAGTTCTCACAAAGAGAAGATTGGGTAACTAGTCTCTTTCAAATGATACTTTAAAAGAGAAAACTGTTATTTGTAACATATATCTATTTACGTATTTCGATTAATAGCATTATCTTTTTACGTGCCACTATAAATGTCTAATTAATGAATCTAGTCACTATTCAAGCCAAAAGGTGACACTTGATATTCGTTAAGGGTGTTTTTTTCCTCCGTGATACCGAGCTTCACGGGCAACCCGTCACAAACTCGATTAACTAAACCTACCCGAATTCTAACAGTCATTCTTATCTTAAAACCTACCTGAAGTGCATCCGAAGTAAATATTAATGGCCTCTGTTCTCATCTCGGTTGACATAAGTAAGTGGTCCGGTCTTCCGAACTGATTCTCAGTCAGCCGACTTAAAGTTAGGTCATCCGAGAGAATATAGCCGTTGGAGCTTTGGAACATTTAAAATCTGACTAAGGATAAAAATAACATTGGTCTACCGGACAACACATGTCGGTCGGCCGCACTTCATCTGGTCTTCCGAGGTTAGGCCTAGGTCGAGCGGGATGAAGTCCTTTAGTACAAAAAAAAAAAAAAGGGTTTTAGTAACGAAAATTTTCGTTAGGAAAAGTCAAAAATTTCATCACGAAATACCTTTCGTGACGAAAAGGTTTCGTCACCAAGTTCGTCCTGAAATCCCTGTGGCTAAAAGTCTTTCGTGAACGAATTTAAATTCGTTACGAAAGACTTTTCCTAACGAATTTGTGTAGTCACGAAAGACTTTTACTAACGACAGCATTTTCGTCACTAAAGACTTTTCCTAACGACTTATTCTTCGTCACGAAAGACCTTTCCTATTCTTTTTTTTTTTACAAATCATAGTATCAAAACAACTTATGTTTGGTGAGGTAGGTCCTTTCGTCCAAAATAATTTAGTCAACTGTTAATTAAATTTTGAATCTGGTCAACTCGAAAACTATCAAGGGTATTTATGATATTTTACATTAAACCCCCTCCAAACCCTCCCCTACCCGACCCCCTCCCTCTACCTCGTTCTCAGACGCACCCCTACCGTCGCCACTTCCACCATCCCCACTAAATATTCTTCTTCCCTGCACCATAGGCCACACCACCACAAATCAAAACCATGTTCCCATTGACTCTCCCCATTCCATGGCAGATGCCCTTCTTCTTCAGCCCAAATCAGATCTACCACCGATCTTCATCCCCGGCACACTACCTGAATGAGGAGAGTCAATGGGAACATGGTTTTGATTTGTGGTGGTGTGGCCTATGGTGCAGGGAAGAAGAATATTTAGTGGGGATGGTGGAAGTGGCGACTGTAGGGTGTGTCCGAGAACGGGGCAGAGGGAGTGGGCCTGGGTAGTGAGGGTTTGGAGGGGGTTTAATGTAAAATATCATAAATACCCTTGATAGTTTTCGAGTTGACCAGATTCAAAATTTAATTAACAGTTGACTAAATTATTTTGGACGAAAGGACCTACCTCACCAAACATAAGTTGTTTTGATACTATGATTTGTAAAAAAAAAATAGATTTTGGACAAAAATCACCAAAATAGTTGTAACAAATCAAAATAGTTTTTGGACCCGTGGAGCCAATTTGACGAATTTAAATTGTTAAAAATTTTATAAACTTTTAAAATATAATGATAAAAGAAGATGTTAAGAGTATGAGATGAGTTTTGAATTTTAAAATTAGGAAAGATAATGTATTTAATGTAGATTATTATATCATACCAAAAAATATTGTTAATTTAGATTTGCTAGATATCATGGAAAAGTTTACTTACATTAGCATTCCACTAAAAATATGAAAAGAACTCCTGTAATATATATATAATACGGGTTGGCCCGCTGTCCGATCCGTGTGGGCCGCAGGCTAAACTTACCGGGTTAAAAATACCCGCGTTTCAGCGGATTAGCATTTGTCTAGTCGATATCAGCCCCATTAGCGGACGGGACGGACCGATCCACATATTCTGGCCCATTTTGACAGAACTAATGGTAGCCAAGTGAATGGAATTGAGACTGTGACAGAAAAATATGGATAGAGAAAATGTCACACCGGTCCTTTTGGATTTCCTTTTATTCTTGGGTCTTTTGGATCCAAATGAGTCTTGGTAAACTCAATGTTATTAATTCTTATTTTAAATATGGTCGGACACAATTGAAATTTAAATATAAATATATTGTTTCAAATTTGAATTAAGTACACGGGGCCTGACCACATTGACAGGACTAGTTGCAGTACCACTTCCATCCGACCCGTAACTCATCCATAGACAATTTTTTCTCTACAGATAATTCTGATTCTGTTTTTTTTTGCTGAATAATTCTGATTCTTTTGAAAACAAGAACTTATGGTAGAATTTTTTAAGAGAAATAGTAAAAGTGCCAATTTGTAGCGGTGGAGAGAGAGTGAGAGAGAAACAATGAAAATTTTCTATTTTCTTAATTGAAAAATGGAATGGACAAAAAGTCTATGTTTTGCAACTTATTCCGTCGGAAACCACCACTAATTTCACTAATGATATGGGTATAAAAAAATTAAAAAAATGGCTAAAGAAAGTAAAACCAAAATAGTTTATAAATAATTATGGTGATTTTCTCTTAATTTCGTGAAGCAAATCTGCAAATAGAAAAAGGCCTACGAGGGGATTGATTGTAAGTTTAAAGATTATGTTATGAGCTATAAAATTGTGATACCTAGACTCACAGACACACTAAAGTCAATAACCAACAATCAGCTAATGGCTCAAGCCTTAAACAGAACAAAATGCAGCAAAATTGATTTTTATTTGAAGTCCGATTGGGCGGTTGCCCCATATAGGGAAGAGAGAACTGCCTCAGACGAGAAGGAGATAGCCCTAGAAAGGGAGATTAAAGCTTGCCGCACGCAGGCGGAGGGTATCGAACCAACGACCACAAAGTCGTGAGCAGGTGCCTGGCCCACTAGGCTAGGACACCTTTTGATCAAAACTGATTGATATATATATATATATATATATATAATTCATAATCAGGTCTCCACTAATACATATAAAGATATAATGTCTTGGATCACTTTCCCCTGTTCACTAACTATTGAAAATAGATAATAAACAACGAACTGAACTAAAAGGAGAAAAGATCATTCCAAAGATGGAATGCACACCATTGAACTCTTGGAAATGAAATGAATTATGGTTAGCTTCAAGAAGGCAGAAATGTGATGGATTTTGGGGGATAATAAAGTGAAAACAAGAGAAAGGGATGGCAGCAGCCACTTTGGTATATTTTCTAGATACCTTCTACATTGGGCAAGTTTCCCCTTTTATACTTAGGGTTAGTTTCCCAATGTTGATCTGGTCCCTCCACATCAGCTATTTTTGACAAGGTTAGAAAATCAACAGTGATTCTTGAGTGTTGCGCTTCAGCAGTGCAAATGCAAAAATGATAATGGCTCCCAACCTCTTTTGCTCGCAATTAGATAAATTAGGTCTTAGCTGAAACCACATCGTTTTAGGTAGAGGATTTCATTTAATGGAATTGTGTCGTTTTGGTTCAGTTGGGTATTTTCAAATTATTTGCCCTAATCCCCAATTACCCTTTCCTTCATTTTAACTAATTTTCCCTCCAAAACATATATGGAACCTTCTTCTAACTGCTCCTCTAGACATTGACCTCATCTTTAGCACAACCTTGACCTTAAGGCTGGAATTCTGAGAATTGTTTTCTCCATAAACTCAGTGTCCTCCCAGTTAGCTTCCTCGGGAGTAAGGTTCTCCCATTGGACAAGTCATTGCACTGCAGGCTTGTTCATTCTTTTTACTAACCTCCTCTCTAAAATTGTTGTAGGTGAGATCTTGAACTGCCTTTCTTTCCCCAGTTGTGGCAGTTCTGTCCTTGCCCCTTGATTGTCTCTTATTTTCTTCTTTAAGAGACTGATGTAAAAAACAAGATGGATTTGTGATTGTTCTTGTAAGTCCAACTTATAAGCCATATTCCCAATTTTCTGCGCAACCTTATATTGACCATAGTACTTTGTTGAGAGTTTGAAATTCTTCCTCATAACCACATAAGTTTGTCTATAAGGTTGTAATTTCATATATACCCAATCACCCACTTAAAATTCCCTCTCAGTTCTCCTCTTATCAACATAGTGCTTCATCCTTTTTTGGGATTTCTGAATGTTTTCTGGTAGTAAGCCCTCAATCCCCTTCCCCTCTTCCAGATAAGTCTTGACAGCCCCATTCTTGCCTAGGTTATAGGGACCTGATGACAGGATAGGGTTTGTGACAATAAACAGCTTCAAAATGTGTCATTTGAATGGATCTGTTGTAAGTGGTATTGTACCACCACTCATCCAAAGATAGCAAGTTGAACCACTTGTTAGGACTGCTCCCACAAACGAACCTAAGGTACATTTCTAGTGTTTGGTTCACCCTTTCTGTCATACCATCTGTTTTAGGGATACCTTCCACACTCACCATAGTCTTGAAATAACCAGATATGAGGTCAATCTTAGTGAAATACCAAGCACCATGCAATTCATCTAACAGTTCATCAATAATAAATATTGGAAATTTATTCTTAACAGTTATTGAGTTCAACTGCTTATAATTTACACAAAATCTCCAAGTTCCATCCTTCATTTTCACTAGCAATACATGAGATGCAAATTGACTACTACTTGGTTGAATAATTCTTTCATCCAGCATCTCCTTGACCAACCTCTCAATCTCAGTTTTCTGAAAGTGTGGATACTTGTATGGCCTTAGTCTAAAAGGTTGTCCTCCTTCTGTGAACACAATATTATGTTCATGCCCTCTAGAGGGTGGCAAATACCTCATCATATTCCTTAATATCTTATTCTATTTCCATATGAATCACCACTTCTTTCTCAGTGTCCATGGCAAATAGCTGTCCAAATACACCTGATCACCCATTTCCAAGGTTTTCAGTATGGACTCATCTCTTGCAGCTTCCACACTTAGCTTATCCTTTTCACCTAGTAACGCAATCTCTTCCTCATTCTTTTTTTAAAATTGAGACTTGCTTCTAAGAAGTCAAAGAGAATGAGACTGTACCTTCGCAACCAGTCCAGTCTTAAGATCATGTCACTACTTCCCCAACTTAATACCCTCAAGTCTTGCATATAAACTTGTTCCCCCCATATTCCACACAAATGTTTTGCACATTCCAGTGCTCCTCATGGTTGCTCCATTGGCAACAGTGATTCTCATAAGCTTGCTACTAGTTTTATGGAGATTTAGTTCCTTAACTATTTTGCTATCGATGAAACTACTAGTACTGCATGTGTCTAGAAGTATTGAAACTTTCCTTTTCTTAATCCACCTTGGGATCCTGAAAGTGATATTGGACAACTTTCCAGTCAAAACATTTACTGATATTTCTCCTTCGTGTTCCTGTATTTCTTCATCTTCTTTTTCCTTGTTATACATAAGATATTCTTGTTCCTCTCCTTCCCCTTCAATCTCCTCAACAACCCAATGTTCAACTTCTTTTTAGGGCAGCTGTGACCAAGAAGAAACTTGTCTCCATACCTAAAACATAACCCCTTCTCCTTCCTCATCTGGTATTCCCCCCCCAGACAACCTTTTGAAGGCTACTGGTTCCCTTGCCCCATTCCTATTCTCTGTCCCCATGTTCTTAGTATAGGTACTAGCAGGCAAAGCCTTAGGTCCAGCGTATTGCAACCTATGAGTGGGAAGAATAGAAGTGGTCTTTTTAGCAGGCTTGGATAAAGCATCCAAGGTATTTTGTAGGTGGATTGTCTTTTCACATACATCATCTAAGGTCAGAAGGTCAAAAACCTTTATCATGTGCTTTAATTCATCCTTAAGGCCCCCTATGAAAACTGAGATGTAATACTCCTCATCAGCATGAGGCATCTTAGTGATTACTATAGACCTAAGCTCCGCAAATTTGTCTATGTAATCCTCCGCACTACCTTTCTGTTTTAGCCTACTAAACTCCTCCATCAACTGTCTTTCATCAGCTTCGCCAAACCTATTGTAAATTGCAGCAGCAAACTGCTCCCAGTTTTCTTGAGGAGGGGTGGTTGTGATACGGTACCAGCCATGAAGCTTAGAGAGGTCATTTGGATAAATGACCTCATCCTTAACTCATACGTCCCAAATACGAGCTTCAAAATCAAGCCTTTGTTCCAAGTGTTTAAAGTCTCTAATCTAAAGGTTCAAGAGGTAAAGAAACCTTCAAAGAAAGCTAGACACAAGGATCAAAGCCATCGAATATCATTTGAAGGAAAGATACATAATTTGAAGGAAAACGGTTGAAGGGGTATTTTGGGAAACTTGTAAATTAAAGTCTATTCAAGACTTTAATTATATTTTCAGCTTTATTATTTATTTTAATTATCCATGTTGGCCAAAATAGGCTAGCTAAATAATAGGACATGTTGTCCTTGATGTTAGGTAGTGTTTTTAGTTATCTAGGAGTTGTAGAGTCCTAATCTTTAAAGGACTCTTATTTATGGGTTCTTTTTGGACGAAATTTCACTCTATTTAAGAGGGATTTCAACCATGATATTATTAGACTTGATATGATATTTTATAGGGGTGTCAACGGGTTCGGGCCGGCCCAAACCCGGCTCACATTGCTCGAAAAATATGAGCGTGAGCTGAGGTGATGTGAGTGTGAGCTGAGCGTGAGCTTAATATTCAAGCTCGTTTCTTATGTGAGCTGAGCGTGAGCTTGACCCCGCTCAGCTCGAAAAAAGCTCGAACCCGAATAATATTAATATAATTAAAATATTATATATATATATATATAATAATACTAATTTAAAAAAAACTTATATATCTTATAATTATAATTATAATTATAATGTGTGGATTAACTCAATAGTCTTCTTTTTGTTTATTCTTGTCCAAATTTAGTTTTAAGGCTCATTATATTATGATATTCTTGAGACAGGATTTTTGTTTTCTTCGCTAATATAAATGAGCTTGGGAAGCTCGTGAGCTAAGCTCGAGCTCGTGTTAAAATGTGAGCTGAGCGTGAGCTCAAGGTTTATGAGCTTTTCTGGGCTGAGCGTGAGCGTGAGCTTTTCAATTTTTATGTGAGCTGAGCGTGAGCTATGCCAAGCTCAGCTCACATAGCTCGATTGACACCCCTAATATTTTAAGGTTATTCCTTAGTTACTTTGTGTTTGATTCTCTATGTAGAATTCATTCATCTTTTGAGTTACTGTATCAATAAGTTTGGTTTATACTTATTGTGGTGTTTCAGCCCCCATTGATAATCAACCTTACGGGAGGATTGTTGATTATATTCCCTCATAAACTGTTCGAGATAGAGAAAGATCGGACCTTTAGCCCAACCTTGGTATTCGTACAACAATTTCGCATCAGGTGGTATCAGAGAAAAAGGTTTATCTCTATCTTGGTGTAACTTTATTGCTTTCTTTAATTTTTTTTTTCCAAGAAAATTACAAAAAAAAGTTACTGTTCACGGTTACTGTTCATCCGAGACCAAAATCAGATTTTTGTTATTGTTTATGCTAATGTTCATCCGGATTGAAAAAATAAAGAATCAAGAATCAAGAATCAAGAAATCAACTTTCAAGAGAATCAAGAAGCATACAGACTCTATCTTTTTAAAGATTTCAACCAATTCATGCAATGATGAGGCAACAATTTGATCAAGAAGATGACAACTTTGATTATGATGATAAAAGGTATGGCTTCCAACATACAACAAATTCAAGATATGATGATTCCTATTTGTTTTCTTGTGAGCCGCAAAGGGATTACAAAAATCAGCAAGTTGACAACTCTGTTGGTGCAGTCAAGCTCCCATCTTTTGAAGGTACGAATAGGCATGACTTATTATTTGAATGGATACATGAATTTCATAATATTTTTACTATTTATAATTATTCGGAGGGCAAAAAGGTAAAGATGGCAGTCAAGGGATTTTATAGTAAGGCATCAACGTGGTGGAAAGAGGAAACTATAATTAGGCAAAGAGCGGGTCAACGACCTATTGAAACTTGGAATGATTTGAAAGCTGAGATGAAACGAAAGTTTGTTTCCCTGTATTACTTTACGGAGCAAGCTAAACGTTTGCAAATGCTTACACAAGGTTCTAAATCGGTAGATGAATATTATGAAGCGATGCGATTAGCCATGATTCGGCTTAATAGACAAGAATATGAAGAAGTTACATTGAATCGATTCTTGGCCGGTTTGAATGATGATATTAGGCCAGAGGTAGAATGTGTTTATCATGTTGATATTATGGAGATGGTAGATCATGCGGAGCAAATTGAGAGGCGAATCAAAGAGAAGATGAAAGGGACTAATTCGGCTAAATTTTCACATTGGAAACAGCCAAATCAGCCCCCTTTAAATTCTTGTGTTGGGCAGCGGCAAAGTGAAGATAATAGCTATTTTGAGGCTGCCAAAACAGCCACAATTCAAGAAAAAGATAGCCAAACAGCCGCTATTAAATCTTCAACTTGGAAGATAGATATGGATGAACTACGGGAATTGATATACAATTTGTGCCCAAAAAATGATATAATACAAGATGATACAAATTTGGAAAGTCATGAAGACAAGGATGAAGCCGGGCCAAAATTAGAAAGTTTGCCAAATGAGGAGTTGAAAGAAAAGAGTGGAGATTTAGAAGAAAAGATTGATCTTGTAATTGCATCCCACAATTTAGAAGATTCGAGGATGAATCCTTTAATAGGGGGAGGAGATATGAAAGTTTTTCAAGAAGGCGAGGATGATACGGTACCAGCCATGAAGCTTAGAGAGGTCATTTGGATAAATGACCTCATCCTTAACTCAGTCCCAAATACGAGCTTCAAAATCAAGCCTTTGTTCCAAGTGTTTAAAGTCTCTAATCTAAAGGTTCAAGAGGTAAAGAAACCTTCAAAGAAAGCTAGACACAAGGATCAAAGCCATCGAATATCATTTGAAGGAAAGATACATAATTGGAAGGAAAACGGTTGAAGGGGTATTTTAGGAAACTTATAAATTAAAGTCTATTAAAGACTTTAATTATATTTTCAGCTTTATTGTTTATTTTAATTAGCCATGCTGGCCAAAATAAGCTAGCTAAATAGCAGGACATGTTGTCCTTGATGATAGGTAGTGTTTTTAGTTATCCAGGAGTTGTAGAGTCCTAATCTTTAAAGGACTCTTAGTTGTGGGTTCTTTTTGGACGAAATTCCACTCTATTTAAGAGGGATTTCAGCCATGATATTATTAGACTTGATATAATATTTTAAGGTTATTCCTTAGTTACTTTGTGTTTGATTGTCTATGTAGAATTCATTCATCCTTTGAGTTACTGTATTAATAAGTTTGGTTTATACTTATTGTGGTGTTTCAGCCCCCATTGATAATAAACCTTATGGGAGGATTGTTGATTATATTCCCTCATAAACTGTTCGAGATAGAGAAAGATACTTTAGCCAAACCTTGGTATTCGTACAACGGTTTCACATCAGGTTGTCCTGCCTCTGGCCCAGGTATAGGCCCTATTTCTAAAGTTCAACTTGGAAAGTGTAATTTTGTCTTCTTCCTCTACATGATGTAGTTGGAAGTAGTCTTTACAAACCCCCCCCCTCCATTCCCTAGCTCCTAAGCCTTCAAAATTGGGGAACTCAAGCTTAGGAGCCTTGTAATCAATCCTTCCCTCCCTAAAAAATCCCATAGTATTCCTATTGTTGTCAGTGCATATGGTTATAGGAGTGTTAAGCATGGTCCCAGTACCAGTAACCCCACTAGACTGGTCAGCTTTTTACTTCCCTTCTTTGGATTCAAACCTCCTCATGTCATTCATGGCAATGAATCCATTGGTTAATTAAGTGGGCTAGTTGACTTATAACTCCCTCCATATGTTTTTGCTATCCTTCTTGCCCCTTAACTAAGACTTCTATCATATTTTCATGCTCTCTCAGGCTAAGGTTAACTTGGTTCGATGCCCTCCCTCCAAATGTCCATGTATTTCTCTAGTATCCTCCAATTTCCTTAACCTATCGCTGTCCAAAGAGTCCTGCGAACTTTCTTCTTTGGACTGACTCCTAGTGTTGGTCGTAACTCACAGGTCAAGAGGATGGGTGTTCTAATAACACTTGTGATGTCTTAGACTCACAGACACACACTAAACTCAACAACCAACAATCAGCTAATGACTCAAGCCTTAAAACAGAACAAAATGCAAAGAAATCGATTGATATATATATATATATATATATATATATATATATATAATTCATAGTCATGTCTCCACCAATACATATAAAGATAATAATGTCTTGGATCACTGTCCCTAATTCATTAACTATTGAAAATAGATAATAAACAACGAACTGAACTAAAAGGAGAAAAGAAATAAACTCATAAACATTCAAAAGCTGCAATGTCCACCATTAAACTCCTGAAAATCAAATGAATTCTGGTTAGCTTCAAGAAGGCAGAAATAGGATGGATTTTTGGGAATAAGAAAGTAAAATAAATGAAGGAACCCACAAGAGAGAGGGATGGCAACAACCATTTCGGTATATTTTCTGGATACCTTCTACATTGGGCACGTTTTCCCTTTTATACTTGGTGTTACTTTCCTAATGTTGATCTGGTCCCTCCACATCAGCTCCTTCTGACAAGGCCAGAGAATCAACAGTGGCTCTTGAGTGTTGAGCTTCAACAGTGGAAATGCAGAAATGATAAAGGCTGCCAACAGTTTCCCTCTTTTGCCAGCAATTAGATAAATTAGGTCTCAGCTAAAACGGCCTCGTTTTAGGTAGTGGATTTCATTTAATGGAATTGTGTCGTTTTGGTTCAATAGGGTATTTTCAAATTATTTGCTCTAATCCCCAATTACTCCTTCCTTGCTTTTAACTAATTTTCCCTCCAAAACATATATGAAACCTTCTTCTAAATGATGCACCTGACAAAAATATAAAATAATACATACACATAGAAACCAGCACATTATATTATAAAAATGAAGTATTCATTTATTGAATTTAGAAAATTTATTTGATTTATTGGACTTATATATTCAGGTTTTCATCAATACAAGCTCAAACTGAAATTTAACCTAACTTTTTCAGAAACACCTTGCTTTACTTGCACCCTAAAATCTGGAAAATTCTATCCTAAACATACTCTACCGGTCATGGTCACACCCTGTCCTCACATATTCTGCACGCCTTACGCATAAATAGGACTGCTGAGTAAAATTCCTTTGCGATTGAAAACCCACCTCTTAGGTATAATAAAATCAACTTTTCAAAAATAGAAAATGAAGAACTTAGTCTTTATTCAGGTCCAGCCTACTTATATGCTACATATAAGCATCGTCTCTTTTTCCACAATGTTATAACATTGCAAAACTGGAAAAAGCCTGAAGGATCATTATGAACTGAGAGAAATTGGAAAAAGAGAGGGCTTCAGCTAACTAGATCCCCGTCTAGCGCTTTCTTCAACTCTTGTGAATGCATCTGTAAAGATATCAGTTGTCCAATCCTTCAAATCTTCCTGCATATTCGAAAGTACAAATAGAAACTTGCATGGACATCAAATCTTCTAAAGAGACGCAGAATGCAAAGGAAAAGGGTGCATTGAAGAGGGAGGTGCTGAGGGGATAAAGCCAAACAAAGAAAATAAAACGGCAAATTGTCACACCAGGAGAAAGAGGGAACAGCCTAATAAATAAATAAACAAAAGTGATAAATATGCAAGAAAGTGTTGAAGTGAAAGGTTTAGTAAGTACAAGAACTTCACGATTGAAAGAATCGGTTGTTAATGGAGCTCTACAGATGTATTACTGGCTAACTATCAATAGAGAAATCGAAGTCAGATGCAATTCCTAATCAGATTTAGTACCATTATGGTTCTCCTAACAGATGGTTTAAAGATAAAGAAAGAGGAGTTTCGGCTAATTCAATAGTCAAAATTCTAGCACTACCGACACTCCTTTTTCCTAAATTGTCAGAGTTTGACCCTGAAATATGAACAAAACATTAAACCACTAGGCTATTAACTAAGCAGTGACAACATTGAAGTTCTGAGAGGGCTTTGGCTAAGCAGGCCTTATAACTTTGGGCAAGAAGTCACTCCTCCCATAGCTTGACGGGGAACCAGAGACTGAAATGTAACAGAAGGCATTAAAACAGACGGGGAATAAATGCAACTAGGCAGCATCTAAAGCAAAAGCAAATAATCAAACTTTTACCAGGCAATATGAAACTCTTACATATCTCCTCCCCCCCTCCCCCCCTCCTCTTCTTCTGAATTCTGATATCCTTGGAAATTATTTTCTTTCTTTTCTTCTTCCTTTTTATTTCTATCCTGTGGGTTATGTGCATTTTACTTTTCCTTCTCTTTTCTTTCTTTCTTTCAGGGGTGGAGAAAAAACAAATTTAACGGCTGAACTATATTTGGCAAGAAAATAAGTGCTCAAATTAGTGGAAAGGAAGCTGAAGAACTTATAAAAGATATGCAAATAAACTGCATTCAAACTTTCTAGGTCAATCAGTGAACCAGTAGGAAAATCTGCCTTCTGTGCCAAATACCTTCGTTTTGAATTTCATTTAGGAGTTCTTAACAAGTATCCAATTTTTCATGCATTTAGTTGTCTGAGACTTTCATTAACTTTTCAGTGCTACATGGATTTTATTAGTTCAGAATTTCCTGGCATGAGAGAAAAGGAAAAGGGATTCAACTTTGGTTCATAAAAATCCTAGCTAATTCGGCGCTTTAGAAAGTGAAGACATGTGAAGTAAGGCAACAGTCACATGTCATCTGGGAGTTTGAAAGTAAAGTGCATGAAGACTGTTATGGCCTTTAAGAGCTGACCATGTACACAGAGCTGCCTGAGTTGGACTCAGAAATGACAACCACAAGCATTTTGCAACTTAATAAGAAGTATGTATCATTCATGAGAAAGTTCCATACCAGAGATGAAAAGACAAAACCTAGGATTCAGATTCTAAATAGCAGAACTTGCAAATCATTTATCTACCCACAAAACGAGAACCATTCATCAAAATAGAGTTCTTAAATCATTTCAAAGAGTCCACAACAATACAACTTTAAGCATGTATGAAGGTCATAGCCTATATATTTTCCTCTCCATCTTGTTATGAACTTCTCAAGACACAACCAACGAATTAAGAAAGAATAAACTATTCTCAACAATATAATTACAACCAAAGGTCATCATTCTGAAGATCAAGCAGTGATCAGACACCTGAACTGCCTCTTTTTTAGTCAATCAAAGGGACTTTCTTTCACTAAAATCATCTGCAAACCTCAAATAATAATTTGAATATTTTGATCCACATCAACTGAAAAGATTCTTCTTATTTCAAAACTGTGACTGGTATGTTACGGCACACAGCACAGTGACTCTAGACTTGTATACATAACTATTAATGAGCACATATATCTAACAAATAAGTCTCAAGTTCTATACAATTTCCAGCAAGGTTATGCACAACTTCTGTGGCATTGAGAAGGATAGAAGTTCATACCTCTCCATGTTATTCACAGAATACAGCGCCACATGTGACTGACAATTAACTACGTACTGAAAATAATTCTATTACTTCCAATACGACTGATGGGGCATGAAATAAGGGCATATTCGTGTTTGCATGTGGCATGGAAGTACATGGTGAATATGATCATATAATTGCCAACATTATTTTAAAAGCCTAAATTGCAGCATATCTTACCAAGCTCAACGGTTCTCCAGTCCTTATTCGTGCATTTGGCCGGGCAAGTTTTGATTCAAATGGTGTCCTTGGTCGGACTTCTTGAATTTCTTCCCACTCCTCACGAGTAAGCATCCTGACAGTCCCTTGACCAGCAGGTGCGTTCTTTATTTTGCGCTCAATTATCTCTTGAGACTTGGAGTCATCATACTGCCAAGACAAGTGGTAATTTTTTTTAGCTGCCAAGTTCATCCATCAAATCAAGATAATAAGTTAATAATAAAATGCATAATAGCATCTTTCCACCAAATATAATTCTTAGCCCTTCGATCAAAAGGTACGGGAAGTTGAAATATTGTTTTGCCAATTACCAAAAAATGTTTTCATCAACCACAACACACAGATTGGATTACAAATAACCTCTACCTCACAGGTAAGTAACACCAGTAAATATCCTCTACTTTCGATTAGTAGACAAGAAGATATACCGGAGATAAATGAGTGGAAATTAACACAAAATTATGCTCCTATAGGATTGGAAAAACTGAAAGAAAGACAAATATATAAAAAAAGAAAATATCATAATGCAGTAGCAAACTGATGGAACAAGAACCGTACGAAAGCAAAATGGTTTGATACAATCCTACCATCATAAGGAGTTTTGCGAAGAGTGCAGTCCCAACCACAGTGAGTATCATTGGCATTGTTGCAGTATCAAGGAAGGCTTTCGATTCAGGCACTTCTACGAATAATTCCTTCTTCCTGAGGTTACTCCGTTTCCTCTTCTTCTCCATTTCGGCAATCTTCTTCTTTAAACTTTCGCTAGGACCATCACGTGGCACCGTATGCAGTTTTCTACATAATTGAGACAATGTTCCACGAACTCCAAGCATGCTGATTAAATAGAAATGTAGCTATAAATTTGCCAACCAGGAGAAAGAAGCAGGAAATATTTACTACGTTGCAGTGATTTGTAAATGACAGAAAAAAATAAGTAACTTAGTTTTACTTTGGCAAATTGGTGAAATCACCCCATAACAATTCACGATTGGTGACATAGGTCTCTAAATTTTTTTATTATTTTATTATTTTTCGGTTCCAGAACAATTTATGGGTTTGTTCTTAGGGTCCTTGTGTTTAAAAAAATATTAGTCAACTTTTTTTTAAATATCCCAATAAAAAGATCAGGGGTAATTATGATAATTCATATACTACCCACCCCTAAACCATACCCAAACCTGTTTCTCCAACCCATCCGTCTGACCTTACCTTATTCCCTCTTCTTCCTCCTCCCTTTCTTAGACTATTTGCAACTATTCATTATCATTCATGAATCGATACCCACAGAATATAAGATAAAAAAATTTAGAATACGAAAAGGAAATTCTAGCTGATAAGTTCCAAGTACAAGCTGATTCAATGAAAATCCTAAAATATTGATTCCGCAAAGATCAAATATCTTCGTCCTCCTATTCACTAAACCGAAAAAAACAAACTGGAAGCATCCCAATTTCCACCTTCACTAGAATTCAAATTGTAAAATACAAAGACCATGAAAATCCATCCCTTCCCACCTCCCAACTGAAAAGATAAAAAAAAAAAATTATGCTTACACAGAAGCAGAATTATTAACCATGACATCTCCATATCAAATCCGTGACACAAACCCATAAAGAGAATTTTCAGATTTCTTATCAAGATTCAATCAATTAACAAAAGGAGAATATCACATATACAAATAAAAAAAAGCAGTCACACAATTACAATCAATTAATCAAATTAAGAACAGAAAAGAAAAATGAAAAAAAGGCTTACTTTGAAATAAGGTTGAAATTGGAATAATTCTTCGGTGGAGAAGCTGATATTCAATGCTCGGAAAAGGCTCGAGGAAGAAGACGAATGAAGGGTCTCCTTTTCATTTTTTTTTTTCTTATATATATTAAGAAATGATTATATTTAAATTCAGTTGGATATATAAAGGGAGGAGGAATTCTATCAATTTGCCCAAAAAGTTGTGGGAGTTGTTTACTTAATTTTTGTTCTTGTTCATGGGAGAAAGAACAGAGGTTGAGAAGAACTGGAGTAGGAAGTTCAGGGCATAGGGTAGAAGGCGGAGGGTTAACAAATGGGTTTTGAGTTGGGTTAGTATAGGAACAACTAAAGTTATCCTTTGTACGAGTAGTTTTATGTTAATTAGTAAGTTTAAAATTTATCTTCGTACCAATAATTATAGTATATGTGTTTCGGCTCCTATACAGGACAATTTTTTGTTCCGGACGTGCAGGACAAGCTACCAGTCGTCGGATTAGATTTTTTAACGGTTCAGATCTGGAGAGAGAATTTTTTTAATAATATTTTAAGTCCAGCCGGAACTTTTCTCTCTAGATCTGGGCCATTCAAAATCTCATCTGACGGCTGATGCGGAACAATCCCTGTTCCGCATAGGAGCCGGACTGAGTATATGTAGGCAAGAAATGCCAATTCACAAAAAAGAGAATTGACTTTTTAATTTATTTGTATTTTATTTATTGGTATGAAAATAAGTTTTAAATTTACTCAATAAACAAGATAAAAATTTCTCGTTTGAGTGAGATATTTTAAAAAAGATTGGCTAACAGTTAACTCACATTTTTTGTTTGAACGCAATAAATTTTGTAATCAAATTGTTCTGGAACCTAAAAAATAAAAATAAAATAAAAACCTAAGTTACCAATTATAAATTGTTATAGAGTGATTTCACGTATTTGCATTCTACTTTATATAATAGGCTCATGAACAAGCAAAATAAAAAGGAAAATGATTTATTCCTAGAATTTTAGGGATAGAAATCCTAGACCCCCAAATTGAGGGTGTTAAATGACTATCTTATCCCCTGCTGGTATAAGGGATTCACCCAACTATAAGGGTAAAAAGGTCCAAAAAATTATTTTAATCAATCTTTTAATTTAATAATTCTAAGTAGCTTTCAAATAAGGCCATTAGGGAGTACGTTTGTTCATCTCAGTCCAAAAAATTCCCACTTTTTTAACTTTGGGTCCCACCTTTCAGACGTGGCCCCACAAAAAACTGAAAAAAAAGTAGATATCTTTCCATTTTGGGTTCCAATCCGAGTACAATCGATACTAGTAGCCATACAACTCAAAATCCTCGTTGTGATCAATAAGATCAGCTTTTTAAGAAAAGAAAAACTAAATCTCACCAAATGCCAAAAGAAAGACAGATCATGTATGGTGCCTTTCATGGGGAAAGTCTGGCATGGGGCGCACCCAATGGATCCGGCCCCACCATCCTTTCACATAATTTCAAACAGGACCCATACATGACCCACCTGCAGGATAAATCCCGCAGGCCTTCATGTCTCACAGGTACCCACAAGGTCCGTCCATAGGGAATTTTTCCCCTTTCATGGTAATCCGGACACAAAGTTCAGTAGGATGCATTTCTTTTTTTTTTTGGATCTAAAATGTAAATATATAAAAATATCAAAGAAACTTTTTACAAAGGGTGGATTGGCCATTAACAAGATGCTAGTCTAATTGGCTCAATCAATTTTTATGATTTACACATCCAAGAGGTTCAAAACAAAAAGATACAAAGCATAAACTACCATGTATACAAGCGTTTTAATCCTAGCAACTAATATCTCCCTCGTTACCTTGGTGCCATCAAAACATCTTTGGTTCCTCTCTTTCCCAATTTGGTACACCGTTGCATTAAACGCCGCCTTCTTTGCTTTCTTGAACCAAGAAGTTCCACAGGCTTCTTTCTTGAGCCATTTAATAGAGCTAAGCAAAGTAGACATTTGTCTTCGAATTCCAAGCCATTGTTTAATATCACCCCAAACATCCTTCCTAAAGGAGCACTTGAAGAATAAGTGATCATGAGTTTCATCTTCACTTCCACACAAAGAGCACTTCAAGTCCGTCTCCAAGAAGTGTAGTCGATCCTTTGTTGCCAACCAAGAAATGAAAGAATGCTTAGGCAAAGTGATTGGATTACATACCGTCTTGTTCCAAATAACATGCTCAATGAAGTGTTGAAGCCCCCTCCCCCCCCCCCTTCCCGGGCTGCCCACCGTTGCATCAAAATTGCGTAAGGCTCAACTGTGTCCGCTGTTGCAGTGCTAGTGCTGTTTCGAGTGCCTGCTGCCACTGCGTCCCTGTTTGCTGCATCTGCACCTCCATAAAAATCTGACCTACCTGAATTTTCCCCAACGTCAATTCTGCCTGCTGGCCAGTCATGGCCAGTCATTTCAGGAGGCTGCTGTGCTGAAATTGGTTGCTTCCGGTGGGCGGACTGCCATGCTGCAACTACTGGAAACACTACTGGCTGTGATGCTGCTGGGCTATTGTGCTCCTGCTGGGTCGACGCTACTTCCTGGTGTGCTGCAGCTAATGCCGGCATAGCTGAACCTGCATCTGCCGCCGCCTGCTGTGCAGAAGCTGTGACTGCAGTGCTGTTGGGACAGCCCCGTTGTTGGGAAGACAGTGCCGAAACTGGGAGTTGTTGATGACTAGTCTGCTGCCCTGTAGCTGTGCTGAGCCTCGCTGAAGTGCTGGGAGGTATTCCAGCAACGTTACTGGAAGCGCTGCCACGAATTGCCTCCGTAGTAAATTGCTCTCTAAAAATGTCCCGAACTTGTAGAAGTATTTTAAACAAAGACGAATCCTCCTTACTCCTCCCCTCTCCCAAATAGTAGTGCCACGAAGGTAATAGTGATGTACCCATTTAATCCATATGGAGGCTTTACACGAGTGAATATCCCAAATAACCTTTGATAGCAGCTACAAACTCCATTTATTCAAGTTTCTAAGGCCGAGACCACCTTCCTCCTTTGGCTTGCATACATCTACCCATGCAACTTTGTTAGCTTTTAAGTCCCATAAGAATTCTCTAGCAATTCTATTAAGTTTATCAATGACGGTTGCCGGTGTGGGGAAGATAGAGAGCTAAAAAACACTCCACTCCTTGAAGAACCGCTCTAATAAGCTCCAATTGTCCCGCAAACGAGAGGGTCGAGGCCAACCATTTACCAGTAACTTCCTTGACTTTAGAGATAAGGGACTTATATAAAGCAACTTTGAGCCTACCGGTGGTAAGTGGGACACCAAGGTACCGAAACGGAAAGCTACCAAGTGCAAAATTTGTTCTAGTAAGGATATCTTCTTGGTCCTCTTCAGCAACGCTGGCAGTAAACACTTGAGATTTCAAACTATTTATCGTAAGACCCGACACTCCCGCAAAGTGCTCCAAGCATTTCATAAGGATGTCTACCGAAGGTAAGTCTCCCCTAGCAAATAGGATTAGATCATCGGCAAACGCAATAGTTTCATCTAGGATGAAAATTGAAAATTGAACTCCGTTGCAATAGTTTCCTTCAAGAGTTTTCTAGAGAAGTACTCCAAGAAAATCACAAAGAGAAAGGGTGAAATAAGATCCCCTTGTCTCCATCATCTTTTTCCTTTAATAAAAACCATGTAGATAGCCATTGAGAGATATAGAGTAGGAGGTCGTGGTGACACATTTTTTAATCCCAGCAATAAATACCGGGGGGAAATTGACCCGTCCAAAGCTTCCTAAAGAAACTCCCATTCTACACAATCATAAGCCTTACGGAGGTCCACTTGTATGAGGCATCTAGGAGAGATCCTCTTCCTTTCATAGGATTTAAGTAGTTCTTGGGTTAGGAACACATTGTCGGCCAAGAGTCTACCACTAACAAATGCCGGTTGTTCCTTTGCAATAATATCATCTAAAATAAGAGCAAGTCGAGAAGAGAATACCTTAGAGATAACTTTGTAGGACACGTTGCAACATGAGATCGGCCGAAAATCCCCCACATCAATAGAATGAGCACCTTTAGGAATCAAAGCAATTGTGGTATGATTCCATTGTTTAAGCAATTCCCCGGTCTGGAAGAACTCCAAGCAAGCATTTGTGAAATCCTCCCCAACAACGCCCCAAAAATACTTGTAGAAAGCGGCACTATACCCATCGGTGCCCGGTGATTTAGTAACCCCAATGTCAAAGAGGGCCCTCTTAACTTCCTCGGTCGATACTTCCAAAGCTAACGCCTCACAATGCTCCAAAGTAACTCTAGGCCCCTCCATGAGAATGGTAGGGTCCACTGTGGCCCTTCCCCCTTCGGTACCAAGGAGACCGGTATAGTAAGATACAAAAGAATGAGCTACTTCACCAAGTGAGGTAGTGAAATTCCCATTAAGATCTCTAACGGTAGCAATAAAATTTCTCTTTTTGTTTCTCTTGACCAAAGCTTGAAAGAGGAGTTACGACCATCTTCTATAAGATACTTCCCCTTTTCCAATTGACCATAAAATTGTCTTTTGGCTTTCTTAAGGCCCCAAGCAATTTTTCTCACCCCACGGACTTTTTCCACCAAGCTTAGATCAGTCGGGTTACTTGCAAGCTCCATTTGTAAAGTTTCCAATGCTTGACTTGCTCTCTTGAATCTAGAAGAAATATGTGAGTAGTGCTTCTTATTCAATTCCTTCAACGGTATCTTGAGTGCTTTAAGTTTCTTCACAAGTGAGAATTGAGCTGTGCCCTCTACCTCCATGTTCCAAGCCAAACTTAAGGTTTGTTCATATTCTTCATGCTTCATCCAAAGGTTCAAGAACTTGAACGGTTTGCTACTAACTTCCACCTTTTCCCCCCATTTAAAGAGGCAAGGAGAATGGTCTGAGATGTCCATTGGTAAAAATTTCACTTCAACATGATCATCTTCAATCATCTTTAGGTTCCCCATTACTCTATCTAGCTTAGACCACACTTTATCATTAGTCCAAGTATAAAAGGATCCATGTGATGGAAGATCCTCTACGCCCAAAGCATCACAACATTCTTTAAAATCCGTCATCTCATAATTTTTAATCTCAACCCCATTTTGTCTCTCATTACTTTTCAAAGGGGTGTTGAAATCCACCATCAAAACCCATGGCTCATTCTAAGATCTCCCAAAATCCACCAATCTATGCCATAGTGATGCGAAACCGTGATGTTTTACATCAAGGTTCGGCTTTTAAGAAGATCTTTCTCTATCTCGAATTAGTTTCTATGGGAATACACTTAACACAACCCTGGGCAGGCTAAGTATCAATGGAGGATAAAACACCACAACTAGAGAAACAAGCTAGTTGATACAGTAACTCAAAAGAATATGAAGTTCTACCGGAAGTTCATAAACAAGTATCAAATGAATAACCTTAATCAAAATATCAATATATCAAGTCTAAGTAAAAGGTGGCCAAAATTGCTCTATATGTAGAGGAATTTCGGTTCCAACATAAACAAGGAAAAGTAAATAAGAGTCCTTGAAGAATTATGACTCTTGAATAACAACTTGCTATCAAGTAACTACCTAAACAAGATAATAGGCACATGTTCCTATTATCTTGGCGGCTAGAAAGTAAGTAACTACCAAACCTATGAAGAGTCCTAGTTGCATTAGGACTCTTATTAACCAACTAACTAACACATGGACAACATGTCCTTTATTATAGCAACTACTTGCTATACACGAAAATAAGCCTAAATATAGTAAATAATACGCTGAAAATAATTAAAGTCCAGTATAGACTTTAATTGTACACAAAAAGACTAAAATGCCCTTAAAATTCGTCCCCATTCTGGACAGCTTGTTGGGCCAACTTGTACGACAATATTGGATATCAAGAAGGCAGAATCTGATCTTGTGATCTTCATAGAAGTTGTAGATCTGCCTCTTATCTTTAATAGACAATTGGAATCAGCTTCATTGGATACCTATATCGAAAGATATGATCATTATACCAAACAGTAGCAAAGCTGTCCATTCCTTGTACACTTGTGATACTTAAGAGGTTGACTTGGGCAACATTCCTAGATGTAATTTAGAGTCCTCTTTGTATCGTAACACACGTTCCCTTGAGTTGGGAAGCCCCATGGTTGGTACCGTATCACATAGAGACTTCCTAGAAGCCCTAGAAAGTAATCCATAAATAAAACTAACATAGAAGGATTTGCTTGATACCTTACAAGTCACACAAATATGGATGACTTTGTCATGAATGGCAATAATGTCAACATTAACGGTGGCAAGATTCCACATGACGAAGATCCTTCCATTTTCATGCAAATGAAAATTGTGACATGAGTCCCAACCCACAAACTTGCGCTTCATGATGCTCTTCAACTTTTCATCATTGAGATTTGTTTCCACAACACCACAAACATCTAACCTTTCATTTTGAATGAGGTCCCGGACCCCATTTTGTTTGCGGAGGTCATTGAAGCCCCTCGTATTCCAACTAGCGAGATTTATTAACGACGAGGGGCGGGATCCCGAGTAACTCCCCCATCTCCATCCATAATATATTTTCCTCGTTTATTTGTATGCTTTATTTCACTTTCATCACAATTTCTAGGATCGTGATTTCCCCCGACTCTTGTCTCTCCTTTTCTTTCCAGTGTTAGAAACAATATCATCATCATCATTTGTTTCTTTCTCAGAAATAGACAAAACACCTAGGAGCAAATGAGTGGAATTACCTCCTGTAGAGCCTTTGATTTTTGTGAACACAAATTTGCTTCAGTTGAAGCTGCTGACGTCACCACTTGATGAGAATGTGCTCCTGCTAGGGCAATGATCTCCTGCAGCTCAATTGTAGGCACTCCCATTTTGGTAGAAATATTTGCATGTGCATTTTTAGCCAACAAAGTTGACTTTTCCTTGCTTCCTACATTTGAGATCACCCCACTGTCCATATGCCCTTTAGTACCACTAGTGCTTTGTCCAGTAGCAACTTGGGAATAATTTTCCCCCCTTATAACTCCCTTTATTTTTATTATTAACAGGAATCCATTCTTTTTTGTTTTCTATGGTCTCGAAACACTTTTCTCATTTCCTTTATATTGAATATGTCTAGATCTCGATCTCCCACGCCTTTCAAATTCTACGGCCTTTTCCTTACCCTCATGACACCCATCATTTGCCTTGGTAGCTACCTTTTTCTTCCTCAAGTTTCAAGACAATTCAACATGTCCAAATGATTTACACAAGTTACATAACTTGGGTATATATTCATAGGATACCTTTTGCATTTTCGTCTTCCCGTCGGGCACCCCCAATTCTACTTCGGTCACAATTTCCTTTGAAATATCCATTTCTATAAGCATTCTAGCGAACCCCGGTCTACCTCTAGTTGCCGTCATGCCATCGGTATATAGTGGATATCCCAAAAGCGATGCAACTTTTCTTAGGGCCGTTTCATTCCATAGAAATAGAGGTAACCCGGGAAATGTTACCCACAATGGTTGAATAACCATCGCCTCCAAAGAGAAATCAAAGTCATTTGGCATGGTTTTCAATAATAACTGTCTACCAAACGCCACATATGGTCCCCCATTTAAAACCTCATCTCGATCCTCCTCCTTATTAAATCTAAATATTATCCACCCACTGTTGTGTGCATAGAATTTATTACTCACACTCCAAGTCTTCCTCACTTCATTTATAGCATAATTACCTAGAAATTTTCTGGCAAAGAAGCCCACCAAACAAAATCCCCATTTTTCATCCACGCGATCTAAATCTTGATGTTCAAATATAGCTTTCATCGGCACAGTTGGAACGATTTTTCTCAATTTCAGATCATTAAATTTTATTCTGTTGTGTTTAAATAAATCTGCCCAAGGCTGATTGACTTGTGATTAAACTCTATTGGAAGTAATTCCTTGAGCAGGCAATTTATCACCATTAATTTCCTTCCCAATTGTACTAACATCTTGGTCATTAGTAGTATTAGGTGCCACATCACCAGAAATACCATTACCATTTGCACCAGAAGTTTCCCCACTAGTAACCAAAATGGCCACATCATCATGTTTCCCATGCACCAACATACTACTAGAATTTTTTCCATCACCACATTTAGTGCTCCCAGAAGGACACTCCCAGTAGGATGCATTTCTAATGTCAAACGAGGTTGCATAAATAGAGAAAATAAAAGCAAAAGTTATTGTATCATAACTCATGTTGTTCATAAGGGCAAACCTAGCCAACCCAAGAAGGCACTGAAAGCCAAGGGCGTTGTGGCTAAGGATGATACTTGTCACCATTGTGTTGAGCGAGGACATTGGAAACGGAACTGTAAGAGCTATCTTGCAGGGAAAAAGCTTGGAAAGGGGGCAAATGTTGCTTCTGGCTCCGGTATTTTTGTTATAGAAATAAATTTTTCTACTACTACTTCCTCTTGGGTATTGGATACCGGTTGCGGTTCTCACATATGTATGAATGTACAGGGACTGCAAAGGAGTAGGGAGCGACAAAGGGCGAAGTGGACTTACGCGTTGGCAATGGAGCAAGACTTGCTGCCTTAGCTATAGGAAACTATGGAATTACTTTGCCTCCTGGGATTGTCCTAGATTTAGATAATTGTTTCTATGTACCTAATTTAACGAAAAATATTATTTCAATTTCTTGTTTGGACAAGATGGCTTTTAATATTAATATTAAAAACCAAAGAATGTCGTTAGCATTGAATAATATTTTTTATTGTAGTGAAACGTTGGTGAATGGTTTATATTTGTTAGACCTCAATTCACCAGTCTATAACATAAATACGAAAAGGACTAAGAATAGTAATGATTCCATATAAACAAGAACCACATTTCCAAACTCCACGAAGATGGATTGTTGGAGTCATTTAATTTTGAATCATATGATACATGCGAACCTTGTTTAATGGGACATAGGATTACTTCTCCTTTTACTAGAGCTGGAGAATGAGCAAAACTACAACAAAATATGTCTTTTGCAAAGTTTATCAACGTTTATTTCTAACGTCGCTTAAAATAAAAAAGAGCAAGTTAAAGCAACACTTTTTGCAAACGTCGCTATATTTGGATTTTATACGACGTTTCATAGTGACGGTTATAGTAATTGTAGTTCATACCGACGTTTTGATATTGGTTAGCGACATTTACAGTAAATGTTGTTATAAATTGTTACTTTTTGTGACTCATATAGCGACATTTATATAATATGTCGTTAGATCTTGTGATTTTTCAGATAAACGTCACTATATTTGAATTTTATACGACGTTTAGTAGCGTCGGTTATAATATTTGTTGATAAAATCAACATTTTGATGGTAGTTAGCGACGTGTACATTAAATGTTGTTATAAATTGTTACTTTTTTGCGACTCATATAACAACATTTATATACAACATCGTTAAATCATGTGACATTTCGAACAAATGTCGTTATATTTCGATTTTATATGACGTTTCATAACGACAGTTATAGTAATTCTTATTCTTACCGACAATTTGATGTTAGTTAGTGACATTTACATTACATATTGTTATAAATTGTTACTTTTTTTCAATACATATTGCGACATTTATATACTATGTCGTTAGATCTTGTGACATTTTCAGACAAACACAAATACGGAGATTAAGTTTCTGAAATATATTTTTTAAAGAAAAATTAAAGACATTAATTATTAAAAATTTAATGAAATCGTATTAATTTTAATCCGATTCATAAAAATAAATTTAAACAAAAAAAGAAATTAAAATAAGTAAAGGTACAATATACAAAATTACATTATAATAAATATAATATGAGGAGAAACAAATAACAAATGATCAATTAGCTCAGCGGTCGATTGCACAAAATACATGCAGGAGGTCGCGAGTTCGATTCTCGTACCTTTGAGTAGTTGAAAACTTTATTCTACATTATTTAGAGGTATCTAGACTCGAATGTCGGAATAGATATCTTGTTGCGTCTATATAAAAATGCCGGTAAAAAATCTTTTGACACAATAAAATGACAGAATAACTAATTATTCACGGTATTTACAAACATCGGAATATGTGACTAGTTGCGATTATTTACAAATGTCGAAAAAAATACCTTTTGAAACACTTTAAAATGACGCAACAAACATCGTAATAGATAGGTACCAGCGCTTGTAACAAATGTCGTAAAAAACCATAACGACATAGGCAAATGCGACGTTTAAGCGACATTTGTAATAAATGTTGGTATAGATCTATATCGACGTTTTTTTTTATTTATTTCGACATATGACAAACGTCGCAATAGACCTTTTTTGTTGTAGTGAAAGGATTTGTTGGAACTAATACATAGTGATGTATGTGGTCCGTTCAATATCCATGCGAAATGTGATTATCTATATTTCATTACTTTTACTGACGATTATAGTTGTTTTGTATACGTGTTTCTCATAAAACAAAAATATGAAGCCTTTGAAAAAATTGAAGGAGTATAAGAATGAAGTAGGAAACCAGCTTGGCAAAATTGTAAAGATGCATCGATCCGATCGAGGTGGGGAATACTTAAGTAGAGAATTTCGTGACTATTAAAGAGTTGTGGAATTGTTTAACAATTTTCTCCACCGGCTATTCCACAATGGAATGGTGTATCCGAAGGAGAAATCAAACACTATTAGATATGGTTCGATTAATAATGAGTCACGCGAGCCTTCCAAACTCATTTTGGGGACATGCTTTAGAAGTAGCAACTTTAACACTAAACAGAGTTCCATCTAAATCTGTTGAAAGACACCATATCAGATATGGACTGGGAAACGAACTAGTATATCTTTCATTAATATTTGGGGCTGTGAGGCGTTTGTGAGACGTCTAACTTTAGACAAGCTCAGTCCCAAGTCGATCAAATGCATATTTGTTGGGTATCCAAAGGAAGCTAAAGGACATTACTTCTACATTCCTATCGAGAACAAAGTGTTTCTTGCTCGAAAATGAGTTTTTCTGGAGAAACGGTTTCTTTCTGGGAAAACTAGTGGGAGCCAATTAGAGCTTAATGAAGTTCCAGAACTTACTGAAGTTCAACCAAGCACTTGTGATCAGATGGAATATGAACAAGCTTCACAAGCTGTTGTGCAGCAAGCTCAAGAAACACAAGAATTACGTAGGTCGGGTAGAACTCGTAGATCACCAGAGAAATTTGGATTTCTCATAACAGAACATGGTGATGTTATGTTTATTGATCATGATGAGCCTACAAGCTACAAACAAGCAATTACTAGTCCAGATTCTGAGAAATTGCTTGAGGCCATGAGATCTGAAATGGATTTCATGTACACTAACCAAGTATGAATCTTGGTTGATCCATCTGAGGGGGTGACCCCAATAGGGTGAAAGTGGGTTTTTAAATTAAAAACCTACATGTAAGGGAACATTCAAACGTACAAGGGGCGGCTTGTCGCAAAAGGTTTTAAATAAATTCATGGTATTGACTATGATGAAACCTTTTCCCCTGTAGTTATGTTCAAATCTATTCGGATCTTGCTTGCAATAGTTGTATACTATGATTACGAGATCTGGCAAATATATGTCAAAATAGCTTTTCTTAACGGAAACCTTGAAGAGGACGTGTATATGATACAACTTGAAGGTTTTGTCGATCCAAATAATTCCAATAAAGTATGTAAGCTAATAATGTCAATTTATGGAATAAAGCAAGATTCTAGAAGGTGGAATCGACGTTTTGTCGAAACCGTACGCGATTTCGGTTTTATCAAGAATGTTGATGAACTTTGTGTTTATAAGAAGTTTAGTGGAACTTCGGTCGTGTGCCTAATTTTGTATGTGTATGACATACTACTTATAGGGAATGACATTTTAACCTTGGAATCTGTAAAGGTCTTGTTAGGGTAATGTTTCCCTATGAAGGAATTAGGTGAAACAAGCTTCATCTTAGGGGTTAAGATCTATAGAGATAGATCCCGGAGACTCATTGGCCTAAGTCAGAGTGTTAGTAGTGCCCTAGGACTATGATCATATGTTGTATGTTTTTATATTTTTGAGCATGTTACTTGAATAGTTAATTTTTCTTTTGAACATCAAATACGTGATTTGATAGTAAAACTCATTAGCTTATAGAATTCCTATTCTGATTTGTCCCTAGTATTATGTAATGTTATATACTAGAAATAAAACTAGTATGATGTTTGATTGATAATCATGTTGTACTGATATTGTGTAATGGATACATTTCATATCATAGATACATAATGGGATATATTGTATCAGACGTGATCTGAAAGTGAAGTAATACTTCATGGTTCTATTAGTCATAAGTATTACTTCCTCAATACTATTTGGGATCCTTAGACCTTATGTCTTCATTGTTTCCATCATGAATGGTGCTACATTTTTACTTAGTCGAACTTTACTTTTAATCGAGTGATTAATACAATTGGTGATAGAATATAGTATCCAATCATGGCTTGAATGTGAGAGACAATGTAAGAGATTTGCCCCTCTCTAATTAGAGAGAAATATCCGTGGGCCCCTCGATAGGGAAGACTGTTGAAATGCATGGCCTTGCTCAAATGTATTTAATAAAGTGGTTATTAAATACTATTTGTTGGAACAGTCTGAAGGGATTCATGGGCGGAAACTCGTTCCAAACACCTATGAGTCCTCCCCTGAAGGATCTGTGTCAGTAGTGCCCTAGGACCATTAGCATATGTTGTACGTTTTATCTTTTTGAGCATTTCATATGAATAGTAAATTTTGCTTATGAACATCAAATGCGTGATTTGATAGTAAAACTCATTTGCTTATGTAATTACTATTCTAGTTGTCCATAGTTTTATGTAAACTATTTTACAATGAAATAAAACTAGTATGATGTTTGATTGATGATTACGTTTTACTAATCATGTGTAATGAATACAAATCATATCATAGATGTAATATATAGGGATACATTGTATTGGACGTGATCCGTTAGAGAAGTAATACTTCATGGTCCTTAGTCATAAGTATTACTTCCTCAATACTATTTTAGAATCCTTAGACCTTATGTCTCCATTTGATTCTAGCATGAATGGAGCCACGTTTTGACTCAGTCGTACGTTGCTTTTAATTGAGTAATCAATACGACTGGTGATCGGATGTAGCGTCCTATCATGGCTTGAATGTGAGAGGCATTGTAAGGAATTTGTCTCTCTCTATTATTAGAGAGAGATATCCATGGGCCCCTCGATAGGGAAAGACTGTTTAAATGCATGGCCGTGCTCAAATGTATTTGATAAAGTGGTTATCAAATGCTATTTGTCGAAACAATCTACCTGGAGATCGAGCATAAATACAATTAATCTTAATAAGGGTGACGACCACCATGCCTTATGCTTAATTAGGATATCGCGAGACAAATGGATTAAAGAGTAGATTGATATTAGGTTCCGTTGTATATTCATTCACTTTGGGTAGTCACAATGTCCTGCTAGGGACCGCTTGTGATTTATGAACTCACACTACTACTAAGTGTATTTTCATTGCCATTGTGATATGAACCTACAGGGTCACACGCATAGATGAGCTAACAAGCTTCATGTCCAGATTCAATGAATCTAGAATGTGTCTAGGTTCATTGTATCTGACATTCACTTTTCTGACATTCACTTTTCTGAGAATAATAAAGTGTTATTATTCGAATTAGAGATAAGGGGCATTTTCTGTATAGCTGGAATTACGTGGGAGTTATTATCCGATAAAGACTCCCACTACCAGCAGAATTCTAGTGCACGTGGGAGTTATAAACTCCCATTGCCAAAAGAGGTTGAAAGGACGTGGGGGTTTAGACTCCCACTGCTGAGAGAAGTGGAGGACGTGAGAGTTGGTTATGGGAACAAACTCTCACACCCTATATAATTAACTCTCAGTCGAAACCCTAGTCTAGCCTTGCTTCAGCCGCAATTAAACAATTCACCCAAAATCAGATTTCGGATTTTTCTGCCTCTCCCTTTTCTCTCTAATTCTCGAATCTCAGAAAAACGAAGAGCTAGCAATCGCTGCCCGTTTCGTCGCGTGGATATCGGTAGAGGGACTTTCCGCAAAGGGAATTCCGTTGGTGGCAGATTAGCATCCAAGAAACGTCATCCTCCATTCAAGAAGTAGCTTCTTGAATCCAAGAAACGTAAGTTTTTCATTGCTTTTACCGAATCGAATTTGTATGAGCGGATCCTTCAGGGGAGGACTCATGGGTGTTTGGAACGAGTTTCCGCCCATGAATCCCTTCAGTGGTATCAGAGCCTTGCTCATACGATTCGGATTCGATATTGTTAATCACACCATAACACTATCAATTCCGATTTGGTATGTGTATGTGTGAAAACAGAAAAGATTGCATCTTTTGTTGAATATATGTGATATAGGCATAAACTGTTTTCGGTTTCATGATTCTGCATGAACTGCCTTAGCATGATTCGGTTTGAAATTTAATTCGATTAATTTGCATAAACTGTGAATCTGTAATTAATTAGATTAATTCGGTAATATGCATAAACTGTTTATGATTATGAATCTGTTTATGAATCTGATTATATGCATAAACTGTTTATGAATCGGTTATCAATTCGGTTAATTCGATTAACCAATGCATAATCCGATTATGTAAGTTAGGCAATTGAGGGGTAAACTAACCGGCTAGCGGGACCGCCGCCAGCTCTGCGTAGTGGCAACACATATAAACTTGTATTTATATCCGCGAATTATTTATGTCATGTTTTATGTGATATTAGCATGGTGAATAGCATGGCCTATTATACCTCTTGTTTTACATGTTTGGATTGTAATTTTATAATACGACCTGCGAGTCGTTTTTCTTTATGATGTACAATTGTAACTGCTTTCTTAGATTAGTCATTGAAGGCTGGGTATGCCCAAGCAATTATGTAACAAGACTGGAGGCTGCTGGATCGAAGACATTATCCATGAGATGGATTTTGACCTAGATTGACCCTTGACTGCCACAAGGCTCGTGGGAGTCATTATAGGAATAGGCCATGCTATATCACATTTACGCTTCATATCTTGCGTGTGATGTTTATTTTATGTCTGGATGGATTTATTTTAGACGTCACATCAAATGGTTTTAATTAAGTCTTAAAGTGCCTACCATAACCTAAGCACTCCATAAGCTTGGATCATCATTTTTCTGCTTGCCAAAGCAACAGATAAAGTGGTTACCTAAGTAAAGGGAGATGGGAAAATAGTGATTTCCATAATGCTTAGACATGGTCCGACTTAACTAGGCTATCAAAATAGTTTTGGGCCTAGGGCATACAATGGGAAATAGCCGGGACATATATATATATGTCAATCCCATTACGTGATTTTACGTTAATTATGGGTGTAAAGCCAAAGCTTTCCCATAACTATTGTAAAAAAAATTTCCCCACTATTTATCAAGTGTTGAAATTGTGGAAAATTTTTTTTGCTCAAAACTAATGAACTTTGCAAATAATTTAATGTAGATAATGGCAACCAATTCATCACACAATTCACTGCGATCCGTCCTTGAGAATGAAAAACTGAGCGGGACCAATTTCCTTGATTGGGCCCGCAACTAAGGGATTGTCCTTAAGCGGGGAAAGAAAGTCATACGTTCTTGATACGGACATTCTCGAACAGCACTGCAAACAACGCCCCTAGAGCTGAAAGAGATGCTTGGAAGAAGCATTTCGATGACTCTAACGATGTGACTTGTCTCATGTTAGTCACAATGAGCACCCTGACCTTCAAAAAATAGTTTGAAGGAGTTGAGGCTTTCCGGATGATGGGCCAGCTCAAGGAAATGTTCCAAGAGCAAGCTCGTCATGAAAGATTCCTCACAACTACGGCGTTAAATAGTTGCAAAATGGCCCCCTGGCACCTCTGTAAGTGCACATGTTCTAAAGATGAAGGGCTATTTTGACCTACTTGAGAAACTTGGGGGCTCCCGTAGGTTATGACATGTCCACGAGATATGATCTTGGGCTCACTCCCACCGGAGTATGACCAATTCGTTATGAACTTCAACATGCATGCCATGGAGAAGACCATACATGAAATACACGGGATGCTCAAGCGAAAGTAGGCCCGAACATTAAGAAAACCCCCAAGTCTTAATGGTTCAAAAAGGGAATTTCAAGAAGAAAGGCAAGGGAAAGCCCATGGCCAAGAAAGGCAAAGGAAAAGGCAACGAAAAGCCCAAGCCCAAGCCCAAAGCGAGGCACCAAAGGAAGGGGGTTTGCTTCCATTGTGGCGAACTGAGCCATTGGAAACGGAGCTGCAATCTCTACCCGGAAGAAAAGAAAAAAGGAGAAAACCAGTTTGATTGTCTCTCCGGTATTTATGTTATAGAAATTAACATGTCCGCTCCTACTTCATGGGTATTAGATACGGGTTGTGGATCTCACATTTGTGCAAATGACAAGGGGAGAGGTTTTTGAGGTGTTAGTTAACGATTTATTATGAAATTGGTCAGGGTCTCCTAAAATTGGTCAAGATGTGCGAACCAAACCGCAAGAAACCGTTTGGGATTTTCATTCAATAAAGCAAAAGTGAGAAGTGACAATAGCTCGCAATTTGAGGGACTGAAGTGGCAATTCCGTCCCTCAAATTGCGCTGGGACCAAAAAGTACAATTTTTGGGAAAAATCATGTCCCGGTTGATAACGGAAGTGGGACTTCCGTCTTGGAGCCATAACGGAAGTCCCACTTCCGTTATCAACCGGCAGTGGTTTTGCCCTTTTGCTGCAAAATTCTCTATAAAATTTAATACCCTCCCATCCATTCTTCATACTCCAAACACCATTTTCCATATTATTTCGTCTAAACACCCTCATATTTCCTCAACCCCTTATTTCGTTTTGCTTTAAAATGGCACTCAAATGTCCAATGAGATTGTATTTACATTTCGACCACAATATAGTTTACGAATATGGGGGTTACCCCCGTTTCGCCGAGCCTAGCGAAAAAAGTTTTGAAGTTATACAAAGGATTTCATTCAGACAACTTTGCCATAGAATATGTCGCCGCAAAGGAGTCGAGCTTTGTACTGTCAATGTTCGGCTAATAATGATCCGTCCATTCTTCATGCCGACGTTCAACATGGTGGCGTACGATGTTGTAAACCTTAATGAGGAAGAAGGTTTAGAGAGTTTGTGGGGAATCCAAACGGATTTCAAAATCCAAGGGATTCATGTTGGTGCCCTGTTGGAACCTGTGCAGAGACATTCAGATAGCTTTGTAATACCGACAACACAATTTGCATCGGAGCCATATTTTGTTCCGGAAGGATATTTTTCGGAGCCAAATCCATTACCAAATATGCCCCCACCGTCTACTTACGAACCCTCTATTGATAATTCGGTCATGGATTCTTTGGGTCCAATATCCGACATTGACGGCGTTCCGGAAACGGAAGACGACTTCGCCGACGATAGTGCCGGAGACCACGAGGACGACGGGGTCGAGGAAGACGCACAGGGTGTAGCGGAAGATGCCAACCCCGAAATCCAACAACAAACCGGTGGACTAATGACTGAAGAGGCAGTACAAGAGCCTGAACCGACTCCCTCTACTACTGCTGCGGCCATTCCAGAATGGAATGTTCCAGCGTACGGTAACTATGCAAATTTTGCCTGTTGGAATGATATGGGTTCCATGGAACCAGTACCTGGAATCACATACGGTGGACAAAAAATAAAAACATGGAATCCCAATATTCCCGAAATATGCTTGGGGATGCAATTCAAGGATAAACGCGAGGCAATGTTGGCTGTGAACGTGTGGCATGACAAGGTGGCATTAAGGGAATGGAAAAGAGAGAGGAGCAACAAACAATGGTTCAGCGGGGTCTGTAGAAATTCAACCGAAATTGCCCGATGCAGTTGGTACGTTCGCGTAAATCATAGCGAGGGGTGGATGGAATGTGGAAGGTTACAAAGCTTAACCGGGGGCCATCACTGCTTGATGGACCGGAACAAAAACGCAACATGTCCTCCAGCTACATCGGGGTAAAAATTCTACACCTTGTTCGAGCGAGATCCCGAAATATCCATTAAATTGATTAGAGTCGCTTGTACCAATGATATGAATTTGACTTGTACTTTATAGAAAAGCTTGGTATGCCCATGAAACGCTATAGAAACACTTTTTGGTACTTGGCATTCAACTTTTCAAGTACTGTCGCATTATATCCGGGCATTAAAAGATTCAAACCCGGGTATGATAGTCAAATTTCTCTACCACCCTCGAGAAACCGATAATGGGCCGAAGGTGTTCAGGTCATTGTTCTGGACTTTTCAACCGTTGGTTGACGGTTACCCGTGGTGCCGGCCCATAATTTCAGTTGATGGGACACACCTTAGAGGGAATTATAAAGGGACTCTCCTGGTTGCAAGCACTCTGGATGCTAACAACCAAATTTTACCCCTTGCTTTTGCGTTGGTCGATTCAGAATCATCTTTGACTTGGACGTGGTTCCTTAGTCACTTGAGGGAACATGTTGTCAAAGACCTTCAAGTGTGTCTTATCAGCGATCGTCATGCCGGCATTCTTAGTGCCGTGGCAACCCTCACCGGATGGCAACCCCCAAAGGCAGTGCACCGATACTGCCTTAGGCATTACAGGTCCAATTTCCACACTCATGCAAAAAACAAAGAATTGAAAGATTATGTGTGGATTGCTGCAAGCCAACCGAAAAAGGTTAAGTGCGATCTTTATCTAGAGCGTATAAAACAAAAAGATGAGGATGCGTTTAACTGGTTAATGCAGCAACCCAAAGAGTTGTGGACTCTGGCATACGACGGGGGAATGCGTTTCGGTTGCATGACTACTAACATGTCAGAGGCGCTTAATAGCGTTCTAAAGCAGTCTAGAGCGCTGCCTTTGAAAGCGCTCGTGGAGATGATATTTTTTAAACTTGTACATTATTTTGACAAACACCGGCAAGACGCAAATGGTTGTCAAACGCCTTTCCCTAAGAGGATATGGGAGCAGTATTTCGCGTACGAAGAAAAGGCAGCAACTCTTCTTGTAAACCGACACCACATGGACCAAGGTATCTATAGGGTCATGTCCCGACATAGAGGACCCGGCCAAGGTGGAAAAACGTACACGGTCAACTTATCGGTTCGTAGGGTGTAAGCTGTGATAAGTGGGTCGCTTATTCGGTTCCCATGCTCCCATGTCATTGCCGTGTCCAAATCGATAATGCGGGGATGCTTCTCGATTCATCCACCCTGTCTATTCTCTCGAACATTATAGGAATACTTACAAGTCTATTTTATATCCTGTACTTGATCCCGTTCATTGGAGATCCCCCCCTTTTGATTTGACATATCACCCACCTAACATGAAAGCTACGCGAGTGGGTCGACCTCGAAGGCGGAGATACCAAATGCCTATGGACACGAGAGAGCAGGGGGCACTCAAAGGGAAAAGAAGTGCGGCCACTGTAAGCTGAGTTGGTCACAACCGGAAGACTTGCCCCCATGTTAGCACATCTTCGAGCAACCACCCCCCCACCCTCCACAAGTAATTGTATTTAAATTCTCCGAATTGTAATAGTTTAGAATTTATAAAATTGTTGTGAATGTTCTCGATTTTTCCCGGTCTCAATTTCATCGAACATCTTACATTTCAAATACAAATTATTAAAGTTGATGTAATAAATCGAAAAAAATCATCATTCCCGCTACCGTAATCAAGGATATCGTAAGGGATCTGGATGAATTTTTACATGGTCACCCGGGTGTAATCTAGAAAACACAACAAACTCATCCCACCCCCAAAAAAATAGTATGATCGCGACCTTCGTCTCTAGTCACTTGCGAGTGTCAATTTGTTACTAGTGAAGGTTGCGCATGTGTAGTACTTCAGGGGATTCCAAGTCGCATTCTAACACGCCATTGCATGTATTGCGGACATATCCACCGTATACACGGGAAACAACATTACAACACATAAATGTAAAATGAGCGATTTTAATACAAAAAATTTTAATATTACAAAACGTACTAGGTTTTGAAAGTCCCGAATATGTTTTGTAAATGTCTATTCGAAAACTCTGCTGGGAAAAAATGCCCCTGTCCGAGGGATACGATAATTCACCCTTCGAGTAACCTATCCCAGGGCCCTCCCCTTAACAAAAAATATCTAATACATTCATGGGAGATGGTATAAAATGAACTTTATTTGTGGGACGAAGATTGTTGTCACGCAAAAATTGTTGCAAACCTCCGTCTAGGTAGTAGGTGTCATCTATTTTGTTTACATAAACGCACCATTGATTCCCATGGTCGTCCTTCAGATACACAGAATTTGCTAACCCGAGACCGTAATATATAGGGATACATTGTATTGGACGTGATCCGTTAGAGAAGTAATACTTCATGGTCCTTAGTCATAAGTATTACTTCCTCAATACTATTTTAGAATCCTTAGGCCTTATGTCTCCATTTGATTCTAGCATGAATGGAGCCACGTTTTGACTCGATCGATGCGTTGCTTTTAATCGAGTAATCAATACGATCGGTGATCGGATGTAGCGTCCCTATCATGGCTTGAATGTGAGAGGCATTGTAAGGAATTTGTCCTCTCTATTATTAGAGAGAGATATCCATGGGGCCCCTCGATAGGGAAAGAGCTGTTTAAATGCATGGCCGTGCTTTCAAATATATTTGATAAAGTGGTTATCAAATGCTATTTGTCAAACATGATCTACACGGAGATCGAGCATAAATACAATTAAGCTTAATAAGGGTGACGACCACCATGCCTTATGCTTAATTAGAATATCGCGAGACAAATGGATTAAATAGCTGATGGATATTAGGTTCCGTTGTATATTCATTCACTTTGGGTAGTCACAATGTCCTGCTAGGGACCGCTTGTGATTTATGAACTCACACTACAATTAAGTGTTTTTTCATTGCCATTGTGATATGAACCTACAGGGTCACACGCATAGATGAGCTAACAAGCTTCATGTCCAGATTCAATGAATCTAGAATGTGTCTAGGTTCATTGTATCTGACATTCACTTTTCTGACATTCACTTTTCTGAGAATAATAAAGTGTTATTATTCGAATTAGAGATAAGGGGCATTTTCGGTATAGCTGGAATTACGTGGGAGTTATTATCCGATAAAGACTCCCACTACCTGCAGAAGTCTAGTGCACGTGGGAGGATGCCGTTTGGATCCGAAAGTCCACTGCTGAACTTGGTGTGGTACCTATCATTGCGAATGCGATTGATCTCTATAGTGATAACAATGGGGCCATATCTCAATCAAAGGTACCACGATCTCAGCAAAGGTCCAAACATATACTGAAGTGGTATCACCTAATCGAGAGATTATGGATAAGGTGATGTAAATATTTGTAAAGTACATACGAACGATAATATCGTCGATCCACTAACAAAACTGCTTACACGGCATCAACATGATCGTCATACTTGTAGCATGGATATTAGATACCGAGAGAACTGGTCTTAGAGATAGTTCTTATGTAAGTATGCAGTGAAAGGTAAGGTTGTTGTCTTTAGTGCAAGTGGGAGATGTATCTATTCTTCATTTTGATGAAATATTAAATGAAAAATTCCATTGTTATATTGTATTACTAATGTGCAATTGTATTAAACATAATAACGTCATTTGAGTAGTTATTATAATTGTTATATTGATCTATTCTAAATGTTACTAATCAATCATTATTGTGGAATGCTTAGGATAACAATAATGTGGGAGACTTGTATGTGTCGTGATTAATATTGGATATTTAATCAACGCATGGGTATATGATACTGGACTGACCCGCTATAAGAAACACTTCATGGATTGTTATATAAATGTCAACAGTGTTTCTTATTGTGATTCTGTTTGTATATGAATCCTTCGACTTGAAATCACACAAGATTTCCTACACGGCTAATGGTATGCTTTGATGGTGTCAAACGCCGTCTGTAAATAGATGGGCTATAAAGGCATTTGTTGGGTGTATTTATGAACCATGTGTAGGATGATGTGTGATATAGATAGAGGATTTGTCGCTCCTATATAACATTAGTGATAGCTTGAGCCCCTTGATGGAGTGAGACTAATTAATGCCCATGAACAAGTGAATTATTATGAGATATTAATGTCATTTGATTAGTCTACTCGCAAATCAAATGACATTCTCCACGACTTTTGTTCAATCTAGATATCAAGGACAAAAGGGATTAGTATAGAAAGTCATAACAATGAATACTTGAATCATCGAAATATTTGTCAATTGGGAGTAATGATGTGTTGCAAGATACCCTTTATTACTGATGACAATTGTTGCCACGACCAACATAAAAAATACCTAATGGGTCGCACACTATTATCAATTAGATTGATCTTGTTGGAATTTACATTTGATGTAGGTGCTCCAATTCGATTGGGCAGTTAATTAGATTGGACCGACCAATACTCGATTAGTCAAACCAATCCGGTTGAACCAGAACTGGTTTATTGAACCAGCAAACCGGTACAATAACTGGTCAAAACTCGAGATGTGAGAGTCATGTGAGGGGTTGTGTATAGTGGGGGTTATGGGAGATTATTTAGGGGGAAGTGGAAGTAGTGCGAGAATTAATTTTCACCCGACTACTTCATTTGCTCTTATTATTATTCAATTGTTGAATTAAATCCCTCTCCCTAAAAATACCGTGGCTGTCAATTTTTAGATTGAAAATCAGCCCCAAAATACACAACTCCAACAACACAAAAAGTTAGACGAAAAATTAGATTTTCCGTTCTTCATTTTTCCGGTTTTTCTTGAACCAATATTCTTAATTCCTGAAGATTGTCTTCATCCTTGGGTGTTCTTTGACTAGCAATAGAGACGTTAAGAACAAGTTTAAGTTGATCGTGTGGATACCGCTAGAGACAGGAGTCAATAAAGATCGATTGTTGTTAGTGATTCCGTAGCAAACACAAAACATAAACTGTTCTTGTCATCTTGTAAAATAAAGGTAATTACCCTATTTCAATGATCATGGTTCTTACTCATGAATGATCCTATTAGAAACGGATTCCACTTTTACTTTCCGTTACACTTTGTTTCGGAATCCGAATTTCTTTCTTTTAGTACCATGAAGTCTATCTTTTCGTGGATTTTTCCTCAATGAGTCCTCTAGAATGATCTTTGATATGGCATCCAAGGAGTTGTCCAATATTTTGAACACTTCTTGCTCTAGCACAAGTTGCCTCATTATTAATATTTTGAACACTTCTTGCTTTAGCACAAGTTGCCTCATTATTTAAGATCTTGTGTTCCGACCCGACCTTCATACATGACACAAGTTGCCTCTTTATTTAATATCATGGTTTCTGACCCGATCTTCATACATGGACAAAGTTGTCTCATTAATTAAGATCATGGGTTCCGACACGATCTTCATACATGGAATAAGTTGCCTCAATGTATAGGATCCGGGGTTCTAACTCGATCTTCATACATGGCATAAGTTGCTTCATTATTTAAGACATTGGGTTCCGACCCGATCTTCATACATGACATAAGTTGCTTCATTATTTAAGATCTTGGGTTTCGACCTGATCTTCATATATAGCACAAGTTGCATCATTATTTAAGATCCTCAGTCTCGACCCAATCTTCCGATATGTAACAAGCTACCCTGATTATCTTAGGATTATGAGAACAGCCCGACCATGACAAAGTCTTTGGGGCAGTAAGATATTGAGCCACGTTATACTCATGCAAATTATCAGATACCTGACAAACTCACAGAAAACGAAGAATATGAAGCAAACAAGGTTAGATTTGGGTACAATATGAGGTGATAGTGTAAAACACAAGAGGGGGGGGGGGGGTGAATTGGGTTTTGGTTGTAAAGTCCTACTTTGTGTGGGCAAGTTGTAAAAGTCCTACTTTGTGTGGGCAAGCTCTTTGTGAGTTTTGAGTTGTGGTTGTGTTGTAAAACTCTTAGTGAGTTAGCCACAAGTGTAAACATTCTTCTTAGTGAAGTTGTTTAAAATCCTTGGGTGCGACTCAAGGTAGTGGATGTAGATTCTGAGTGAGTCGAACCACTATAAATCCTTTGTCTTGTTATTGGGTTTTGCTTTGCTTTTAATCGTCTTGCTCAAACTTACACTTGCATTGCAAAGCTTAGAAAAAGTTTACAAGATTAGTTAAAACCCAATTCACCCCCCCTCTTGTGTTTTACAATTGGTATCAGAGCCTCGTCTTCATCTTTAGCTTAATAGCTTGAAGAAAAGATTAATGGCCGAATATTCTGCTTTAGCATACCAAGAGGGGTCTTGCACCGATAGACCACCACTTTTTGATGGAAATAATTTTGATGCTTGGAAAGACCGATTCAAGATATATGTGTGCTCCATAGATTATTCTTTATGGCATATATTTGAAGAAGGTCCATATGTACCTATGAAGATGGTGGATGGTGTTCTAGTGCCAAAACTAGATAATGAGCTAAATGAAGTTGAGTCCAAAAAAATGACTCAAAATTATAAGGCAATGAACATTCTTAGTTGTGCCTTGAATCCGGATGAGTACAACCGTGTCCTTGGAAGCAAATCCGCCCACTCTATGTGGAAAATGCTTGAAGTCAATCAAGATGGGAGTGGCGATGAAGAAGAAGAGGAAAATGCAAATATTTGCTTCATGGCATTGGGTAATGAGGTACATCTTTCTCCCTCCACTTCAAATTCTTTTGATGATGATGAGGATGATTCTAATGAGCTTTTAATTGATATGTATGATCAATTGAGAAAATGTGCAAATCAAAACAAAGCTATGAAGCTTAAAATTGAATCTTTGCTTGTTGATAACAAAAAGCTTTGTGATGAGGTTGATTGCATGAAAATTGAAAATGAAAAGCTTATTGCTACATGGAACACTTCCTCATTAAAGTATCTAGATGCTTGTGATAAATTGTCATCTTTAGAAAACAAGCTTGTTGAATTTGATCTTTTGAAAAACAAAGTTAAAGACCTTACCTTTCTTGTTGAAAACTTTACAATGGGTAAGAAAAATCTTGATCAAATTCTTGGCATGCAATGTGCTTCTCTTGATAAACATGGCCTTGGTTATATTGCTAAACATGTTGATATTACTAGCTCTTCGCTTAAACCTAAGAATCATGTTGTAAATGCTAGAATGTCACATAGGCTAAGTAGTTATCTTGTGAATGCTCACAAATCTTCTAAGCCACATATTCATTGCTCATATTGTGGAAAACATGGTCACTCTTATGTTAGATGCCATGTTAAGAAGAAGATTGAAAGGGGAGTTAAAACGGTTTGGAGAGTTAAGCGTACTTTAACTAACCCCAATGGACCCAAACAAAAGTGGGTACCAAAAGTTACTCTTTCCTTGCTCTTATAGGTTCTTGTTAGTTAAAGGGAAGCTCCGGCTCTATGATGTTTCAATGTGTATGATTTTATTACATAACCGGAGAAAAAGAAGTGCTTATGAAAGGTGTCAAATCTCTTTGCAATGGAAATATCACTTTGGTGATAAAGCTAAAGATGAGTATGATAAAGAAGATTGAGAAGCTCAAAGAACTCATTGAAGGAACTCAAAGTGCAAAAGCATTCATCAAATTCAATGAGATATTACTAAACTCAATCTCTTTCAGTTCCTTGAACAATTATTGATCTTACTTTCCATATAATGTTCAATTGTTCTTGAAATGGGCACCTTGGAGATTTTATAACATGTTTTGCTCTTCATATGTTTTGATTGTTTTTGAGCATGTTATTAGAGAGCTTAATGATTTGATCTTTGTGATGAAATCTCCTTTTTAACAACCCCCCTCCCTCTTTTATTTAGTGTCTTATGCTTTGGGGGAGTTTGTATATGCTATGTTTAGTTTTTACTTGATCTTTATTGCATATAGGGGTGTTGTTGTGTTTATATTCAAGTCTATAGCATTAATCTTATTTGGTTGATCGTCTAGATGCTTGACTTAGGATGTAAACTCTATATGTGATGTATGCTCAATTGTCTTATTTTACATCACATCACTTGTTGGCTTGCCTTTCATCTTTTATATCTTATAGCCAACTTGTGTAAGTTATTTTGGAAGTTATATGTGTTATAAATGTTTATGTCTTTAATTGGTATCACATATACTCTCCCTTAATAACTTTGAGATCATATTCTTCATTTTCTTATCCATTATGATCTCATTATAGTTTTTGGTTAGTATCACTTTAAGAGTTGCTACACTCATTTAGCTAACCATTAACTTGTTAGAGGAATGTACTCAAAGTGTTATCTTACACTTCCTCTACTTCTTTTGGTTGTGATACATGTGCTTAACTTATGAATTCATGGTATCACTTCCACTAGTACTTTGTTAGCTATATTTTCAAACGTGTGTTACAATTGGCTATATTTACAATTGGTATCATGTTTTACAATTGGTCAATTGGTATCAAACTTGGTTTTATCTCAAATAGCTAACATCGTATGTTTGATAAACGGGGAGATTGTTCTTAAAGGTTATATTCCCTATCTCCTTTGTTTTTAGCTTAGGTTGATATTCTTTTTGGACCATAAATGACCATCTTTAGATTTGTGTGTCATTATGGACTCTTTGTATTTAGAAATCAACCAAGCTTATTCAAAAAGATCATTCTTCAGAAAATTGGTGTATTAACTTTGCTTGTGCTATGAACTGTTTATGTTTCTGCAAGTACACTCTTATATCTTTGGAGTTTGAAGTCTTTTTGATTATGCCAAAGGGGGAGAAAATTGGTGTATGATTATTGGTATTAAAATTGGTGTATTATCCTTGCTAATCATTTTGCTATAATTGCTTATCTTTTCCTGGCATGTTTTGAGGGGGAGCTTATCATATATCTTATGTCTCAAAACATTTAAAATGGAAGGAAGGAGGAAAGGAGGTAGGTTGGGAAATAGGGCTCTTCTAAGAGTCCCTAGATGCAATGGCAAAAAGAACTTTTCATGCTAGTACTTTTGTCTTCATTGGTTTATCTTTTAAGCACTAGTCTTTGTTCTTATTTGTACTAAGATCTTTTTGCCATGCTTCCTTGTTCTTAATTGTCCATATTCTATCTTATTACATAAAAGTTTGTCATAATCAAAAAGGGGGAGATTGTAAGCCCTAAGGGCGAACAAACTCAGTTTTTGATATTGGACAAACTTTTGATGTTGTGTCTAATGATCTTAATCTTTGTGATAGAATATCGGAACTCATTATGGAAGCTCTAAGTACTTCAATCAAGTCATTGGTATCAAGATTCAAAGTTATTCAAGGCTCATTTATCAAGATTGAAGATTGAAGACTTAGGTTTGGTTAGTGTAGCTTTGTCGTCATTAGTCGTTATCTTATAAGCTCTAACCAAAGCTCTTATGAACATAAAAGTACAACACTCTAGTCTTGCATACACATAAACACGTTTTCAAAAGGCTAAGTTTTAAAAAGGATTCTTAAATGTGTTCATATCTCAAAAGCCTTTGTTTTCAAAGTATAAGTCCTTTAAAATGGTTTTCCAAATGTTCTTACTTGTTACCGTTTGGGAAAACCTTTTAGACTTCAAAAGATTTCAAAACGTGTGAAAAATCAACATCTCTCAGGCTCAGAAAAGTTCGGTCGACCGAGCTCAAAGTCGGATCAACCAAGAGAAAGCAGAGAGTTTGTGTGATTGGCTTGGTCGACCAAGATTGGAGTTCGGTCGACCTATGCACTGGTTCGGTCGACCGACCCTGGCTTTGGTCAACCGACCCTTGGTTCGGTCATCCGAGGTCTCGTTTCGGTCATCCGAACTCTGCGAGAAACTAGTCGTTATTTGACCGTTAAAGAGTCGTTTTTCAGCCATATTTTGAAATGTATATATACTCCAAAGCTTTAGAATGACTCTAACACTTACATAGGCTTGCAAAACATATTCTCATTGATTTCTCATCAAGTCTAAACACCTTCAAAGAAAAATGCACTTCATTGCCATGATCTAAATCATTCAAAGGTGAATTTCAAAAGCAAGACAAAGAGTGTGCTTCATATGTTCTAAGAGCTGAAATTGTTTGTGCTTCAAAGGTATATCTTTCACTTAGAAGAGTGAACAACCTTGTTCTTTAAACATTCTTAATTCCCTTTCTTAGTGATAGGGTTATTATTGTAAGTCCTACTTTGTGTGGGCAAGTTGTAAAAGTCCTACTTTGTGAGTTTTGAGTTGTGGTTGTGTTGTAAAACTCTTAGTGAGTTAGCCACAAGTGTAAACATTCTTCTTAGTGAAGTTGTTTAAAATCCTTGGGTGCGACTCAAGGTAGTGGATGTAGATTCTGAGTGAGTCGAACCACTATAAATCCTTTGTCTTGTATTGGGTTTTGCTTTGCTTTTAATCGTCTTGCTCAAACTTACACTTGCATTGCAAAGCCTAGAAAAAGTTTACAAGATTAGTTAAAACCCAATTCACCCCCCTATTGTGTTTTACAGATAGGTACATAAAAAAGGAGGGGAGAGGGAGAGGGGGGAGGGGGGGGGGACAAGGATAAGGCCTCGTGAAGGGATTCATGGGCGGAAACTCGTTCCAAACACCCATGAGTCTTCCCCTGAAGGATCCGCTCATACGTAAACGAATCGAAAAACCGAGAAAAGGACTTACATTTGTTGGCTCAAGAATCCGATTCTTGAATGAAAGATTCTGTCTTTAAGGCTCGGATGCAATGATCACCTTGAGTCCTCCCTTACGGTATTACTCCCTACCGGTATCCACGCGACGAAACGGGCGGCGAGTACTAACTCTTCTTTTTCTGAGATTCGTGAATTAGAGAGAAAGGGAAAGGCAGAACAAGAAATCTAATTTCTTGTGGTTTTGGTATTTCGGCTGAAAATGTCTTACCTTAGGGTTTCAGCCAAGAGAGGTTTATATAGGGAGTGAGAGGTTGTTTCCAGAACAACTCCCACGTCCGCTCCACCTCTTCTGGCAGTGGGAGTCTTTTACTCCCACGTACCCTAGACCTCTGCTGGTAGTGGGAGTCTTTATCGGATAATAACTCCCACGTAATCCTAGCTATAGTTAAATACCGAAATTGCCCCTATCTCTATTTCGAATAATGACGTTTTATTATTCTCAGAAAAATAAATGTCAAATACAATGAACCTAACACATTCTAGATTCATTGAATCTGGACATGAAGCTCGTTAGCTCGTCTATATATGCGTGTGACCCTGTAGGTTCATATCACAATGGCAATGAAAACACACTTAGTAGTAGTGTGAGTTCATAAGTCACAAGCGGTCCCTAGCAGGACATTGTGACTACCCAAAGTGAATGAATTTACGGCGGAACCTAATATCAATCCACTATTTAATCCCTTTGTCTCACGATATCCTAATTAAGCATAAGGCATGGTGGTCGTCACCCTTATAAAGCTTAATTGTATTTATGCTTGATCTCCAGGTAGACTGTTCCAACAAATAGTATCTGATAACCACTTTATCAAATACATTTGAGCACGGCCATTCATTTTGACAGTCTTTCCCTATCGAGGGGCCCATGGATATCTCTCTCTAATAATAGAGAGGGACAAATTCCTTACAATGCCTCTCACATTCAAGCCATGATAGAACACTACATCCGATCATCAGTCGTATTGATTACTCGATTAAAAGTAATGACGACTGAGTCAAAACGTGGCTCCATTCATGCTAGATTCAATGGAGACATAAGGTCTAAGGATTCTAAAATAGTATTGAGGAAGTAATACTTATGACTAAGGACTATGAAGTATTACTTCTCTAACGGATCACGTCCGATACGATATATCTCAATATGTTGCATCTATGATATGATTTGTACTCATTACACATGATTAGTAAAACGTAATCATCAATCAAACATCATACTAGTTTTATTTCATTGTAAACTAGAATACATAAAACTATGGACAACTAGAATAATAATTACATAAGCAAATGAGTTTTACTATCAAATCACGCATTTGATGTTCATAAGAAAAATTAACTATTCAGATGTGTAAAACACAAGAGGGGGGGGGGGGGAGTGAATTGGGTTTTAATTGATCTTGCAAACTTTTTCTATTCTTTGCAATGCTAGTGTAAGTTTGAGCAAGATGAATAAAAGCAATGCAAAACCCAACAACAAGACAAAGGATTTATAGTGGTTCGACTCACTCAGAATCTACATCCACTACCTTGAGCCGCACCCAAGGATTTTAAACAACTTCACTAAGAAGAATGTTTACACTTGTGGCTAACTCACTAAGAGTTTTACAACACAACCACACAAGAAAAACTCACTAAGAGCTTGATTGCCCACACAAAGTAGGACTTAACAATTTGCCCACACAAAGTAGGACTTTACAATTTGCCCACACAAAGTAGGACTTTTACAACAATAACCCAATCACTTAGAAAGGGAATTAAGAAAGTTAAGGAACAAGGTTGTTCACTCTTCTAAGTCAAAAATTAATACCTTTGAAGTACAAGAATTATAAGCTCTTTGAACATATGATGCACACTCTTTGTCTTGCTTTTGAAAGAATACTCTTGAATGATTTAGATCATAGAGATGAATAGTATTTTGCTTTGAAAGTGTTTAGACTTGATAAGATATGAATGTTTATTGTATGTCCAAGTCATGGAATGATTCTCAAGCTTTGGAGTATATATACATTTCAAAATAGGCTGAAAAACGACTCTCCAACGGTCAAATAACGGCTAGAAAACACAGAGTTTGGTTGACCGAACATAGCACCTCGGATGACCGAAGCTCACTTCGGTTCAACCTTTCCCAGGGTCGGTCGACCGAACCACCACTTAGGTCGACCGAACCAGCCTTTGATCGACCGAGGCATAACATCAAAACTCTCTGTTTGTGCTCGGTTGATCCGAGGTAAACTCGGATGATCCGACCCCTGAGCTGATTTTTCACACATTTTGAAATCTTTTGAAGTCTTTTGAAGTCTAAAATGTTTTCCTAAAAGGTAACAAGTAAGAACACTTGGAAAACCATTTTAAAGGACTTAGACTTAGAAAACAAAGGCTTTTAAGATACGAACACATTTAAGAATCATTTCGAAAACTAAGCCTTTTGAAAACGTGTTTATGAAAAACATGCAAGACTTGAGTGTAGATCTTATGTTCATGAGAGCTTTGGTTAGAGCTATATAAGATAAAGACTTATAGAGACAAAGCTAATCTAACCAAACCTAAGTCTTCAATCTTCAATCTTGAAAGATGAGCCTTGAATAACTTTGAATCTTGATACCAATGGCTTGATTGAAGTACTTAGAGCTTCCATAATGAGTTCCGATATTCCATCACAAAGATATAAAACATTAGACACAACATCAAGTGTTTGTCCATTATCAAAAACCGAGTTCGATCGCCCTTAGGGCTAACAATCTCCCCCTTTTTTATTATGACAAACTTTGATGTAATTAAATAGGATATGGAAAATTTAAGTACAAGGAAGCATGGCAAAAGGATGTAAGAACAAATAAGTGTTAAAGCTAAGTGCTTATAAGATAAACCAAGATAAAACGAGAAACATAAGCACTAGCATGTTAAGTTCTTTTGCCATATGCAATAGGGACTCTTTGAAGAGCCCTATTTCCCAACCAACCTCCTTGCCTCCTTCCTTCCATATAATAGCATTCTTGTGTGTAATATACATACCTTAAGTTTACACAAGAAGCTAACTTACCATTTTCATCAATGTTGATGTGAGTGCTAAGGATCCTATTATAAAGAACAAGCTCACTCAAACATTAGAACTATCAATGGTTTGTTATCATCAAAACAACATAGGATATTTTGCCCTTCAGACTAACAAGATGAAATGCTCAAATAGATATAAAACGTACAACATATGCTAATGGTCCTAGGGCATTACTAACACCTCGAACCCCGAAGATTGGCAGAAAACAAATGTCCCTGGGCAAGAGTGAAGGATCTTATTAAGTCCAATCTCAGTTCGACAAAGATAAAATATGGATGATATTCCCGGGTGATAATATATTGGTAGGCTCAATACTTAGAGTCACAAAAATAAGAGTTCAGAAAAGACATGAAGGCCAGAAAATATGGCTACAGGAAAGTTACTCAAGCATTGAATGGAAACAAATCATTTGGAAGAAGAAAAGCTTATATTAACGAAGCATAGATACAAAAAAAAAAAGACTGCAAAAGGCAGAGGCCCGAAAAAAAAATTATTATTACAAAAGGCTTAGGTAGGACATACAGTTCATCAACATTGGCCAGAAGGACCAGCTACATTTGGATCTCATTCAATAGAGTCAAGGGAATGAAGAGCACCATGACGTCTTGCCTCTTCAAAACACGTTTCCTTGGTCATTAAATCCTCAGTAGCCCCGAAGAATGTGGTAGAACCTTCAGCCATGGCATTAACTCTTTCAATACTGTCACTGAACTCCAGCTGCCTTTTTTTGCCCCGAGCCTCCACCATTATTGCCCACAAAGTAGGAGAAATGTGGTTAAGAACAGTCTGGATGACTTCAGCCCGAACGTCTTCCCAACACATGTACTTACTCACTTCGTTACGAAGTATAAGACCGGGTAAAGGCTCTCTACCAACCTGAACTCTAAGTAGCTTCTCTTCGAGCCAAGCAAAGGATTCTTCCCATAGTACAACTGTTGGAGTTTACATTTGATATAGACATTCAATTAGATTGGGCAGGCTCAATTGGATTGGGCGTTGGGAAAAATCGGACCCGGTCGACTGAGAGTTGTCTCGGGTCGACCGAACCGGTTTGTCACTTCGGTCTGCATTGAACCATTTTCTCCGGTCGACCAGATTAGTTGGACCAGGTCAAAATCGGCACATCAACATGTGTGAGGGAATGTGTATGCAATGTGAGAGTGCTTGTTGTGGGAGAGAAATAAGGGGAGAGTGGGGGTTAGTGGGTGATTCCACTAACATCAAATTTGATGAAGAATTGTTCTTTATTAGTTTTACCCTCTTAATTTTCTCTTATCATCTTTTGCCCTCTTCCTCATTCCAGCCAAAATATAGAAGAAAAAATATGGGATTTTTCTTCTTGATTTATACACACTTTCAAGAACAGTTAAGAGAAGAAAATATAATTTTCTCATCTCTTTGATTTTTGGTCTTTCTGAGTAACCTATACTTTGTGAATTCTGGAGAAACATGTTAGTAATCTTTGGAGCTCTTTGGATTAGCATCTGAGACGCGAAGAACAAGTTGAAAGGTTGGTGTGTGGATACAGGTAGAGACGGGAGTCTAAAGGCTGTCGTTGGTGGTTTAAGAATCAAATTTCGGTTATATTAATTTAGACAGAAGGTAATATTCCTAATCACGAGGTAATGGTTATTTCTCGTGATTTGATCTTGTTAGAAACGTAATCCCGCACTCTTTATTCCTCTGCGTTTTGAGGATTACAATTTCTTTCTTTCAATGGTATCAAAGCCAATAACGAGAACTCATGTACTTTGTTTATGTGTTATCGTGCTATAATAGTCGTTAATGCATATCATAGGATGTTACTTACCTTTGTACAACCTCTGGAAAGTCGTTTAAGTGTTAAACGAATTGTAAATTCGTGTTTTTGATTATTTCTACTTTATGGCAAAAGTTCGGTCGACCGGAAGAGGTTCGATGCAGACCGAACATGTGCTCGAAAATTGGATTTTTCTACTGCCTAGAATTCGACCGACTGGTGAGCAATCACGGTCGACCGAGGCTAGTATGTTTTGAAGCTGGTCGATCAGAAATGTTCTGGTTCGACCGAGATAGCCTTTGTTTACACTGTTTTGGGTTATTTCCTTATCGAGGTCGACCGAGAGTATGGCCTCGGTCGACCGGAAAGGGGCATGCAATGTATTTGTATTTTTTACATGTTTGTCGGGTTATTTGAGGATGGTGCATAGTAATATCCTTTGACCTAGTGGGTTTTTATTATAATACGGCATGCGTGTCGTGCCTTATCTATTCATTTCCTGTTATAATTCTAATCTCAAATGTAACTTGAGAATTCTTTCAATTATGTATAAGTATAGAATAAGACTTTAGGTTTTTACATAAGTAACAAGTGATGAAGAAAGGCGTCCATCAGATGGAGGAACCATAAGGAGGCGGAAGACAATAGATAGGTTTTATTGTTTTTCCACCTTTAGATTGACTTAGGATTTTCCGTTGGCTCGGAAAATCCGTATGTGGGCTATACTATGTCACGGTTTTATTTCCTGTTTTTGGCCTGAGATGCATGATTCATGTTTTACAACTTTGAAGCATGTGTTTAAGACGTATAATTATATTATATACCGTTTAGTGAGACAATTTAAAAATCCCTCTATTTTAAATATTAAGTCTATTGCCTTCCAAGCTGGGCCCTCGCTGAGGCCAATATCGACAGTAGTGTGAGCTTCCGAGCAGAATAAGCGCCTGTCTATCCTGGTGAGGCGCGAATGATAAGTTAGTGATATTCTTCGGTCAACCTTGGGTCATACTTAACCGAATTACCTCAATGGTTGAGAATATGTAGGCAAAAGGGTTGAGATGTGCATTTATGTACTGATGATTAATCGTTACCTACTTAACCAACCAAGAGTCACATAATTGATGTGATTAGCAAATGTTGCTTACCTAAAGCGTCTTCTTGAGTAAAGTAGCCAAAGCTTACTTGAGAATGATGAAATATGGATCTTGGTCCTACTAGAAAGTTTTGAACTTTCTGAATGAATACTTGAGGGTTATTCATTTGAAGAAAATAGTGGGAGGAATCATTAAATAAAGTCTTTTTAATGATTTTAAAATATGACAACTAAAATTTTGCAAACTCTTCTCTATAGATATAATGGCAAATGCAATCGTTGCATCAAACTCATTATCATTGCGAACCATCCTTGAGAAGGAAAAACTCGAGGGAGGAAACTTTCTCTACTGATACAGAAACTTTAGAATCGTTCTCAAGCACGAGAAAAAGCTGTATGTTCTTGAGGAACAAATTCTTGACCCACCAGCCGTGGGGGCTCTGACCGCTGAAAGAAATGCTTATGGTAAACACTTAGATGACACATTATACGTGTCTAGTCTTATGTTAGTGACCATGACCTCTGAGCTTCAAAAGCAACTTGAGAAAAGGGGAGTTTTCGATATGATTAATCATCTTAGGCAACTCTTTCAGGGTCAAGCCTGCCAGGAGAGATTCGATGTGTCGAAGTTTCTGTTTCAGTGCAAAATGGCAGAGGGAACACTAGTTGAAACTCACGTTGTAAAAATGATAGGCTATATTGAGAGCCCCGAAAGATTGGGATTTTCTCTTGGTCATGAGCTATCCACTGACTTGATTATGCAATTGTTTCTTGAATCATTCAGTCAGGTTGTATTGAACTACAACATGAATGAGATAGAAATAGGCAAGTCCTAGGCCATTTACATGGTCAATAACAACAGGGGCAAGGGTTTTGGTAAGCCTAATGGCAAGCCTTCGGGAAAACTTGAGGGCAAACCTAGCCATTTGAGAAAGCACTGAAACCCAATGGCGTTGTGGCTAAGGATGGAAATTGTTCCATTGTGGATAGAAAGGCCATTGGAAGAGAATCTGCCCTAGTTTTCTTGCCGGGAAAAAGCTTGGAAAGGGAGAAAATGTTGCTTCTGGTTCAGGTATTTATGTTATTAAGATAAACTTGTCTACTACTACTTCCTCATGGGTATTAGATTCCGGATGTGGTTCTCACATTTACATGATTGTCTAAGGACTACAAAGGAGTAGAGAGCTGGCAAAAGGCGACGTAGACCTACGCGTTGGCAATGGAGCAAGAGTTGTTGCATTAGTTGTAGGAACATATAGTCTTAGTTTTCCTTCTGCAATTGTTCTAGATTTAGACAGTTGTCTTTATGTAACTACATTAACTAAGAATATTATTTCGATCTCTTGTTTGGACAAGATGGGTTTTGATATTCATATTCAAAACCAACGAATGTCGTTAGCGTTAAATGATATCTTTTATTCTAGTGCTACTTTAGTGATTGGTTTATACTTGTTACATCTAGATTCATCGATTTATAACATAAATACAAAGAGGATAAAGACTAAAGAGTCAAATCTTATATACCTCTAGTATTGTCGCTTAGACCATGTAAACGAAAACTGCATTTCCAAATGCCATAAAGATGGGTTGTTGGAATCATTTGATTTCTAATCATAAGATACATGTGAACCTTGTTTAATGGGTAAGATGACTGCGTCTCCTTTTCCTAGAACTGGAGAACGAGCAAAGGATTTATTGGACATATTACAAACTGATGTATGTGCTCTATTCAATATCCATGTAAAATGTGGTTATCTATATTTCATTACTTTTACTGACGATTTTAGTCGTTTTGGATACGTGTTTCTTATGAAATACAAGTCTGAGGCCTTTGAAAAGTTCAAATATTATAAGAATGAAGTCCAGAAACCAGCTTCGCAAAAGTATTAAGATGCTTTGATCTGATCGAGGTGGGGAATACTTAAGTCGAGAATTCCGTGACTATCTAAAGAGTTGTGGAATTGTTTCAAAATTTTCTCATCTGACTACTCCTCAATGGAATGATGTATCCGAAAGGGAAAATCGAACTCTATTAGATATGATTTGATCAATGATGAGTCACGGAGTCTTCCTAACTCCTTTTGAGGATATGCTTTAGAAGTAGCAGCTTTAACACTATACAGAGTTCTATCTAAATCTGTTGAAATGACACCATATTAGATATAGACTGGGAAGCATCTTAGTATGTCTTTCTTAAAGATTTGGGGTTGTGAGGCGTTTGTGAAACATCACGTTTTGGACAAGCTCAGCCCAAAGTCGGTCAAGTGCATTTTTTTGGCTATCCTAAGGAAACTAAATGGTACTACTTCTACATTCCTAACGAGAACAAAGTGATTGTTGCTCAAAAGGGAGTTTTTCTGGAGAAACAGTTTCTTTCTAGGAAAACAAGTGGGAGCGCCACGTGGAACTTAATGAAGTATTGGAGCTTGGTTAAATTCCAAGGGAACTTGGTGAAGTTCCAAGCACAAGTGACCAAGTGGAATTGGAACAGGATACACAAGCTATTGTGGAGCTAGTTCCGAAAACAAAAGAATTGTGTAGGTCTAGTAGAGTTCGTACATCACCCGAAAAAATTTGATTTTTCATAACAGAACATGGAGATGTTATGTTTATTGATCACGATGAACCTTCAACCTACAAACAAGCTTTTAGAAGCTGGAATCGACGTTTTATCAAGAGTGTTACCTTTTGTTTGCAAAATATTTAGTGGAAACTCGGTGATATTCCTAGTTTTGTATGTAGATGACATACTACTTATATGGAATGACATTCTAAACTTGGAATTTGTAAAGGTCTGGTTGGGGCAATGTTTCTCGATGAAAAACTTAGGTGAAGCAAGTTTCACCTTAGGAGTCAAGATCTATAGAGATAGATCACGTAGACTTCTAAGCCTAAGTTAGAGTACATATACAGATAAAGTGTTAAATCGGTTTAGCATGTAAGAGTCTAAAAGTGCCTTTGTCCTATATCACTTGGTACTGGATGAGAAAGAACGCATGAGTAAGATTACATATTCTTCGGCAATTGGATCTATCATGTATGTCATGTTGTGTACTTGCCCAGATGTCTCGTATACTTTAAGTATAAAAATCAGATACCAGTCAACTTATGGTGAACGTCACTGGATAGCCATCAAGAACATCCTTAAGTATTTGCAAAGGACTAATGACATGTTCTTAATCTATGGTGGGGAAGACGAGCTCATTGTAAGTTGTTATACTGGCGCTAGTTTCCAAACCAATATAGACTACTTGAGATTGCAATCAGGATATGTGTCTTGCCTAAACTACAACCAAAGTCGAGTATATAGCTACATTAGATGATGCTTTGAAGATTTGGATCCAAAAGTTCTTTTGATGAACTTGGTTTGGTATACCTAGCATTTTGAATGTCGAATGTGATTGATCTCCATTGTGAATGGAGCCATACATCAAAAGAACCACGGTCTCACTAAAGGATCAAACATGTACTGCGACAGTATCACCTGATCCATGAGATCATTGATAGAGGATATGTGAAGATTTGCAAAGTTCATACTGACGGTAACACTACCGACCCACTGACACAACAACAGAATATCGTCGTACTTGTAGCATGGGTATAAGATACTAATACGACGTGTCTAAGAGATCGTTCTTTTGTATAGTACACACTAAAAGGCAAGATTGTTCTCTTTAGTGTAAGTGGGAAATTGTTGTATTTTCTTTCATGTGATGAAATATTAAGGCATGAATTCCATTATTAGTGTTTTAATTACGGCTGTGCAAATGTAATAGAACATAATAACGTCCTTAAATAGTTATGTAATTGTTACATTGAACTATTCTAAAATGTCCATTGTCAATCATTATTGTGGAATTTTGAGGACAACAATAATGTGTGGAGACTAGTATGTGTTGTGATTAAATATGTTATATTAAGTCAAACACATATGCATGTGATATTGGACAAACCCGACTATAAGAACACTTCATGGATTGTTATATGAATGTCAACAGTGTTCTTATGATGATTGTGTTTGTACTTAAATTCCTCGACTTGAGATCACAAAAGATTTCCTGCTTGGCTAATGGTATACTTTGATGGTGTCAAACGCCGTCTAAAACTAGATGGGCTATAAAGGTATTTGTTGGGTGTATTTATGAACCATGTCAGAATGAAGTGTGATAGATATAGGATTCGTCCCTTCTATATATCTGGAGTGATATCTTGGGCCCCTTGATAGAGTGAGACTAATTCATGGCCATGAACAAGTGAATTAATATAAGATATTAATGTCATTTGATTAGTCTACTCGGGAGTCAAGAAACTGACTGATTGGACTATACAAGTTTGACATACTCCGTGACTTGTGTTCAATCTAGATCATACTTGTGATTACTTGAATCACCTGGACTATTTGTGAATTGAGAGTAGTGATGTGTTGCTAGATACCTCTCATTACTGTTGACAATTATTGTCACGTCCAACATTGCAAATGCCTAAAGGGTCGCACACTATAATAAACTAGATTGGGCTTGTTGGAGTTTACATTTTTTATAGGTGCTCAATTAGATTGGGCATGCTTAATTGGATTGGGAGTTCGATTGGATTGGGCAAAACTGGACCCGGTCGACCGAGAGCTGTCTCGGGTCGACTGAACCAGTTTGTCATTCCAGTCGGCCGAGAACCATTTTCCGGTTGACCGGATCAGTTGGACCGGGTCAAAACCGGCACATCAACAGGTGTGAGGGAGTGTGTGTTCAATGTGAGAGTGCTTGTAGTGGGAGAGAAATATGGGGCGAGTGGGGGTTAGTGGGTCATTCCACTAACACCTCATTTGATGAAGAATTGTTCTTCATTAGTTTTACTCTCTTAATTTTCTCTTATCATCTTTTGCTCTCTTCATTAATCCAACCGAAATATAGAAGAAAAAATCTGGGATTTTTCTTCTTCATTTTTCCACACTTTCAAGAACACTTGAGAGAAGAAAATACGATTTTCTTATCTCTTTGATTTTCGGTCTTTCTTAGTAACATATACTTTGTGAATTCCGGAGAAAGGTGTTTCTAATCTTTGGAGTTCTTTGGACTAGCATCAGAGACACGAATAACAAGCCAAGAGGTTGGTGTGTGGATGCCGGTAGAAACGGGAGTCTGAAGGCTGCCGTTGGTGCTTTGAGAATCAAATTCTGGGCAGAAATTTTGATTCTATTAATTTAGACAGAAGGTAATATTCTTAATCACGAGGTAATGGTTCTTTCTCGTGAATCGATCATTTTAGAAACGTAATCCCGTGCTATTTTATTCCGCTGCGTTTTGGGGATTGCGAATTTCTTTCTTTCAACATCATCTTCGGTTAGAGCCTTGATTTGTTCCATCTAGTTAGCCTCACGCTTCTCCATAACACTCAGTTCTCCTCGAAGATTGTTATTTTCCCCGAAGATCTCATCTTGCACTCGCTCCGCGGTCAAAGCCCGTTCCACAACCTTGGTCACAAGACATTCGGATGCAACAACTTCGATTCCCACCTCCCAACATCCTTTGGACGCCTCGTCCATCTCAAGCTCAATCTTGGGCATTTTGGTCACGAGCCGTATATTTCCTTCTTCAGCTTTCTCCAACGGAGTCCTCCATTAATTCTTGGGGCGGGTCAACCAAGCTTGTAGTTGCAGTATGAAAAAGTCCGCTCACATGAGGACACAAGTGCAAATGTCAATATGATTTCCACCGAAAAAATATACAAGGGCAAAGCCCAGGAAGAAAATACAGATCACAAACCTGCCGATGAGAAGATTCCATCATCTACAAAGCTAGTCCAAGTTGTGCCTCCATGAACCCACCCTGGACTTGGATAGCCCCGGAATTCCCCTTATTTTTCTCTCGGATCGAGGTTACCCCGCCGCGTCCTCTCCCTGCTGGTGGTGTAGCCACTGTAGTAACCACTACATGAAAAATGTTCTTTAGTGATAGCAAAAACTCGTCATAAAATCATAAAATGTAGTAATTAAAACCCTTTAGTGAGAAGACAAAGTTGTCACAACGGCGTCACTAAATCAACGTCACTAAAGGTTTTTTATGACGACATTACGTGTCGTCACTAATAGTTGTCCTTCAGTGACAACTTAAATATCGTCATTAAACATTGACACGCATTAGTGACAACAAATATTGTCACTAGATAATACTATTTAGTGACAAGTTTTCAGTAACAAGATATTGTTGTGACTAAAAGTAAATGAAAAAGTTTAAAAAATATAAAAATAATTAATTTGCTGGGCCCATGCCATGGGTAGTTAAGCTAGCGGCAACCTGTGTTGCTGACTAGACACATGGTGTCCACTTTGGACAAGTGTTGAGCCTACGTGGCATGTATTAAATCACAAAACAAATTTGTCGATGCAAAGATTTGAACCTCCGATCTCTTATATAGAAGTCAAGTGTTCAACCGCTGAGCTGAAATGATATTTATAACCTGTTTTCTCTTATTTAATATTTATACAAAATCTCATGCGAATTTTCATAAAATTTATATCGAAATGTTTCAAAAACATATTTAAATTCTAATTTGTTACTTAAAATTATTTAAATTTGACACATGTAAATGATAACTTTGATTCACGTATAGTTATACTTACAAACGCGTACAAAAAAAATAAGTTTTGTATATATAAACTCAATAAGTCTAAGAAAATTACGTTTTGACAAATACTCTGGAATAAAACCATTAAAATCATCAATTAGAAAGTTAAAAATTAATGAAAATCATTTTTAGTAAAATTTAGTGACAACAAATTTTGTCAATGAGAAGAATGAATAGCGACAACGTAATGTTTTGTCACTATATAGCATATAGTGACAAGAAAAATGTCGCCACTATTACCTACAGATTTAGCGACAATACTTTTCAGTTGTCACTAAATTAAGACATTTTTGTTGTCATTAATATTAACACCTCTTTGTTTTTAAGTGACAACATTAACTGTTGTCACTATATGTGTACATTTAGTGACTAGAGTTTTTGTCGTCACAAGAATTCTTTTCACTAAAGGTCATTTCGCCTGTAGTGAGCTATGGATCTACCCCGGGATATACTGCCGCGACCAGAGGGCTGTGTCTAGGTAGTCACCTCGTCAGTACGAGCCAGAGGACGAGATAAAAGACTATTTAAAAGTTCCAAGGATAGACAAAGAGTAAAACTAGGATCTCAGGGCTCTCATCCTCCAACACGTCCGGACACCACATCTTTATTATCAGATCCAGAGATGCCTACCATCACTAAACGAAATGACATAAGAAGAAATACAATGGCAAACACACATGTTATAAGGGGTTACTACTACATACCCCTATTATGCCCAAACGACCAGCTCGAGTAGCAACCCTCTTCTCCCAAGACTCGGGTAAAGTTTCTCCAGACCCAACACGCCTCCACAAACCCCTTGTAGATGGCGGAGTGTCAGTCAAATATTCCACCACCCACAGGGAGATCATCACCTAGCAAGTAGAGAAGGAAAAGCTACTTTTATGAACTGATTACGGAGAGCAAACATGAACTAAAATAGGCACACGTGTCTCAAACAAGTTGTCCTCAATCACATGGGTTCGCGCCCAAGAAGGTTCAGGACCCCGAGAAGAACGACCAACCCTTGGCCTCCCCGTTTGGATATTACCCCAAAAAGGCATCAACTAAGCCCATACATACAAGGAGAAATCATATATTCAATATCAGGAAATACACAAACATCTATATATGGGAATCACGCAACAAAGAAAAAATACTAACGTAGGACTGGATAATCAGAGGAGCGCTGGTATATGAAGTCCTAAATAACTGGACTCCAAGACTTCCTCACAACAATCCCGAAGGCATATCTCCTCACGCTAACTAAAACCTCAGGTTCTACATCTGATTTAATTAGGGGGTTTGGAATTTCTGTGGACAGATTCCACTCTCAGGTAAATCCCGCTGGAGAAGGGCGGATAAAAAAGAAGTTCACCTTCCAACCATTGAAAGATGATGGCCCGTGAGATATCAGTTTCTCACTAGGGGCCAAAATTTTGTATTTATGAATAAACCCAGCCCATGCATTTCTTTACCTTTGGTGGTGCACTCTCCCGTACCTTAGCCACGGGGACTATTTCAAAGAAGCGCCTAAAAAGCTCTAATTTGGTGGGCACCCAAAAAGCATAGCACGGAAGGATGGAACAAGTTACACTCCTAACGAGATTAGAGCTTCGCTGACTAAGGTTCAAGAACTTTTTATGGGGAGGAATCGTCAATCCGAAGTTCTTAGAAATACATGGTGGAACATCCCAGAGTAGGACAACAAGCTCGCTCCTAGGGAAATGTGATTATATTTTCTACACCTGGTTCTACACCAGGGGCACTATGAACATTATTCCAAATTCTCTTAAGTCTGGACTCGTCTAAGATGGACGAAATTATAGAAGCATCATATTCATACAAGCTCCTCCAGTTATCCATTGTCGTTGCTGAGTTGGCTATAATTTGTGGAGTCCTATGTCAGTGAGACATTCTATTACCTATCATCCTACATATGTCCCTGGGAAATCTAATTGAAACGTCTCAAGAGACAATCTTCACATCACCATTAACCCCTTCTCAATCATCGGCCCAGGTTGTGGTTTATTGCATGACGGGACGAATCTTTTACCGGTCATTGTCGTCTTAAAAGAAACAGCAAAACTACTAACAACGGTGAATAAGATTTTCGTCAATGAAAACACTAAAATTCATAAACCAAAAGAAGTTCAAGACAAGTTCTTTTTGGTTTATGGGGGACTAGGGAATATTTCCGTTGCTTTGTTAAAAAACAACTGGAGAAGTGAAAGATTTGAAAGAAAACTGGTGATCGGAAAAAGACGACTGATCGGAGAAATGACAAAGAAGATGAACAATCGCAAAGGCGCAAAGACAAATGTTTCAAAAGGTGACCCTTTTACCAACACAATGATACGTATTTATAGTACAACAAAAGTAATTATTATGCGGCTATTTGTGATACACGTGGATGTTACATATTCACCGAAGATGGGACGATTTGCTATTTAAAAATTATAAAGCACATGTCTTATAATGGGAACCTCCGGGTATTGCTCAATACTCAACCCACAAGTTAATGATATTGATTTTTGGGATTAGTAGCATTCTCTATGTTAACTTTGGAGAATCTCTACCGAACCACTATCACGCTGGATTGTATATGGAAATAAGTCCCAAACCTCTACTTGGGCGTTTTTATTCAATATCTCCCCGAATCATAGCTTGGATTGGGACATACATGTACATGTACACTATACTCTGAAAATTATACACTCGAGGTATAGTTATCCGAAGATATTACTTACAAATGTATCATTTATGTGGACCTGAGGTTTAAGGTCTGATGGATTTTTTATCTCGTGCCTTCACTGTTATTGATTTATGTTAGTAGTGCCCTAGGACCATTAGCACATGTTGTGCGTTTTTGTTATCTTTTTGAGCAAGTAATTGAATAGTTAATTTTGCTTTTGATTATCAAATGTGTGATTTGATAGTAAAACTCATTAGCTAATGTAATTACTATTCTAGAAGTCCCTAGTTTTATGTAATGCTTAATTACTATGAAATAAAACTAGTATGATTGTTGATTGATGATCTTGTTTTACTGATCATGTGTAATGGATACAAATCATATCATAGATGCAATATATAGGGATACATTGTATTGGGACGTGATCCGTCGAGAAGTAATACTTCATGGTCTTAAGTCATAAGTATTACTTCCTCAATACTATTTTAGAATCCTTAGACCTTATGTCTTCATTGATTCTAGTATGAATGGAGCCACGTTTTGACTCAGTCGGACGTTACTTGTAACAGAGTAATCAATACGACTGATGATCGGATGTAGTGTCCTATCATAGCTTGAATGTGAGAGACATTGTAAAGAATTTGTCCCTCTCTATTATTGAGAGAGATATCCATGGGCCCCTCGACTGAGGGAAAGGCTGTTTAAATGCATGGCCGTGCTCAAATGTGTTTGATAAAGTGGTTATCAAATGCTATTTGTCGAAAGCAGATCTACCGGAGATCGAGCATAAATATAATTAAGCTTAATAAGGGTGACGACCACCATGCCTTATGCTTAATTAGGATATCGCGAGACAAAGGGATTAAATAGTGGATTGATATTAGGTTCCGTTGTATATTCATTCACTTTGGGTAGTCACAATGTCCTGCTAGGGACCGCTTGTGATTTATGGACTCACACTACTACTAAGTGTGTTTTCATTGCCATTGTGAGATGAACCTACTGGGGTCACACGCATAGAGCGAGCTAACGAGCTTTATGTCAGATTCAATGAATCTAGAATGTGTCTAGGTTCATTGTATCGACATTTGTCTTTCTGGAAATAATAAAGTGTTTATTATTCGAATTAGAGATAGGGGCAATTTCGGTATTTTACCTATAGTTTGGGATTACGTGGGAGTTATTATCCGATAAGGGACTCCCACTACCAGCGAAGTCTAAGGGACGTGGGAGTTGAGGACTCCCATTGCCGAGAAGGAGTTGAGGGACGTGAGAGTTAGTTCGGGAACAAACTCTCACACCCTATATAATAAACTCTTGGCCGAAACCCTAGACTTTAATGCTTTTTAGCCGAAATTAACCAAGAAACCCGAAATCGATTTCGATTTCAGCCTCTCCCTTTTCTCTCTAATTCCCGAAAAACGAAAAAGACGAAGAGCTAGCAATCACTTTGCCCGCTTGCGTCGCGTGGATACCGGTAGAGGGACTTTCCGCATGAGGGAGATCAATTGGTGGCGATTAGCATCCAAGAAACGCCATCCTCCATTCAAGAAGCGACTTCTTGAATCCGTAAAATGTAAGTTTTTACCGCTATTTTCGATTCGTTTCATATGATCGGATCCTTCAGGGGAGGATCCATGGGTGTTTGGAACGAGTTTCCGCCCATGAATCCCTTCAATTTAAAGACGTTAGCTTCAGGCATCTCACCCGAGGTCTTGAGGGGCTTTTGATGGGTCTTGGCCAAAGATCTACTAATGGTCCCTGGGTTGGACCCGACCCGGGTAGACCCACTCCGATATTATTTGACATGTGGTAATTAAACATGTCCGATTTATGTCAACTACTATAAAGTTCAACTTTTCATTGGAATGCATTTCCCCATTTCATATATGTCTATAACACTTTTATGGTAAGTGTACTTTTGATAGGTAACTACTATACTCACGGGATTTATCTACTATAAATACAAGGTATCAATTACTTCTTTGATTATTGTGATTTACTTGCTTACTAGACATTGAGTTGTTTCTGTGTCTCTTTCTCTCTAAAAATCTAACTTTAGCATCAGAGAGTGGTTGGGAACATACCCACCACCCTTTGACTGTGTTTTGTGTTACATGTTACTCTCTTTCTTGTTGAGACCCGTTTTCTTGCTTAGAAGACGGAGATCAGAGATTGGAACCCGTTTGTCCGGTACGTATCACAAGACGTGGACAAGAACTGGGCTAAAAAGTCATTGCACCAACCCACATTGATATCCCATTAATCCGCAACGACAGTTTCAGTTTCATCTCCAAAAGTGGGACTAACCACCTGATTAATTAGCTTTCCTCTAGCCAACCATGAATCTTTCCAAATCTAACCTTATTACCATGTTTGGCTAGAGGAAAGCTTCTCATATCAGACCACAACTCCATACGCTACGTGTCTGGACATTTAGCGTAAACAAAAGAGAAATACATCTGGGAGCCTGCAAAATTATTAATACGCATGGTGACAAGCTACTCTTTATCCCCGACACGTAGAAAGATCGAGTAGACCATCCCATATAATCCAAATTTTCCCCTGCCATAACCATAATCAAATCCAAGCTGAGATGCATAGACTGGAAGATCATCAATATGCAACATCGACTCTAATTAAACCATCAAAGACAATCCATAGTCGTGCTTAAGTTTTTTTTTTTTTACACGGGCTATCGATTCCATATATGTTGTACCCTGAACATTCCAAATAACAACATCCATTAAAAAAACAAACAAAGTAATAAAAGATAGGTCTAGTACCTAACATCAACAAGGGATGCTCATTTCTTAGCCAAGCGGATGGACCACCACTGGATGCTCAATCGTCAAATACCTTGATGCAATAGTCATATTATGTTGCGATAAATCCACCACCAAGTCTAACCCTTTCGGTTCACTTTGCACCACCGCTTGTTGGATTTCTAGGATGCGCAACGATTTCTCAAATTTTATAAACCCCGGCCACCTCGCTTTCGCTTCACCTTTTGCACCTGACACAATTCCATCAAATCATTCTGACATTGCGAAACCATCTACATCAATAGGGGTATTAGTTCCAATATTAATATTAAAATCATCCTTACCAAGAGGGATACATATTGACGTGGACAATTCTTGTAGAATAGAAGGCCGAACATGGATATCATCATTGCATGCATGGCTAAATGCATGTTGATCCGTGTCCTTCGAATCATTGATTATCTCCATTTTTTTGGGGGGGATGACCCGATTCCTTGGAGCCCCCTACCTGAAGCTCAACATTCACCAAATCATGATATTTTGTATGTATATTGTCCTTGGTAGCCCCCGTGCTGTTTTAAAATTTCGTACTTGGCATAGAGGCCCCTGATTCAACCTTGGAGTCCCCAACCTTTTGCCTAACCTTCACCATGTTAGTAGTGCCCTAGGACCATTAGCATATGTTGTACGTTTTATATCTTTTTGAGCATTTCATATGAATAGTAAATTTTGCTTATGAACATCAAATGCGTGATTTGATAGTAAAACTCATTTGCTTATGTAATTACTATGAAATAAAACTAGTATGATGTTTGATTGATGATTATGTTTTACTAATCATGTGTAATGACTACAAATCATATCATAGGTGCAATGTATTGAGATATATCGTATCAGACGTGATCCGTTAGAGAAGTAATACTTCATGGTCCTTAGTCATAAGTATTACTTCCTCAATACTATTTTAGAATCCTTAGACCTTATGTCTCCATTGATTCTAGCATGAATGGAGCCACGTTTTGACTCAGTCGTACGTTGCTTTTAATCGAGTAATCAATACGACTGATGATCGGATGTAGCGTCCTATCATGGCTTGAATGTGAGAGGCATTGTAAGGAATTTGTCCCTCTCTATTATTAGAGAGAGATATCCATGGGCCGCTCGATAGGGAAAGACTGTCTAAATGCATGCCCGTGCTCAAATGTATTTGATAAAGTGGTTATCAGATATTATTTGTTGGGACAGTCTACCTAGAGATCGAGCATAAATATAATTAAGCTTAATAAGGGTGACGACTACCATGCCTTATGCTTAATTAGGATATCGCGAGACAAAGGGATTAAATAGTGGATTGATATTTGGTTTCGTTGTATATTCATTCACTTTGGGTAGTCACAATGTCCTGCTAGGGACCGCTTGTGATTTATTGAGCTCACACTACTACTAAGTGTGTTTTCATTGCCATTGTGATATGAACCTACAGGGTCACACGCATAGACGAGCTAACGAGCTTCATGTCCAGATTCAATGAATCTAGAATGTGTCTAGATTCATTGTATCTGACATTCACTTTTCTGAGAATAATAAAGTGTTATTATTCGAATTAGAGATAAGGGGCATTTTCGGTATAGCTGGGATTACGTGGGAGTTATTATCCGATAAAGACTCCCACTACCAGCAGAAGTCTAGAGGACGTGGGAGTTGAGGACTCCCATTGCCGAGAGAAGTTGAGGACGTGAGAGTTAGTTCTGGGAACAAACTCTCACACCCTATATAAAGATCTCTTGGCCGAAACCTTAGATAACTAATGCTTTTCAGCCGTAATACCTTGATATCCAGAAAACAGTTTTCTGCCTCTCCCTTTCTCTCTCAAATTCCCGAATCTCAGAAAAATGAAGAGCTAGCAATCGCTGCTCGTTTCGTCGCGTGGATATCGGCAGAGGGACTTTCCGCAAAGGGAGATCAATCGGTGGCAGCATCCGATCCAAGAAACAGTTTCTTTCATTCAAGAATCCGATTCTTGAACCCAAAACGTAAGTCTTTTTCTTGTTGTTTTTGATTTGTTTTGTATGAGCGGATCCTTCAGGGGAGGACTCATAGGTGTTTGGAACGAGTTTTCGCCCATGAATCCCTTCACACCAAAGCATGATCTTGTCTCTGGTAGCCCCCATGCCGTTATCCATTTTCGTACCTGATACTGAGTCGTCCTTAGTGTACACTTTTCCAGTAGCATGACTTTACCGCGTGAACACTGAAACCCTCTTGCCCTTTTCTGTCTCCTCCATTTTAGGATTTGGTTTTGATATAATCTTTCTATTGTCCTTGGCCATTGGAGCCGCCGTATCCTGCATTGTTTGCATGACTATGAGTCATTTAAGTAGTGTAATAATATGGTAAATCCTCATAGGTTATGGATTTCCAGAAGCCTTTTTCAGTACGTGCATGTCTAATCCGAATCCGTGATGGTAGATCCTTCAAGACATCCAGTTCCACACAAACCTTAGGGCCTAGCCACATTAGGTCTTGTTAGTGCCGGTGTTGGCTCATCCAAAACCAGCAGTGTGCCTACCGCCGAAGCCCATGATAAACGTTTTCCTTGTGAAAAAGATGTAGCGGAAGTTCATGAAAAGCGATCTATGCCGGAATAACCGAGGGTTCTTCTGTGAGACTGAAATCGAAGGTCCATTTGAAAACTCGCATCCAAGATCAACATAATTGCCATTGTTCGCGTCGCCACAATCAACAATAATCTTCCTCCCGCGAGAAACGGATGATGACTTGTTGCGTGTTCATCCATCCGTTCCAAAAAGTTCCCTTGAACCAGTGGCAGAGCTTCATGGTGGCAGGAGGGGGCCTGTCACGGGTCGTCTCTTGAGGTTCTTAGACGCACCGTGATGTCGAGTGACCTTGGATCCTAGCCCCAAGTCACTCCCGGCTTTTGAAATAATCGAAAAGGGACAAACGCTTCACAATGGAAAATTCGTAAATAAACACAAAATAAATGGCACGGGACAAATTGCACGAAAATCACTTCATTGAATTGAATGCATATTTACAGAGTTTGAATGTACAATACGACGAGGGGGAGGAGTCGTTTGCATGAGATTACAATTGCTTGCTTGCTTGTGTGTATATTTTTGTTCCCCCTATAGGTGCTTAAAAAGCATTTGCCAAATGCCAGGAGTGTAGCACTTTTTTCCGAGGAGGTGGGAAAACTATCTACCTATGCTATACACAAGATAATAACAATATAGCTTGTGCATTATCTTCAAAATGTTGTATAAGGATGACCTGCAAAGTTTGGGCCCCTTTGAACTTCATTAGGATGCAAAACGGCGAGTGCCAAATAGTTGGCCTGGTATGCACTGCCGCAGCATTCTGCTGCATACTGGGCGGCTGGCTGGGGCGCAGCTACAGTGCTGCTGCTGGGCGGCTGGCCTATGCGCTGCTGCACGCTGTTGGGCAGCTGGTTGGGGCGCTGGCCTGGGCGCTGCAACACGCTGGTTGGGGCATGGCTGCCATGCGACGTGCACGCCGTTGGGGCCCACCAAGGTTAGCCGACGTCGTGCACCACATGGTAACTTCATGCGATGACTTAGTGTGCCGAGCATAGTCACGGTCGCTGAGAGATGCTATATTCGTGCGATCTGTGACATCCTCCTCCACTTGATTTGGCGACGCCCTCGTCGCCGTAACTGCTTTGTAGTCCTCTATCAGCGGTTTAAAGGATCTCATATCTGATTCTCTTTCCCAAGTGTCTTCTTCGGTGCCACGACCTTGCCAATGCACCAAGAATTCCATATAGTGCCTCTTACCCTCCTGGTTGTCCGAGCATCCAGGATTGCCTCGGCTACTTTCTTGCTCAATGTTGTTGAGGAGGGCGGATACCGTAGGGTCGTGTCAACCTGCTCTTGTATATTCTCATGATAAGGTTTCAAAAGACTGGGTGGATCTTCATGTCTGGCGGAAGTTCCACTTTGTAAGCAACTCCCCCAATCCTTTTCAATATAGGTACGGGTCCAATGTATTTGGGCATCACTCTCGTATCCAACCCTTTATTTCATTGAGGCTCTCTTTTCAGATGCCTTTTTACCATTACTTGATCTCCGACCTAAAACTCCACAAATCGCTGCTTTTGATCGGCATACTTTTCATCCTCTTCGTTGTCTTTTCAAGGCACATCTTCGTAAGTTCCACATTCTTTTTGCATTCTCCGGAGAAGTCCTGCGCTCGCGAAGACTTGGCTCCGACTGGCATGTCTGTAGTGTGAGGTAGCAGAGGCTGTTGGCCAGATACAATCTCAAAGGGGCTCTTGCTAGTAGCCGAACTTTTCTGTGCGTTGAAGCAGAGCTGCGCCACATCCAGAAGTTCGACCCAATTTCTTTGATTAATCCACACGAAGTGCCGCAAGTATTCTTCTAGCATCCCATTATATCTTTCAGTCTGCCCATTTGACTCGGGGTGGAATGCCGAACTCATGCACAGTTTAGTGCCAAGCCGCAAAAAGAGTTCGGTCCAAAATTTCCCTGTGAATCTCCAATCCCGATCACTGATGATCTCCCGGGGCACTCCTCAAAACTTCACCACATTCTGGAAGAATAACTTAGCCGTCTCTTCGGCCGTCACATATTTCGGTGCAGGAATGAATGTGGCATACTTAGAGAAACGATCAATCACAACTATGTAAGCCCTAAGGGCGAACGAACTCTGTTTTTGATATTGGACAAACATTTGATGTTGTGTCTAATGATCTTAATCTTTGTGATAGAATATTGGAAATCTTGTAGGAAGCACTAAGTACTTCAATCAAGCCATGTTCAAGATTCAAAGTCATACTATTCAAGGCTCATCTATGAAGATTGAAGATTGAAGACTTAGTTTGGTTAGTTTAGCTTTGTCGTCATTAGTCGTAATCTTTAAAGCTCTAACCAAAGCTCTTATGAACATAAGCTTCTCACTCTAGTCTTGCATACATGTTTTCATAAACACGTTTTCAAAAGGCTTAAGTTTCAAAATGATCTTTACATGTGTTCTTATCCAAAAAGCCTTTGATTTCATAGATAAGTCTTTTAGAAAAGTTTTCCAAGTGTTCTTACTTGTTACCTTTTAGGAAAACCTTTTTAGACTTTAAAAGACTTCAAAAGATTTCAAAACGTGTGAAAAATCACTTTGGAAGTTCGGTCAACCGAGCTCAAGTTCGGTTGAACCGTCGAGATACTGAGAGCAGAACAAACTTGGATCGGTCGACCATAGGGGTAGTTCGGTCGACCTATATGAGCTCTGTTCGGTCGACCGACCCTAGGCCAGTGGATCCGAAGTTGGTTCGGTCATCCGAGTGAAATGTTCGGTCAACCGAACTCTGTTTCTACTAGCCGTTTTTTGACCGTTGGAAACTCGATTTTCAGCCATATTTGAAATGTATTTATACTCCAAAGCTAGAGAAACATTGTGAGGCTTGCACATCAAAGTTTCATTGATTTCTTATCAAGCCAAAACACCTTCAAGGCAAAAACACTTCATCTCCATGATTTGAATCATTTAAAGGTGTTATTTCAAATGCAAGACAAAGAGTGAACATCATATGTTCAAGAGCTAAATTGTTTGTGCTTCAAAGGTATATCTTTCACTTTGAAGAGTGAACAACCTTGTACTTACCCTTTCTTTATTCCCTTTCTTAGTGATAGGGTTATTATTGTAAGTCCTACTTTGTGTGGGCATCCTTTGGTTGTAAAGTCCTACTTTGTGTGGGCAATTGTAAAAGTCCTACTTTGTGTGGGCATCTTCTTAGTGAAGTGTTTGAAATCCTTGGGTGCGGCTCAAGGTAGTGGAGGTAGATTCTAAGTGAATCGAACCACTATAAATCCTTTGTCTTGTTGATTGGGTTTTGCTTTAGCCTTTGTTCATCTTGCTTATACTTTCACTTGCATTGCAAAGATTCGAAAAAGTTGCCAAGATTAGTTAAAACCCAATTCACCCCCCTCTTGTGTTTTACAAACTAGAATGGTGGCATTGTCTCATACCTTCGGCAGTCCAGTGATGAAGTCCAAGGATACACTTTCCCAAGGTTTAGCTGGTACGGATAGAGGCTCGAGCAGTCCTCATTTCTTTTGTCTATCGACCTTGTCCTTCTGACACGTATATCAAGTCTTCACAAAATCTGAAATCTCATCCCGCATCTGGGGCCAATAGTATGCCCTTTCCACCAAGGCCATCGTGCGGTCTTCTCCTTGGTGTCCAGCCCACAGTGTACTGTGGCATTCCTCAATAATTTTTTTCCTCAAGTGTCCACTCTTTAGAACATAGAGACGATGACCTCGGGTCATCACAAGTCCATCGTCTACCTAAAATCGTCGAGTCTTTCTTTCTTTAATCATTGACATAAGCTGTTGTCCAGTGGGGTCATCTCGCAAAAACCCACGTGATTGCCTCTTTTATGCCCATGGAGAATTCGTTACTAGCCAAAGCTGAGAGTTGACTTGATGGAGCTAGTTCACCCCTTCGGCTTAGAGCATCAGCGAGCACATTTGTTGCACCAGTTTTGTATTCTAGCGTGAAGTCGAATTCCGCTAGAAGTTCTTGCCAACGGGCTTGTCGTCCCGTTAGTCTCTGCTGAGTCATGAAGTGGCTCACCGCAGTGTTGTCCGTCTTCACAAGGAAAGCAGCTCCCAATAGGTAATGTCTCCATACCCTCAAGCAATGGACTACGACAAGGAGCTCTTTCTCGTGCGCCGTGTACTTTCTTTCTGCTTCGCTCAGCTTTCTACTCTCAAAAGCTACGGGGTGGCCTTCTTGTACAAGCACCCCTCCGAGGGCAAAGTCTGAAGCATCAGTATGCACCTCAAATGGCTTAGTCATGTCTGGTAGGCCTCGCACCAGGTCAGTGGACATTTGTCTCTTTAGGTTCTCAAAGGCCAATTGACATTTCAAGTCCCAATTCCACTCCATCTTCTTCTTGAGAAGCTTGGTCAAGTGTAAGGCTATCTTGGAATAGTCCTTCACAAATCGCCGATAGTAGTTGGCCAACCCAAGGAATGATCTCAATTCGTGCACATTCTTCGGGGGCTGCCACTTGTCAATTGCCTGCATTTTCTTCTCATCCATACGAATGCATCCTGGTTCAATGATATGACCAAGGTGAAGCGCACTTGGACAACTTAGCATACAACTGGTTTTCTTTGAGGCGAGCGAGCACCACCTCCAGGTGTCCTGCATGCTCCTCCTAGCTGTTGCTATAGATTACAATGTCATCCAAGTATACGACCACAAATTGGTCCAAAAAGTCTCTCAAAACTTGATTCATCAAGGTGCAAAAAATTGCAGGAGCATTGGTTAGCCCAAAGGGCATTACCAGGAATTCAAATGCCCCATATCTCGTCACACAAGTGGTGTTCATTTCATCACCCTCCTTCACGCTTACTTGCCAGTAGCCCGAGCGAAGATCAATTTTGGAGTAATACTTCGCCTGACTCAGTTGATCAAAGCAATCAGCCGGCAGAGGTATAGGATACTTGTTCTTTATTGTGATCTTGTTGAGTGCCCGATAGTCCACGCACATGCGAAGAGAACCATCAGACTTATTTTGGAATATTACTGGGGCACCATAAGGTGACCTTGCAGGAATGATGATACCGGCCTCCAACAAGTTCGGGTTGAGACATACGATAAGGGGCCCGAGCAGGAGGTTTTGTGCCTGGGAGCAGCTCAATTTCATGATCGATGTCTCTCTTTGGTGCAGTTGCCGACGGAGTTCTTCCGGCATGACATCTTCGTACTTGTGTAACAACTGCTTCACCACCGGTGGTATTAACCTTGATTTCTCCTCCACCTCTTCCCAATTTAGGTAAGCAAGGAATGTTGGCTCTCCCTTCTTAAGGCCCTTCCCCAGTTGGAATGCAGACAGCTTGGTGTTGGCCGATTTCCCAACAATAACGGGCACAACATTCCCGTCAACAATAATCAAATCAGCATAGGGGAGCACTTGCGTCTTCTTATCCCTCATAAATTGGAGACCTAATTGTTAGAGGAATAACCGGGTCTAAAACAAGTTATGCAGCGGAAATAAAACGACCCGCCTCTAATAGGATCTTTCACGAGTAAGAACCTTAGACTACGGGATAGCATTATACCTTTCGAAGTGCAGAATAAGGCTGAAACGGTTTCAGTTGTAGGTTTGTTGTCACGAACGGAACGCCACCAACGCAGGCTCCGCCTCTCCCAATATCCACTCGATCTTCCGGGGATGGTCCTCTACCGCTTGGTGCTAGCCAACGCCTCGTAGAAGTCTTGAAGACACTCTTCAAGATGGAGTACATATATATGGTGGATATAGGACCTAAAAGAAGAACAAGAAACAGTTTTCTTACTTCTTTTCTATTAGCCAAAGCTAGAAAACAAGTATATAGAAAAGCTGTCTTTTCTTTCTATTCAAGCTCTCTTGAATGCTCTCTCTTTTTTCTCTCTTCTCTAACCTTTCAAAAGCTGGAGAATAATGACTTAGAATACTAGGAAAAATCAACATTTTTCTTAGTCATTCAAGGGAGAGTGGGGAGAGAGAAATGGGGAAGTGGTAGATCATGGAGGAAACCACTCCTCCACATTCTCCACCACTTCAAGCTCCTTCTAAGAGATAAGAGCTGAAAATATATCCAATTTTCCAGCCATAAGGTCGGTCCAAATGGGTTGGTCAGCCCAATCATATTGGTCGGCCCAACCCGATTAAGGGCCCAATCTAATCCCGGCCCGAAGCCCGACCCGACCCAATCGAATTGGCGCACCTTAGATTAAATGTACTCCAACAAGCCCAATCCAGTTGATCTATGAGTGCGACCCAGGAGGTATCTATGATGTTGGCCGTGACATCATATGTCACAGGTAATGAGAGGTATCTAGCAACGCATCATTACCCCCAATTCATAAATATTTGGTGACTATCATAATCACACCATTTGACATTTGTATTTAAATCCTTTTGTCCTTGATATCTAGATTGAACACAAGTCATGGAAAAAGTCACACTTGTATTTTCCAATCTTTTAGTTTCTTGATTCGCAAGTAGACTAATAAAATGACATCAGTATCATATACTGATTCATTTGTTCATGGCCATGAATTAGTTAGACTCCATCAAAGGGGCCCAAGATATCGCTCCTGCTATATAGGAGGGACAAATCCTTTCTGCATCCCATTAATCCTGAACAAGATTCGTGATATACCCAATAAATGCCTTTATTGCTCACCCTGTTACGGATAGCGTTTAACATTATCAAAGCATAACACTAGCCATGCAAGAACTCTTGTGAGACCTCAAGTCGAAGGATCTCATATACAACCCAGTCAAAAATTGAGAAACACCGTTGACTATTATATAACAACCCATGGTGTGTTTCTCATGTCGGGTCTGTCTAGTATAATGATTCTCTAATCATATATACCCATGTGACGATTCGATATCTTATATCAATCACTGCACATACTAGTCTTACACATTATTATTGTCCTCGAAGATTCCATAATAATGTTCGACTAGGGGACGCTTTCGTAATCATAACAATTATGAATACTATTCTAAGGACATATTATTTCATTATGTTTTTAAGAACGCAGAAAACATATTGAAATAATACTGGAATTTATGCCCTTTTTACTTTTTATTCATCAAAATGAAAATTACATAAATACGATACAATAATCTCCCACTTGCACTAAAGACCCAAAATCATCTACCGATTTGTCTTTAAGGGCATACTAATGACTGTCTCTAAAGATCAGCCTCCGGATATCGAATACCCATGGAGCTAGTGTGACGATCATGCTGGCCGCTGCGACAGCTGGCTTCGACGGTGGATCGACGACATTGTCTCGCCGAATCTACTCTACATATATGCACATCACCTTTTTCTATAATCTCGCGATTAGGTGAAAACGCCGTAGTACATGTTTGGACCTCTCGTGAGATCTCGGGTTCCCTAGATTGTGAAATAGCCCCATTGTTGTCACAATAGAGGCTCTATCGGCTCGCAATACTAGGAACCACATCGAGGTCGGAAATAAATTTCCCGATCCAAACCGCCTCTTTAATCGCTTCACAAGCTGCTATGTACTCGCCTCTATCGTAGAATCTGCGATGGTCGATTGCTTTGAATCGCGCCACCACAAGACCTCCATTCAAGTTAAACACATATCTCGATTACGATCGGAAATCATCTCTATCGGTTTGGAAACTAGCATCGGTGTAACTCACTTCTCCATAAATCAAGAATGTATCCTTAGTCCTTCGTAAGTACTTGAGGATATTCTTGACCGAGATCCAGTGACGCTCACCGTAATTAGACTCGTATCTCGCTCGTAAGGCTTAAGGCAAACGAGACATCCAAGCGAGTACATAACATGGCGTATATGATGGATCCTATGGCGAAGCATAAGGGATCTCTTTCATGCGTTCTAATTCGGCAGGGCGTTTTAGAACACTCGTTTGTTCGACTGCACATGTACTCATGTGCCATAGGACAAAGGTCCTTCTTAGACTCTTTCATGCTAAACCGCTTTAGCACCTTGTCTATATATGTACTCCGACTTAGGCCAATGAGTCTCCCGGATCTATCTATATAGATCTTGACTCCCTGTAATATAGCCGGCATCGCCTAAGTCTTTCATAGAGAAACACGTACTCAACCAAGCCTTGACAGACTTTTAAGGTTGGTATGTCGCTTTTCAATGAGTAGTATGTCATCTACATACAAAACCAGGGAATACGATTGAGCTCCCACTAACCTTCTTGTAAACACAAGGCTCATCCTCATTTCTAATGAAGCCAAACTCACTGGACGACATCATTAAAATGGATGTTCTAGCTTCGAGAAGCTTTCGCTGAGTCCATAAATGGATCTCTGAAGCTTACATACTTTTCCAAAGATTCTCTGGAGTGACAAAACCTTCAGCCGTGTCATATACACATCCTCTTCAAGTTTTCCATTAAGGAAAGCGGTTATGACATCCATTTGCCGATTTCATAGTCATAGTAAGTCGTAATAGCAAGCAAAATCCGAATGGACTTGTACATAACTATAGGGGAAAATGTCTCGCCATAGTCAATACCATGAACTTGTTTGAAACCTTTCGCGACTGGGCCGCTCTGTACGCTTGTACATTCCCTTCCATGTCGGTTTTAATCTTAAAAACCCAATTGCACCCTATGGGAGTTACCCCTTCAGTGGATCAACCAAGATCCGGGACTTGGTTTGTGTACATGGAGTCCATTTCCGATCTCATTGAAGGGATTCATGAGCGGAAACTCGCTCCAAACACCCATGGATCCTCCTCGAAGGATCCGCTCATATGAAACAATTCGAAAACAAAGCAAGAAACAAAGCAAGGGAAAAACTTACGGTTTTGGATTCAAGAAACTACTTCTGAATGGAGGTTGGCGTTTCTGGATGTATTGCTGCCACCGATTGACTTCCCTTTGCGGGAATGTCCTCTACCGGTATCCACGCCGACGTAAACGGGCAGCGATTGCTAGCTCTTCGCTTTTTTCGGGTTTCGGGAATTAGAGAGAAAAGGGAGAGGCAGTAAACTATTTCGCTTCTTGGGTATTTCGGCTGAAAGCATTGAGGTCTAGTGGTTTCGCCAAGAGTTTATTATATAGGGTGTGAGAGTTTGTTCCCGTAACTAACTCTCACGCCCTCAACTCCTTCTCGGCAATGGGAGTCCTCAACTCCCACGCCCCTTAGACTTCTATCGGGTAGTGGGAGTCCTTATCTGATAATAACTCCCACGTAATCCCAGCTATAGGTAAAATACCGAAATTGCTCCCTATCTCTAATTCGAATAATAAACACTTTATTATTTCCAGAAAGACAAATGTCGATACAATGAACCTAGACACATTCTAGATTCATTGAATCTGACATAAAGCTCGTTAGCTCGCCTATGCGTGTGACCCCGTAGGTTCATCTCACAATGGCAATGAAACCACACTTAGTAGTAGTGTGAGTCCATAAATCACAAGCGGTCCCCTAGCAGGGACATCATGACTACCCAAAGTGAATGAATATACAACTGAACCTAATATCAATCCACTATTTAATCCCTTTGTCTCGCGATATCCTAATTAAGCATAAGGCATGGTGGTCGCCACCCTTATTAAGCTTAATTGTATTTATGCTCGATCTCCGTGTAGATCTGCTTTCGACAAATAGCATTTGATAACCACTTTATCAAATACATTTGAGCACGGCCATGCATTTAAACAGCTCTTTCCCTATCGAGGGGCCCATGGATATCTCTCTCTAATAATAGAGAGGGACAAATTCCTTACAATGTCTCTCACATTCAAGCTATGATAGGACACTACATCCGATCATCAGCCGTATTGATTACTCGCTACAAGTAACGTCCGACCGAGTCAAAACGTGGCTCCATTCATACTAGAATCAATGAAGACACAAGGTCTAAGGATTCTAAAATAGTATTGAGGAAGTAATACTTATGACTTAAGACCATGAAGTATTACTTCTCGACGGATCACGCCCAATACAATGTATCCCTATATATTGCATCTATGATGTGATTTGTATCCATTACACATGATCAAGAAAACAAGATCATCAATCAACAATCATACTAGTTTTATTTCATAGTAATTAAGCATTACATAAAAACTAGGGACTACTAGAATAGTAATTACATAAGCTAATGAGTTTTACTATCAAATCACACATTTGATAATCAAAAGCAAAATTAACTATTCAATTAAATGCTCAAAAGATAACAAAACGCACAACATGTGCTAATGGTCCTAGGGCACTACTAACAATCTCCCACTTGCCCTAGTTCCAATCATACATGATCCTTAATCCCATTGACCTAGTATGACTCTCATGTTTAGGCCGTGGGAGTGGCTTGGTCAATGGATCGGCAATGTTGTCGTCTCGTATGAACTTTGCAAATACTAACGCCTCCTCTTTCGATGATCTCTCCGATCGACGGAAACGCCCGAGAATGTGTTTGGATCGCTAGTGAGATCTAGGTTCCTTAGCTTGTGAAATGGCGCCGACATTATCACAATAGAGGTCCACTGGGTTCACAATGCTAGGGGACGACACCTAGTTCATCAACAAACTTCCCCGATCCAAACAGCCTTCTTTAGTCGCTTTCAGATGCAGCCTAGATACTCACCTTCGCTGTAGAGTCGGCCACGGTTTCTTGCTTTGAGCTCTTCCACTCACAAGACCTCCATTCAAACAAAACACAAAACCGCATCGCGATCTAAAATCATCTACGCTCGGTCTCGAAGCTTGCGCTCAGTGTAACCATTTACTACTGCACTTTCCTTCCCGACCTCCGTAAACTAAGAACATATCTTTAGTCCTTCTCAAGTACTTAAGAATGCTCTTGACCGCAGTCCCAATGTGACTCACCAGTGGTCGATTGATATCTCGCTAGTCATACTTAAAGCAAATGAGACATCTCAGCGAGTGCATATCATGGCGTACATAATAGACCCAATGGCCGAAGCATATGGGATCTTACTCATGCGCTCTTGGTCCTCCCTTGTGGAAGGTCCTTGAGTTCTCGCTGAGTTTGACGCCATGTGACATGGGCAAGAATCCCTTTTTGGAGTCTTGCAACCGAACTGCTTCAGCACCTTGTCAATGTATCCACTCGCTTAGGCCAATCATTTTGTTAGATCTATCTCTATAGATTCTTATACCCAAAATGTAATTGGCCTCGCCTAAGTCTTTCATGGAAAAGCACTTCCCCAACCAAGCTTTTACGCTTTGTAGTGTGGGAATGTCATTTCCAATCAAGCAAGATGTCGTCTACGTAAAGCACAAGGAATACTACCGCATTATTAGTTACTTTCTTATAGACACAAGGCTCGCTCTTCATTTTTTGATGAAACCAAATTCTTTAATTGCTTCATCAAATCGACGATTCCAGCTTTCGAGATGCTTGCTTCAATCCATAAATGGACCTTTGAAGCTTACACACTTTGCTAGGATTTGTTGATCAACAAACCCCTCGAAAGTTGTGTCATATACACATCCTCGAGAAGGTTTCCGTTAAGAAACGCAGCCTTAACATCCATTTGCCATATCTCATAGTCATAATATGCGGCTATGGCAAGTAAAATCCTAATTGACTTTATCATCACGACAGGGGGAAAAGGTTTCGCCATAGTCAATACCATGAACTTGTCTCGTAACCTTTAACTACTAGTCGCGATTTAAAAGTGTGTACATTACCATCCATGTCGGTCTTCTTTTTTATAACACCATTTGTTATCAATGACCTTACACCCTTTCGAGTGGATCAACCAAAGTCCACACTTGGTTGTCATACATGGATTGCATCTCGACTTCATAGCTTCTAGCCACTTATCTGACTCGTAACTACTGAATTGCCTCTTTGTAGGTAGTGGGTTCATCTTGATCAATCGAGCTCAACTCGATGATCATCGACCACAGAAATCCATATCTCTCAAAGCCGTTGATGTACCCGACTCGACCTCCTCGGGGCCTTGTGTCAAAGATTGAAGCTCGAGACGCACGTGAGCTTGCTTGAACTTCTAAAGTTGGTTCAGATGTTGTTTGGGGATTTTGAATTTCCTCAAGATGGATCTTACTCCCACTATCCTCTTTGGAAATAAATTCCCTTTCATGAATACACCATTACGAGCAACAAACACTTTGTTCTCTCGATGGAAGATAGAAGTAATATCCTTTAGTTTCTTTAGATATCCCACAAACAAACATTTGTCGATTTAGGGGCGAGTTTATCGATAACAAGCGTTTTACATACGCCTCGCATCCCCAAATTTTTGAGAAATGACAAACTAGGTCGCTTTCCCTACCCATATCTCATATGGAGTTTTCTCAACCGCTTTAGAAGGAACTCTATTTAATATAAATGCAAAGTAGCTTTCATGGGCGTAGCCCTCAAAAGGAAATCGAAGACTTGTTTGACTCATCATAGATCGAACCATATCTAATAAGGTGCGATTCCTCCGTTCGACACGCCATTCCATTGTGGTGTGCCAGAGGAGTTAATTGTGAAACAATTCCACAACCACTAAGATGTTCGTCAAACTCTTGGTTAAGGTATTCCCCACCTCTATCCGATCGAAGTATCTTAATACTTTTACCAAGTTGATTCTCGTACTTCATTTTGAAATTCTTTGAATCTTCCAAAAGATTCGATTTATGTTTCATTAGATAGACGTAGCCATATCTACTCGAAATCATCTCGTGAATGTGATGAAGTATCGAAAACCCTCCTCTAGCACTTGTGTTCATTGGTCCACAAACATCCGTATGTATGAGGCCCAACAAATCGAAGCTCTCTCACTTTGTCCAAGAAAGCGGAGCTTTAGTCATTTTGCCCAACAAGCAAGATTCACACGCCTCATAAGACTCTAAGTCAAATGATGTTAAAATTCCATCTCGTATGGAGTTTTGATATGCGTTTCTCGCTTATGTGGCCCAAACGACAAATGCTAAAAGTAGGTTTGGTTTAAGTCATTTGATTTAAACCTTTTAGTATTAATGTTATAGATGGGCCTTTTGATGGAATCATCGAGGTTAAGAATATAAAGCCCATTCATCAAAGAGGCATCTCCATAAAAGATACGATCTTTATGAATGGTGCAAATTTTATTCATAATACTTAATTCAAAACCTTCAATATCCAAACAAGAAACTCGAAATAATATTCCTACTCAAAGTTGGAACATACAAACAATTATCTAGTTCTATGATAAGGCCACTTGGCAAAACTAAATTAAATGTCCCCCGTAGCTACAAAGAACAACTCTTGCTCCGTTGGCTACTCCGAGGTCCACTTCTCCTTTGCCGCTGATCTACTCCTTTTGAACCCCCGCACATTTGCACAAATGTGAGATCCACAACCCAGTATCTAATACCCATGAAGTAGGAGCAGACATGTTAATTTCTATAACATAAATACCTGGAGAGACAAATCAAACCGGTCTTTCCCTTTTTTCTTCTCTTCCAAGTAGAGTTTGCAGCTTTCGCTTTCCAATGGCCTCGGTTCGCCACAATGGAAGCAAACTCCTCCTTTGGTGCCTCGCTTTGGGCTGGGGCTTGGGCTTGTCATTGCCTTTGCCTTTGCCTCTCTTAGCCATGGGCTTTCCCTTGCCTTTCTTCTTGAAATTCCCTTTTCGAACCATTAAGACTTCGGGGTCTTCTTAATGTTCGGGCTCAGCCCGCTTGAGCATCCCGTGAATTTCGTGTATGGTCTTCTCCATGGCATGCATGTTGAAGTTCATTACGAATTGGTCATACTCCGGTGGGAGTGAGCCCAAGATCATATCTCGTGGCCATGTCATGACCTACGGCAGCTCCAAGCTTCTCAAGTTGGTCAAAATAGCCCTTCATCTTAAGAACGTGTGCACTCGCAGAGGTTCCAGGGGCCATTTTACAACTATTTAACGCCTTAGTTGTGAGGAATCTTTCATGACGAGCTTGCTCTTGGAACATTTCCTTGAGCTGGCCCATCATCCGGAAAGCCTCAACTCCTTCAAACTGCTTTTTGAAGGTCGTGGCTCATTGTGACTAACATGAGACAAGTCACATCGTTAGAGTCATCGAAATGCTTCTTCCAAGCATCTCTTAGAGCTCTAGGGGCGTTATTTTCAGTCGTTTCAGAATGTCCGCTTTCAAGAACGCATAGCCTTTCTTTCCCCGCTAAGGACAATCTTAAGTTGCGGGCCCAATCAAGGAAATTGGTCCCGCTCAGCTTTTTCCTTCTCAAGGATTGATCGCAGATGAATTGTGTGATGAATTGGTTGCCATTATCTACATTAAGTTAATTGCAAAGTTATTAGTTTTTTGAGCAAAAAACATTTTCCACAATTTCAACACTTGATAATAGTGGGGAAAAACATTTTACAATAGTTATAGGAAAGCTTTGGCTTAACACCCACAATTAAAGTAAAATCATCTAACGGGATTGACATCTATATGTCCCTGCTTATTTCCCATTTTTATGCCCTAGGCCCAAAACTATTTTGATGGCCTAGTTAAGTTTCGAACCATGTCTAAGCATATGGAAATCACTATTTTCCCATCTCCTCTTGCCTAGATAACCACTTATCCGTTGCTTTGGCAACCGTACATAATGATGATCCAAGCTCATGGAGTGCTTAGGTTATGGTAGGCACTTTAAGACTTAATTAAAACCTTTTAATGTGACGCTCAAAATTAAATCCATTCGTACATAAAATAAACATCACACGCGAGTTATGAAGCTAAAAAGTAAATGTGATATAGCATGGCCTATTCTTATAATGACTCCCACGAGCCTTGTGGGAGTCAAGGGTCAATCTAGGTCAAAATCCATCTCATGGATAATGTCTTCGATCTTGTACCTCCACCTTGTTACATATTTGTATGGGCATACCCAAACTCTTCATTGTAAAGCAAGAAAGCTAATCTAATAAAGTGATTACAATTTTACAACATTGAAAAACGACTCGCAGTCGTATTATAAAATTACAACCAAAAATATGTAAAACAAGTGGGTATAGTAGGCCATGCTATTCACCATGCTAATATCACATAAAGCACAATGAAATCATACACAAAGTCTTAATTCGGGGAGCGACTGAATCGGGGCGACGTAATCTGATTCTACATCACTCATCGAATGAGTTTTTCCTCCCGCATTTACCCCTCGCTTTCGCCTTACTTTCATAATCGATTATGTATTGTGTTAATCGGATTAACTGAAACAATTTATGCGTAATAATGTAATTTAATCAAATTAATTTCAGATTCACGTAAATAGCTTATGCTCGAATCAATATTCACGTAAAACAGCTTTATGCATAATTAATGTTCACGTAAATAGCTTTATGCCGAATCAACATTCACTGAAACAGCTTTTATGCCGAATCAATAATCGAAAAACAGCTTTATACTAAAAAACCGAAAACAGCTTTATGCATATTCTCATCAAAAGATGCAATCTTTAAATGCAAGAAATAGCTTTATGCGGTATTATAATCACGTAAACATAAAAGATACAATCTTTTTCGTTTTTTCACAAATACACATACCAAATCGAATTTGATATATGTTAAGATGTGATTAACAATGTCGAATCCGAATCGTATGAGCAAGGCTCGATACCACCGAAGGGATTCATGGGCGGAAACTCGCTCCAAACACCCATGGATCCTCCCTCAAGGATCCGCTCATATGAAACAATTCAAAACAAACGAAGAAACAAAGCAAGGAAAAACTTACGGTTTTGGATTCAAGAAACTACTTCTTGAATGGAGGTTAGCGTTTCTGGATGTATTGTCGCCATCGATTGACTTCCCTTTGCGAATGTCCTCTACCGGTATCCACGCTGACTAAACGGGCAGCGATTGCTAGCTCTTCGCTTTTTTCCGGGTTTCGGGAATTAGAGAGAAAAGGGAGAGGCGTAAACTGCTTTTCGGCTTCTTGGGTATTTCGGCTGAAAGCATTGAGGTCTAGTGGTTTCGCCAAGAGTTTATTATATAGGGTGTGAGAGTTTGTTCCCTGTAACTAACTCTCACGTCCCTCAACTCCTTCTCGGCAATGGGAGTCCTCAACTCCCACGTCCCCTTAGACTTCTATCTGGTAGCTGGGAGTCCTTATCTGGATAATAACTCCCACGTAATCCCAGCTATAGGTAAAATACCGAAATTGCCCCTATCTCTAATTCGAATAATAAACACTTTATTATTTCCAGAAAGACAAATGTCGATACAATGAACCTAGACACATTCTAGATTCATCGAATCTGACATAAAGCTCGTTAGCTCGCTCTATGCGTGTGACCCACGTAGGTTCATCTCACAATGGCAATGAAACCACACTTAGTAGTAGTGTGAGTCCATAAATCACAAGCGGTCCCCTAGCAGGACATTGTGACTACCCAAAGTGAATGAATATACAACGGAACCTAATATCAATCCACTATTTAATCCCTTTGTCTCGCGATATCCTAATTAAGCATAAGGCATGGTGGTCGTCACCCTTATTAAGCTTAATTGTATTTATGCTCGATCTCCGTGTAGACTGCTTTGACAAATAGCATTTGATAACCACTTTATCAAATACATTTGAGCACGGCCATGCATTTGAACAGCTCTTTCCCTATCGAGGGGCCCATGGATATCTCTCTAATAATAGAGAGGGACAAATTCCTTACAATGTCTCTCACATTCAAGCTATGATAGGACACTACATCCGATCATCGGTCGTATTGATTACTCTGCTACAAGTAACGTCCGACCGAGTCAAAACGTGGCTCCATTCATACTAGAATCAATGAAGACACAAGGTCTAAGGATTCTAAAATAGTATTGAGGAAGTAATACTTATGACTTAAGACCATGAAGTATTACTTCTCGACTGGATCACGTCCCAATACAATGTATCCCTATATATTGCATCTATGATGTGATTTGTATCCATTACACATGATCAGTAAAACAAGATCATCAATCAACAATCATACTAGTTTTGTTTCATAGTAATTAAGCATTACATAAAACTAGGGACTACTAGAATAGTAATTACATAAGCTAATGAGTTTTACTATCAAATCACACATTTGATAATCAAAAAGCAAAATTAACTATTCAATTAAATGCTCAAAAAGATAACAAAACGCACAACATGTGCTAATGGTCCTAGGGCACTACTAACACTCATGGCCTCAAGCTATTTCTCAGAATCTGGGCTATTAATTGCCTGTTTGTAGGTTGAAGGTTCATCGTGATCCACAAACATAACATCACCATGTTCTCGTTATGAAAAAACCAAATTTTTTCCCGGGAGGTGGACGACGAACTCTACCGCACCTACGCAATTCTTGTGTTTCTTGAATCAGTGCTGGTTGCACAACCTGTTTGTGGCACTCGCTGCACAACAACTTGTGGAGTCTGCTCAATTTCCATCTTATCATTAGTGCTAGTTTGAGAGTTTGGAACTTCAGTAAGTTCTACGCTACTCCCACCCGTGTTTCTAGAAACAAATTCTTTTTCTAGAAAGACTCCAGTGCGAGCAACAAACACTTTGTTTTCGTTAGGGATATAAAAGTAGTATCCTTTAGTTTCCTTGGGATAACCTACAAATATGCACTTTTCAGATTTTGGAGCCAGCTTATCAGAAGCTGAGCGTTTTACAAAAACTTCACAGCCCCAAATCTTGAAGAAAGACAAACTGGGGCGCTTCCCAGTCCATAACTCGTATGGCGTCTTTGCAACTGATTTAGATGGAACGCGGTTAAGTGTTAAAGCTGCTGTCTCTAGTGCGTGTCCCTAAAAAGATTTGGGCAGGCTCGTGTGACTCATCATAGAACGAACCATATATCTAATAAGGTTCTGTTCCTACTTTCAGATACACCATTCCATTGTGGAGTAGTTGGAGGAGAAAGTTGTGAAACGATTCCACAATCCTTTAGATAGTCACAGAAATCTTGACTCAAGTATTCTCCTCCTCGATCAGATCGAAGAACCTGAATACTCTTGCCAAGTTGGTTTTCTACTTTTAGTTTAAACTCTTTAAACTTAGCAAATGCTTCGGATTTGTGTTTCATCAAGAACACATATCCATATCTACTGAAGTCATCAGTAAAGGTAATGAAGTAGAGGTAACCACCCATTGCATGTATATTAAAAGGGCCACATACATCACTATGTATTAGTCCTAATAAAGCATCGGCTCTCTCACCTAGCTTAGTGAAAGGTGATGCTGTCATCTTACCCAACAAACAAGATTCGCATCGATCATAAGACATGAAGTCAAATGATTCCAACAGCCCATCTTTATAGAGCTTGGATATGCAGTCTTCGTTTATGTGGCCTAAGCGACAATGCCAGAGGTATGTTGGATTAGAATCATTAGTCTTAATCCTTTTTGTATTTATATTTAAAATTGGCATATCAAGGTCTAAAATATATAGACCATTAATCAAAGAGGCGCTTGCATAAAAAATATTATCCAAAACTAACGATAATCATTGGTTTTTGATTGAAATCTCAAAACCTTTCTTGTCCAAACAAGAAACTGAAATAATATTCTTAGTTAAACTTGGTACATAGAAACAGTTTTCTAAACCCAAAACAAGCCCTGAAGGCAAAGTAAAATTACAAGTCCCTACAGCTAGGGCTGCAACACGTGCTCCGTTGCCAACTCGTAGTTCCACTTCACCCTTTGCCAACTCTCTACTCATTTGCAGTCCCTGCACACTAGTACAAATGTGAGAACCACATCCGGTATCAAGTACCCAAGAAGTAGTTGTATTTAAATTGATATCAATCATATTAATATCAACAACATAAATACTTGAGCCCGAAGCAACATTTGCTTTCTCCTTTTCCAACCTTTTTCCTGCAACATAGCTTTTGCAGTTCCTTTTCCAGTAACCCTTTTCACCACAGTGATGACAGATAGAGTCCTTGGCTACACCACCCTTAGATTTCAAAGTGCATTGTTGAAAGTGGTTTGCTTGCCCTCGCTTACCTTTCGGTTTGCCTTTGGATTTCACAAAACCTTTGCCTTTGCCCTTTTTCACCATCAGTATGGTGTTGGGCTTGACTTGCCTATTTCCTTCTCGGCAGTCCCTCAGCATGTTCAACAACTCGAGCAATGTCTTGTCAATTTCATTCATGTGATAATTCGTAATGAACCGATCGAATGACTCAGCAACGATTGCAAGATCAAATCGGTTGACAGTCTTCGCCCCAAAGGAAATCCCAGTTTTTCAAGGTTCTGAACATAACCTATCATCTTAAGAATGTGAGTTCCTACTGGCATTCCTTTAGACATTTTGCATTGAAAAAGATATTTCAATACGTTGAATCTCTCTTGGCGTGCGTGTCCCTGATATAGTTGCTTCAGGCGAGCCAGCATCTCATAAGCCCCCATGTCCTCATGTTGCTTCTGAAGCTCAGAGTTCATGGTGACAAGCATGAGGCGGCTAGACACATCTAAAGCATCACTACAATGCTTCTAATAAGCACTTCTTTCAGCGGCCGAAGCGCGAGCCTCTGGTGTATCAGGAATAGGTTGTTCTAGAACATATAGCTTTCTTTCATGCTTGAGAACGATTCTCAAGTTCCTGAACCAGCCGAGGAAGTTAACTCCCTCTAATTTGTCCTTCTCAAGGACAGAACGCAGTGATAGTGTTTGGTTTGAATTTTCCATTTTTCTACAACAAAATACATATGCAAAGTAAGTACCGATAAAAATCATTATTAGGTCTTTTATATTTTTAATGATTTCTCCCACTATTTTCTTCGAGTGAATAACCCTCATTATCAGCTCGTAAAGTTCAGTTAACTTTCTAGCGGGCTAAGATCCATATTTCACCTCGTTCGAAGTCGACTTTGGTCGATCGCCCGAAACTTAGTTATTTAGGTAGGCAACATTTGCCAATTACATCAAATTATGTAATTCTTGGTTAGTTGAGTGAATAACATTTATTCAAGCGTATCATTATACACTTTTCTCAACTTTTTTGCCTCTAGATGGTCAATCCATTTATTGAGATAATCTAGTTAACTAGGACCCTAAGTTTTTGCCGGCGGATATCACAAATTATCCTTCGCGCCTCACCCGGATAGACACGTATGTACAGCTTTGGCATGTCCCATACTAATGTCGATCTAGGCCTTGACGAGGGCCAAACATAGGAAGACACTAATTAATATTTAATTGAGGGGTTTTGTTTTTAACAATCTCACCAGAAAAGCATAAAATAAAACAGTTTATGCTTATATACATATGCATCCAATACATAAAAGTAAAAATGCAATAGTAATCGCCATATCCTATTCGGTTTTTCCAAGCCAAGGGAAAAACTGTGAAGTCAATCTAAGGGTGTGAAAAGAAAACATTCTATTTTACACCGTCTTGACCTTCAGGTGGTTGTCTCCAAATCATCATCACAGTTGTACCTTCTCCTAATCTAGAATTAGATAATTCTAAGGAAACCTCGAGTTACATTCGAGGGGATTTGATGAGAAGAGAATTACAACTTTTGATAAAAAGAGATAGGCACGATACACAGATCGTATTTATAAAATAAACCAACAGGGTAAATGCGATTACTATGCATCATGCTCAACTAACATAACAATTTATGAAAAATGAGCAACCAGCAAAATTAACATTTCATATTCTCGTTTCGTATTCGATGGGATCGGCCACCCCGCTCGGTCGACCGGGTAACTAGTCGGCTGAACCGACCTATCTCCCAATCGTCCGAACAGAGATACTGAGAGTACTCGGTTGACCAAAACAGACATTGCGGTCGACCGAAGATCTCGACTCTCATACATACAAAATGATGCAAAAACATGTCATACATGATATACAACATTTCTAGCAATCCTAAGGCATGCAAAATATAGATTCATAATCCATATTAAAATACTATAGCACATTAAGTCTATAGGGTACTCGTGAGTGGCTCTGATACCACTGTTAGAGGAATAACCCGGGTCTAAAACAAGTTATGCAAATGGAAATAAAACGACTCGCCTCTAATAGGATCTTTCACGAGTAAGAACCTTAGACTACGGGATAGCATTATAGCTTTCGAAGTGCGAATAAGGTTGAAACGGTTTTCAGCTTGTAGGTTTGTTGTCACGAACGGAACGCCACTCAACGCAGCTCCGCCTCTCCCAATATCCACTCGATCTTCCAGGGGATGGTCCTCTACCGCTTGGTGCTAGCCAACGCCTCGTAGAAGTCTTGAAGACACTCTTCAAGATGGAGTATATATATATGGTGGATATAGGACCTAAAAGAAGAACAAGAAACAGTTTTCTTACTTCTTTCCTATTAGCCAAAGCTAGAAAACAAGTATATAGAAAAGCTGCCTTTTCTTTCTATTCAAGCTCTCTTGAATGCTCTCTCTTTTTTCTCTCTTCTCTAACCTTTCAAAAGCTGGAGATAAGAGCTGAAACCACTCCTCCACATTCTCCACCACTTCAACCTCTTTCTAAGAGATAAGAGCTGAAAATATATCCAATTTTCGAGCCATAAGGTCGGTCCAAATGGGTTGGTCGGCCCAATCATATTGGTCGGCCCAACCTGATTAAGGGCCCAATCCAATCCCGGCCCGGCCCAATCGAATTGGCGCACCTTAGATTAAATGTACTCCAACACCAATATGAGTTTGAAGTCATCCATCTGGGCCGCAGTGAGGTCCGTGCTCCCCACAAAAGGGCCCACACTTATCTTCACTGCCTTCGCCACTCCAGCAACCGTTTAAGGCGGTGAGTTTATGGCCTTCACCGTTCGGTTACATTTTTCTAAAGATAAACCCAATCTCTCCACTTCCGAGATATCTATATAGTTGTGAGCCGCACCGGAATCTACCATAGCTCGAATGGGTATCCCGTTGATGTGCACATCCACGTACATCAATCCTTGATCGCTTTTAGATCGAGTGCCTAAAGCTTGATGACCGCCTTGAGCTGTTCGCATATTAGCTAGCGCTCCATCAGCACCTCCTTCTTCCTGATATGCTTCCTCACGTTGCATTTGGGGTGTATCTGGTCCCCTTTGAAAACCATTCGCCGCCAGAGGTCCACCCTTGTAGGTTGGGCAATTTCTCAATGGGTGAGGCCCTGAACAGTTGTAGCACGACCCAGCAAATGGTCTCGGTGTGTAATTTCTCTGTGGGGCATCACCTCGGTTTTTTCCCACGAAATAGGGGGAGGGCCTATCTCCTCCACCTTTTGTGAAGTTCAGCCGGAACGTCTTGTAGTTTCCCGTCTTAGTCTGGAAGGTAGTCGACTTCTCCTTGTCCTTCCTCACGTCTGGCTGAAAGTCTACTAGGCCCTCACCAATAGTTATAGCATCGGCCAGGTTCTGCATGCGCTAGCGAGTAAGCTCATTCTTAGCCCACGGTTTGAGACCTTCCATGAAAACAAAAAGCTTGTCCGACTCGGACATGTCAGTAATCTGTAGTAAGCATGATGAGAAGCACTTGACATACCCTCGAATCGTCCCACCCTGCTTCAGTTCTCTAAGCTTTCGTCTAGCTTCATAGACCACGTTCTGGGGAAAGAACTGCTTCTTCAGAGCTTCTTTAATTAGTTCCCAAGTGTTTATGGTTACCCGCCCGGCTTCCATCTCAACCGATTGGACTCTCCACCATAATTTCGCATCGTCCTCCAAGTACGTAGCAGGCGTATCCACCTTCATGCTCTCCTCGGTGATACCTGCCGTCTTGAAGTATTGCGTGATGTCGAAGAAGAAATTATCTACTTCTTGAGCATCCCTTGCTCCTTTGAATGCCTTAGGTTCTCTCACCTTTAGTTTCGGTACATGATTAGGGGCAGCTTGTTGGGCATTCCGTTCTCCAGCGGCTCGGCCAATGGCTAAGGAAAGCGTCCTTAGCTCTGCCTTCACCTCTTCCAAAGCAGCCTGCAGATTAGTCACTGCTTTGGTGTTGTTGGTCAACGATGAGCGCATCTCCTTGGTCGCTACCTCGTTGCTTACCAACTTAGCATCGTGTGCTTGGGTAACATGAAATAACTCTCTTGTAGCGTTACCCATTTCCTCTAGTTCCCCACTTTGCACACCGATATCGTTTTCCATAAGAGTCGTCTTCCTCTTCATGGATTCGGCATCCTCCTCGCTTTCACCATAGCAGAAGGTATGCACTTTACTTACCATGGCCTCTAGAGCATCTAGTCTGGCCTTGGTAGCATCATCCGTAGCCAACACGCCTCTCGTTTTCGTAGCCATCGCTTTTCTTAGTCCCGAGTTCTAGCAACCTTGCTCTGATACCAAGTGTCATGGGTCATCTCTTGAGGTTCTTAGACGCACCGTGATGCCGAGTGGATCCTAGCCCCAAGTCACTCCCGGCTTTTGAAATAATCGAAAAGGGACACATGCTTCACAATAGAAAATTCGTAAATAAACACAAAATAAATGGCACGGGACAAATTGCACGAAAATCACTTCATTGAATTGAATGCATATTTACATAGTTTGAATGTACAATACGACGAGGGGGAGGAATCGTTTGCATGAGATTACAATTGCTTGCTTGCTTGTGTGTATATTTTTGTTCCCCCCTATAGGTGCTTAAAAAGCATTTGCCCAAATGCCAGGAGTGTAGCACTTTTTTCCGAGGAGGTGGGAAAACTATCTACCTATGCTATACACAAGATAATCACAATCTAGCTCGTGCATTATCTTCAAAATGTTGTATAAGGATGACCTGCAAAGTTTGGGCCCTTTTGGACTTCATTAGGATGCAAAACGGCGAGTGCCAAATTGTTGGCCTGATGTGCAGTGCCGCAGCATTCTGCTGCACACTGGGCGGCTGGCTGGGGCGCAGCGACAGTGCCGCTGATGCATGCTGCTGGGCGGCGAGCCTGGGCGCTGCTGCACGCTAGTTGGGGCATGGCTGCCATGCGATGTGCACGCCGTTGGGGCCCACCGAGGTTAGCCGACATCGTGCACCACATGGTAACTTCATGCGATGACTTAGTGTGCCGAGCATCGTCACGGTCGCTGAGAGATGCTATAGGAAAAAATTTCAGAAACGAAGAATTTTCTATAGGGAAAAAATTATTTTTGTGATATTTTCTTATAAATGTTGTATTTCGCCCCCCCTAAAAAATTTCCAGAAGCCTTTTTCGGTACGTGCATGTCTAATCGGCAAAGGATTAGAGAGAATAATCGGCAAAGGATTTTTTTGCTCATGGTGCTAGAAGCTGCTAGAACACAGAGCCCTAGTCAAGGTAGAATTCTGTTGTTGTGCCTGAGCTACTGCAAAATTCTTAGCATGTTGAATCCTAGAATCAATGCCACTAGTCTGAGCCAGAGGTACCATCAGTCTATCTCTTTATGTCTTAGCAGCGTCTTTGAGTTCTAAAGAAGCATAGTTGGATTTGAGAGAAGATTCACCATTAATTTTCCTCTTATTGGTATTGCTTTATTAACGACGTTGGCGGGAATATCTCATCTCATTCTTGAGGCCCTATTAAAAGCTGTTACTCAGTAGAATTGATTATCATCCTTCAGTCAAATTGTTGGTTGAGTAACTAATAAGTAATAAGCATGATATGAATGGAAAGGAAAAATAACTCGACCCTTGTCCACTGGTAAATAACACACATTAATTATAAGCTTTCTTTTTTAAAGTTATCAATAACATATTGCCTTGAAAGAATAAAGGTTTTGCTAATTGATTTTTCCATTTATAGATCAAATTAGAGGATGAATGGGATGCATTGTTTTGGAAGACAACATCAGGTGACTTCATTTCAATTCAGTTTCGGGAATATAGATGTTTCAGAATTAGGGTTTCTCTGCTCTAGTATTAAGGCTATTGCTAAAGATGTTTAGGATATTTTTTAAAATTCTAATGAATAGTGTACTTTTGTTTTTGAGATAAAAGCCACCTGCTATGGTGGGGGGTTTGGTATGGACCCCTACGCGTTTATTAGATAATGACCAAATAACCGAATAAATACATGGAGGGGAACATGACCAAAACCTTCGCTTTGGTGTAATCAAATCCACTCCTTGCATAAAAGAAGGCAAGAAAACACAAGAAAATACTCTAAATGCTGAATAAATAAGCATGATAGTGTGCAAATAAATCAAATATTTTTTAGTCTGCATTCTCTGGTGGCTTTTGCATTTGCTTTGAGGGTATGATTCCGTAGCAAATGCGACGATATATGGGGTTACTATTTCAGTTGTATTTCGCGAGCGACCACTTTGTGTATTCATTGCCCATTATTAGGTCGATTTTCAATCCATATGTTTTAATGGGTTCCGAGGGTAGCTATTTTATGCATTTGTTGTCAAATGTCCAGTCTATCTCCTATCCATCCCTCTCTTATACCTCAATTATTGGAGACTTAATGAGTTATGCTATTGTTGTTGTACGATGAGTAGAAAAACTATGGCATAGATGCCCAAGAAATAGACCATCAGATGCAAGGTTGTTAAAAAACGCGATGCTATGTAGACTCGGAAGAGAGTGCAATATCATAAACTCGTAAATCGTAAATCGTAAAATAAATCAAAAGATGCTACCAAAAAGTTAAAATATATATTCAATTGCGTAATCAAAACTGAGAACAACAATTTCGTACCAATCAAGGGCATAATCTCATAATCACTACCTCATTTTATTATCATTCCAGTTGTCTATCCAATCAAACTATAGAAGACGCGTGGTTGCACAATATCTCAAATAAAAAACAGAAGCTACTGAGAGTCTACACACGGATCTCCGAGCTGATGTAAATTAATGAAGTTCTTCCCTTCTATCTGCTTAAGAAGTCTCCGGTGAGAATGTGGGTCACTTCGAACTTGCCGCCTTGAGATCATCTTAGAGCCTAAGAGTAAGTTGACGGACCGGGAAGCATCGAGCTTTGGGGGAGGAAGCTGTCGGAATTGAGATGCACCGGTGGGGTGAAATCTGCCGGTCGGAGGGCAGAGAGTTGTAGTCGAGGGAGGCAAAGAGTACATGGAAAACAAAATTGAATTAAGTTTTTTTTCTCTTCAAATATGGTGTCCCGACCTGCCAAACCATGTTGTAAGCTAGGTACAAATGTGTCATTTTACGTTTTATAATTTGATTCGACGTATCTATCAGATTGCGATCCTACTCTTGATTCAACACGTTTTGGTTACCGTAGAATCAACTCGCGTATTTAGCGACCGAATTTTGCGACCGAATTTAGCGACCGAATTTTGCGGTCACAAATTTAACGACGGAATACCGACCGAATAGAAACCGAAAACAAATCGGTCGGTATTCCGTCGGCCACTTCGGCCCCGTTGACCAAATTGAAACGCCGTCGTTTTGTTCACACTTAACGACCGAATACCGACGGATATTAACTACCGTTTACCGATGGACTATATAACGACGGAACACCGACGGCAGTTTACGACCTAATACTGACGGAATTAATAACGGCGTCAAACCGACGTCGTTTTGATGTCTATTTCTTTTAAAAAAAATAAGGTTTAAAATTAATTAAAACGACATCGTGTTGTTCAAAGTTAACGAAGTTTACGACCGAATACCGACGGAACTAATATCGGAATAACGACCGAAAGTGCGAAACGACGTCGTTTTGTGCGTTTGTGTGTCTAATACTTTGCGAAGGGTTTTATTCCCCAGTCGACCAAATCCCTAATCTGCAATCTCTTTCCTCCCATTTCCCGTCGCCATCTCCATCGCCATCTCCGTCACCATCTCCCGTCGCCATCTCCGTCACCATCTCCCGTCGCCATCTCCATCACCACCACGCTGCCTCCTCCGATTTCTTCCTAATTCTGCAATCCCTTTCCTTCCATTTCCCGTCGCCATCTCCGTCACCACCACGCTGCCTCCTCCGATCCCAAATCCACCGCGAATTCCCTCTCCCTTAATAGTCGCCATCTCCGGTCACCACCATCGAGCGGCTCAATCACATTTCCCTGCCTCCCTCTTTGTTGCCGTCAACAGTAGCAGTCTCGCTACCAATTTCAGGTAATTGTGCCCCAAATGTTCTGTTTATGCAATGCACAATATTTGTTATCAATAAAAATTGAAATATCAATTTGTTAAGCATTATTTTGGACAAATTTTCCAGTCTGCCTGCAGTTCTGAGTTGACCCGCCCCAACTCGGACGTTTCGTCGTATGTTTGTCAATATACCTCTACCACTATAATTTTGTAAACAATTTCACAGCACAGCAATGCAACTGCTACAAAATCTTAAAAGGTTAAGGAAAGCATATAATACCTCTTCCGTAAGTTTTTTTGCTCTTTCATGATCGGGCTTTTAGCATATGCATCAACGACTGCCAATAAACTCGAACTCATCGATCCCAATTATGACTTGTAAGAAACCATCAATGTTTAAAAAAATGTAGTCATATCACTAACTAACCAATATTTGGATAGGTGATCACCGATCACCATAACAAATTTGGAAACAAAAGGGATGATGACATACGGATTTATAGTATTCTTTCATGGTACGCCGATATTCCATGACATTTCTGCGTAACATCTCATAGTCATCTCCGTTCTCTTCCTCATCTAGAATTAAATGCCAAGATTTAGAAGAAGGCAATAACTTATCCTATTATTTGCAATCAATACATATTAATCGAAAATGTAAAGTTCTCATCACGAGGAAAATAATATAACGTTCTTACCATTCTCTATGGTCTGCTTTTATTGTGATAATAGATCGATCTTCTATAAATCTTTCATTTAATGGTTGTTCAACAGAGCCGCCAAATGCTCTTGGTCGCCTGACTTCTTTAACTGTTCGTCTTTTTGCTGGCACCTTCTCAGATCTTTCAGAAATGGTAAAGAGAGCGTCAAGAATCAATTTGTTAAGCATTATTTTGGACAAATTATATTTCTGCTTGCTTTTTGTTGTATGTTTGTCATGATTCTTCCTTTGGAGTGTTGGTTTGAAGGCATAGCTTTTATATTTTTGTTTTGCTAACCAAGATGTTAGATATTCATAACTCACAATTACAAAGGGCAAGCTCACAATTACGAGACTTGCCATCATTGAGAATTGAAAGTGTGCGCCGATAACAAAATGATGTGCCCTTTTTTCATACAAGTTCGATTATAACTCACTCTCACAAAAAATCAGGTTGACTTTATTTTGTTTGGATTTGTCCAACTTGAGCGATTGTCAACTTGAGCGATTTTAAAGGATTTTCATTTACTTCTAGTCATTCCTCGTCCGGAAGAATTAGCCATATCATATCATAGATCTTATGACCAATTATGTATTAATATTAATATTGTAACACATAAGTTTTTATTCTTTCCGTGTATTTCAGAGATGCCGCCAAGGAAAGGTATACGAGTAGCCTTACCATTTGGTTCGCCCGCCACATCTGCTTCGGCCTCCACCTCCCAGCCTAGTTCATCACCAGATTTGGTGGAGACACCGCGATCTGCTCCCGTGCCCGTTACGACACCTCCATCACAGGCGATGATGCACAAACATCTCGGGATGCGCTTTGCGGCAAGACACGCGACCGAGTCTACGCCGGTAGCAGGATCGGCGACTCACCAGTCGACTGTCCCACAGGCAGCGTCTGATTCTGGCGGAGTTGCGTCTACATTAGATACGTGTATTCTCCTTCAGCCTACCCTTGGCACGTAAGTAACTAATTTATTTCCTTTAAGCTAATTATACTACTTGTCGTCATTATAGTAACTAATCAAATTTTTTGTGTGCTATTATTGTTGGAGTACATTTAATCTAAGGTGCGCCAATTTGATTGGGCCGGGCCGGGATTGGATTGGGCCCTTAATCGGGTTGGGCCGACCAATATGATTGGGCCGACCGACCCGTTTTGGACCGACCTTATGGCTGGAAAATTGGACACATATTTTCAGCTCATATGTCTCTTATCTAGAGGTTAAAGGAGTGGAGAAAGTGGAGGAGTGGTTTCCTCCATGATCTCCCACTTTCCCCTTTATCTCTCCCCACTCTCTCTTGATAGACTAAGGGAAAAATACTGATTTTTCCCATTCATTCAAATCAGTTTTTCTCCAGCTTTTGAAGCTTAGAGAGAAGAGAGAAAAGTGAGTTTTAGAGAGAAAAGAAAAGATAGATTTCTAGACTTGTTTTCTAGCTTTTTGCTAATAGAAAAGAAGTTAGAAATCCTGTATCTTATTCTTTTGATAAGGTCTGAAATACATACTCCATTGAAGAGTGTCTTCAAAGCTTCTACAAGGCGTTGGCTAGCACCAAGCAAAGAGAAGACCATCCCCTGAAGATCGAGTGGATACTCGGGAGAGACTGAGCTCGCATTGTGGTGTTCCGTTCGTGACAACATACCGCTGAAAGCGTTTCAGCCATTCTAGCATCAATATAAGGTAAAAACACTATCCCATAGTCGTAGGTTCTTACTCGTGGAAGATCCCGGTAGAGGCGGGTCAAGTTTTATTCCATCGCGCATTTATGTGTGACCCGGTTATTCCTCTAACAGTGGTATCAGAGCCACTCACGAGTACCCTATAGACTTTATGTGTTATAGTGTTTAAATGTAGATTATGAATCTATGTTATGCATGCCTTAGGTTGCTAGAAATGTTGTAAATCATGTATGACATGCTTTTCCAGCTTTTTGTATGTATATCTGTTGAGAATTTCCATTTTTGAAGTCATTCAAAAGCTGGAAAAACTCTCAGATTCTAGACCTTCGGTCGACCGGGACTCAGTTTCGATCGACCGAGGCAAGACAGAAGCTAAATGTTTTGGGTTCGGATCAACCGAGAGGGTGTTCGGTCGAACCGAGTTGGTCTTCGGTAGACCGAAGTGCCTGTTTGGTCGACCGAGGTACTCTCAGTACTTTTTCGGTAGACCGAAGTGCCTGTTTAGTAGACCGAGGTACTCTCAGTACTTTTTCGGTCTGCCGAACTTGATGGCCGGTCAACCGAACCCGGACAGAATATGAAATGTTCATTTTACTGTTTTGCTCATTATTTTTCATAAATTGTTATGTTAATTGAGCATGATGCATAGTAGTCACCATTACCCTGTTGGTATTATTTTATAATACGATCTGCGTATCGTGCCTGTTTTATCATTCAAAAGTTGTAATTTTAATCTCATTAAATCCCCTCGAATGTAACTCGAGGTTTCCTTAGAAATTTTATAATTCTAGATTAGGAGAAGGTACAAATTGAGATGATGAAGATTTGGAGGCAACCAACTGAAGGTCAAGACGGTGTAGAATAGATGTTTTTCTTTTTACACCCTTAGATTGACTTCACGGTTTTTCCATTGGCTTGGAAAAACCGAATAGGATCTTGGCGATTACTATTGCATTTTATTTTATGTATTGGATGCATATGTATATAAGCATAAAACTGCTTTTATTTATGCTTTTCTGGTGAGATTGTTAAAAACAAAATCCCTCATTTAAAATATTAATTAGTGCCTTCCTAAGTTTGGCCCTCGTCAAGGCCTAGATCGACATTAGTATGGGACATGCCAAAGCTGTGCATACGTGTCTATCCGGGTGAGGCGCGAAGGATAAGTTGTGATATCCACAGGCTAAAACTTAGGGTCCTAATTAACTAGATTATCTCAATAAATGGATTGAGGATCTAGAGGCAAAAGAGTTGAGAAAAGTGTATAATGATACGCTTGAATAAATGTTATTCACTCAACTAACCAAGAATTACATAATTTGATGTAATTGGCAAACGTTGCCTACCTAAATAACTAAGTTTTGGGCGATCACCAAAGCCGACTCGTAACGAGGTGAAATATGGATCTTGGCCTCGCTAGAAAGTTAACGAACTTTCCGAGTTGATAATGAGGGTTATTCACTCGAAGAAAATAGTGGGAGAAATCATTAAAAAGATAAAGACCTAATAATGATTTTTTAATCGGTACTTACTTTTGTATATGCATATTTTTGTTGTAGAAAAATGGCAAATTCAAACCAAACACTATCATCGCGTTTCGTCCTTGAGAAGGACAAATTAGAGGGAGTTAACTTCCTCGATCGGTTCGAGAACTTGAGAATCGTTCTCAAGCATGAAAGAAAGTCAGTATGTCCCCGGAATGACCTATTCTCGCTATACCGGAGACTCGCGCTTCGGCGCTGAAAGGACTCGCTATCGAAGCATGTTAGTGATGCTTTAGATGTGTCTAGCCTCATGCTTGTCACCATGAACTCGAGCTTCGAAGAAACATGAGGACATGGGGGCTTATGAGATGCTGGCTCACCCGAAGCAACTATATCAGGGGCAAGCACGCCAGGAGAGATTCGATGTATCGAAATCTCTCTTTAAGTGCAAAATGTCTGAGGGAATGCCAGTAGGAACTCACGTTCTTAAGATGATAGGTTATGTTCAAAACCTTGAAAAACTGGGATTTCCTTTGGGACAAGAGTCGTCGATCGATTTGATCTTGCAATCGTTGCTCGAGTCATTCGATCGGTTCATTCGAATTATCACATGAATGAAATTGATAAATGATCAAAAAGGAGAACTAAAAAAATTGTTCACCGTAGGTAACAAGATGTTGACGAATGATCCATTATGAATCTTTCGCCTCAAAGCACATACTTCTACCTAAGTGTACAAAAATGAACCACTGCCATGTACAAGAGAACACATGGTCTTGGAAAAATCACCTACTACAACCAAAAATAACTACAAGTTCAAATCATTAGGATACAAAGAAAAACCTACCATGTATACTTGTGTTTTGATCTTACAAACTAGTTCCTTCGGTTGTAGAGATTCTTGTTCAAAGATCCTTCTATTCCTTTCGCTCCATAGATGGTGAATCATGGAAGTGATTGCCAACTTCTTTTTCTTACTTGGCCACGTGGTGCCCCGGGCTTCTCTCTTCATCCATTTGAAAGTGATCTTCAAAGTCTTCATCTCTCTTCTAATTCCAAGCCACTTTTTAATTTCGCTCCAAACAATAGATGAGAATTTACAACTAAAGAAGAGGTGATCATGAGTTTCTTCAAATCCCTCATCACATAGTGCACAATGCGTTTCTATATCCATGAACTTAAGTCGATCTCGTGTCTTCAGTCTCCCCCGTAGAGCCAACCAAGAAATAAACGATTGCTTCGGAATGTTGGGTGCCTTCCAAATCACATTCGCACACAACATTTTCCTCCCTTTATCCCTAAAAAAATCATAGGTTCTTGAGACCGAAATCCCCTCTCCAACTTTCCATTTTTCCAGCAGCTCTGAAAAGTCCAAGGCAGTAGGCTGATTTGTCATGTTCTGGGGCAGAAAACTGAGAGTTTGGGCAGAATTTTCTGCCAAAAAAATCTGGGCAGTAGCGGCTGCCTGACTGTGAGTATTCTGGGGCAAAAATCTGAGATTATGTGTAGAATTTTCTGCCAGAAAATTCTGGGCAGTGGCAGCCTCATTTTCCATCAATTTCTTCCCAATTTGATCACGTGTGTCAAGTAGTCATTTGAAAAGAGTCGAGTCATCTTTTTTCCCCTTTATTTCCCATATGGAGGAGACTCCCCGAAGATAATACCCATGCACCCATTTAACCCACAAAGAGTCTTTCGAAGCATGAATATCCCATAACACTTTAGCTAGGAGAGCCAAATTTCATGTAGCTAGATTTCTCAGTCCAAGTCCCAATCATCTTTAGGCATACAAACATCCTTCCATGCTACTAATGCCGCCTTAGACCCCCACAAAAATTCCCTTGCCAATCTATTCACCGAGTCAAGGATAGCAACCGGGGCCGGGAAAATGGAAAGCCAAAAACAATCCACCCCTTGTAGCACCGACCTTATTAACTCCAATCGCCCCGCATAAGAGAGAGTAGCACCCGACCACTTGCCAATATATTCTTTAAGCTTTGAGATTAGAGGTTCATAAAAAATTACCTTGAGTCTACCGGTAGCCATGGGCACCCCAAGATATCGAAAAGGAAACTTCCCAACGGCGAACTTGATGCGCCGTATGATATCCTCATAATCTTCCCCACATATTCCGGCAGTATTCTTGTTTTAATTTTTTTCATATATATAGTTTATTATGATTTTTTGGTATTTTTTATTACAGGTTGCATCCACACAAAAAAAAGTAGAAACCTTGAAGAAAGCGTCAAGTACAATCGAAAATGAGCCCCAGTCCAAGAGTCTATCACCTAGGCGACCGAGCTCCTGACACAAACCTTCGAGGCTGCTGGGAGGGCAGTTTCGTGCAGACCGCGCTCAATCGATATTTCAGATGCGGTCATAGAGCGACCATTGACACAGCCTATACAACATGTGGTTGGTAGGAGTCAGGTTGGGAGGCGGGATGGCTGTCGATCTCGCCGGGCTACACAAGCCCATTATGATTCGATACAACGGACACGGGCCGGCAGAGATAGGAGTGCTGCACCTCCTGAGGACCAGACTCAAACGGATCCTTCGCAGGCTCCGGTTGAGGCTGATCGTGATGGTGGCCCATGGGAGGGTTTCGAGTTACCCAACAACTATAACCGGTCTTGTCCTGAAGCTCAATTCGGGCATCCTGGTGCGTCTTCATCGTGATTGCAGACTGATCCTCTTGCCCGTGGGGCCCTCATTCAGCCTTGAACTTGATCAGACACACTTACCTGAGGAGCTTGTATTTATCAACCCCGAAGGAATTGAGTTCGTAGAAACCCATAAGGTAGTGCGATAAAAACAACATTAGGGAAACCGTACTGGCTGAGGTCGAACCCGAGAAGGAATGATCCTTGGACACCAAGGGAGTAGCCCAGAAGACGATGATTTTTTACTTGTATTTATTTTAATCCGCATTACTTTATGTTAGATACAATGAATTTATATTTTAGCGTACTTTTTTATGTTGATGAATACTATTATTGACGTTAATGATATTCAATTTTATTACTAAAATTTTGGAGTGTTATCGATTTTACATCTTGTTAAATTGGACGTTGCAAATTTTAGGCAAAAATACCTGTTATGTACACAAAACAATTTTGAAGTGTTCTTTGAACTATCTACTGCCAATCGAGAACGGATTCCCCAAATCCGTTATGGATTGATCCGTTCTGGGCTGACGTGGCCAGGCGCGTAAAACATTGCCACATCAGCCCAGAACGGATTCCCCAAATTCGTTCTCAATCCAGAACAAAATTAGGGTATCCGTTCATGCAAAAAATGTTGGGTAAAAAAAATAATGACGTGATTGACCCATTATGCCAAACCATGTCTAATTTAAGGCCAAGCCCAATAATATTCATGTCATTGTCCCACTCACACCATTATATCCGATGAACATGGATTGATCTTCCAATTCATGAGTTCTCCCTCACGTCACGTCCATGGTTCAATTGAAGTATATTAAGGTTTTTGGGACTAGACAAAATATTTACTAGATATTTGTTGGTTGTCCGATATTAAATTAATTAAATTCCTATGAGGCATTGGTCTAATGATTAAGACTGAGGCCTCATGACGTAGATGTCATGAGTTCGAATCCTCTTCCCACTTATTTAATCTCTCATTTCTTGTAATAGATTGGTTCCCTCCCCTAATAAATAATAATAAAAAGAGTAAATAGCACTAAATGACCACCAACTATTTTCATATTTCTGTTTCTAACCAAATACATTTATTTTAGTGGTTTATAGCCATCAACTATTTACGACTTGCATGTTTTAGCTCCGGTGACAAATTTCGGCCAATTTGTTTTTTAAAAAGCCCACACATGCCGGGCACGTGATGGGCATTTTCATCCTAACGTGGCCCAGAAGCTGTTCGTCTTCAACCTCCAGAAACCTCAAAGAACTAAAAAAAATCAATTTTTTTATGATGGATGATGATAAAAGAGTTTAGATAACCTTGTTCCCATGGTATGAATAAGCAAAAACCACCTTTCTTACTCTCGATGCGTTCCCAAATCGATGCCAATCAAGAGTTAAGAAATCCAAATTCTGGGTAGTGTGTTGGAGAAATTGGATTTTCTCAAAGATTTAAAGGGTAATTAAATTGTCGTGGGGAGATATTTGAGCTAATATATGTATATGTTACACCACTCAGTTTTGAATGTTGTTGAGTTTATCACGAATTGGGTTGCGCAAGCTTCGCGATGAAATATAACATGTGAGAAAACCAATTCTTGGTGTGAATGATAAATTGGTATAAAGTGGAGTGGATGAAATGTGATAAAGTGTTTTTAAACTCACATCCCACATGGGAAACCTTTGGAAGTATTTTTCACTTTATAAGGAAAAATTGTTCAAGAAGGTTTAAATTGTATTAATACTATTATGCCTCAAGTTATAACCTCGTGTGTGCCCGCGCAGGGAGGTGCAAACGGAAGGTCTGTGGATACCAAATTAGCTTGAACTTGTGTGCAGGCGCCACGAATGCCGGACAAAAATACGCGGGCCTGATCAGCCACGTTTTTGCTGCTGCTATAAACAGTTGCCCGGAGTTTGAATTCAGTTTTTGCTGCTGTAACAGCTGCAATTTTGCTACTGGTTTGAATTCAATTTTGTTGTTGTCTCAGCTGTAAACAGCTGCAATTTTCAACATTCAAATTTAACTGCTCTAACAGCTGCAATTGGGCAGTTTCTGATATACATTTGTGCCTATAAAAGGCAGAGAACTTAAGCAGCTTTAAGCATCCAAAAATCACAGAAATTTCCCTCTCCCTCTGCATTTTTTCTGCATTGTTTTCCTGCATTTCATTAGCATTCTTTCTAAGAGTTTCATACTGTTACAAATCGATTCGAAGGTTCTGTTTCTTTCGCTTCAAAGAAACAGAAGTGTTTGGGTTTTGTACCTTGGGAGTTCATTGTTCGCAAAGGCCTGAAGCTGATAAAAGGTAGGACAAAGTGAACTTAAGGGGAAGCGGATTAGTGATGTCTCGTCCAGGATTAAATCCAAACCGGTTGAGGTTCTGAATTTATTTTTTACTTTTTCAGTGCAGAATTTCTGTTCAGGAATTATTAAACCAGTGCAGAATTTATATTTTCAAGTGCAGAATTTATGTTCAGAAATTATTACACCAGTGTAGAATTTATTTTTTCAGTGCAGAATTTCTGTTCATAAATTATTAAACCAATGTAGTTTAATTCTCAAATTTCTTAGTATTCCGGAAGAATTTCCAACATAGTGTTCATCACCATCGACCAGCACCATTTATTTTCTCCGTCGACCTCCACCACTGGACAGCACCACCACCATCTTCCCTCACCTCAACCAAAATCCAACTCATTAGCAGTTACAAGCTAAGAAAATCAAACCCTTCAATATTTCCAATAATTTCCACACCAAGTAGCAGCTACAATGCCCAAAAAAATGACCTGCAATTTAAAAAAAAAAAGTATTGACAAGAATCTGATAATGGAAAAGAATTAGCAAAAGCCAAAAGCCTTAAGTAAATTTAGGAGATATTTAATCCAAAAAAACGGAGGAAACAAGCCTTAAGTAAATTTATGAGATATTTAAGCCAAAAAAGGAGGAAACAATCGAGATGTAAACAAGGAAGATGAAGAATCCGAAAAAGGAAGCAAAAAAATCAGCCCACTCAACTTCGGCCGGAGCAAGGGCCGGAAATTTGGCTAGTCACTTTGGCCATTTTTCATTTGTTCAAATATCCAGATTTGTTGGGTCTTGAAATGGGTTAGTTTGTTGTATTTTAGGTGTTCTTGAGATGGTTTTAAGAAATAATTTGGCGGAGTGTTAAAATGGGTCTCTTTAAACGAAAACGGATCTCTTTAAATGGAAATGGAAATGAAAATGGGTTGTTTTTTAATCATGAAAATGATATGAGTTTCATGAAATTTTCATCAAATTTTATGAAATGGAAATGTAAATGAGTTGTTTTTTATGATTTCTTGAATTTTTACATATTGTTACTTAGAGAAAGGTGTGGTTATCAGAGAAGATATCGGAGAAGATGACCGGAGAAGATGAAGATTGGATATGAGATTGGATCCATTTTAGGTGGTTCGGGTTCGGGTCTATTAGGGTACAATTGTCTTTTTACACTTTCCGGCAAAAAAATTAAAAAATTTGGTCGAAATTTGTCACCGGAGCTAAAACCTACAAGTCGTAAATAGTTAATGGTTATAAACTACTAAAATAAATTTATTTAGTTAGAAATAGAAATATAAAAATAGTTGGTGGCAATTTAGTATTATTTACTCTAAAAAAAATTTAAAAAAAATTAATTAAATGATCCTAGTATCATAATAAAAAAAAGTTATTTGAACATAATTTCAAACTTCAGGAGAATCTTGTGCAAGTTTTATAGTGAATTTATAATCATTAAATTCGTACAAGCTAGAAAATAATAAAAAAAGATAGTTGAAACTCGAAAACAAAAGCAGAGAAATTTGTAACGGTGAGAGAGAGAGAGAGCATACCGAATTTATTAACTGTTTCGACTAAGAAGGGTGGTGCAACCCGCGGTACGATATCACCGTTTAAACCGATAGGCTTAGACTGAGCTTCTTTAGCCATCATTCCCAGTTATTTTAAGTCACCAACCAATAGTCTATAGGGATTTCCATTGAAGCCTTCTTTTCTATGATATTTCTCTAGCCTTTTTGGCTTTAGCCATACCGAATTTAACGGAAAAATTTGCTATGGGACGGTCCTTATGGTACCTGTGAGACATGAAGGCCTGCGTGATCTACCCTGCAGGTGGGTACTGTCTAAAATTACGTAAGAAGAGTGTGGGGCCGGGTCCATTAGGTCCGCCCCATGCCAGACTTTCCCCGAATTTAACACCTTCAATGCTAAAACTAAGACGAAAAGGAAGCCTGAAATTCCAATTAAGCTGTAGATGTTCATTTTCTTCACTGAGAATTGGAGATTGGCTTTGAGGACTCCTTATTTATGGAAGGATAATTCAAATATTAACCAACTCCATTGGAACATTTGATACAAAATTAGCCATATCACTACAAAATGAGAAAAGAGATAATTCTGTAATTATAACCCTAATTTTATACAAGAAGGTTCCAGTGAATTTGTGCATATCAAAATTTTCCTTTAGACCACCCATATCCTACATAGTGTAGGAGAAGACCACACATATCGTAAGGTAAGGATGATGTTGGATATTTTTTTGGGATACTGAATAGAAAAAAAAATTTGGACAGAAAAAATAAATTCTGGACAAAAAAATAAAACTATAATAAAATAAAGTTCAGAACTTCAAACGATTTGGATTAGTATCCTGGACGAGATAGCAGTAAACCGCTTCCCTTTAAGTTCAATATGTCTTGCCTTTTATCAACTTCAGGCACTCTCGAACACTGAACTCTCAAGATACAACGCCCAACCCAACTGTTTCTTTGAAGTAGAAGAAGCAAAACTTCGAATGGATTAACAGTTTGGAACTCATAGGCAGAATGTATATGAAGTGCAAGAAAAATGATAGAATATGCAAAGGGAGAGGATAAATTTGATGCCCCAAAACAGCAGAAGTTCTCTGCCTTTTATAGGCACACGAATGGGAGTATTTGCAGCTGTTTACAGCAGCAAATGATGAATATTTACAGTAGTAAAGTTTGAATATTTATAGCAACAAGTTGCAGCTGTAACCAGTCTGATGTAATAGTAGCAAAGTTTGAATGTTTACAACAGCAAGTTGCAGTTGTAGCCAGCAGCAAAAATTGAATTCAAACCAGCAACAAAATGCACCAATGTTTGAAAATTCAAAACTCAAACCAGTAGCAAAAACTTGGCTGATCAGGCCCGCGTATTTTTGTCCGACATTCGTGTACGCACACAAGTTCAAGCTAATTTGGTATCCACAGACCTTCATTTGTACCCCCTGCGCGGGCGCACGCGAGATTCTAACATGGGGCATAATAGTAGTAATAAAATTTAAACCCAAGTAAACCACTTTAACACATAAAGTGAATTTCTATTTCATGGGTTTCCTATGTGGGATGTGGGTTTAAAACCCATTTCCCACATTTCATCCACCCCACTTTATACCAATTTATCATTCACACCAAGAATTGGTTTTCTCACATGTTATATGTCATCGTGAAGCTTGCGCAACCCACTTCGTGATAAACTCAATAACATTCAAAGTCGAGTGGTGTAACATAAATATTTATTAGTTCAAATATGTCCTCACGACACTTTAATTACACTTTAATTCATTGAGAAAACCAATTTTTCCAACTGATGATGCACTACTAGACACTAGCTTTACACGTGTACTCATTCAGTTATATCTCGAGATTTCATCGAGTATATTGTCAAAAAAATCGTATGTCTCTTTACATGTTCTCATTCATTCACAATTCACTATAAATAAAGTAAAATTGCAAGAAGTATACACATTACAAATTCTAGATGGTAAAGACATGCATAAATACATGTATAAGGACAAACGATTTATAGTCAAGTATAATCATTCGGTTATATCTCGAGATCCATTTGAGTATATTTGCATAAAAAAATGAAAAATTAAAATAATGACATGTTTTATATTTTCATAAATGTTTCTATTGAAAGTAAATAATTAACTAAAATTTCTGATGTAGAAATTTTAATAAACAAATTTGTAACGAAGTCCATTGATAATTAACGGGTGTTAGTGTTTTTTTTTTAGGAAAAAGAGATGTTTATTCAATATTCGCAAGAATGGCGGAAACACACAAATCAGGTACACCCGTTGTCTCTAGAGAAGTAGTGTAACGAGCTAACAAATGCGCTACATTGTTACCATCTCGACGAACATGTCGGACATTATAAGAAGGGAAAGTAGAAAGTTCCTGTTTAACAAGATTCACGACATTGCCAACAGCAGAAAAATCATCATCATCACAGCAAAGTCTACTTACTGATTCCAAGGAATCTGTCTCCACAATGAGTCGCGTATTGACAAATTCCTTGGCGAAACGAACCCCCTCCAAGAGTGATATAAGTTCGGCATGGAGAGGGGAAATCGAGTGCCTCAAGCGACTCGCAAAGCTGCCTAATACATCTCCACGCGAATTCAGAATCACAGCTCCTATATCAGCCAAGTTTGATGTCCAAGAAGCATCGCAATTGAGCTTATATTCTCCCTCTCGCGGCGGAATCCATCTCCGATCACCAACCCCTTCCATTGGAACTTGCTGCACCAAGAAGTGTTGTTGCACCAAGCCATGATACTCGTCTGCAGATGCACGTATTTGTCGGACAATTTTCTCCTCCTTCGAAATCTTGCCTTGGAATATGTGTGAATTACGACGCAGCCAAAGAAACCATAGAAATACACCAAAAGGCTACTGTTCATAACATCATTTTGCTGAAAAAAAACCATCTAAAAAATCCATCATGCTGCTTACTGCAAAGCGCCTCCATCTCATAAATCCTTTCATACAGTTCCAAACTGAAATCGAATACGGACATTCAAAAAATAGATGGCGATCAGTCTCCGGAGCTGTCTTACAACGTGTACAAAGCGGGCTCTTGCTTGGAATTCGACGAGATATATTAGCATTGGTTTGTAGAATGCCATGGCAACATCTCCAAACAAAAATCTTCAACTTTGGTGGCACTTGTAAATTCCAAATAGTGTTCCAAAATTTTGTAACGCCCGTTTCTGCAGACGATCCCACCCCCTCTTCAGTGCGTTGCAAGTAATCCATTAAAACTGTGTACCCCGACTTCACCGTATATCTGCCCGACTTGTGATATGCCCAGACAAGTTTATCTACCGGCCTAAGATAACTAAGGGGAATGGCTTGTATATTTTGCACATCCAGTAGGTTAAAAAGCTGCTTCAAAACCGTCTCATTCCAAGTTCCATTCAAATCATCAATGAGCTGCCATACTTCCATTGTCCCCAGGTTAGGCGGGCAAGGACTGGTAATCCGAAAATTGTGCGGGTATGGAATCCACCTGTCTCCCCAAACTCGGATTCTGCGGCCATCACCGACCCGCCACTGCAATCCCAAATGTAGCAAGTATTAACCATCCAATATGCTCCTCCATATATATGATGTTTGGGCACCGACTTTGGCATTGAGAAAATTTGTTCCGGGATAGTACTTAGCTTTGAGGACTCGACTGACCAAACTGTTCGGGTTATTAATAATGCGCCATGACTGCTTCGCTAATAGGGCTAAGTTGAAAGCTTCTAAATCTCGTAGACCAAGGCCACCAACTGACTTTGGCGTACATATACTCTTCCATGACTTCCAGCAAATCTTTCGTGCTCCATCATTATCTCCCCACCAAAAATGCCGCATCATAGACGTAATTGCGTTTCTAGTTTCCTCCGGCAGAAGAAAACATGACATGATATACGTTGGCATTGCCTGAACAACAGATTTTAGTAGAACCTCTTTCCCGTCTTGTGAAAGGAACCTCTCTTTCCATCCATTGAGCTTCTTCCAAACCATATCTTTCAAGAAGGAGAAAGCTTTTTTCTTCGAGCGACCAATCACATATGGCATACCCAAATATTTCCCCTTCCCATCATCCTCCACAACCCCAAGCTGCATCAGTATAGTTTTCTTTAAAGACATATATGTATCCTTACCAAAATAAACGGAGGATTTACACCGGTTGATGAATTGCCCCGAGTGATACTCGTAGTCTTTTAACACTTTCTGTATAGAGCCAATATTTTCCATAGTGGCTTGCGCAAAGAGGATGCTATCATCTGCAAAGAGTAAGTGAGAAACTTCCGGGCCACCCCGGCCCACCCCAACTTCCGTCAATGAGCCGGCCTCCTGGGCTCTCCGGATTAGTGCCGAAAAGCCCTCAGAACACAATATAAATAGGAAAGGAGACAACGGGTCCCCTTGCCTAATTCCACGGCTCGGTTGGAAGACCTCAGATGGTTGACCATTGATTAACACAGAGAAACGTACCGTGCGAATACAAGACATGATTGTATGAACTAAATTCCTTGGGAAGCATAGGATATTCATAATTGCCTCAAGATAGTCCCACTCCACCCGGTCAAATGCCTTACTCATATCAAGTTTGAGAGCAAGCTCTGGGACCTTTTTCGCTTTTACCTGCAAATTATGGAAAACCTCGAAAGCTACAATGGCGTTATCAGTAATGAGCCTCCCCTTTAGGAAGGCACTCGGGCTTTGTCTATTACTCTACCCATTACCACTTTGAGTCGATTCACCACCGTCTTCAAAACAAGTTTATACAACACATTACACAAACTTATGGGTCTATATTCCGTCATACGCATAGGGGATCTGACCTTTGGAATCAAGATAATATAAGTGTAATTTAAAGGTGCCAAATCAACTTTATTGTTAAGAATGCCAAGAACCATATCAGTAATGCCAATCCCACAACAATGCCACATTTTATGAAGAAAACATGCATGCATACCATCCGGTCCGGGGGATTTTATACCTGACATACCTTTGAGCGCCTTAAGGACATCCACAACAGTAAATGGTTGCTCCAATATTGTAGCAGCCCTTCGATCCAGGACCTTAGTGAACAAAGATGGGTCCAGCGGATCATGCATGGTTTCTCGGCTAGTGGAGAACAGGTCCTTGAAGTAATCCAACGCAGCCAGTTGGATTTCCATCTCATTCACTGTGATGCGGCCATCAGGAAGTTCTATTTGTTGGATTGTGTTTCGCGTACGTCGACTACTTGCTTTGTGATGAAATTTTTTTTGTATTTCTATCACCTTCCATTAACCAATCGGCCCGCGAACGAGACTTCCAGTAAACTTCTTGATCCTCAAGTAAAGATTCTACCTGTGACATGAGGCGTTTTTCTTCAGAGAAAATTAAAGGGCCCTAGGTCCGCATCATGAGGAGCCGTCATTCGACTTCACCTATTTGTTTGGCAAGCCTCTGAAATTTATTTTTCCCCCAGCGATGCAAATCAGCCCATGTTTCCGTGATCCGTTGACTTTTATGATTTGGGGCAGTGGAATGCAAATAGGACCAGTTCGCCTCCCAAATCTCCTCACATTCCGGATGTCGAAGCCAAAACGGTTCAAATCTCTTAAGCCTCTTACCTCGATAAAGGCGACCATTTGTCATTTTGCGAGACGTTACATAAATAGGCAGGTGATCAGATCCTCCGTGTGAGAGCACATAAAGCTGCGAGGTTTGAATTTTTTTTCCATGAATCGTTCACAAGGCCCCGGTCCAATCTCTCATACACTGTATGTGGTTCGTCCCTCCCATTATTCCAAGTGAATTTCGGCCCGACATAACCGAGATCATGCATTACTGAACTTAATACGGTATCTCGAAATCGGTCTATTTGGCCCTGAGGTCGCCGTATTAAACCAGTTTTCTCGTGCTGAAACATTAGTTCATTAAAATCCCCCAAAACTAACCACGGCAAATCTTGAAGTTGGGATAGTCTCGTGAGTAGGGTCCATGATTTATGTCTAAGTTCATGTTTGGGGTTACCATAAAATCCAGTTATGGTCCAAATAAAACCACTATCCTCTGTAATATAAGCATCAATGTGACCAATCGAATAACTAAGAAGAGTAAGATTGATATTAAAATTCCAAAGTAATGCAAGACCACCACTTCGGTTTACACGATCAACAAAAAAACCATTATGATATCCTAACTTAATACGAATAGCACGCATATCAGTGCTTAAAAGTAAAGTTTCTAAAAGAAAAAGGACATCGAGGTTAACAGCCCTAACTAGACTGCTCAGGTCTTGAATTGCGAGAGGATTCCCCAATCCTCGGTAATTTCAAGCTAATGTATTCATTGATGTCTGCGGGGATGCATTGCAATCCCCACCGCTGGTTCTTGAGAATGTTTTTGATCAGGTACAGCCAATGTGTCCACGTGCTTGCTGCGCTTTGTTGCCCCGACATCATCAATCAATTTGCCTTGGTCTAGAGGTCGCTTCGCCACATTCCTATTCCTCCTCAATCCGCCTTCAACTTCCTGATTCTTAGGCAGCCCAAGCTGCTGTGGTGTTCATTGCCCCAAGACTACCCAGATATGATTCTGGTTCCATGTGTCTTACCATGATGTCAAGGGGAATCTCAGTAACACCTCCAAGATTTATGCCGAAAGGCATCTTTCGGATGTCTGTGATCTCCGAAGGTTTAATAGTGCATGCTTTGTGTCTATGTCCCAGTAATCCGCAATAGAAACATAATTTGGGCAGCCTTTCATACCGGATTTTGAGAAGACGTTCGACTCCACCTTGCAAACGAAGCTTGATGTATCGCCGCAGAGGTTTTGTTAAATCAATTAGGACCCTCAAACGCAAAAAAAAATCACCTTTTCCACCAAGGACCACACAAACTTGGATTTCTTTGCAGTTAGTTGTCCCCCGAGCCACGCGAGCCGCGACTTCCAAGCTTGCCAAAGTTCTATCCCCCACAGCTACATGGATCCAAAAATACTCAGACATGAAATCCTTCAAAACGGGGGTATAGTCCAATTGCCACTGCCGAAGAATTACCACATGGTTGTCAAAACTCGAAGGTCCATTGTTTAGGACAAACTCAACTGCCTCATCCGTGCCGAAGAAGAATTGATAAAAGCCATTGTCTAGTCCTTGAACGTGGAAATCACCGCATCGCCATGCACGAATCATGGCTGACTTAAACCCTATATGATTAATAGGCCCGTATTCATGCACCAATCCGAAGAGACTTCAACGACACTCCTCCATACCAGTAGCCAAATCCGTTACCGTGATATCAATCGCTTCTGACTCTTCCTCCGTGAGATTAATAGACTCAAGCTGCGCAACAAGGTCCTTTTCCATAGCAGAATCCTCGGTGATACAATGAAAAGCAAGTATGGAAAGAAGAACTGTCAATGATGGTGTAAAAAGGGCATGATTATTGAAGAAAAAGCTGTGAGATACAAAACCCTAGTTTAGAACTCTAGGGAGAGAAAAATCCTAGTCTACTAGGGAGTTTAGGGGTGTTAGTGTTTTAATATTTGCTTTCTAATAATGTATAAAATTTAGCAAATTTTATTCTCAATGTATTTATGCTACGGCAATGTTGTTTTTTTTTTTTTCACTTTTTAAAATTTCTTTATCCCCAATGTTTTTAGGACAAGAAATTTTATGTCTTCGTAACAATCGCCGCCAGACTTATGAGACCCTTGGAAAATGAATACGTAATATCGAAGTAAAGATCATTCTAATTAACTTTTTTTAAGCAAAATTTAAGACCTAAGATATTATAAAACGTCTATTAATTTCACATTATTAGGATTTTGAAGTAGATAGTTATAAATATAACTTCCGTTTTACAAATTTTTAATACAATTCTTTGGAAATATATAATAAATAAAATAATTATAAAGTTTAAGATTTGAATATATATATATATATATATATATATATATACGTGCGGGTGTGTGTGTGTGCGCGCGCGTGCGTGTGAGAGAAAAATCGCAAAAGCGGTTCATTAACTATTTTCAAAATTCGAACTTAATTTCGTAATTAGTTGTAGTAATCTTTAGTCATGTAACAATTTTTTTATATGAAATTTTAGTAAAATGACTATGTGTTATTTATTTTTATTGTTATAACTATTTTCTCTCTGAAATATTAGCCCAGGCCAACACAAAAGAGGTGGAATTCGGTTATGACTAAAAAGAATGAGAATATTTTTGTCTCATCAACTCTCTTTGCTCCCCAAAACTTACTAGTTCTACCCACTCCACTTCAACCCAATTGGGTTTTAAAGATACAATAGTAGTACATTTCCCTGACTAAATCCTTAACTCCATGAAAGACTTGTTCAAGAATACAAACAAGAACATGTCAACCTTATTATATCAAATCGCAGCCTCCGCTAATACTCCGATGATGGATAATCATCGATGTGTAAAACATCTCATATCTATTTCAACACTAATCCCAATCTCTAATATGATCCTTTTTTTATTCAAAACACCGAGACCCAAAATAAGAGAAAAAATGTTCCTATTTTTGAAATTTTCGAAGGAAAATCAGAGAAAACTTTCTCTGTATTTCTTAATTCTTGAATGACATTGTATAATATTTTTATTTATTATTAGTTAAAACAATAAGATGATAGAAAGCAGAGGAGGGAAGTGATTGAATAAATACATTTGCTATTCTTCTCTCTTTAGCCCTACTCCAGCAAAAATGGTAACTAGATGTGGGTAGAGCTGGTAGGGTAAGAAAAGAAGGAAAACGAGAACAACACAAGTTGGCTCAGTTGGTAAGGATTTGGCACGACCTTACAAATGACAAGTGTTTAATTCCCGTTGCCGACGTGAGGACTATGTTGGTGGGTGATCTGTAAGTACCCTTGTAAGCGACCTATAGTTCCTAGGGACTGCCCTAACTTGTGGTAGTGACCGGAGCCGAACCCACCCAAACTTTTTTAACCCAAAAAAAAAGAGGGAAAAAGAGCAGAGTTGGTGCAAACTTTGTTGTCATTATTAATTAGGACTTTGCATTAGAATGGCATTGGTTGGGCTGAATTGTCAAACCATGGCATTCATTTGTTTTACCCAACATTCCGTCGGAATTCTGTCCTCAGCTGACGTGTCAAGCCATTTTAATTTTTTTGCCATGTCAACTCAGGTCGCATTTGGAAAATCCGTCTCGGATCCAGGATGGATTTGCTAAATCCGTCCTCCAGTTGGCCTCGTTTTCTCCCCAACCCTTCTCCTTCCCCTCACTCTTCTTCTACACTCTGCCAGTAAAAAAGAAAAGGCAAGACAGAAAAGAAAAAATGTGCGAAAAAAAATAACTCACCATATCTTCTCTTCTCCTTCCCCACACACAATATTGAGTGGACCTTCCTTCAAGCATCACCGCCGGTCCTCATTATCTCCTCTCCATTGAAGGTTACATCCCATTTACTTATTTTTATTTTTTTAAATTTCGGATTAATTATTAATTATATTTGAAACATGTGTTTCTTATCTTTGATGCATGTTTCTTTCTGGGCATCATGCTTTCTTGATTGTTTTTTTATGTGATGTTGATTTCTAGTCTTTGATTTGAGCTTCTTTATGGGTTTTGGAAATCATTCATGTTATTTATTTTATCTGGATTTGATTCATGTTTTTATTTTATGTTCAATTCTGGGCTGGGAAGAAGAATTTAAAAGATTGTATTTTTATGTTGATTGTTGTTCTACATGGTATGTTTTAGCTTCATTTTATTTTTCTTTAGAAATGAATTCTTCCCTCCCAAAGTGTTTGGCGGTATGGTTAAATTTTTCTAGAAATCTTCAATAGTGGTTTGTGTGGCAATCTTCAAATGTGGTTCTATTTTCCAATGATCCCCAAATCATTTAGTGCAAAATTTAAGCTCAATTGTTTATAGTGTTTGATTATTAAAAATGATAATGAATATCTGTGGCTTTGCATTTGAATAATTCTATTGGTGTACTAGAAAATGTATCAGAAGGTTCGGAATACACATATACTGATATACACATGGAAATGAAAAATGTGAAAGGTTTCGGTGATTTATTTTTCTTTCTTAAATTTAGTTAATTTTGGTTACCTTGTTTTTGTTTTTTTTTTTTTGGTTTTTTATTTTTATTTTTTATGTTTAGATGTCTGATGTACCTGCTACACCGGCTTCCCTCCATCCCGGACCTTTAGATTATAGTGTTTTATACAAACAACAGGATCACCGATCTTTAAGTATATGGCGAGGAAATGATAAGGATAAATTGGACAACCCACTAACTTTTATTCGAAGTGATAGTCATTTTTAGACTGCATACGAGCGAGAGACAAATAAGAATTTAATTAACCTCATTGATAGAGTAGGTTTTGGTGGGTTGTGTCGTATTGGTTATATTAAAGTAGAGCATGCCTTAGTCACCGCTCTAGTTGAGAGATGGCGACTCGAGACCCACACATTTCACTTGGTTGGCGCGGAGGCAACCATCACTTTAGAGGACATTGCAGCCCTGTTGGGACTACGGGTCAACGGAAATGAGGTGACTATTAACGAGAAAGTGAATTATAGTGCCTCTAAATGGATAAGTTTAATTAATGAGTATTTGGGATTTCAGCGAGCAGAGAATTCTTTTAAGGGAAATGCCATTAATCAGCATGAAATATTAGCACATATTTCAGACCCGTTGATAAATGATGCTAGCATGATCGACGTTTTTAAGAAGGGCTAGGGCTTTACTTTTGATTCTCATGGGTACATTATTATTCTCGGACAAGTCAGCTGCCCGAATTCATTTGCGATACCTGCTCCTACTCCGAGACTTAGAGTCTTGTACCTCCTCCTATTCCTAGGCAAGTGCCGTACTAGCCTATCTTTATCGCCAAATGTGCATCTCTTCAAAGCCTGATTCTCAAGAAATCAGTGGTTGTTGTTTGCTCATTCAGGTAAAGTATTATTTTTGTCTTTAAATTTATTTAAGTGCAGTACATTTTTGTCTTTGCTAATTTATTATATTTTATTCAACAGTTGTGGGCATGGGAGCGTCTGTCGATTTTCCGACCTCAAAATCGGGATGTTCCAAGGCCGAATATACCAGCGGGTGCTGCTTTCGGGGCCAGATGGAAATGCCTAAGAGTTTTCGAGGAACTCCAAGCTATCAATTATTGGTATGTCGGGATCAACTTGATGGAATGAATGAGAGACAAGGGGTAAGTTGGTATTTTTTGCATTTTTTATTACATTTTTTTAAAAAAATTTAGCTAATGTATTTATTTTATGAAAGTTAATATATTTATTTGTTTGTGTAGATTATGTGGGTATCATACTATACCCAAGTGATAGATGCATGTGTTTCTCGGAAGCCAAACTTTCGGATAGTGGTGCGTGCTCGAGTACCATTGATTTGCTTTGACATAATGGAATATCATCTTCCTGATCGAGTCTTGAGGCAGTTTGGATATGAGCAGACTATACCAGAAGCGGTTAGGACTACCAGACTAATTGAGGATGGTGATCTCCACAAGGTTAAACTTGTAACGAGTAAGAACTGGTAGAGTTGCACAAGGATTACATCGCCCTGTGGCAGAAAAGAACAGACTTTGTAGTGGAGGGTGTTCAGTCGGGTAATATTTTTTTGCCACGCGATGATTACATGGACTGGTACAAAAACATTACAGTTCGTCTTTTAAATAACCCCCAAATAAGGGATCATACAAACTTTCCTCGGGACTTTCAATCAAACGCAACTGCTGAACAAATTTGGGAGAGTTTTCATTTTTTATGAGCTATATAATTATATATAATTATGTTTATCTTATGTTTATTATGTATTACAAGCTTCGGCGTCCAGTCAGATCTCAAGTGCCTTGCAACAGAAAGCAAACAGCATTACCGACCCAGATACAAAGAATTTTCTAAATTAGGCATCTGAGCAATTGACGAGTGCTTTACAGGCTGCTGGGAGAGCTATGAATTGCAGACCGCGATCATCCGACATATCAGAGACGGTGATAGAACGTCCATTGACTTTCCTGAGAACCCATGTGGATGGCCGGAGCAAAGTTGGTGCTAGACAGGGTGGTCGTCGGACTCGTCAGGAAACATATGCATATTATCAGTCCATTCAGCGGACACAAGCCGGTGGTGATATTCCCGGTCCTTGGGACGCTTACGTACCTCCGTCCCCGCCACACATCGACCCTGCTTGGTTCATTGGATCTAGTCATGAAGATACACAACCTTCGACGTCCACCATGGACGATTTCGTAGCTAGTCAGTGGGGAGATTTCCAAATTCCCAGCAACTTTCATTGGACCGAAGCCGCTAATCCATTCGCCAATTAAGCTACACATCAAGGGTGCATCTTCATCGGGATTGCAAGCGGATCACATGGATGACCTACCATCATTCTCCCTAGGACTTGATCAGGCTCAGACACAGGAAGAGCCTGAATTTCAACCGCCACTATCACCGGAGGATCAGGTTTTTATCGACACTGAAGGGGTTCAATTAGAGAACACCCCTCATGGTACGATCTTCCGCAATAACAAGGGACGAAGATACTGGCTTAGGTCTAACCGCAAATTAAAAGTACCTTATACGCCTTCATGAGTTCGACATTTGTATTACATTGATTCTTATTGCTATTCAATTTGAATTTAATCAATTGAACCTTTTGTTTATTGTTTATTCACTTTGAGTTTTAGTTATGCTTTGAGTTTTACCTTATACGGAATTCCCATTTCTGTCCTGGAACCAGGACGAAGCTGACATGGCAAAATCCGGCAAATCCGTCCTTGCTAAAAATGTTGGGTAAAAAAAAATATCATGGTTTGACAATTCTGTCCAACC